>CM060944.1:421146313-421858813 GCA_030765085.1 Allium cepa | reverse complement strand
TCACGATTTACATCCTTATATTTAGTAAATTTGATTTCACTTGAAATGACAATTGAAATATGCTGTAAATTTTGAGCTGCTAATTATTTAATTGCTATATGTCATTATCTGTAATTATTCACCAATGACATCTGACATCATAATCGGTTATTTATATTTTATTTAATTTGTTACTGATGATATATGTCTATTGTTGATATGTTATATTATTATCATATTTGTTCTCACTCTACAGGTTCCCTATTAGCTTAGAATTTCCTTTGGGTTGAAATGATACATACCCGAATGATATTATAGATTAGGGGAAATCGTTATGGGTTGAAATTCAAAACCCAAGCGATTTTCATTGATTTTGGAATTTTAGAATTGCGGGTTGAAATGATATATACCCGTAAAATATTAATTTGCGGATTGGAATGATAAATATTCGTATCACTTTTCCATAGGATGGAAAATTATATACGGACACCGTTGGCCAATTTTGAAAAAATGATTTTTATAGTTTTGTAAGGAAATATTAAATATTGATTTTTTAATATAGTAAAAAGATATTTTATTAAATTATATGTTTGGAGATTATAAATTTACAAGTTAGTTTGAAAATATAACTTTTAAAAAATTTTACTTATAAGAATTTGTTATTCTAAAATATATAAAATAAGATTTAAAATAGATTTATTAATAAGAATTAATTTAATATAAATTATTTGAATAAAACTTAATTTAATTAGTATATATATAATATGTTAAAATATTTATTTAAAATTTTACATTAATATTTTAAATAGATTTTTGTAATGACTTTAAATAAGTAGAGGTTGGAAAATAAAGTAAAAATGACTTGAAAGTTAAATTTGTTAGTAATTGAATTTAAATAAGAATTCGTTTGAACTTATTAGTTTTGAGATTTTAAAGGTATGATTTATAACTTGATTTAATGAAAAGTGATTAATTGAATATTCTCAACTTTAAATAAAATTGAGACTAAATATTTAATATTGATTTAAATTTATAAATTGGGATTTTAGTTAATTGTTATTAAATTGATTAAGTGAGTATTTCAAAACTAAATAATAGTAAAATTAAATATTGGAATATAAATGAAACTTATATTGAAATGTTTGAATATTTAAACTTTGAAATTATTGGAATTGAAGAGATAGTTTAAAATTGGATTTGAAATTTGATAAAGATTGAAATAGTTTATTTAGAATTTAAATTTAACCTTAACCTTTTAAAATTGAAAGTGTTATGATTTCAGAAGTGTTATGATTTCAAAAGTGTTATAATTTTGAAAGTGCTATAAATTTTGAAGTGTTACGATTCTGAAAATGAATATTAATTTAAAGTGAATAATGATATTGAATTGATATGGTTTTGTAGTGAATATGATATTTTGATACGAAGTATGAACTATTTGAAATGAAATGATCACGATGTGAAATAAGCATTTGGTTGTTAAAAAGATCGGGATGAGATATTGTCATACTCTCTGCTAGTACGGAAAACTACTTTAATAACTGTGTATGTGGTAGAGATTCCACAACAAATTAGGATAGTTTGGCAACGATTCTATATGGTATTTACGTAGCCCTGACTACCGTGAGTCGGCTTAATGTAGCTAAAACATGAGCCATGCTGGGACAAGTGAGGTCATTCCTCCTATCAGACACATTTCTTCGATACCATTCTATTATTTTGTGATATGATTGGATGCACCTTTGATTTGGGAGTGTGTCACGAGGTGGGCGGTAGTAGCTGCTATGCGTTACCACCAGTCCGGATCCACAAACGGTATATATACCTGCCATTGCCTCGCATGCCTTGCTACATGCCCTATCGCACCTTCTACGAGTTTGGTTTGTACCATACCTATGGAGTGCCCTCTGAGTAAACCTCACATAGGAGCTTACGGTACTGTATAGACTATGGGAATATATAAAATGTATTAAGGGGGATATGGGTAATGCCTTAATGCTATTTTAATAGTTTACTTTACTACAGATGTATTATAATAGCGTATAATACTACATAGTAGATAGTTCTATGAATCCTTAGAGGATGGGTATCCCAAACATCTTTTAAGTTACTTGTATTTCGGTTGACATTTCACTTGAGTTTAATTTACTACATAAGAATGTTAATCTAACTCGAGTGTTTTGTGTTTTGCTTTATGCTTGGGTTAAACTGGGTGACACGACATTTGAGACTCACCTTTATAGATTGGAGCTTTGTTTGAAGATCTATCTATCCAACTTTCAGTTATTTCAATTTATTCCAATCAATTATGTTCAGACTCGACAGTATCTTATGTATTAAAGATTTATTTGTATTTGAGATTCTGTTGTATTTTGTTTCAGACTTATTTGTTTATATAGTAGCTTCATGAACTACTATCCATCTATTCCGCTGCATATTGTTATAACTCCGTGTTTGTGATTCTGTGATTGATTTATTTACTGTAAATGTTAAGTTTTGCCAAATATAAATTAACTATCTGTTGCTTTGAGCAATTCAAGTCTGACATGTGCGGAGGCGAATGGTTCGAAATATCAAGTCATTACAAGTGGTATCAGAGCTCTGGTTTAGGCAAAATTTAGCATATGTAGTAAAATCAATTGCAAAATCACTTTCGCCGAAATTAAATTTCTTCCTCTTTGACTTAGGTTTCCTTTGAATTTTGGAACTTTCCTTTGAAATTGATCTTGTCTTTTCCCGTTCATGTCCATTGATATTGGAGCATTCCATAGCTTCAACCTCAACTGTCAACTTCATAATTTTGGTTGACTAATCCCATCGATGTTCTCGCCAACCTTAGTATGATTGGTAAAGAGGTGAAACTCCTCTATAACAGGCGTCGATTTACCGGAGATTTCTGTATCATCGGCTTTGATGCTTTTATCTCTTGCAGTGCCTAAAACGTTTCTCTAGTAGACGACCAGGGAAATTCTCTTGTACTTATTTGTCAATTGCCTCAGGATTATGCAAACAGATTTATCTTTCTCTTGATGCTCAACCTAGTGATCTTGACTCCACCCCTGTTGTCCGACTATTTCCAGTTGTCTTAGTGAATCACTCCTCTCCCTCTCAAGCGGGAAATTTAATTTCCACATCTATCGGTTGACCTGGTTAAGGTCGCCCGCGATTAATAATTCTATAAATCCTTTCTCTCTTATGACTTAATTATCTTATATTCCTTTCTAGTTATATTCGTAGTTAAATTCTCTTTGATTAAGGTCCCTCTGAATTTGAATCTCTATTCCTGGTTTGAAATCCATTCTTGAATCACCCTGTGAGGCACATATTTGTAATTTATATAAAAATGTCTTGTGTTGTGTTGTTTGAGTTTTTAAGTTTGATTGGGGTTTCCATCGATCCTTTTAGCTAACGCTCTCGATAGAAATTCCAAAACACTTGAATAGAGCAAACTGACACAATATTGCTTTCAAAATTTGTAAATGAAAAAAGTATGTATGATTATATTTTATATATAATAGTAATTTTTTTTTGAAATTAGATAGTTAAATAGATTGGTTGTTAGAAATGATAATACTAGATTATAATTTGTTTGGGCAACATTTTTTAACTATTAACTACAATTGTATGCTATAAATAGTTGAAAATATTATAAATATGATTTATAAATCTAACTTGCAAATGAAACGAGTTTAATTTTAGGATTTAAGAATTAAATTTCTGGTGCTTTTCAAATTCTGGTTTTCAAAGTTTTGGAAATATCTTATTTGAAAGTATTTTCGAATGGAAACTGTTTCCAAAGAATTTTAAAAGAAGTAAGTCAGTACTGTTTTCTTTTGTCGCTGGAAAATAATTTCGACGATGACTGCAGCCGCATCGACATTCATTTTCGGATCTCAAAGTGGAGAGACCACGTAGCAGCTTTGCTACACTTTTGTTTTGAAAAATGAATTTCTGACATGAATTTCTTGAATATGATTTGATGTATAAAATATATATATGATGTACAAAGTATATATGTGTGTATATTCATTTCAAAATGGTACAAAGTGAACCAGAAATTTAATTTTTAAATTTTGTGATAAGTGATGGTTTTTAATTATTTAAATAAAGCAAGTTTTGAATAATTGAGGTGTTCAAAATAAGAAGTAGAATTTGAATAACTAGAAACAGTTGAACTGGAAATGAATTGATTTGTATAATATTCAATTGTTTTCTAAACATATATAACTTACCTGAAATATTCAAGGGGTCAAAATGTTAATGAATTTGGTAATTGAATGTTATACAAGAGGAAATTTGAGTAATAAAATGTTCAACTAATTTTTTTTTCTTAAATAGAAATGTTGAAAATAGAAGGTAAATTTGTTTAGTGTTTTATTGCACTTAGAAAGCATATATAACTTACTTGGAAGATTTAATGTAATAAGTTGAGTGTAATTTATTATACAGTATAAAATGTAAGTAAAAAGGTTTTGAATGAAATTTTATTAAGGAAATTTATAAATGAAAATTTTGTTGTTATAATGAATGTTTATACACCTAATCTATGCTACAAGATTTGCTAAGGGGAGTAAATTGAATAATAACAGGAGAATGCTATTTTAATAACTAAATATTAACCTAAGAAACTAAACAGGTAATAAGTAAATTTATATCATTGAAAACAGTTTGTGATACAATGGTAAATTTCAAAGAATAATTAGAATTGGATTTTTTATATGGAATTAACTTAAGTGAAGACAGTGGAATATATAAATGATTTAAATAAAATAAAATTTGTTCTGAAAGAAATTTTTGTAACAAATATTAATAAATTGAAACAAATCAAATTGAATGAAATTAGCTTGAATTAAAAATCAAAAAAATATGAATATAAATGAATATTGTTGATTTAATAAAATGGATTGAAACCAAATTAATTGAATATAAATCAATTTAAAACCGATGAAATTTATATGGTTTTGAATTTGTTGTGTATCTGATAATATTTATTTTAATTTATGTTTTCTCTCTGCTTGTTCATATTCTCCTACCTCGTTCCTTTTTGGAGACGAAAATTTTTGAGTGGGGGAGAGCGTAACGATCCATAAAATTTTAACATAGAAATATTAACTGAAATGTTTCTTGATATTTAATCATAAAATTTAGCAATGAAAATTTGATATTTGGAATATGTCTATATAAACATAGCAAATGGAAAATTTTCATTGATAAATATGGAAGTTAGTTCTATTGTGTAATTTTTAGTTGCAATTCAAAATCAGTTAAATTTGGTGGATATAAAATGTTTTCGAAAGCTGGATATTTTTATATAATAAAAATGTAAATTATTTTCTAAGTGAGAAGTCATAATTCATTTCGTCAAATATGGAATTCTTCAGCTCCGTTTATCTTATTTTCGATGAATTTGCAGCAATATAGCAGCAAAATATCAACTTTTGATAGGACAATCATATTGTCCATATATGTGTACTATTCTGCTCGTCTCGTTGTGCTGATCTCTACAGTATATTCGATTGTGTATTTCGGTGTCTGGTACGAGACGAAATCCGCAAAGTAGTTAACCGTATTGGTACCTGTTTTAGCCTTTTGGTTCTGTGACTTTTCATTTGTGCCGGAGAAACCAGGAGCCATTTGTTATTAATATTTGCTGAATCCAATCGTTGACCTTTCTGTTTCCAATTTAAATTTATCATTTGCCGGTTCATTTTCTACTTTGGGTCTCTTCCTTTTCCCCACTTTCGTTCTGAGAAAATATATCGAAGTATACAAGTTATGTATTTTGATTGCATACTTTTGCTTCGTCTAAACTGTTCCCACTGTTCAATATATTTTCCTGGTCGGTTCCTTTTCCATTTGTTCAATTTCAATATGTTCTCTTTTCATTGTGAAGAGAACATAATATAATATACTAGTTGATATATATTTTAGTTCTTGTAGCCTGCTTTATCTTCCACCTTGTTTCATTTGTATATTTGATGCTCAATTCCATAGCCGCTCGTTCCCACCACTTTGCAACCGCGCCTCCACTGCACAACTCAGCAATCCGATCCAAGAACCTGACCACCGCCATCATCAAATACCACCTACTCATCACCACACCTGCCCATCTCCATGCAAATGAACAACACGCCAGCCATTCCACCCATAACCGAGCACCTGCACCTTCAATAAAACTGCCCATTGCTCATCATAGCGACCCCGTCATCCGCCATGTAACCCATCACCATTCACCACCCGAACGCCTACTCTGTTAGTCGAACCTTGCGTCCTTCGCCTTGATCCCGCTGTACCACCTCCTTTTGCCACGCCTTGACAGCGCTCCATATCCGAGCACACATCTCCTCGCCTCAGATCCCGAAGCCACCATGGCCAAAGCCTGCACCCCTCCTCAGCCAGCCAGCGCCGAACTCCCTCTGAAACTCACCCATTCTCCATGCACGCTACCCCACACACTCACCACCTTCCTTCAAAGCTGTGTTACGGGTCTACATTTGCAGTGTATGTTTTATATATTAAACAGTTAGTTCATACATATATATTTGTATATCCATATGTATAAGTTTATATTAGTATTTTTATTATTATTATCAGTTTGTATAAGTTTTAATAGTATCATATATAATCTGTTTGTATATCAGATTTTGTTATTTATAATACCTAAGGTTACGTTTGCTTATAAAGAGTGAATTTGGTATAGTAGAGGTGCTGTTGTTATATATATATACAGTAATATGTAAGTTATATAGCTGTTTACATATGTGAGTTTTTTTGGAAATTTTTTATGGTGTTTTCAGATCTAAACGATTTTTCTTCCAAGATTTTATATGTAAGTTATAAGTTTGTTTATATATTAGCTTTTTATATTGTATAAGTTTATACATATGAGCTGTTGGGTTCATATATATAAGCTTTAATAAATGTATATGCATAAGCTTTTACAGATATATATAAGCTTTACTCTGAAGCCCGCTACCCTGCTTTTGAACTTTGCCTCAGCTTGTTTTGCTAGTACATATTATATATATGGTTACAGTAATATATATTGACAATAGTATCTTTGTTTGCTGAAGTATCGACTTAATTATAGCATGTACTATATAATATGCGTAATAAATTCTATTGGATTTTCGAACATATATAAACTAAGTTTGCAGTATATATTATACTATCCTATGCCTATTGATTTCTGGTTTTATATATATGTGCGTTTATAATAATAATATTATTATTAAAGTAAGTTTATATATATATATATATACACACACACGTTTTCCAAATTATTTTGTATTGTGGCTGCCTTGTTTTATATACGTTATAATAACAATGATTTTAAGATAATGATATAGATAGTTGATTTTATATATATGTTTAATAAATATTGATTTTTAAAATAAATATATATAATTTATTTTGATTTGTGTTTCAAACTGAATATTGATTCTTAAAGGAAAATATATAGTATAAAGATTTTTATATGAGTAAATAATTATCTTTTAAAAAAAATTATATATATATATATATTTCATTTTCATCGATTTCTGAATTCCTACCTAGCTTTGTTTCGTTCGTCGAATCCGTGTACAATTTTCTTCACTTTGAGATTTGTTATTGGATTTGGTCGATCATCTAGTTCGTGGTTCAATTCGTAGCTTGTCCTGCTGTCAAATTTCTCTAGCCTCGAAAGGTGAGCAATCACTCACGATTTACACCCTTATATTTAGTAAATTTGATTTCACTTGAAACGAAAATTAAAATATGCTGTAAAATTTGAACTGTTAATTATTTAATTGCTATATATGATATGACATTATCTCTAATTATTCACCTGTAACATCTAACACCATAATCTGTTATTTATATTTTAATTTAATTTGTTACTGATTATATATTCCTATAGTTGATATGTAAGATTATTATCATATTTGTTCTCACTATGCAGGTCCCTGTTAGTTTAGAATTCTTTATGGGTTGAAATGATACATGCCCGAACGATATTATAGATTCAGAGAAATTGTTATGGGTTGAAATGATATACCCAAGCGGTTTTCACTGATTTTGAAATTTTGGGATTGCGGGTTGAAATGATATATACCCATGAAATATTAAATTGCAGATTGAAATGATAAATATCCGTATCACTTAACCATAAGATAGAAAATTAGATGCAGACACAGCTAATCTATTTTGAAAAAATGATTTGTATAGTTTTAGAAGGAAATAAATGGATTTTAATTAATATTGAATTTTTAATATAATAGAAAGTTATTTTATTTTCAAAAATTAGATTTTTAAATTATATGCTTGGAAATTTTAAATTTACAAGTTAGTTTGAAAATATAAATTTAAAAATTTTGTACTTATAAAAATTTATTATTTTAAAATATATAAAATAAGATGTAAAATAATTTATTAATAAGAATTAATTTAATATAAATTATTTAAATAATATTTAATTTAATTAGTATATATAAAATGTGTTTAAATATTTATTTAAAATTTTACATTAATATGTTAAATAGTTTTTTGTAATGACATTAAATAAATAAAGGGTGGAAAATAAAGTAAAATTGACTTGAAATTTAAATTGGTTAATAATTGAATTTAAATAAGAATTTGTTTGAACTTGTTAATTTTGAGATTTGAAAGGTATGATTTATAACTTGATTTGATGAAAAGTGGTTAAATGAATATTCTCATATTTAAATAAAATTGAGACTGAATATTTAATATTGATTTAAATTTATAAATTGTTATTAAAATGATTAAGTGAATATTTCAAAACTAAACAACAGTAAAGTTAAATGTTGGAATATAAGTGAAACTTATATTGGAATGTTTGAATATTTAAACTTTGAATTTTATTGGAATTGAAGAGATAGTTCAAAACTAGATTTGAAATCCGATAAAGATTGAAATAGTTTATTTAGAATTTGAATTGAACCTTAACCTTTTAAAATTGAAAGTGTTATGATTTCAAAATCATTATGATTTCAAAATCATTATGATTTCAGAAGTGTTATGATTTCGAAATTGCTATAAATTTTAAAGTGTTACAATTGTGGAAATGAATATTAATTCAAAGTGAATAATGATATTGAATTGATATGGTTTTAAAATGAATATGATATTTTGATATGAAGTATGAACTATTTGAAATGAAATGACTATGGCGTGAAATAAGCAATTGGTTGTTAAAGAGACCGGAATCAGATATTGTCACACTCTCTACCAATACGGAAAAACATTTTAATAACTGTGTATGTGGTGGAGATTCCAGAAGGAAGTAGGATGGTTTAGTGACGATTTTATATGGTATTTAAGTAGCCCTAACTCTCGTGAGTCATTTTGATGTGGCTAAAACAGGAGCCATGCCGGGACAAGTGAGGTCATTCCTCCTATCGGGCATATTTCTTCGATACCATTCTATTACTTTGTGATTTGATTGAGTGCACCTTTGATTAGGGAGTGTGTCGCGAGGTGGACGTTAGTAGCTGCTATGCATTACCGTCAGTCTGGATCCGCAAACGGTATATCAACCCTAGCATTGCCTCGCGTGCCTTGTCACATGCCCTATCGCGCCATCTATGGGTTTGGTTTGATCATACCTATGGAGTGCCCTCCGAGTAAACCTCACAGAGGAGCTTACGGTATTGTATAGACTATGGGAATACATCAAATTTGTTAAGGGGGATATGGGTAACGCCTTAACGCTATTTTAATAGTTTACTTTACTATAGACGTATTATAATAGTGTATAATACTACATAGTAGATAGTTCCACTGATCCTTTGAGGATGGGTATCCCAAACATCCTTTAAGTTACCTATTTTTCAGTTGACATTTCACTTGAGTTGACTTTACTATATAAGAATGTTAATCCTGACTCGAATGTTTTGTGTTTTTCTTTATGCTCAGGTCAGACTGAGTGACACGACATTTGAGACTCACCTTTGAAGATTAGAGCTTTGTTTGAAGACCTATCTATCCAGCTTTCATTTATTTCAGTTTATTCCAGTCGTTTATGTTCGAACTCGACAATTGCTCATGTATTAGAGAATCATTTGAATTTTAGATTCTGTTGTATTTTGTTTCAAACTCTGTTGTTTATATAGTAGCTTCATGAACTACTATCCATCTATTCCGCTGCATACTGTTATATTACTCTATGTCTATGATTCTATGATTGATTTATTTACTGTATATATTAAGTTTTGCCAAATATAAATTAACAATTTGTTGTTTTGAGCAATTCAAGTCTGACATGTGTGGATGCGAATGGTTCGAAATACCAGGTCGTTACAAGTGGTATCAGAGCTCTGGTTTAGGCAAAACTTAGCATATGGAGTAAAATCAATTGCATTCGTTCGAACTTAAATTTCTTCCTATTTGACTCGGGTTTCCTTTGAATTTCGAAACTTTCCTCTTCTTTCTGATATTCATTCTTTTCTTTTCCCGTTCATGTCCATTGGTACTGGAGCATCCCATAGCTTCCAACTCAACTGTCAACTTCATCCTTTTGGTTGACTAACCCCATCGGTGATCTCACCAACCTTAGTATTATTGGTAAATAGGTGAAACTCCTTTATAGCAGGCGTCGATTCACCGAAGTTTTCTACATCCTCGATTTTGATGTTGTTATCTCTTGCAAAGCCAGAACCGTTGCTCTAGTAGACGACCAGGGAAATTTTCTTGTAATTGTTTGTCAATTGCCTTAGGATTATGCAAACAGTTTTATCTTTCTCTTGATGCTTAACTTAATGATCTTGACTCCATCCCTGTTATCCGACTATTCCCGGATGTCTTGGTGAAGTCACTCCTCTGCCTCTAAAGCAGGAAATTTAATTTCCGCATCGACCTTATTCCTGGAATCTCGGTAGACCCAGTTATGGTCGCCCGCGATTAATTAATTCTATCGATCCTTTCTCTTTTGTGACTTAATTATCTTATCTTCCTTTCTAGTTATATTCGTAGTTGAATCCTCTTTGATTAGGGTCCCTCTGAATTTGAATCTCTATCCTTGTTTTGAAATCCATTCTTGAATTACCCTGTGAGGCAGAATATTTGTAATTTATATAAAAATGTTTTATGTTGTGTTGTTTGAGTTGCTAAGTTTGATTGCGGTTTCGATTGATCCTTCTAGCCAACGCTGTCGACAGAAATTCCAACACACTTGAACAGAGCAAACTGACATAATATTGCTTTCAAAATTTGTAAATGAAAAAATTATGTATGATTATATTTTATATATAATAGTATATTTTTTTTTTGAAATTAGATAGTTAAATAGATTGGTTGTTAGAAATGATAATATAAGATTATCATTTGTTTAGGCAACATTCTTTAACTATTAACTATTGTTGCATGCTATAAAGAGTAGAAAATATTATAAATATGATTTATAAATCTAATTTGCAAATGAAATGAATTTAATTTTAGGATTTAAGAATTAAATTTCTGGTGCTTTTCAAATTTTGGTTTTCAAAGTTTTGAAAATATCTTATTTGAAAGTATTTTCGAATGGAAATTGTTTTCAAAGAATTTTAAAAGAAGTAAATCAGTACTCACCTCTTTTTTCGTTGGAATATAATTTCAATGATGACTGCAGCATTGTCGACATTCATTCTCGGATCTCAAAGTGGAGAAACCACTTAGCAGGTTTGCTACACTTTTGTTTTGAAAAATGAATTTTCGACATGAATTTCTTGAATATGATTTGATGTATAATATATATATATATATATATATATATATATATGTATATATTTATGGATTTGATTGGAACTTCCTTGAGTATGATTTGATGTACAAAGTATATATGTGTGTATATCATGTCAAAATGGTTTAAAGTGAACCGAAAATTTAAATTTTAAATTCTGTGATAAGTGATGGTTTTAAATTATTTAAATAAAGCAAGTTTTGAATAATTTAATTCTTCAAAATGAGAAATAGAATTTTAATAACTAGAAACATTTGAACTAGAATAAAATTAATTTGTATAATATTCAATTGCATTCTAAACATATATAACTTACCTGAAATATTCAAAGGGTCAAAATGTTAATGAATTTGGTAATTGATGGTACAAGAGGAAATTTGAGTAATAAAATGTTCAATTAATTTTTTTCCTTAAATAGAAATGTTGAAAATAGAAGGTAAATTTGTATAGTGTTTTATTACACATAGAAAACATATATAACCTACTTGGAAGATTTAATGTAATAAGTTGAGTATAATTGAATATTATACTATATAAAATGCAAGTAAAAATGGTTTGAATGAAATTTTGTTAAAGAAATTTATAAATGTAAATTTTGTTATTATAATGAATGTTTATGCACCCAATCTATGTTACAAGGTTTGCTAAGGGAAGTAAATTGAATAATAATAAAATAATAGGAGAATGCTTTTTAAATAACTAAATATGAACTTAGGAAACTAAACAGGTAATAAGTAAATTTATATCTTTGAAAAAAGTTTGTGTTACAATGGTAAATTTCAACGAATAGTTGGAATTGGATTTTTTATGTGGAATTAACTTAAGCGAAGACAATGGAATAAATAATGAACTAAATAAAATAAAATTTATTCTGAAAGAAATTTTTGTAACAAATATTAATATATTGAAACAAATCAAATTGAATGAAATTAGCTTGAATTAAAAATCAACAAGATATGAATATAAATGAATATTATTGATTTAATAAAATGGATCAAAACCAAATTAACTGAATATAAATCAATTTAAAACTGATGAAATTTATATGGTTTTGAATTTGCTGTGTATCTGATAATACTTATTTTAATTTATCTTTTCTTTCTGCTTGTTCATGTCCTCCTACCTCGTTCCTTTTCAGGGACGAAATTTTTTGAGTGGGGGAGAGTGTAACGATCCATAAAATTTTAATGGTTTTTATAACGTAATTAAAAGAAATTTTGTTTGAAATTTAATTATAAAATTTATTAATGAAAAATTGATATTTGGAATACGTGTATTTAAACATAGCAAATGGAAAATTTTCATTGCTAAATATGGAAATTAGTTCTATCATGTAATTTTCAATTTCAATTCAAAATCAGTTAAATTTGATGGATATAAAATGTTTTCGAAAAATGAATATTTCTATATAATAAAAACGTAAATTATTTTCTAAGTGAGACATCATAATTCGTTTTGCCAAATATGGAATTCTTCAGCCCCGTTTATCTTATTTTCAACGCATTTGCAGCAATATTCAACAAATATCGACTTTTGATAGTATGATCATATCGCCCATATCTGATGTCCGCAGTATATTCATTTTGTGTTTTGGTGTGTGGTACGCGGCGAAATCCATGAAACGGTTAACCGTATCGGTACCTATTTTAACCTTTTGGTTCTCTGACTTTTCGTTTGTCCCGGAGAAACCAGTAGCCATTTGTTATCAACATTTGCTTAATCCAATCGCTAACCTTTCTATTTCATATTTAAATTTATTATATGCTGGTTCGTTTTCTACTTTGGGTCTCTTCCTTTCGCCCCCTTTTCGTTTTGAGAAAATATATTAAAGTATATAACTTATATATTTTGATTGCATACTTTTATTTCGTATAAACTGTTCCCATTGTTCAATATAATTTCCTAGTTTGTTCCTTTTCTATTTGTTCAGTTTCATTATGTTCTCTTTTCATTGTGAAGAGAACATAATATAATAGACTAGTTGATATATATTTTAATTCCTAAGCCTGCTTTATCTTCCACCTTGTTTCATTTGTATATTTGATGCTCGTTTACATAGCCTTTCGTTCCCACCACTTTGCAACAGTGCCTCCACTCCACAACTCAGCAACCTGATCCAACAACCTTACTGCCACCGTCACCGAATACCACCAACTCATCATCGCACCTGCTCATGTCCAAGTAAATGAACAGGCCAGCCATTATTCCTATGACCAAGCACCTACAGCTTCAAGAAAACTGCCCACTGCCCATCATAGCGACCCCATCATCTGCCATATAACCCATCACCATTCACCACCTGAACGCCTACTCTCTCTGTCGGACCCTACGTCCTCTGCCTTGATCCCGCTGTACCATCTCCTTCTGCCATGCCTTGACAACGCTTCATTATACCCGAGCACACATCTTCTCACCTCAGATCACAAAGCCATCGTGGCCAAAGCCTGCACCACTCCTCGGCTAGTCAGCATCGAACTCCCCTGAAACTCGCCCATTCTCCATGCACGCTACCCCACACACTCACCACCTCCCTTTAAAACTGGGTTGCGGGTCTACATTTGCAGTTTATGTTTTATATATTTAAATAGTTAGTTCATATATATATGTATGTATGTATAAGTTTGTATTAGTATTTTATTATTATTATCGGTTTGTATAAGTTCTAATAGTGTTATATATAATCTGTCTGTATATCAGATTTTGTTATTTATAATACATAAGGTTATATTTGCTTATAAAGAGTGAATATGGTATAGTAGAGTTGTTGTTGTTATATACATATATGTAGTAATATGTAAGTTATATAGCTGTTTATATTTAGTAAATTTGATTTCACTTGAAACGACAATTGAAATATGTTGAAGAATTTGAACCGCTAATTATTTAATTGCTACATATGATATGCCACTATCTATAAATATTCACTTGTGACATCTGAAACCATAATCTGTTATTTATGTTTTAGTTCAATTTTTTTACTGATGATATATGCCTATTGTTGATATATTATATTATTATCATATTTTTTCTCACTTTGCAAGTTCCGTGTTAACTTAGAATTCCTTATGGTTTGAAAGAAACATACCTGAACGATATTATAAATTAGGGGAAATCGTTATGGGTTGAAATAATAAACTCAAGCGATTTTCATTGATTTTGAAATTTTCGAATTGCGGGTTGAAATGATATATACCGTAAAATATTATATTGCGGATTGAAATGATAAATATCCATATCAGTTGAACATAGAATAGAAAATTATATATGGACACCGTTGGTCTATTTTGAAAAAAAATGATTTTTATAGTTTTGGAAGGAAATATATGGATTTTATTAAATATTGATGTTTTAACATAATAAAATACATTTTATTTTGTAAAATTAGATTTTTAAATTATATGTTTGAAAATTTTAAATTTACAAGTTAGTTTCGAAATATAATTTTTAAAAAATTTACTTATAAAAATTTGTTATTTAAAATATATAAAATAAGATTTAAAAAAGATTTATTAATAAGAATTAATTTAATATAAATTATTTAAATAAAATTTAATTAGTGTATATATATACAATATTTAAATATTTATTTAAAATTTTACACTAATATTTTAAATAGATTTTTGTAATGACTTTAAATAAATAGAGGTTGGAAAATAAAGTAAAATTGACTTGAAATTTAAATTGGTTAATATTGAATTTAAATAAGAATTTGTTTGAACTTATTAATTCTGAGATTTGAAAGGTATGATTTATAACTTGATTTGGTGAAAATGATTAAATGAATATTCTCAACTTTAAATAAATATAGATTGAATATTTAATATTGATTTAAATTTATAAATTGAGATTTTATTTAATTTTTATTAAATTGATTAAGTGAATATTTCAAAACTTAATAGTAAAGTTAAATGTTGGAATATAAATGAAACTTAAATTGAAATGTTTAAATATTTAAACCTTGAATCGTATTGGAATTAAAGATAGTTCAAAATTTGATTTGAAATTTGATAAAGATTGAGATAATTTATTTAGAATTTGAATTAAACCTTAAATTGAAAGTGTTATGATTTCAAAAGTGTTATGATTTTGAAAGTGCTATAAATTTTAAAGTGTTATGATTCTAGAAATGAATATTAATTTAAAGTGCATAATGATATTGAATTGATATGGTTTTGAATTGAATATGATAATTTGATTTGAAGTATGAACTATTTGAAATGAAATGACCACGGTGTGAAATAAGATTTTGGTTGTTAAGGAGACCGAGATCAGATGTAGTATCTCTGCCAATATCAAAAACCACTTTAACAACTGTGTACAAGGTGGATTTTCCAGAACGAAGTAGGATGGTTTAGCGACGATTCTATATGGTATTTACGTAGCGCTGATTCCCGTAAGTCAGCTTGATGTGGCTAAAATAGGAGCCATGCCTGGCCAAGTGAGGTCATTCCTCCTATCGGACACATTTCTTCGATACCATTCTATTACTTTGTGATTTGATTGGGTGCACCTTTGATTTGGAAGTGTGTCACGAGGTGGACGATAGTAGCTGCTATGCGTTACTACCAGTTCGGATCCGCAGACGGTATATCTGCCTTGGCATTGTCTTGCGTGCCTTGTCACATGCCCTATCGCGCCTTCTACGAGTTTGGTTTGTACCATACCTATGGAGTGTCCTCTGAGTAAACCTCATGGAGGAGCTTATGGTACCGTATGGACTATGGAAATATATAAAATATGTTAAAGAGGATATGTGTAACGCCTTAACGCTATTTTAGTAGTTTACTTAACTGTAAACATATTATAATAGCATATATTACTACATAGTAGATAGTTCCATGGATCCTTAGAGGATGAGTATCCCAAGCATCATTTAAGTTACTTGTATTTCAGTTGACATTTCACTTGAGTTGAATTTACTACATAAGAATGTTCATTCTAACTCGACTGTTTCGTGTTTTGCTTTATGCTCGGGTCAGACTGAGTGACACGACATTTGAGACTCACCTTTGAAGGTTGGAGCTTTGTTTGAAGATCTATCTATCAAGCTTTCAATTATTTCAGTTAATTCCAGTCATTTATGTTCAGACTCGACAGTTGCTTATGTATTAGAGATTCATTTGTATTTGAGATTCTGTTGTATTTTGTTTCAGACTCTGTTGTTTATATAGTAGCTTCATGAACTACTATCCATATATTCCGCTGTATATTGTTATATTACTTTGTTTCTGTGATTCTATGTTTGATTTATTTACTGTATATGTTAAGTTTTTCCAAATATAAATTAACAATATGTTGTTTTGAGCAATTCAAGTCTGACATGTGCGGATGCGAATGATTCGAAATGCCAGGTCGTCAAATAGTGTGATTGTTATGGTGAGATCATTAGATTGGTGGATTGGTGAGAGATTGAGTATAACTTAGTGATAATGTATGTAGAATGGATTATTATCTTATGAATAGAACCTAACCACAACAAAGAAAATTAATACAAGCATTTAGGATCTGAATACTCAACAACAAATTTATTTCAAAGAAATGTAAGAAAGCTATAGAAAGACATTAATAATGCATTTTTAGTATTCCAACAAAAGTTTCATAACTTAAAAAGCCAACTCATTATCTTGGTGCATTGTTTCCTCAGATTATTTATCCTTCGCTATGTATAAAACAATTATTGAAGTTAAGAGTAGTGGATATGAGAACCAATGCAACAAATTTCCTAAAACGTTTCAACATGTATCGACAAGATTGTATATGGATCGAAAATCGATGGGCGAGTATATTACAAAAATCCCACATACATAGATCAAGTGGAACATTACTTGTTAAGTGACCAACTGGAGAACCACTTATATGCGCAAAAGGGAAGGACTATGAGAGAAAGATGTCCATACGCTATCTCATAAATGATTTTATGTTACTTTATTCATTAGTAATTTTGTATGCTTATGTGTGTTAAGTTGTATGGAGTATGTTGTGTGTTTTTTGCTAAGCTATATGCTTGCTAAGAGGTATTTGTTAATATTTATTAGTACCTATGATATTTCTTTGCATTGTGGTTTGTTGTTATGCTATGTTTGTAATGCTAATGTAGTCAACAAATGAAAATAAGACAACTAAATCAATCATAATTACTTAGTCCATAATTTCTCAAACAAATATAGACAAAACTATATTTTACTTCATGAGACATCACACAATTACTAAGTTCACAACGACCATCTGAGTAAGAAAAGCACGAAGATTCCATGAATCTCGCTTATTCTATAGTGCATTGTTCCTTTTGCATTACCTTATATTTGTCCAATAAACATCCTTCAACATGCCCGAACAAGTTTTCCTTCGGCCTAGACCCACTATCTGGACTCAATTCAGTGAAGTTAATTATTATAGCCTTGTTCAGTTGCTTATGGATATGATTGTTCGGTTCATCCATTTTAGGCTCTTAAAGAGCTCTATGAAATGTTTGAGAAATTTAAATGGCTGATCAATCTGTGTATGATTATACTTCTAGGCATCTCTTATCTAAACATGATAAATAAAATGAATAAACTTTATATGAATGCAAGCGAGCTTGTACAAAGATAAATTATGCGACGACCCGACTTTCCACTCCCAGAAAATCGCATCATCTTTAAGAAAGAAAGGGATAGAAAAGAGAATAGAAAGAAGAGAAGAAAGAAACAACACATCAGAATCTAATAGTGGAACGAATAAACTATATTAATAACATAAATATTACATAGTTTACAACAATATCAGAGTTACACAGACATACAACACACACTAGACAGTTATAAACACCTGTCTAGTTATACATCTCAATATAACAACTCAGAGAACACACAGAGGAATACTAGATATATATCTACACACAGAAGCCTCCTGCCCCATTTGCTCCTCCATGATTCGTCAAAGCAAACCCGAATCCTAACCTGAATTCCCTTGGCTACTCGTAAAAATTTGAGTACCCAAGAGTTAAACAAAAACAGGAATAACTCCGGGTCAGACATGGGTCTGGTGTGAGTAACATGTTTAAGTTGCTTAACTTTTAAAAACCTTTTGAAAAGAAAGGTATCACGTTAGACTTCCCACACATAAACATGGAAAAGTTTTTACCTTACGCTAACCAAAACATTTGATAGGAAATCCGATGATATTATAATAGTGTCTAGGGTTTTCAAGTAAAATACAGAAATAGCTGGAATGCTTACATCTCACGTTCCAACATAGTTAGGCACAACTAATACGTACGGCACTTATTAGATTTTGGATTCTATACAATGGAAGGGCTACTGGGGTACCGCCCGTCACAGTACGTGGACTAGATCACCGTACCGAGAATCACTTCCGACCCCCTGCAACACAAAGCCGGACCCATTCCTTACTGAATAGTTCCGAACAAGACAACCCCGTGGTTGTAGCTAGCAACCACCCACACAGCCGAATATAAGGGACTTCTAGACAGGGATCAATCTTGCTCTCCAGTGGGTGTGACCCACGAAGCCTTGTTGCACCTCCCCTGTTTTAGCCATTCCCGGTTGATGAGGCTTGAGGCTACGATTACCTTTATAGGACAAATCACTTAGAATGCTCATCGTCCACCTGACGATGTGCTGAAAGCATTCAATCCATACAAGTTCGTTCCGGGTTCGAATGAAACCGAAGGCATTATTTCGTTACACTTATTTTGGAATCACCCTCAGAGTTAACGATAATAACCCTTGCACTCTAAACCAACATCTCGAATCTATAAGAACTAATTCCGTCAACTCATTACGGAATCACCCACAGAGTTATACTGACTCATAGTTCTTACACCTCGAGTCTTCACAAAGCTCCACTTTGATTCACGACCTAACGTTATTTGGAATCGATGTGGTTTTTGGATATCCAAATATGGAAACCCGATCCCGGTCTCATCGAAAACCAAAGCGTGTCTTTTAAGGTCCAAGTTGTTTTAATGTTTTAAAAAAATTCAATTACAGTATCTATTTACACACAGATAGATAACTCACAATCACAATTGATAATTAACATTATCACATAACAGGCAATCCACATTATCAATATCAAATAGATATTCCATATATCACCATCACAATAGATAATCTAAGTTATCATCACAATACAATCAAACATCCATACCACACAATATTATTTATCTCATTACTGAGATTTCAAAACATCCAAGTCAATCAATGACATCCATTTACCCAAAAGCAAAGATTTACTCATCATTATATAATTAATTTAAATTGAATTAAATTAATTATCTCTATCACTAATTAATTTAAAATGAATTAAATTAATTACCCCATCTTTAATTAATTTAAAATAAATTAAATTAATTACTTCATCAATACAAATCTTGCTTACTCAATCATTTAATTAATTACAATCAATTAATCATTCAAAATAAATCATCCTAATTAATCCCTCTTGATTAATTACTCTTAATTACATTCATGTAATTATCCTTAATTAATTTCACAAATTAATTATCCTCAACTAAACAGTAATTAACCTTTAATTACTTCAATTAATTAATTAATCATAATTAATTATCTTAAGCCTTAATTAATTACATTAATTAATTACCTTTAATTACTTAACATTGATTAATTAGTCATAATTAATCATCTTTAGTTACATCATTAATTAAAATAATTAATGATCCTTAATTATTAATTACCTTAAGTAATTAACTAACTTAATTACTATAATAAACCAAATTAATTATCCTTAAATTAATTTCTCAATTAATTATTTGATTAATTACTAAATATTAATCCAAATTATCTCATACTTAAACATCTCCACTTAATTACAATCATGTAATTATTAATTAATTACTTAACTAAGTAATTTCCAAATCATTAATTACATAAAGTAATTATCCTTCATAAGCCTAATGGAAACACGTCTCTCCTCACTAATGGAGGTGCACTTTATGTGCCAGTGGAAACACACATTATATGTTATTGAACCGGAAATACGCATTCCGTATTAATGGAGTTGCACTTTACTTAACGAAAACATAGGTCTTATGTTAACAAAGACATAGTTCTTATGTTAGTGAAACACGAAATTTTCCCTAATGAAAATATGAGTTATGTGTTAGTGGAAGCATGAGTTTTCGCTAGTAAAAACATAGCTCCTTTAGGCTAGTCAATGTACATTATCATATAGTTGCTCCTTAAGAGGTGGCAGAGACACAGTTATAAGCTGATGGAAGGATATATTACTAAAGGAAACACTCGTTAACTAAAGTATAGCTTTGTTGATGGAAAGATGCTTAGCATTATTATAATTAAATTGTAAAATGTATTTTTACTTGACAAAGTAATATCCTTTTTAACAAAGTTCCCCACTATATAATTTTCATTTGTTATTTCTTTTCCTTTAAAGATTTCTTCAGTATAACTCGAAGAATTATCTTATTTCATAATTATTTAATTAATAAAGAGATTTTCCAATATTTTTCATAAATTTCCATTCCCTTAGTAATCCATTTTAAATACAAAATACATGAGAAAAATCTAGACAAATTTTAGAAATCTTTTTTAACTTATTTTACCACACATAAATATTCTAGATCGAAACAACTATTTTCCATATTTTTAATTATTTAATATTAAATTAACTCATTTTTTCCCTTAGAAAATTCATAATAAATTGTCAAAAAAATGAAAAATCTTCAATTTTAAGACAAACCTTTAAAATCATATTTCCATATCTTGAATTTTATATAGATTTGAGCTCATATGTACAAGTTACGATCAAAAGAGTTTACTAACTTTCATACAGAGTAAATAAATCTATGCTTCAAATCTATATCCATGGATTTAACACAATGAAAACATGAATGAATCACAAATCCGAATTTGAATAGGATGAACCCATAGTCAGGGATGATATAACTTACCAAAGATGTGGACCTCGGGTTGATTTATTTCTTTAAAATGTTTGGTTTCCCTCTTGATGTTGATTAGTTTGAATCAATATTATTAAGGGTTTCACAGAATAGTACTTATTCATAGATTTTCGAATTTTAATTAATTTGAATTAATTTATATATTAAAATTAAGGAAGTTAATTTAAAGGTATATTAATTTTTTCATGAATTTATTTATTTACTTCAGCCCTTAAAATTATTTAAATAATACATAAAATTATATACCAATATAATTGAATTTAAAGGGCTTAAATGAATTTTTTTAAAATAATTAATGATTAACTACATTTAAGCCAAATATATATAGATATGTATATGTATATGTGTGTGTGTGCGTATAATTGTCAACCATATATTAATATATGAGGGATAAATAATGTTAGTATTTTTATTTGATAAATTATTTACCACATTTAAAAGTGTAGAAAAATGTGGAAAATATATGAGATATATTTTTGTCCTTTGGTGGCTATAAATACCCAGATACTCTTCAATTTTGGATATACATTTATAAGATTAAGCTCTTACCTTCATTAGTGTTAGTTAAAGCTTATACTTAGCCCCAGAAGCCAAGATATGAGGAGAAAGGAGGAGGTCCCCAAAGAGGAAATAACTTGCAAATGCCAAGTGTCAACAATCAATTAGATCAAAATGATAAAAAGAAATTTATTTATATTTAACAAAAATGTGTAAATATATTTTAAATATATAGTTCTATGTACATATATGTATATGCGTATATATATATTTTAAAAAATTAATTTTTTATATGTATGTATATTGCATGTATATATTTACACTACATAATAGAAAAAAAATTCAACCATCATAAAATATTTACATATACACACATGCGTATATTATAAACAATTTCGATCAAGTAATTTTTTTATAAATTTATATATGAATTTTAAATATATTTTAAAAAAATTTAAATATAAAAATGGATATTTTTATTGCTGAAACTTCAAATGAAATATTATAATGTATGTATATATATGAGTTTATAGTAGTCAAAGAAAATATTTGATAAATATTTAAATATAAGATATATATGCGTGTGAATGTATGTGTGTATTAATTCAATATAGACCATAAATCTTTGTATAATTTATTGTATGTCGCATTTCATTTATATGTTCACATGTATAATCCGCATCCATATGCCATTTAATCTATTGTTTAGTTTTGACCCTTTTTTGAAATCCATAGTATATATATTTCTTACAAACATATGATGTTCAAATATCTAATTTAACGTAAAACAATCGATGTAACTAGAGTTTGAAGTTGGTGACATAATATTTATGAAAACATCACCGCTGAAGAGAATTGTAAAATTTGGAAGTTTGGGGAAATTTACATCTAGATTTTGTGGGCCATTTTCTATTGTCGAATAGATCGAAAAGTTTGCATATAAAGTTGATCCTCCCAAAGATGTTCGAAGCACACATGTTTCATGTTTCACACTTATGAAAGTGTGCACAGGACTTAGGCGTAGTGGTTGAGTCAAGTCAATTAGACAAAGTGGATGTTGAACGTGAAGTTTCTATGCTTAGTGGACTTATTCATGTCTTCGAGAGTAGGATCAAGATACTTTGGAACATTGCTGCTAAGTTTATTTGGGTCAGATGGGGCGAATATTTTGAAAATATAAGTTGTGAGCCAAAAGAAAAGGCACGTGCTTCTAATTCAAAACTTTTTACTGGTATGATTGCATATACTCTAAATTTTTTTTTTTAAATATTTGATTATAATTGCATATTAGTATAGAAATTGCTTTGTGTTGCCATATATGATTTTCTAGTTTTGATATTGTGATGCTAAACGTTAGTGATGTTTTGTACATGGCATAGATGCAATGTACTATTTCGCTCTTTATGATTTCAGGGGAGAGATTCTTTTAAGGAGGAAAGAATAAAACAACTCACATTTTAATGTTTAGTAATTATAAAGTAAATCATTTTAATCTAATTAAACAACCAAAGCAAAATAATGACGTAAAATATGAATTTATAAAGATAAATAAATTAGAATTTGAGAACTATTCTATAGCATAATAATGACGTTTATAAATTAAAAATATATAAAGTTTGTTAAAATCGGATAAAATTGATAACTTGAAAAGAAAAGATAAATTAGGGGCAAATTGGTAATTTTTCCAAAACTGCCTATATTTTCTAAAATGGAGCCATTTTCTTCATTTCACTCTACTTTTCTTCTTCTTCTCTCTTAAATAAATGAAAATAGATTTTCTTCAAAATTGGGTTTAATTGGAGCTCAGATTTCGATAGGTTTGGTGAGTGGGATTTATTCTCTGTGATATATGATTATTAAATATGCTAGATATCGTGTTAAATATTTGATGTTGATTAGAGCTTGATTAATGTACTTGAATAGGTACTATAGAGATGAGAAATTTGTTCTGATGAATGTACAAAAGAATTTCATTATCGAAGTGTTGAAAAGCTTAATATTGAATTTTGTTGTGTTAGGATTGGATTGTTGAATTTTTTTGGGTATGAAGTTGACAGAATGATCAGGGAATGATTCATAACATTAATAAATGATATTGTGAATGAATGTTGAGGTTGGAGTGATGTTCGAATAGTCTAGCTCGCATGGTAGTTGAAAATGTTCATTGCCTCAAAGTTGTTTATTGAATAAGAAGTTGCACTCATATGAAAGTGAATGATATATACCAAGAGCATGAATCCTTTTTGAGCAAGAATCTTGTTTACACAAAGTCGAACGTCGAAGATAAGAGAAAGAAAGAAAGTCAAATGAGAAAAGGTGGGAAGAATCTACACAATGGAAAATTCCCCCATTATAATTTAGGCTCAGTAAATATAGGAGTTCAGACATTTGAATCTCAAAGATTTTATCCTAAAATATTCCAATGTAATTCCAAAAGTTTTCAGATGTCTAGATTTTGGGGTCAAACATTTGAAATCATTGTCAAACGTTTGAATCCATAATCTAGACGTCTAAAGGCTATATGATGGACTATGAATTTTGAGTTTTTGCGTAATTGAGTTTTTAAGGCTTGAGTTCATTTTAGAGACTCGTGTAATAATTGTAATATTTGGAGTGACTATAGAGCAGTGTGATGAGTTAGGGGTAGTATGCCACGACTTGAGAATCGTGCAGTCGATGTCAGACGATTTAGAGATTATGTGGATGGTCTATGATGCGATTTGATTTGTATGTTATCTTTACATAGTAGTTCGGTGACTTCGATATGTAACAACTAGGGTATTATGATATACAATTCCATAAAATATTGTGTATATAGCGTAAGCTCGTATCCCTTAGCTATGGCTTTGGGATATGGTATTTATAAACTATTTGTAGAACGAGGTGTAGCTGTCTTAATTTCTTATGTTAGGTGTCGACTCGAAGATAGAAGATGTTCTATCTTGGTAGAAATGAAAAAAGTCCTCAGGCTAATTTGTACCAAGGTTACTTTGAGTTACTTGTCCTTAAGTTGTCTTCTTAAAATGATAGCAGTAAGACATGCTTATATCGATTATAGATTGAAGACGATGTGGTGAAGTGTCATAATAGTGGCATTAATGACCATAATTAGTGGTTCTTGGTCTTACTGGAAGACTTGAGGCCTACTAGCCTAATGTGACAATTAAGACATGATCGTGTGCTATGATCATTTGTATATAATAGATTCATCACGTATTATGTGGACCTATAGTAAAAATGTGCTAACTTGTTGGACATAAGTGAAGATACAGATTTTCGTTATCGCTTATATTACCGTTCGTTATTGTATATGATATAGTAGAGTATTGGTAATCATGTAGATTAGTGATATTTTTCTTTTCACTAGACTTTATGTCTAACCTTCTCTTTTTGTATCTTTTGCTTTCTACTATTTGAATTGGTTGACAAAGGAGTGGGGATTTTGCTAGCTGGAGGTGAATTATATAGCCATAACTATTTTACCAATACGTTTATGTCTATTAAATATTTTTGGGATATTTAAATTTTAGACTATTTTCATTTTAATACATGTTGTAAATGAGGTCTGATGTATTACTTACAGATTGTATTATGGTATTGGATCTCATGTCTCTTTGATATGGTATGCACTTAGCCTATTACATGTATATGTTGGTATTATATTTTATTCCTTCCATTGTGAGATTTAGTATATTTGTATGTGTGATAGATATGCTCTATGTTTTTGTTTTATATTTTAGTCTAAACGAAATGTCATCCGTGATATTTGTTGAATCCAAGTGCTTATATCCGTGGATTACTGATGTTAGAGATGTCATTACATAAATAATGTAATACCTTGACGAATGACAATAAACTTCGTAAGTTTTTAATATTAAGGTGGAAGACAAGTAACATTGGGATAAGTAAAAAAATGTTTATCTATATTTATGTGTGTTTATATATGTTTATGTATGGTTTTATATAGTTATGTCTATTTGTTTATGTTATGTACGGTTATGTACCTATCCATTTCTTGATGACTTTTAATATTTTATTACGTATGTTTGTACATCATTTTGTACATAAATCTACCATAAAAATCCATTGGTTACTGTATAGAAATACATACTGAGAAAACCAATTCAAATACATGCTTAAGTAAATAAAAATACGTACTTGAAAGAACATGTAGTTGCACACTGAGAAATACATACCTAAAAGGCAAATATAAAAACATAGATATGCCACTAAAAACGTTTCATATCGTATGGTTGTTATACTAGAGCTTAAATGCATTATAACTAATGAAACTTGTATCATATTCCAATCAATAATGGGAACAATAAGTGGTCCATCTACGTTCAAATTCATTCTTCATTTATCACTGTGTCTACAACTTTTTTTTTACATATCTTTTACAAAATATCGTAAATGGTATGTGGGTACTTTCAACTTCTATATACATGCATCTTAACCTTTACACAATGAATTTTGTAAGTTTCATAATGGTTATTCCAAACTCTTGATTCATTTCTTCGTAGATATGCTTACGATCAACCTATAAATACAAATTTCTATAACCCAAATAGTCCTATGGTGACCAAGGTAGGTCTGTTTATAAGAAAGGGACTTGAACTATTTAGCACAAAATAATTATTTGGTATATAAATCGAGTTAAATAAATAGCTGCCACGAGTTCACAAATAAAACTGTGTTTGTTTGAAATAGACAGATCCATCGACCCATCCTAACAGCTTCCCCTTGAATCATTATATCATCACACATGAACCCCATTTGCCTTATGTAAACTAACATAAATGTGTTTGTTTGGAATTGGAGGGTCCAACCTCGACAATCCATGTGACATCACCATGAATTGTTAGATCGTTGCATGTGACATCCATTCGCCTTATGTAAAAAATTAAAAGTGTGTTTGTTTGCGATAACTAGGTCCAATTCACCAATCCAAATGACCTTTAGTTAGAACCATTATATCATTACACATGGCTTCAATCTGCCTTATGTAAACAAAAACTGTAGTTTTTGCAATAGATAGGTCAAATTCACCAATCCCAAAAGAAAACTATCTATTTCAAACATTTAGAAATAAGGTAGATTGTTGGATTCGTAAGTTGTGCCCTACCTATCGTGGTAATCTATTCCAAAAACCATACTATTTCAACCATGAATCGTTGCAGTGTGTAACGATCCGTAAAATTTTAACGGTTTTTATAACGTAATTAACTGAAATTTTGCTTGAAATTTAATTATAAAATTTAGCAATGAAAATTTGATATTCGGAATACGTCTTTTTAAACATAGCAAATGGAAAATTTTCATTGATAAATATGAAAGTTAGTTCTATTGTGTGATTTAAATTTCAATTCAAATCAGTTAAATTTGATGGATATAAAATGTTTTCGAAAACTAAACATTTTTATATAATAAAAATGTAAATTATTTTCTGAGTGAGACGACATAATTCGTTTCGCCAAATATGTAATTCTTCAACCCCGTTTATCTTGTTTTCAGCGAATTTGCAGCAATATAGCAGCAAAATATTGACTTTGATAGGACAATCATATCGTCCATATTTTTGTACCATTCTGTTCGTCTCATTATGCTGATTTGCATAGTATATTTATTTGTATGTTTCAGTGTTCGGTACGCGACGAAATCCGCGAAATAGTTAACCGTACACTACTAAAAAAAGCTACATTTAAGACTGAAAATTTCGGTCTTTACCTTCACAATTCAGTCTCTACATGATCTTCAAAGACCGATTAAAGACAAACAGTTTCAGTCACTGTTTTCCTAGTCTTAAAAAATATTTGAGACTGTCCTCTCAGTCTTAATATCTACAGACCGAAATTTCAGTCTTAAATTTATTCAAAGACAATTTTAAAGACCAAAATGTAGTTTCTAGGCAGTCTTAAGTTACAAATATATTAGTTATTTACATGTATATTAACAAATATGTTAGTTTGTGTGTATATGGCATTGTATATTCAGAAAAAACATGAAAGTCTGTTGGTTTTTAGAAATAAAGAGTTTATGGAACAAAATACATAATACATGTTTGAGTAATATAAAGAAGATCCATGAAATACTCAAATAATGGTTCAAATCTGTTACATACTCAAGTACACAGCTACTATACACCAAAAAGTTTGTCTTGATAGATTCGTGCATATAGTAAAACAAGGAACCTTCTAGATCAAAGCCCAAACAAACACCAACACCCTCCATGTCCGCCTCTGGACTAGCGACTGGAAGCTGTGTACGATCTCCTTCCAAAGCTTCTCTGCGTCAGTCCCCTCTAAGACGAAGCTATTCTAGAAGCTTCCAAACTAAAAAACGAACCTTCCAATTTGCAAATCAAGCTAAAACAATAAGCAGCAAAATTAATTTGCAATGGCGATTCAAATCGTCGATCTAGCGAGGTTCAGCTTCTTCCTCTTTGAAAGTTTGAGAGATATTTGAGAGATTGTCAAACATGGCCTTCCAGATTCTTCCTCTTCGAAAGTTTCACAATCCTAACCAAGGAAACACTTTGAGCCCACGTTCCCAAGGCATTCCATGTCTCTCAGATCTGATATCATGATAATTACCCACTGTTTTGTAGTTACTTCTCCATTTTCCAGCACCAAATCACTCATCAAATGGACACATATCTTTGCACAATTGTAGTAGTCAGAGCACAATGTTTCTTTTACAAGTAAAACTCCAACGTGAAAGAAAGAAAGTCGAGATTTTGATCGCGTTTGAAAAACAATGTACCCACCGAAAGTATCTGCTAACAACTCAAGCTCCTTGCTTGGACTTATTTGAATCAAAGGCAAGATTTTCTAGAAAAAGAGTTGTTTCATGAATAGGTCAGATGAGTACGTCTCTGGGTAGATGAAGAGTAAGATGAGAAAAGTGATGAGTTTGTTTTAGTACATGGAGAAGTGTGAAATTTTATATGTTAAAAGGTAGAAGAGGAGATACATTCTACGCATGGACCTTAAATGAATGTGAAAGTGGCCACGTTTCATTTACTGAAAGTTTATTAATCTTGGGACAACAATTAAATACAATCATATGGATCAATAAACGTCATCGTTGGATTTAAGACAAATTGGAAAATCTTAACCATTGCATATTTAGATAATAAAATGTTGAATCTTAAATGTTGAGGAGTAAAGACTGAACTTCAGTTATTAAATAGTCTCGACCAGTAAAAACCAATTACAGACTGTTTTTCCGTCTTTAATATATAAATTTAAAAACTGATTTTTTTAGTTATTAATCAGTCTTTAAATAGAAACTAAAAAATTTCAGTTTCTGATTTTCTGTCTAACTGAATATATTTTTGTAGTGGTATCGGTACATGTTTTAGCCTTTTGGTTCTGTGACTTATCATTTGTCCCTGGAGAAATCAGTGGCCATTTGTTATTAATATTTGCTGAATCCAATCGCTGACCTTTCTTTTTCCTATTTAAATTTATTATATGCTGGTTCGTTTTCTACTTTGGGTCTGTTCCTTTTCCCCACTTTTGTTCCGAGAATATTAAAGTATATAAGTTATATATTTTGATTGCATACTTTTGTTTCATATAAACTGTTCCCACTATTCAATATATTTTTCCTAGTCGGTTCCTTTTCTATTTGTTCAGTTTTAATATGTTCTCTTTTTCATTGTGAAGAGAACATAATATAATATATTAGTTGATTTCTATTTTAATTCCTGTACCCCGCTTTATCTTCCACCTTGTTTCATTTGTATATTTGATGCTCATTTCCATAGCCGCTCGTTCACACCACTTTGCAACTGCGCCTCCACTCCACAACTCAACAACCCGGTCCAACAACCCGACTGCGGCCATCACCGAATACTACCAACTCATCACCGCACCTGCCCATCCCCATGCAAATGAACACATCGGCCGTTCCTCCCATAATCGATCACCTGCAGCTTCTAGAAAACTGCCCATTGCCCATCATAGTGACCCCATCATCCACCGTGTAACCCATCACCATTCACCACCCCGAACGCCTACTCTCTCTGTCGAACCCTGCGTCCTCCGCCTTGAACCCACTGTACCACCTCCTTCTGCCACGCCTTGACAGCCCTCTATCATACCCGAGCACACATCTCCTCGCCTCAGATCTCGAAGCCACCATGACCGAAGCCTGCACCCCTACTCAGCCAGCCAATGCCATCTCCCTGAAACTCGCCCATTCTCCATGTACGCTACCCCACACACTCACCACCCTCCTTCAAAACTGGGTTGCGGTCACATTTGCAGAATATGTTTTACATATTTGAACAGTTATATATATATATATATATATATATATATATATATATATATATATATATATATATATATATACATATATACATTTGCAGAATATGTTTTACATATTTGAACAGTTATATATATATATATATATATATATATATATATATATACACATATACATATACATATCTATATCTATATGTATATGTATATGTATATGTATGTATGTATGTATGTATATGTATGTATGTATGTATAATGTTGTATTAGTATTTTTTATTATTATTATCATCGGTTTGTATAAGTTTTAATAGTATTATATATAATCTGTTTGTATATCAGATTTTTTTATTTATCATACATAAGGTTATATTTGCTTATAAAGAGTGAATTTGGTATAGTAGAGCTGCTGTTGTTATATATATATATATATATATATATATATATATATATATATATATATATATATATATATATATATATATATAGTGATATGTAAGTTATATAGCTTTTTGTATAAGTGAGTTTTTTTGGAAATTTTTTATGGTGTTTTCAGATCTAAACGATTTTTCTTCCAAGATTTTAATATGTAAGTTATAAGTTTGTTTATATGTTAGCTTTGTATATTGTACAAGTTTATACATCTGGGCTGTTGGGTTCGTATATATAAGCTTTTATAAATGTATATACATAAGCTTTTATAAATATATATAAGCTTTACTCTGAAGCCTGCTACCTTGCTATTGAACTTTGCCTCAACTTGTTTTGCTAGTACATATTATATGTATCGTTATAGTAATATATATATTGACAATAGCATATTTGTTTACTAAAATATCGACTTGATTATAGCATGTACTATATAATATGTGTAATAAGTTCTGTTGAATTTTGGAACATATATATACTAAGTTTGTAATATATATATCATACTATCCTGTGCCTATTGATTTCTGGTTTTATATATATATATATATATATATATATATATATATATGTTTATAATAATAGTAATAATATTAAAGTAAGTTTATGTATATATATATTCCAAATTATTTTTTATTATGGCTGCCATGTTTTATATATTTTTATAACAAAAATGATTTTAAAATAATGATATAGACAGTTGATTTTATATACGTGTTTAATGAATATTGATTTTCAATATATATATATATATATATGTGTGTGTGTGTATATGTATATATATATATATATATATATATATATAATTTATTTTGATTTGTGTTTCAATTTGAATATTGATTCTTAAAGGAAAAATATATAGTATAAAGATTTTTATATGAGTAAATAATAGAATTTTCTTTTAAAAGAATTTATATCCATACATACATACATACATACATACATATATATATATATATATATATATATATATATATATATCGCTTTCATCCATTTCTGAATTCCTGCCTAGCTTTATTTCGTTCGTCGAATCCATGTTCAATTTGCTTCGCTTTGAGATTTGTCATTGGATTTGGTCGATCTAGTTCGTGGTTCAATTCGTAGCTTGTCATGTTGTCAAATTTCTCTAGCCTCGAAAGGTGAGCAATCACTCACGATTTACATCCTTATATTTAGTAAATTTGATTTCACTTGAAATGACAATTGAAATATGCTGTAAATTTTGAGCTGCTAATTATTTAATTGCTATATGTCATTATCTGTAATTATTCACCAATGACATCTGACATCATAATCGGTTATTTATATTTTATTTAATTTGTTACTGATGATATATGTCTATTGTTGATATGTTATATTATTATCATATTTGTTCTCACTCTACAGGTTCCCTATTAGCTTAGAATTTCCTTTGGGTTGAAATGATACATACCCGAATGATATTATAGATTAGGGGAAATCGTTATGGGTTGAAATTCAAAACCCAAGCGATTTTCATTGATTTTGGAATTTTAGAATTGCGGGTTGAAATGATATATACCCGTAAAATATTAATTTGCGGATTGGAATGATAAATATTCGTATCACTTTTCCATAGGATGGAAAATTATATACGGACACCGTTGGCCAATTTTGAAAAAATGATTTTTATAGTTTTGTAAGGAAATATTAAATATTGATTTTTTAATATAGTAAAAAGATATTTTATTAAATTATATGTTTGGAGATTATAAATTTACAAGTTAGTTTGAAAATATAACTTTTAAAAAATTTTACTTATAAGAATTTGTTATTCTAAAATATATAAAATAAGATTTAAAATAGATTTATTAATAAGAATTAATTTAATATAAATTATTTGAATAAAACTTAATTTAATTAGTATATATATAATATGTTAAAATATTTATTTAAAATTTTACATTAATATTTTAAATAGATTTTTGTAATGACTTTAAATAAGTAGAGGTTGGAAAATAAAGTAAAAATGACTTGAAAGTTAAATTTGTTAGTAATTGAATTTAAATAAGAATTCGTTTGAACTTATTAGTTTTGAGATTTTAAAGGTATGATTTATAACTTGATTTAATGAAAAGTGATTAATTGAATATTCTCAACTTTAAATAAAATTGAGACTAAATATTTAATATTGATTTAAATTTATAAATTGGGATTTTAGTTAATTGTTATTAAATTGATTAAGTGAGTATTTCAAAACTAAATAATAGTAAAATTAAATATTGGAATATAAATGAAACTTATATTGAAATGTTTGAATATTTAAACTTTGAAATTATTGGAATTGAAGAGATAGTTTAAAATTGGATTTGAAATTTGATAAAGATTGAAATAGTTTATTTAGAATTTAAATTTAACCTTAACCTTTTAAAATTGAAAGTGTTATGATTTCAGAAGTGTTATGATTTCAAAAGTGTTATAATTTTGAAAGTGCTATAAATTTTGAAGTGTTACGATTCTGAAAATGAATATTAATTTAAAGTGAATAATGATATTGAATTGATATGGTTTTGTAGTGAATATGATATTTTGATACGAAGTATGAACTATTTGAAATGAAATGATCACGATGTGAAATAAGCATTTGGTTGTTAAAAAGATCGGGATGAGATATTGTCATACTCTCTGCTAGTACGGAAAACTACTTTAATAACTGTGTATGTGGTAGAGATTCCACAACAAATTAGGATAGTTTGGCAACGATTCTATATGGTATTTACGTAGCCCTGACTACCGTGAGTCGGCTTAATGTAGCTAAAACATGAGCCATGCTGGGACAAGTGAGGTCATTCCTCCTATCAGACACATTTCTTCGATACCATTCTATTATTTTGTGATATGATTGGATGCACCTTTGATTTGGGAGTGTGTCACGAGGTGGGCGGTAGTAGCTGCTATGCGTTACCACCAGTCCGGATCCACAAACGGTATATATACCTGCCATTGCCTCGCATGCCTTGCTACATGCCCTATCGCACCTTCTACGAGTTTGGTTTGTACCATACCTATGGAGTGCCCTCTGAGTAAACCTCACATAGGAGCTTACGGTACTGTATAGACTATGGGAATATATAAAATGTATTAAGGGGGATATGGGTAATGCCTTAATGCTATTTTAATAGTTTACTTTACTACAGATGTATTATAATAGCGTATAATACTACATAGTAGATAGTTCTATGAATCCTTAGAGGATGGGTATCCCAAACATCTTTTAAGTTACTTGTATTTCGGTTGACATTTCACTTGAGTTTAATTTACTACATAAGAATGTTAATCTAACTCGAGTGTTTTGTGTTTTGCTTTATGCTTGGGTTAAACTGGGTGACACGACATTTGAGACTCACCTTTATAGATTGGAGCTTTGTTTGAAGATCTATCTATCCAACTTTCAGTTATTTCAATTTATTCCAATCAATTATGTTCAGACTCGACAGTATCTTATGTATTAAAGATTTATTTGTATTTGAGATTCTGTTGTATTTTGTTTCAGACTTATTTGTTTATATAGTAGCTTCATGAACTACTATCCATCTATTCCGCTGCATATTGTTATAACTCCGTGTTTGTGATTCTGTGATTGATTTATTTACTGTAAATGTTAAGTTTTGCCAAATATAAATTAACTATCTGTTGCTTTGAGCAATTCAAGTCTGACATGTGCGGAGGCGAATGGTTCGAAATATCAAGTCATTACAAGTGGTATCAGAGCTCTGGTTTAGGCAAAATTTAGCATATGTAGTAAAATCAATTGCAAAATCACTTTCGCCGAAATTAAATTTCTTCCTCTTTGACTTAGGTTTCCTTTGAATTTTGGAACTTTCCTTTGAAATTGATCTTGTCTTTTCCCGTTCATGTCCATTGATATTGGAGCATTCCATAGCTTCAACCTCAACTGTCAACTTCATAATTTTGGTTGACTAATCCCATCGATGTTCTCGCCAACCTTAGTATGATTGGTAAAGAGGTGAAACTCCTCTATAACAGGCGTCGATTTACCGGAGATTTCTGTATCATCGGCTTTGATGCTTTTATCTCTTGCAGTGCCTAAAACGTTTCTCTAGTAGACGACCAGGGAAATTCTCTTGTACTTATTTGTCAATTGCCTCAGGATTATGCAAACAGATTTATCTTTCTCTTGATGCTCAACCTAGTGATCTTGACTCCACCCCTGTTGTCCGACTATTTCCAGTTGTCTTAGTGAATCACTCCTCTCCCTCTCAAGCGGGAAATTTAATTTCCACATCTATCGGTTGACCTGGTTAAGGTCGCCCGCGATTAATAATTCTATAAATCCTTTCTCTCTTATGACTTAATTATCTTATATTCCTTTCTAGTTATATTCGTAGTTAAATTCTCTTTGATTAAGGTCCCTCTGAATTTGAATCTCTATTCCTGGTTTGAAATCCATTCTTGAATCACCCTGTGAGGCACATATTTGTAATTTATATAAAAATGTCTTGTGTTGTGTTGTTTGAGTTTTTAAGTTTGATTGGGGTTTCCATCGATCCTTTTAGCTAACGCTCTCGATAGAAATTCCAAAACACTTGAATAGAGCAAACTGACACAATATTGCTTTCAAAATTTGTAAATGAAAAAAGTATGTATGATTATATTTTATATATAATAGTAATTTTTTTTTGAAATTAGATAGTTAAATAGATTGGTTGTTAGAAATGATAATACTAGATTATAATTTGTTTGGGCAACATTTTTTAACTATTAACTACAATTGTATGCTATAAATAGTTGAAAATATTATAAATATGATTTATAAATCTAACTTGCAAATGAAACGAGTTTAATTTTAGGATTTAAGAATTAAATTTCTGGTGCTTTTCAAATTCTGGTTTTCAAAGTTTTGGAAATATCTTATTTGAAAGTATTTTCGAATGGAAACTGTTTCCAAAGAATTTTAAAAGAAGTAAGTCAGTACTGTTTTCTTTTGTCGCTGGAAAATAATTTCGACGATGACTGCAGCCGCATCGACATTCATTTTCGGATCTCAAAGTGGAGAGACCACGTAGCAGCTTTGCTACACTTTTGTTTTGAAAAATGAATTTCTGACATGAATTTCTTGAATATGATTTGATGTATAAAATATATATATGATGTACAAAGTATATATGTGTGTATATTCATTTCAAAATGGTACAAAGTGAACCAGAAATTTAATTTTTAAATTTTGTGATAAGTGATGGTTTTTAATTATTTAAATAAAGCAAGTTTTGAATAATTGAGGTGTTCAAAATAAGAAGTAGAATTTGAATAACTAGAAACAGTTGAACTGGAAATGAATTGATTTGTATAATATTCAATTGTTTTCTAAACATATATAACTTACCTGAAATATTCAAGGGGTCAAAATGTTAATGAATTTGGTAATTGAATGTTATACAAGAGGAAATTTGAGTAATAAAATGTTCAACTAATTTTTTTTTCTTAAATAGAAATGTTGAAAATAGAAGGTAAATTTGTTTAGTGTTTTATTGCACTTAGAAAGCATATATAACTTACTTGGAAGATTTAATGTAATAAGTTGAGTGTAATTTATTATACAGTATAAAATGTAAGTAAAAAGGTTTTGAATGAAATTTTATTAAGGAAATTTATAAATGAAAATTTTGTTGTTATAATGAATGTTTATACACCTAATCTATGCTACAAGATTTGCTAAGGGGAGTAAATTGAATAATAACAGGAGAATGCTATTTTAATAACTAAATATTAACCTAAGAAACTAAACAGGTAATAAGTAAATTTATATCATTGAAAACAGTTTGTGATACAATGGTAAATTTCAAAGAATAATTAGAATTGGATTTTTTATATGGAATTAACTTAAGTGAAGACAGTGGAATATATAAATGATTTAAATAAAATAAAATTTGTTCTGAAAGAAATTTTTGTAACAAATATTAATAAATTGAAACAAATCAAATTGAATGAAATTAGCTTGAATTAAAAATCAAAAAAATATGAATATAAATGAATATTGTTGATTTAATAAAATGGATTGAAACCAAATTAATTGAATATAAATCAATTTAAAACCGATGAAATTTATATGGTTTTGAATTTGTTGTGTATCTGATAATATTTATTTTAATTTATGTTTTCTCTCTGCTTGTTCATATTCTCCTACCTCGTTCCTTTTTGGAGACGAAAATTTTTGAGTGGGGGAGAGCGTAACGATCCATAAAATTTTAACATAGAAATATTAACTGAAATGTTTCTTGATATTTAATCATAAAATTTAGCAATGAAAATTTGATATTTGGAATATGTCTATATAAACATAGCAAATGGAAAATTTTCATTGATAAATATGGAAGTTAGTTCTATTGTGTAATTTTTAGTTGCAATTCAAAATCAGTTAAATTTGGTGGATATAAAATGTTTTCGAAAGCTGGATATTTTTATATAATAAAAATGTAAATTATTTTCTAAGTGAGAAGTCATAATTCATTTCGTCAAATATGGAATTCTTCAGCTCCGTTTATCTTATTTTCGATGAATTTGCAGCAATATAGCAGCAAAATATCAACTTTTGATAGGACAATCATATTGTCCATATATGTGTACTATTCTGCTCGTCTCGTTGTGCTGATCTCTACAGTATATTCGATTGTGTATTTCGGTGTCTGGTACGAGACGAAATCCGCAAAGTAGTTAACCGTATTGGTACCTGTTTTAGCCTTTTGGTTCTGTGACTTTTCATTTGTGCCGGAGAAACCAGGAGCCATTTGTTATTAATATTTGCTGAATCCAATCGTTGACCTTTCTGTTTCCAATTTAAATTTATCATTTGCCGGTTCATTTTCTACTTTGGGTCTCTTCCTTTTCCCCACTTTCGTTCTGAGAAAATATATCGAAGTATACAAGTTATGTATTTTGATTGCATACTTTTGCTTCGTCTAAACTGTTCCCACTGTTCAATATATTTTCCTGGTCGGTTCCTTTTCCATTTGTTCAATTTCAATATGTTCTCTTTTCATTGTGAAGAGAACATAATATAATATACTAGTTGATATATATTTTAGTTCTTGTAGCCTGCTTTATCTTCCACCTTGTTTCATTTGTATATTTGATGCTCAATTCCATAGCCGCTCGTTCCCACCACTTTGCAACCGCGCCTCCACTGCACAACTCAGCAATCCGATCCAAGAACCTGACCACCGCCATCATCAAATACCACCTACTCATCACCACACCTGCCCATCTCCATGCAAATGAACAACACGCCAGCCATTCCACCCATAACCGAGCACCTGCACCTTCAATAAAACTGCCCATTGCTCATCATAGCGACCCCGTCATCCGCCATGTAACCCATCACCATTCACCACCCGAACGCCTACTCTGTTAGTCGAACCTTGCGTCCTTCGCCTTGATCCCGCTGTACCACCTCCTTTTGCCACGCCTTGACAGCGCTCCATATCCGAGCACACATCTCCTCGCCTCAGATCCCGAAGCCACCATGGCCAAAGCCTGCACCCCTCCTCAGCCAGCCAGCGCCGAACTCCCTCTGAAACTCACCCATTCTCCATGCACGCTACCCCACACACTCACCACCTTCCTTCAAAGCTGTGTTACGGGTCTACATTTGCAGTGTATGTTTTATATATTAAACAGTTAGTTCATACATATATATTTGTATATCCATATGTATAAGTTTATATTAGTATTTTTATTATTATTATCAGTTTGTATAAGTTTTAATAGTATCATATATAATCTGTTTGTATATCAGATTTTGTTATTTATAATACCTAAGGTTACGTTTGCTTATAAAGAGTGAATTTGGTATAGTAGAGGTGCTGTTGTTATATATATATACAGTAATATGTAAGTTATATAGCTGTTTACATATGTGAGTTTTTTTGGAAATTTTTTATGGTGTTTTCAGATCTAAACGATTTTTCTTCCAAGATTTTATATGTAAGTTATAAGTTTGTTTATATATTAGCTTTTTATATTGTATAAGTTTATACATATGAGCTGTTGGGTTCATATATATAAGCTTTAATAAATGTATATGCATAAGCTTTTACAGATATATATAAGCTTTACTCTGAAGCCCGCTACCCTGCTTTTGAACTTTGCCTCAGCTTGTTTTGCTAGTACATATTATATATATGGTTACAGTAATATATATTGACAATAGTATCTTTGTTTGCTGAAGTATCGACTTAATTATAGCATGTACTATATAATATGCGTAATAAATTCTATTGGATTTTCGAACATATATAAACTAAGTTTGCAGTATATATTATACTATCCTATGCCTATTGATTTCTGGTTTTATATATATGTGCGTTTATAATAATAATATTATTATTAAAGTAAGTTTATATATATATATATATACACACACACGTTTTCCAAATTATTTTGTATTGTGGCTGCCTTGTTTTATATACGTTATAATAACAATGATTTTAAGATAATGATATAGATAGTTGATTTTATATATATGTTTAATAAATATTGATTTTTAAAATAAATATATATAATTTATTTTGATTTGTGTTTCAAACTGAATATTGATTCTTAAAGGAAAATATATAGTATAAAGATTTTTATATGAGTAAATAATTATCTTTTAAAAAAAATTATATATATATATATATTTCATTTTCATCGATTTCTGAATTCCTACCTAGCTTTGTTTCGTTCGTCGAATCCGTGTACAATTTTCTTCACTTTGAGATTTGTTATTGGATTTGGTCGATCATCTAGTTCGTGGTTCAATTCGTAGCTTGTCCTGCTGTCAAATTTCTCTAGCCTCGAAAGGTGAGCAATCACTCACGATTTACACCCTTATATTTAGTAAATTTGATTTCACTTGAAACGAAAATTAAAATATGCTGTAAAATTTGAACTGTTAATTATTTAATTGCTATATATGATATGACATTATCTCTAATTATTCACCTGTAACATCTAACACCATAATCTGTTATTTATATTTTAATTTAATTTGTTACTGATTATATATTCCTATAGTTGATATGTAAGATTATTATCATATTTGTTCTCACTATGCAGGTCCCTGTTAGTTTAGAATTCTTTATGGGTTGAAATGATACATGCCCGAACGATATTATAGATTCAGAGAAATTGTTATGGGTTGAAATGATATACCCAAGCGGTTTTCACTGATTTTGAAATTTTGGGATTGCGGGTTGAAATGATATATACCCATGAAATATTAAATTGCAGATTGAAATGATAAATATCCGTATCACTTAACCATAAGATAGAAAATTAGATGCAGACACAGCTAATCTATTTTGAAAAAATGATTTGTATAGTTTTAGAAGGAAATAAATGGATTTTAATTAATATTGAATTTTTAATATAATAGAAAGTTATTTTATTTTCAAAAATTAGATTTTTAAATTATATGCTTGGAAATTTTAAATTTACAAGTTAGTTTGAAAATATAAATTTAAAAATTTTGTACTTATAAAAATTTATTATTTTAAAATATATAAAATAAGATGTAAAATAATTTATTAATAAGAATTAATTTAATATAAATTATTTAAATAATATTTAATTTAATTAGTATATATAAAATGTGTTTAAATATTTATTTAAAATTTTACATTAATATGTTAAATAGTTTTTTGTAATGACATTAAATAAATAAAGGGTGGAAAATAAAGTAAAATTGACTTGAAATTTAAATTGGTTAATAATTGAATTTAAATAAGAATTTGTTTGAACTTGTTAATTTTGAGATTTGAAAGGTATGATTTATAACTTGATTTGATGAAAAGTGGTTAAATGAATATTCTCATATTTAAATAAAATTGAGACTGAATATTTAATATTGATTTAAATTTATAAATTGTTATTAAAATGATTAAGTGAATATTTCAAAACTAAACAACAGTAAAGTTAAATGTTGGAATATAAGTGAAACTTATATTGGAATGTTTGAATATTTAAACTTTGAATTTTATTGGAATTGAAGAGATAGTTCAAAACTAGATTTGAAATCCGATAAAGATTGAAATAGTTTATTTAGAATTTGAATTGAACCTTAACCTTTTAAAATTGAAAGTGTTATGATTTCAAAATCATTATGATTTCAAAATCATTATGATTTCAGAAGTGTTATGATTTCGAAATTGCTATAAATTTTAAAGTGTTACAATTGTGGAAATGAATATTAATTCAAAGTGAATAATGATATTGAATTGATATGGTTTTAAAATGAATATGATATTTTGATATGAAGTATGAACTATTTGAAATGAAATGACTATGGCGTGAAATAAGCAATTGGTTGTTAAAGAGACCGGAATCAGATATTGTCACACTCTCTACCAATACGGAAAAACATTTTAATAACTGTGTATGTGGTGGAGATTCCAGAAGGAAGTAGGATGGTTTAGTGACGATTTTATATGGTATTTAAGTAGCCCTAACTCTCGTGAGTCATTTTGATGTGGCTAAAACAGGAGCCATGCCGGGACAAGTGAGGTCATTCCTCCTATCGGGCATATTTCTTCGATACCATTCTATTACTTTGTGATTTGATTGAGTGCACCTTTGATTAGGGAGTGTGTCGCGAGGTGGACGTTAGTAGCTGCTATGCATTACCGTCAGTCTGGATCCGCAAACGGTATATCAACCCTAGCATTGCCTCGCGTGCCTTGTCACATGCCCTATCGCGCCATCTATGGGTTTGGTTTGATCATACCTATGGAGTGCCCTCCGAGTAAACCTCACAGAGGAGCTTACGGTATTGTATAGACTATGGGAATACATCAAATTTGTTAAGGGGGATATGGGTAACGCCTTAACGCTATTTTAATAGTTTACTTTACTATAGACGTATTATAATAGTGTATAATACTACATAGTAGATAGTTCCACTGATCCTTTGAGGATGGGTATCCCAAACATCCTTTAAGTTACCTATTTTTCAGTTGACATTTCACTTGAGTTGACTTTACTATATAAGAATGTTAATCCTGACTCGAATGTTTTGTGTTTTTCTTTATGCTCAGGTCAGACTGAGTGACACGACATTTGAGACTCACCTTTGAAGATTAGAGCTTTGTTTGAAGACCTATCTATCCAGCTTTCATTTATTTCAGTTTATTCCAGTCGTTTATGTTCGAACTCGACAATTGCTCATGTATTAGAGAATCATTTGAATTTTAGATTCTGTTGTATTTTGTTTCAAACTCTGTTGTTTATATAGTAGCTTCATGAACTACTATCCATCTATTCCGCTGCATACTGTTATATTACTCTATGTCTATGATTCTATGATTGATTTATTTACTGTATATATTAAGTTTTGCCAAATATAAATTAACAATTTGTTGTTTTGAGCAATTCAAGTCTGACATGTGTGGATGCGAATGGTTCGAAATACCAGGTCGTTACAAGTGGTATCAGAGCTCTGGTTTAGGCAAAACTTAGCATATGGAGTAAAATCAATTGCATTCGTTCGAACTTAAATTTCTTCCTATTTGACTCGGGTTTCCTTTGAATTTCGAAACTTTCCTCTTCTTTCTGATATTCATTCTTTTCTTTTCCCGTTCATGTCCATTGGTACTGGAGCATCCCATAGCTTCCAACTCAACTGTCAACTTCATCCTTTTGGTTGACTAACCCCATCGGTGATCTCACCAACCTTAGTATTATTGGTAAATAGGTGAAACTCCTTTATAGCAGGCGTCGATTCACCGAAGTTTTCTACATCCTCGATTTTGATGTTGTTATCTCTTGCAAAGCCAGAACCGTTGCTCTAGTAGACGACCAGGGAAATTTTCTTGTAATTGTTTGTCAATTGCCTTAGGATTATGCAAACAGTTTTATCTTTCTCTTGATGCTTAACTTAATGATCTTGACTCCATCCCTGTTATCCGACTATTCCCGGATGTCTTGGTGAAGTCACTCCTCTGCCTCTAAAGCAGGAAATTTAATTTCCGCATCGACCTTATTCCTGGAATCTCGGTAGACCCAGTTATGGTCGCCCGCGATTAATTAATTCTATCGATCCTTTCTCTTTTGTGACTTAATTATCTTATCTTCCTTTCTAGTTATATTCGTAGTTGAATCCTCTTTGATTAGGGTCCCTCTGAATTTGAATCTCTATCCTTGTTTTGAAATCCATTCTTGAATTACCCTGTGAGGCAGAATATTTGTAATTTATATAAAAATGTTTTATGTTGTGTTGTTTGAGTTGCTAAGTTTGATTGCGGTTTCGATTGATCCTTCTAGCCAACGCTGTCGACAGAAATTCCAACACACTTGAACAGAGCAAACTGACATAATATTGCTTTCAAAATTTGTAAATGAAAAAATTATGTATGATTATATTTTATATATAATAGTATATTTTTTTTTTGAAATTAGATAGTTAAATAGATTGGTTGTTAGAAATGATAATATAAGATTATCATTTGTTTAGGCAACATTCTTTAACTATTAACTATTGTTGCATGCTATAAAGAGTAGAAAATATTATAAATATGATTTATAAATCTAATTTGCAAATGAAATGAATTTAATTTTAGGATTTAAGAATTAAATTTCTGGTGCTTTTCAAATTTTGGTTTTCAAAGTTTTGAAAATATCTTATTTGAAAGTATTTTCGAATGGAAATTGTTTTCAAAGAATTTTAAAAGAAGTAAATCAGTACTCACCTCTTTTTTCGTTGGAATATAATTTCAATGATGACTGCAGCATTGTCGACATTCATTCTCGGATCTCAAAGTGGAGAAACCACTTAGCAGGTTTGCTACACTTTTGTTTTGAAAAATGAATTTTCGACATGAATTTCTTGAATATGATTTGATGTATAATATATATATATATATATATATATATATATATGTATATATTTATGGATTTGATTGGAACTTCCTTGAGTATGATTTGATGTACAAAGTATATATGTGTGTATATCATGTCAAAATGGTTTAAAGTGAACCGAAAATTTAAATTTTAAATTCTGTGATAAGTGATGGTTTTAAATTATTTAAATAAAGCAAGTTTTGAATAATTTAATTCTTCAAAATGAGAAATAGAATTTTAATAACTAGAAACATTTGAACTAGAATAAAATTAATTTGTATAATATTCAATTGCATTCTAAACATATATAACTTACCTGAAATATTCAAAGGGTCAAAATGTTAATGAATTTGGTAATTGATGGTACAAGAGGAAATTTGAGTAATAAAATGTTCAATTAATTTTTTTCCTTAAATAGAAATGTTGAAAATAGAAGGTAAATTTGTATAGTGTTTTATTACACATAGAAAACATATATAACCTACTTGGAAGATTTAATGTAATAAGTTGAGTATAATTGAATATTATACTATATAAAATGCAAGTAAAAATGGTTTGAATGAAATTTTGTTAAAGAAATTTATAAATGTAAATTTTGTTATTATAATGAATGTTTATGCACCCAATCTATGTTACAAGGTTTGCTAAGGGAAGTAAATTGAATAATAATAAAATAATAGGAGAATGCTTTTTAAATAACTAAATATGAACTTAGGAAACTAAACAGGTAATAAGTAAATTTATATCTTTGAAAAAAGTTTGTGTTACAATGGTAAATTTCAACGAATAGTTGGAATTGGATTTTTTATGTGGAATTAACTTAAGCGAAGACAATGGAATAAATAATGAACTAAATAAAATAAAATTTATTCTGAAAGAAATTTTTGTAACAAATATTAATATATTGAAACAAATCAAATTGAATGAAATTAGCTTGAATTAAAAATCAACAAGATATGAATATAAATGAATATTATTGATTTAATAAAATGGATCAAAACCAAATTAACTGAATATAAATCAATTTAAAACTGATGAAATTTATATGGTTTTGAATTTGCTGTGTATCTGATAATACTTATTTTAATTTATCTTTTCTTTCTGCTTGTTCATGTCCTCCTACCTCGTTCCTTTTCAGGGACGAAATTTTTTGAGTGGGGGAGAGTGTAACGATCCATAAAATTTTAATGGTTTTTATAACGTAATTAAAAGAAATTTTGTTTGAAATTTAATTATAAAATTTATTAATGAAAAATTGATATTTGGAATACGTGTATTTAAACATAGCAAATGGAAAATTTTCATTGCTAAATATGGAAATTAGTTCTATCATGTAATTTTCAATTTCAATTCAAAATCAGTTAAATTTGATGGATATAAAATGTTTTCGAAAAATGAATATTTCTATATAATAAAAACGTAAATTATTTTCTAAGTGAGACATCATAATTCGTTTTGCCAAATATGGAATTCTTCAGCCCCGTTTATCTTATTTTCAACGCATTTGCAGCAATATTCAACAAATATCGACTTTTGATAGTATGATCATATCGCCCATATCTGATGTCCGCAGTATATTCATTTTGTGTTTTGGTGTGTGGTACGCGGCGAAATCCATGAAACGGTTAACCGTATCGGTACCTATTTTAACCTTTTGGTTCTCTGACTTTTCGTTTGTCCCGGAGAAACCAGTAGCCATTTGTTATCAACATTTGCTTAATCCAATCGCTAACCTTTCTATTTCATATTTAAATTTATTATATGCTGGTTCGTTTTCTACTTTGGGTCTCTTCCTTTCGCCCCCTTTTCGTTTTGAGAAAATATATTAAAGTATATAACTTATATATTTTGATTGCATACTTTTATTTCGTATAAACTGTTCCCATTGTTCAATATAATTTCCTAGTTTGTTCCTTTTCTATTTGTTCAGTTTCATTATGTTCTCTTTTCATTGTGAAGAGAACATAATATAATAGACTAGTTGATATATATTTTAATTCCTAAGCCTGCTTTATCTTCCACCTTGTTTCATTTGTATATTTGATGCTCGTTTACATAGCCTTTCGTTCCCACCACTTTGCAACAGTGCCTCCACTCCACAACTCAGCAACCTGATCCAACAACCTTACTGCCACCGTCACCGAATACCACCAACTCATCATCGCACCTGCTCATGTCCAAGTAAATGAACAGGCCAGCCATTATTCCTATGACCAAGCACCTACAGCTTCAAGAAAACTGCCCACTGCCCATCATAGCGACCCCATCATCTGCCATATAACCCATCACCATTCACCACCTGAACGCCTACTCTCTCTGTCGGACCCTACGTCCTCTGCCTTGATCCCGCTGTACCATCTCCTTCTGCCATGCCTTGACAACGCTTCATTATACCCGAGCACACATCTTCTCACCTCAGATCACAAAGCCATCGTGGCCAAAGCCTGCACCACTCCTCGGCTAGTCAGCATCGAACTCCCCTGAAACTCGCCCATTCTCCATGCACGCTACCCCACACACTCACCACCTCCCTTTAAAACTGGGTTGCGGGTCTACATTTGCAGTTTATGTTTTATATATTTAAATAGTTAGTTCATATATATATGTATGTATGTATAAGTTTGTATTAGTATTTTATTATTATTATCGGTTTGTATAAGTTCTAATAGTGTTATATATAATCTGTCTGTATATCAGATTTTGTTATTTATAATACATAAGGTTATATTTGCTTATAAAGAGTGAATATGGTATAGTAGAGTTGTTGTTGTTATATACATATATGTAGTAATATGTAAGTTATATAGCTGTTTATATTTAGTAAATTTGATTTCACTTGAAACGACAATTGAAATATGTTGAAGAATTTGAACCGCTAATTATTTAATTGCTACATATGATATGCCACTATCTATAAATATTCACTTGTGACATCTGAAACCATAATCTGTTATTTATGTTTTAGTTCAATTTTTTTACTGATGATATATGCCTATTGTTGATATATTATATTATTATCATATTTTTTCTCACTTTGCAAGTTCCGTGTTAACTTAGAATTCCTTATGGTTTGAAAGAAACATACCTGAACGATATTATAAATTAGGGGAAATCGTTATGGGTTGAAATAATAAACTCAAGCGATTTTCATTGATTTTGAAATTTTCGAATTGCGGGTTGAAATGATATATACCGTAAAATATTATATTGCGGATTGAAATGATAAATATCCATATCAGTTGAACATAGAATAGAAAATTATATATGGACACCGTTGGTCTATTTTGAAAAAAAATGATTTTTATAGTTTTGGAAGGAAATATATGGATTTTATTAAATATTGATGTTTTAACATAATAAAATACATTTTATTTTGTAAAATTAGATTTTTAAATTATATGTTTGAAAATTTTAAATTTACAAGTTAGTTTCGAAATATAATTTTTAAAAAATTTACTTATAAAAATTTGTTATTTAAAATATATAAAATAAGATTTAAAAAAGATTTATTAATAAGAATTAATTTAATATAAATTATTTAAATAAAATTTAATTAGTGTATATATATACAATATTTAAATATTTATTTAAAATTTTACACTAATATTTTAAATAGATTTTTGTAATGACTTTAAATAAATAGAGGTTGGAAAATAAAGTAAAATTGACTTGAAATTTAAATTGGTTAATATTGAATTTAAATAAGAATTTGTTTGAACTTATTAATTCTGAGATTTGAAAGGTATGATTTATAACTTGATTTGGTGAAAATGATTAAATGAATATTCTCAACTTTAAATAAATATAGATTGAATATTTAATATTGATTTAAATTTATAAATTGAGATTTTATTTAATTTTTATTAAATTGATTAAGTGAATATTTCAAAACTTAATAGTAAAGTTAAATGTTGGAATATAAATGAAACTTAAATTGAAATGTTTAAATATTTAAACCTTGAATCGTATTGGAATTAAAGATAGTTCAAAATTTGATTTGAAATTTGATAAAGATTGAGATAATTTATTTAGAATTTGAATTAAACCTTAAATTGAAAGTGTTATGATTTCAAAAGTGTTATGATTTTGAAAGTGCTATAAATTTTAAAGTGTTATGATTCTAGAAATGAATATTAATTTAAAGTGCATAATGATATTGAATTGATATGGTTTTGAATTGAATATGATAATTTGATTTGAAGTATGAACTATTTGAAATGAAATGACCACGGTGTGAAATAAGATTTTGGTTGTTAAGGAGACCGAGATCAGATGTAGTATCTCTGCCAATATCAAAAACCACTTTAACAACTGTGTACAAGGTGGATTTTCCAGAACGAAGTAGGATGGTTTAGCGACGATTCTATATGGTATTTACGTAGCGCTGATTCCCGTAAGTCAGCTTGATGTGGCTAAAATAGGAGCCATGCCTGGCCAAGTGAGGTCATTCCTCCTATCGGACACATTTCTTCGATACCATTCTATTACTTTGTGATTTGATTGGGTGCACCTTTGATTTGGAAGTGTGTCACGAGGTGGACGATAGTAGCTGCTATGCGTTACTACCAGTTCGGATCCGCAGACGGTATATCTGCCTTGGCATTGTCTTGCGTGCCTTGTCACATGCCCTATCGCGCCTTCTACGAGTTTGGTTTGTACCATACCTATGGAGTGTCCTCTGAGTAAACCTCATGGAGGAGCTTATGGTACCGTATGGACTATGGAAATATATAAAATATGTTAAAGAGGATATGTGTAACGCCTTAACGCTATTTTAGTAGTTTACTTAACTGTAAACATATTATAATAGCATATATTACTACATAGTAGATAGTTCCATGGATCCTTAGAGGATGAGTATCCCAAGCATCATTTAAGTTACTTGTATTTCAGTTGACATTTCACTTGAGTTGAATTTACTACATAAGAATGTTCATTCTAACTCGACTGTTTCGTGTTTTGCTTTATGCTCGGGTCAGACTGAGTGACACGACATTTGAGACTCACCTTTGAAGGTTGGAGCTTTGTTTGAAGATCTATCTATCAAGCTTTCAATTATTTCAGTTAATTCCAGTCATTTATGTTCAGACTCGACAGTTGCTTATGTATTAGAGATTCATTTGTATTTGAGATTCTGTTGTATTTTGTTTCAGACTCTGTTGTTTATATAGTAGCTTCATGAACTACTATCCATATATTCCGCTGTATATTGTTATATTACTTTGTTTCTGTGATTCTATGTTTGATTTATTTACTGTATATGTTAAGTTTTTCCAAATATAAATTAACAATATGTTGTTTTGAGCAATTCAAGTCTGACATGTGCGGATGCGAATGATTCGAAATGCCAGGTCGTCAAATAGTGTGATTGTTATGGTGAGATCATTAGATTGGTGGATTGGTGAGAGATTGAGTATAACTTAGTGATAATGTATGTAGAATGGATTATTATCTTATGAATAGAACCTAACCACAACAAAGAAAATTAATACAAGCATTTAGGATCTGAATACTCAACAACAAATTTATTTCAAAGAAATGTAAGAAAGCTATAGAAAGACATTAATAATGCATTTTTAGTATTCCAACAAAAGTTTCATAACTTAAAAAGCCAACTCATTATCTTGGTGCATTGTTTCCTCAGATTATTTATCCTTCGCTATGTATAAAACAATTATTGAAGTTAAGAGTAGTGGATATGAGAACCAATGCAACAAATTTCCTAAAACGTTTCAACATGTATCGACAAGATTGTATATGGATCGAAAATCGATGGGCGAGTATATTACAAAAATCCCACATACATAGATCAAGTGGAACATTACTTGTTAAGTGACCAACTGGAGAACCACTTATATGCGCAAAAGGGAAGGACTATGAGAGAAAGATGTCCATACGCTATCTCATAAATGATTTTATGTTACTTTATTCATTAGTAATTTTGTATGCTTATGTGTGTTAAGTTGTATGGAGTATGTTGTGTGTTTTTTGCTAAGCTATATGCTTGCTAAGAGGTATTTGTTAATATTTATTAGTACCTATGATATTTCTTTGCATTGTGGTTTGTTGTTATGCTATGTTTGTAATGCTAATGTAGTCAACAAATGAAAATAAGACAACTAAATCAATCATAATTACTTAGTCCATAATTTCTCAAACAAATATAGACAAAACTATATTTTACTTCATGAGACATCACACAATTACTAAGTTCACAACGACCATCTGAGTAAGAAAAGCACGAAGATTCCATGAATCTCGCTTATTCTATAGTGCATTGTTCCTTTTGCATTACCTTATATTTGTCCAATAAACATCCTTCAACATGCCCGAACAAGTTTTCCTTCGGCCTAGACCCACTATCTGGACTCAATTCAGTGAAGTTAATTATTATAGCCTTGTTCAGTTGCTTATGGATATGATTGTTCGGTTCATCCATTTTAGGCTCTTAAAGAGCTCTATGAAATGTTTGAGAAATTTAAATGGCTGATCAATCTGTGTATGATTATACTTCTAGGCATCTCTTATCTAAACATGATAAATAAAATGAATAAACTTTATATGAATGCAAGCGAGCTTGTACAAAGATAAATTATGCGACGACCCGACTTTCCACTCCCAGAAAATCGCATCATCTTTAAGAAAGAAAGGGATAGAAAAGAGAATAGAAAGAAGAGAAGAAAGAAACAACACATCAGAATCTAATAGTGGAACGAATAAACTATATTAATAACATAAATATTACATAGTTTACAACAATATCAGAGTTACACAGACATACAACACACACTAGACAGTTATAAACACCTGTCTAGTTATACATCTCAATATAACAACTCAGAGAACACACAGAGGAATACTAGATATATATCTACACACAGAAGCCTCCTGCCCCATTTGCTCCTCCATGATTCGTCAAAGCAAACCCGAATCCTAACCTGAATTCCCTTGGCTACTCGTAAAAATTTGAGTACCCAAGAGTTAAACAAAAACAGGAATAACTCCGGGTCAGACATGGGTCTGGTGTGAGTAACATGTTTAAGTTGCTTAACTTTTAAAAACCTTTTGAAAAGAAAGGTATCACGTTAGACTTCCCACACATAAACATGGAAAAGTTTTTACCTTACGCTAACCAAAACATTTGATAGGAAATCCGATGATATTATAATAGTGTCTAGGGTTTTCAAGTAAAATACAGAAATAGCTGGAATGCTTACATCTCACGTTCCAACATAGTTAGGCACAACTAATACGTACGGCACTTATTAGATTTTGGATTCTATACAATGGAAGGGCTACTGGGGTACCGCCCGTCACAGTACGTGGACTAGATCACCGTACCGAGAATCACTTCCGACCCCCTGCAACACAAAGCCGGACCCATTCCTTACTGAATAGTTCCGAACAAGACAACCCCGTGGTTGTAGCTAGCAACCACCCACACAGCCGAATATAAGGGACTTCTAGACAGGGATCAATCTTGCTCTCCAGTGGGTGTGACCCACGAAGCCTTGTTGCACCTCCCCTGTTTTAGCCATTCCCGGTTGATGAGGCTTGAGGCTACGATTACCTTTATAGGACAAATCACTTAGAATGCTCATCGTCCACCTGACGATGTGCTGAAAGCATTCAATCCATACAAGTTCGTTCCGGGTTCGAATGAAACCGAAGGCATTATTTCGTTACACTTATTTTGGAATCACCCTCAGAGTTAACGATAATAACCCTTGCACTCTAAACCAACATCTCGAATCTATAAGAACTAATTCCGTCAACTCATTACGGAATCACCCACAGAGTTATACTGACTCATAGTTCTTACACCTCGAGTCTTCACAAAGCTCCACTTTGATTCACGACCTAACGTTATTTGGAATCGATGTGGTTTTTGGATATCCAAATATGGAAACCCGATCCCGGTCTCATCGAAAACCAAAGCGTGTCTTTTAAGGTCCAAGTTGTTTTAATGTTTTAAAAAAATTCAATTACAGTATCTATTTACACACAGATAGATAACTCACAATCACAATTGATAATTAACATTATCACATAACAGGCAATCCACATTATCAATATCAAATAGATATTCCATATATCACCATCACAATAGATAATCTAAGTTATCATCACAATACAATCAAACATCCATACCACACAATATTATTTATCTCATTACTGAGATTTCAAAACATCCAAGTCAATCAATGACATCCATTTACCCAAAAGCAAAGATTTACTCATCATTATATAATTAATTTAAATTGAATTAAATTAATTATCTCTATCACTAATTAATTTAAAATGAATTAAATTAATTACCCCATCTTTAATTAATTTAAAATAAATTAAATTAATTACTTCATCAATACAAATCTTGCTTACTCAATCATTTAATTAATTACAATCAATTAATCATTCAAAATAAATCATCCTAATTAATCCCTCTTGATTAATTACTCTTAATTACATTCATGTAATTATCCTTAATTAATTTCACAAATTAATTATCCTCAACTAAACAGTAATTAACCTTTAATTACTTCAATTAATTAATTAATCATAATTAATTATCTTAAGCCTTAATTAATTACATTAATTAATTACCTTTAATTACTTAACATTGATTAATTAGTCATAATTAATCATCTTTAGTTACATCATTAATTAAAATAATTAATGATCCTTAATTATTAATTACCTTAAGTAATTAACTAACTTAATTACTATAATAAACCAAATTAATTATCCTTAAATTAATTTCTCAATTAATTATTTGATTAATTACTAAATATTAATCCAAATTATCTCATACTTAAACATCTCCACTTAATTACAATCATGTAATTATTAATTAATTACTTAACTAAGTAATTTCCAAATCATTAATTACATAAAGTAATTATCCTTAACCCAAGTGTTTAAAACTAATTAAACTTAATTAATTAAATTAAACAATCTCATTCAATTAAATTAATTACATTAAGTAATTAATTCCTTAATTACTTTATCAAGTAATTATACTCAAACCATTTACAATTGATTATTATTAAATTAATTAATCTAATTAATTATAAAAAATTAACCATATTAATTAATTGTTAAATAATCCTGGTTAATGACCTTCATTAACCATCCTCAAATTATTTTATAAAGTAATTAACTTAAATTAATTACCATTTAAATTATCTTTAATTATTTATTAATCAAAGTTAATTATAAAATTAATTAACCTTAATTTAAAACTTAATTACATAATTATTATTCATTCATCATAAATTAAAAATTTAATTAATGATCTTAATTCCAAATTGATTAATCATTAATCAATTATTAATTCCAAATTTAATTAATTAATTAAATTAATTAATTAATCTTAATTACCTTATTAATTAATTCTAAAACATAATTCTTAATCAAATTTCCAAAATAAAACATAACTTAATTATGTTTAAAACAATTTGATTTAAAACAAAGTACTTAAGAAATTTCCTTTTAAAATTTCAATTTAAATTCAACTTTTAAATAGAATAATTTAAAATTTATCAAAGTTTTAAATAATTTAAAACTTATTTAAAATTACAAGTCAAAACAAAGGTTTGACTTAAAAATGAAATTATAAGAATTTGAAGTTAAATTCATTTTAAATTTTTTGGAAATTCAAATCATTCTTAGTTTCAAATTTCTAATTTAAATCTTCTTTTTAAATTTAAAACTAAAGTTCATCTTTTAAACATAGAATTTCCAGATTTAAAAAAATCTGTAAATCCTTACTCACATTTTTAAAACCTTAATATTTAAAGTTTTAAACTATTTTCCCAAAAAAAATTAGATAATTAAGTTAAATTTCTAAAACTTCCATTTTAATATTAAAACTGGAATTTAAATTCAAGTCAGAAATTTAAACTTGCATTTGAATTTGAACTTAAATTTTACTCAAAACATAAAACTGCAGATTTAAAAAGTTTAAATCCAGATTTTTAAAAAACAGAAAAACAGGTTTCAAAACCTGGAATTTGAATTCAAATCAAAAATACAAACTTGAATTCAAATCAAAAATACAACTTGAATTTGATTTTAAACTTAAACTTTTCTTTAAACATGAACTTCAGATTTAAAATTTTCAAAAACCCAGATTTAAAAAAAAAAACAGGCTTTTTTGTAACCAGGAAATTTACAGGTTTAACTCGAGAAAACCTAAATTTTACTTCGGGTGCTAAGCTGCTTTACTTCGGGTTTTAACTCAACTTACTTCGAGCATCACAAAGACCTTCCTCTGAAACAATCCCTAACCCAACAGTTTACCAGAAAACATGTCGCCGTGCATATACACGGCGACCACCACCTCTGGCGATTGTTTTTGATGACCCAACACTTCCAGGAATCCCAACAATACCCACATAAACCTTCAGCTCGAACAAAAGAACAAGTATTCAAGAATCAAGCTTCCCAATCCAAACCTGTAAAACAGAAAACAGATTTTTGTCAAAACCTGTCAACGGCGACAGTTCGCCACTCCGGTCACTTGCAGATCCACCCCTCCGGCCTCGAGCTACTCTTCACACCAACTACCCATTCACCAAAAACTAGCACACTCGATCAACCCATAACCTCACACTGACCAAAACTTTAACCCCTATTCAAACTTAGGGTTCAATTCTAAAAATCAAAACTGCACTCAATCTAGTCAATTATAATTACTTCTCTGATTTTTCTAAGGATTCATGATCCTTACTTAATAACTCAAAAGAAATTTGAGTTTCCTTAAACTACAGATTGTAAGAATTTGCACAAATTCAAATTTTTGTTCCAGACCAAACTGCAAATGGAACATACACTTAGAAATCCTGATACTTAATTTAAAATTCAAGTTTCAGTTTATATGTTTGATTTGTATTACTGAATTACCATATTATTTAGATTGAGTTTGAATAAAATTAAACATACATGATGATATTACTTGTGTTTACAGAAATGACACCCTGTATTAACTCACCTAAAAATTTAGATCTTAACTTAAGAAGTTAAAACACATTACTTTATAAACTGAATTCTAATCTCTGATAAACAAATTTCTTTTTATTATTCTAAAACACAGATATAAATCTCAAATTAAATCAATTTGTAAAGATTCTTCTAAACAGTGTGTGAATCTGGGAACACTACATAACACCATCAACATGCATAAACAATCATAATTTCACAGACATTTTATAAGCACACAAACATAATTTTTATCTCAAACATTTAATCAAGCAACCTAATATAGTTTAAGGTTTTAAATGTTACTCACCAGTCAATGCAGACCCCTGTTTCCCTTTCTAAATTTTGCAGAAAACACATAAATGCAGAGCTCCTGTTGACCAGAAAAATATGCAGGCATGCTCTATCTGATTAAAAATCTGAGTTGCTCATGATCCATACTCTAGTTACTTGCATGTAGAAAATAAATGCAATTGCCAATTTCCCAAATACATGCTATGATTCCCAGTTTAAAACAGAGTGCAGAAAAAAGATGCAGGCTTCACTTTGCTTTTTACAGGCTTCCTTGATTTTGAGTAACATGCAGATTATTGGTGAATAGATGCAGATTTGCATTGGACTTGAACATGTATTTGAAGGGCTTAGATATGAGGAGTTTATGATTTTGAATAGGGTTGAATATGCAGATTTTATGAACAGAATGTATATATGAAGTAGGTGAGTTTTGGATATGCAGATTTGATCTTTGATGAGTTACAGGGATTTGCAGATTTGATCTTTTAATATGCAGGTTTTTATGATAAATATGAAGATGAGTTTGTGTATGCAGAATTTTGATTGTGGATATGAAAAATGAATTTTTGGTCTTCATTTGATTAAGGAAATGGAAATGAAATGAAGATGTAAACTTAACTAAATGTATTTTCAGATTTTATTAAAAGAAAAGAAAGTTTAAAACTAAATTTTAACACTTGTCAAACTTTACAACACTTGTCAATTTGTATGCATATGAATTTAACACTTGTTTTCTCTTTAAAATGATTAGTACTAATTACAAATTAATGTATGTGTGTTAGCTTAAATTTTAGTTGTTAGTTTATATTTAAACACGAATATAAATTTATAAAAGAAATAAAAACAAACAATGTTTTACAAATAAACTTATACATATTAAAGATTAAATCAATTAAAATTTTATACTTTTGAACTTAAATTCAAACTAAATTCAAAATCCATTAATTTTCCAAATCAAGTTATAAATATAAATTCAATTTGAAATAAAAATTACAAATCTTATTTCAAAACTTATTTATAAAGACAATACAATATTAATATTTTTTTTATAAATCTCTTATTATTAAATAAATAATCCATTTTACTAAGTCATGAAATCATTTGTTGAATTAATTCTAAATTTAAACTTCAATCCAATTTAATTTAATCATTTAATATTTTCTTATCAATTTAAAATCATATTTTATTTATTTATGAAATAGTCTTTGAAAGCTCAATACTAACTAAAATCAAATTTCCCAAATTAAAATGTATATATTAGAATTTTAAAACATGATTCAATTATTAAGTTTAAACCAAAAATCATTTATTTAATTTTTGAAAAGCTTAAATATAAAATAAAACAAATTTTCCAAATTACTACAAAAAAATAAAACTAGAAAATATGCTTTACTATTAAAATTAAAACAATACCAATCTATTTAAAATATAAACCATATATTTATAATATAAATAGAAATCAGTTTATTATTTTTAAAAGATAAAGTAACCAATTTAAATATTTATTGAAGAAGATTATCAAATTTATCTGAATAATTATTAATAAAATATCAATATCAATTTAATTTTAACTACAGATTATTAAATTGATATTGTTAAAAATTCTGGGATATTACAATCCTTCCCCCTTAAAAGAATTTCGTCCACGAAATTTATAACAAAGGTAATTTAATAATCTTATTAAATTTTAATTTTTTTTTAAAAATACAAGCATATATCAAACATATCCTAACAATCATAGCAATCAATTCAACCAATCAAACAAATCTAATTATCCAGACAAATTCTGGATAACATTTTATCGAGTTTCCCAGGTATATATATATACCGGGATACTCGCCCTAGAGAATCCAAACAATCAATACTATGAAGCTATAAAAGCTCCTATACAACTATATCTAAAACACTAGACAAAATATCAGATTACAAACGAGTTTGAATCAACAACCAAACTCCAGAACTGCCGGTTCCACAACCAGAGACAGATCATATACGTACTCCCTCAGAGATACGTGAAACTCATTGAATTCCAGTTATCCAAACTGGCAATTCCATCCCGTAGATCAATCACTTATTCTCCAAAATCACAGAAAAGATCCAAAACATTTCAGAACTAGCTTCTTAGACTTACCCAAACTTATAGCTCACTTACGATCATAGAAAACTTATCCAAGATCAAGAACTCAAACTCTACTCCTCAACATCAAAAGATAACAACTCCTTCTGTCCAGAAAAGAAAAGCATATACACTTCCAAACTGCTTCCGCTGCTCAACTCTGATCCAAAGTAGAAGAAAATGCTGAAGAAGAACACGAGCACAACTCATCAACACTCCCAGAGATATGGTTCAACAAATCCATAAGAAAAATTCAGAAGTTCCTCCAAAACTCCGAGCTGCTACACCAACTCAAACTCCTGGAACCATTCCTCTATAAAGCTGAACCACCGGTATTACTCCTGGAATTCCAGCCGATAATAAAACTCAATCTCCAGATGCAAACTAACCTCTGACTTCCTGAAGACATCCAGCAAACTCAAATAACCCAAGAGAACACTCAAACAATCGCAAGTCACTTTTGCGATCCACTAAACCAAATCCAAGGAAAAACTATTCTTCCTTAACCAAATAGAACAGCTTACACTTAACTGGCCAACCCATCGAAGAAACGGATCCACTCAGCTGCTTCTGAACTCCACTCCAGAAAAATTGCTAAGCCAAAAGATCTCTTGCCAACATCGAGAACACTCCAAACTGCACTGTTGCCACAGATGCCAAAGAATTCCAAAACAAAGCTCTTCGAGAAACTCGAACCTCAAAGCAAACAGAAACTCCAGCTGCACACAGCCACAACACTGAAGCAGACTCACTTCCTTAACTTGTTCCAAAGAAAACATATTCGGAAACATCCATAGTCACTGCATCTCATCACGCAGCTACTACTTCCTGAGGTATCAAAATACTATCACTCGCTTCTGCCCAATCGACAGATCCAAATACTACTTATCCAATCACAAAAATAAACTCCGAACCTTAACAGGTTTCCTTTAGAGATCAATGAAGTCCTTCATTACTACGGAACTCACTCGAGACGGTATTAGGTCTACAGTCTCGACAAATACACTTCCAACCTCAAACATTCAAACTCCAACCAATGGTAGTAATCGTGTTACACACACTACTACCCAATCTACCTTTATAACTTATATTGGAAAACCTGAACAGGTAACCCAACAGATAGGTAGAAATACAGATATATATATATATATATTAAAATTAAAAATACGCTCTCTCAAGAAAGACACCACTACAGAGCCTAGGTATTCACTCAACCTAATGCTCTGATACCAACTGCGACGACCCGACTTTCCACTCCCGGAAAATCGCATCATCTATAAGAAAGAAAGGGATAGAAAAGAGAATAGAAAGAAGAGAAGAAAGAAACAGTTAACACATCAGAATCTAACAGCGGAACGAATAAACTATATTAATAACATAAATATTACATAGTTTACAACAATATCAGAGTTACACAGACATACAACACATACTAGACAGTTATAAACACCTGTCTAGTTATACATCTCAATATAACAACTCAGAGAACACACAGCGGAATACTAGATATATATCTACACGCAGAAGCCTCCTGCTCCATTTGCTCCTCCATAATTCGTCAAAGCAAACCCGAATCCTAACCTGAATTCCCTTGGCTACTCGTAAAAATTTGAGTACCCAAGAGTTAAACAAAAACAGAAATAACTCCGGGTCAGACATGGGTCTGGTGTGAGTAACACGTTTAAGTTGCTTAACTTTTAAAAACCTTTTGAAAAGAAAGGTATCACGTAAGACTTCCCACACATAAACATGGAAAAGTTTTTACCTTACGCTAACCAAAACATTTGATAGGAAATCCGATGATATTATAATAGTGTCTAGGGTTTTCAAGTAAAATACAGAAATAGCTGGAATGCTTACATCTCACGTTCCAACATAGTTGGGCATAACTAATACGTACGACACTTATTGGATTTTGGATTCCATACAATGGCAGGGCTACTGGGGTACCGCCCGTCACAGTACGTAGCCTAGATCACCGTACCGAGGATCACTCCTGACCCCCTGCAACACAAAGCCGGACCCATTCCTTACTGAATAGTTCCGAACAAGACAACCCTGTGGTTGTAGCTAGCAACCACTCACACAGCCGAATATAAGGGACTTCTAGACAGGGATCAATCTTGCTCTCCAGTGGGTGCGACCCACGAAGCCTTGCTGCACCTCCCCTGTTTTAGCCATTCCCGGTTGATGAGGCTTGAGGCTACGATTACCTTTATAGGACAAATCACTTAGAATGCTCATCGTCCACCTGACGATGTGCTGAAAGCATTCAATCCATACAAGTTCGTTCCGGGTTCGAACGAAACCGAAGGCATTATTTCGTTACACTCATTTTGGAATCACCCTCAGAGTTAACGATAATAACCCTTGCACTCTAAACCACCATCTCGAATCTATAAGAACTAATTCCGTCAACTCATTACGGAATCACCCACAGAGTTATACTGACTCATAGTTCTTACACCTCGAGTCTTCACAAAGCTCCACTTTGATCCACGACCTAACGTTATTTGGAATCGATGTGGTTTTCGGATATCCAAATATGGAAACCCGATCCCGGTCTCATCGAAAACCAAAGCGTGTCTTTTAAGGTCTAAGTTGTTTTAAAGTTTTAAAACAATTCAATTACAGTATCTATTTACACACAGATAGATAACTCACAATCACAATTGATAATTAACATTATCACATAACAGGCAATCCACATTATCAATATCAAATAGATATTCCATATATCACCATCACAATAGATAATCTAAGTTATCATCACAATACAATCAAACATCCATACCACATAATATTATTTATCTCATTACTGAGATTTCAAAACATCCAAGTCAATCAATGACATCCATTTACCCATAAGCAAAGATTTACTCATCATTATATAATTAATTTAAATTGAATTAAATTAATTATCTCTATCACTAATTAATTTAAAATGAATTAAATTAATTACCCCATCTTTAATTAATTTAAAATAAATTAAATTAATTACTTTATCAATACAAATCTTGCTTACTCAATCATTTAATTGATTACAATCAATTAATCATTCAAAATAAATCATCCTAATTAATCACTCTTGATTAATTACTCTTAATTACATTCATGTAATTATCCTTAATTAATTTCACAAATTAATTATCCTCAACTAAACAGTAATTAACCTTTAATTACTTCAATTAATTAATTAATCATAATTAATTATCTTAATCGTTAATTAATTACATTAATTAATTACCTTTAATTACTTAACATTGATTAATTAGTCATAATTAATCATCTTTAATTACATCATTAATTAAAATAATTAATGATCCTTAATTATTAATTACATTAAGTAATTAACTAACTTAATTACTATAATAAACCAAATTAATTATCCTTAAATTAATTTCTCAATTAATTATTTGATTAATTACTAAATAATTAATCCAAATTATCTCATACTTAAACATCTCCACTTAATTACAATTATGTAATTATTAATTAATTACTTAACTAAGTAATTTCCAAATCATTAATTACATAAAGTAATTATCCTTAACCCAAGTGTTTAAAACTAATTAAACTTAATTAATTAAATTAAAAAATCTCATTCAATTAAATTAATTACATTATGTAACATCCCGCCTTTTCGCACACTTTAAACCGACACACGTACCAATTCAAACCATACGGAAGGGCGGATTGTTATGGGATAAATAAGAAAAAAAAAGAAATAAAACAAAATAGAATCTCACAGCGGAAGGATAAAATATAATAATCAAATATACAGTTCATGAAACTGTTTTACAAAACTTTTGATTTTATTTATACAATACATATCAGAGTACACATGCCAATAAAAATGCAGCGGAACAGTTTGAGTGTAGTGACTAATATAGTAGATAATAATACTACAAATCTTCGTCTTCATCCTCCAGAATAAAACCTTCAATCCTGAAACGCTCGGACTGACCCGAGTGAATTTGAAAAGACAAACACACTCGAGTCAGAACTAAAAGATCTTATGTGAGTTAAATTAACTGAAATAAATATGAGTACAGTAACTCAAGAGATGCTCGGGATTTACATCTCCTAAGGATCCGTTAAACTATTTACTATGTAGTATACTGCGCTATTATAATAGTGTCTAATTGTAAAATAAACTTACTTTTAAATAGCGTTAAGGGGTTACCCATATAGCCTTTAACACAGAATATATTTCCATAGTCTATACAGTACCGTAATCTCCCCCGTACTGGGCGTCGTCAGAGGGCACTCCATAGGTATGGTACAAAACCAAAATCGTATAAGGCGCGCTAGGGTAGGTGACACAGCACAACTAGGCAATGCTAGGGTAGATATACCAATTGCTATCCGGGCTGGTGGAAACGCGTAGCTGCTACTACCACCCACCTCGAACAAACACCCCTAAAATCAAAGAAATCAATAGTGGCCACCGAATCAATCCAAAGTCAGAGTATAATATCGAAGAAGTGCGTTCGATCAGAGGAATGACCTCATTGGTCCGAGAATCGCTCCTGTTTTAGCCACCTTATGCCAACTCACGGGAGTTGGGTCCACGTATTTACCTTACAGGAAACGCCACCACCAACCTACTTCATTCTGAAATCTCCACCGCGTACACGGTTGTTAAAGTGGTTTTCGAAGTTGGCAGAGAGTGTGACAACTTCCGATTCCGGCCTCTTCAACAACCAAACGTTATTATAACACCGCGGTCTTTAAAAATAGTTTATACTTTAAAAACCAGAATAAAATTTTCCATTTCAAAACTATATAAATACGATACCCTTTTCATTTCAAAACGAACTCACTTTGATATTATTTTATAAAACCCCAAATCAAAAATATCATTTTTATTCAAATATATTTCTTTTCCAAAATCATGCCACTTTAAAAATTTATAATACCTCGAAACCAAATATTTGAATTTTAACTTTCAACATAATACATCGAAATCCATAGTTTCAAAACCATACTTTCAAAACTTAAATGGTTTGGATATTCATCAGTATATAAAATAAACAGTTAAATTTAAAATTTCTTTCAAATAAATAATTTCCACCCTTTCCCGATTTCTATTCATTTTAATTTCAGTCTAAACCCATAACTTTTAGATTCTCTTTCAGTTTTAATAAAACACTTCGATTTCACTATTTTCAAACCTTGAGCATTTAATGAATTTCAAAACTAGGGTTGGAAACTTCAAATCAACAATTCATTTCCTATTATTTAGTTTGAAAGGTTTATATGATAAATCCATTACCTTTAAAATAACTAAATTTATTAACACTCAAATTTCCTTTCGTTTATTCATTAAATCCAGTTATAAGTATCATACCTTTAAAATTCCAAATTTTAAACAAGTTAACATCAACTTATGAAGTTAATTTTCCAAATAAGCTCAATTCCAATTAAATTTCCAATTTATCTTTCAATCTCAATTTATTTGAAATATTTTCACTCTCTCTCTCTCTATATATATATATATATATAAGAACTTAAGCCTGCACTTAATCGTATAATATAAATTATCAAATGCCATTTCTCAACTTATTCGTTTTATTTAACAGATTTATACATAGCTTAAATTCAACAATTTAACTTTATATGTATATATAAAATATAATTATATCATATCCAATTTAATATTTATTAAACCGTATCATATCCAAACCATAAAAGAAATTATTTCAAAAATTATTTTATATATATACCGCGGTGCCTGTATATAATTTTCTATCCTATGGTCAAGTGATACGGATATTTATCATTTCAATCCGCAATTTAAAAATAAAAATGCGGTTGTATATCATTTCAAACCGCAATCCCGAATGAAAAGAAATGCATGATAATTTGCAGATTTATATAATATAGTTATAGCATTCATTCATCCAAATATCAATCTTCAATCATCAATTGCAATCATCATCCAATTTTAAACAATCATTGATACAGAGCATATGGATTGTACAGGAATCAATAACATATATTAACTAACAGTTTATATTCCATAATAAATTTAATGACTGTTAACTAGCAGTTTATGTGCAAAAATAAATTCTAACTGTAATTTTTACGCAATAAATAAATAAATTAACAGTTAAATTAAATAAATGCGAATTAACAGATATGATGAATAAAGCATGCCAAACAGTCACAAATAAATTTCTACTCATATCTAAAATAAATTTAACAAACATAAAAACTTTTAGAAGTTGTGAGTGGGTTAAAACACTCACCTTTTGAATTTAAATTGGATTTAAATCCAATTTAAACCCAAAAATTGGACAGTCTCCAAATTGGCCCAAACAAGCGTCAACAGATCCGGAATTTAATTTCGATCCCTTAGCCACGCAAGCATGAACACGTCACCGGGTCCCTTCCTTCTCACAGCAAGTTCGAAACCCTCCCTCCTCTACAGGTAACGCAACCGAACCCATATGAAGCTTGTTGACCAAACTTTGACCACGCATTCCTGCCACCACCGGCCTCCGTTCAACTCGTCACCACCACCACTCTCTTTGTCCAGGCGAGGCGCACCAAACCCCCCACGACCGGACCTCCATTGCTCGTGCCTAAGGCCAGTCACCGCCCCTCTCATTTAACCCTAATTGAATTATCTAGCGCGATCTAGCCGTTGATTTGCACGAATAACCATATAGATGTGATCTCCTTCGTCCCCTCTACCCAACGGTACCTTCGATTTGACGATCCGATGAAGATGATTTACACGTGATGAACGGCCGTAGCTAATTCATCGATTTCTGGATAGAACATAACTCGAATCGAGAAACAAATTGCAGATCTAAGTTGCGCTCTTCGAGAGCTTCATTATATATTTTTCTCGAATTTTTCTGAGGTGTTTGAAATTTTAGCTTTGATTTGTATTTTGAAATTGGATCTGAAATGCATCCATTGAGGAAGAGAGAGGGTTGAAGAATGAACGTACAGCAAAAAGGAATAGAATGGAGGCTAGGGTTTATCACAGAGTTTATATAGGTAGGTTAGAAAAAATAGATGGATCGGGTTAATAGATATACGTGCAAACTCTAACTTGGCCCAAAAAGCCCGTTCTGACCTCGGAACGAAATTGGGTAAACCCATATATCGAAATAGGTATTTTAAAATATTCTGAACGCGATGGAAAAAGTTTCACGTCCAAATTCGATCGTATGAAGAAGTTATGCTGAAAACAAAATTTTCAAATTGATTTCAAATTGATTTCAATTAAATTGATTTCAAGGCGTTTCGCGTTCGTACGATCAAACGACAAGTCCGATCGATACGAAACTTGAAACCCTACAATAATTTACCGATATGGATCCGATGAAACTGGTTACGTCGAAATCCGAGTCAGTGGCCAAAATGGCTATTTTTATATTAATTAAATAAATTAAAATTTTAGTCAATTAAATCAAATTTCCCATTTCTCTTTGATAACCGACGATTCTTATTATTATAAATTCTTCAATCACCTATACTAATTTAAACAAAATTTAACTTGTCGAATTAAAATTTAGAAATCCCCAAATTTCATTAATTTCACCAAATTATAAACTAAATTTCCAAAAATTTAATTAAATTTACTTTCCATTATTATTGTCAAATAGAAGAATTTATCATTGGATTCATATTTCAATATGTAAATATTTCCAATTTCATCTGAACTTATATTTACATAATTCCTAAATATTAAATTTCAAATATCACTTCAACTAACGTTAACGTAATAATTATTTATTATTCATCGCAGTTGATTATCAATTATAATTAATATACTAAATAGATGAAAAATCTTGAATACTTGTTATCATTAACGCTTTATTTCCACTTACAATTAAATGCAATTATTACATTTCTCCCTTAATTAATAACCTTCCTATTCCCATTTATTATTTCTTAGCAAATTTTGTCTATTAATTACGATTAATTATCCTAAATAAATTGGTTCACTTGGTTTCACGCCCTCTTATTTCATCAACCTAACATTTCACTTACCAATTTATTCCACATTAACTGCCAAAATCTAGTGAATTAATTGAAATTGATTATAAATTTACTTAATAAGTTAATAAAATAAGTAACGTACAGTAAATATTATCACTACTCTTAATTATACTTTTAGAGGTTCATTATTTACATCCACAACATTGCAGTTACTTTCATAACCTTGGTTTTACTCAATTCACATTTATTTCAAACTATTCCAAAATTATTTCATTTATTCTTAGTCATATCACTAAAATAATTCATCATAATAAACTTAAAATCTATACGTTTATTGATTTATTTCTATTTGCCTTATGTTAAATTCTAAATTTAGTAAGACAACCTAAAGTACTCCATTCAATCGACAGTCCCTTTCAATTGTTAATACTTACTTAAATTTCGACGGTTGCATTCCATCTGCACTTCCGTTACTATGATAATAATTAGTAACGTTTATGCCATCAACCCATCATAATTACTTACCCTTAATTGAGTTTGATTTCCAAATAAATTTGCTGACCCTTAATTAGACAATTTATAAAAGTTTGTCATCATACCTATAGTTCTACGCTTATGCTATGTCTTAAATTTCAATAAATTTATAAATTTTGAGATGTTCATTAGAGTTTACAAATTTATTGACTTGCAATAACAAGATTTCTTAATCTATTCAAATTTATCGTTCACAATCTTTTATTGCATTAAATTGGTTTAATATTCCCATATTAAATTTTATATCCAGGTAAGAATTTTTCTTTCTTTCTCTACTTAATTCATTTGAATTTTATTCAAATGTCTTTAAATAGGTTTCTAAGTCACTTCTATATAATTTATTCTAGCCTTCATTTTAATATTTATCTACCCCCTTTATTCTTTCAACTAAAATAAATTACAAAAATCCTATTAAACAAACAATTTTAAATGGTCGAACTTTACGGGTCGTTACACTCTCCCCCCACTCAAAACTTTTCGTCCCCAAAAACGAAAAGGAAGGGAAAAGGAAGAATTAAATAACAATACCTTATGCAAACATTACTTTATAATCAATTGAGAAATTAATTTATATATGATATCTCAATTTATAACCACTAAATCTTTTATATTTAAATTACTAAATTTTTGGAAAACATTTCAAAATTATTTCTAAGTTCAAAATTTATGAAAATTTTTGGGCGGAGTCTCCTTTGTACGGAGAGGCTCGGGAAAAATATAATACCAAAATATAACAATTTTATTACGAATATTACCCAAAATATTATATCCCATTTCGAGAAAATATATAAATAGCATTATAAATCGTAATCCGAGACGTACCTATTTGTCGGTCAAATTACGCTTACTTTATGGAACCAAAAGCAGTAGCAATTGCTTCCATACCTGCATTTCACTTATATAATCTAAAAAGGTTAACTATTTATATAAAGTGAAATATTTTCATGGTTTCAACTACTAACAACAATAAATACACAATCATCAATTTCAACAAACAGCATACACAACAAAACAAAACAAAACAACCATTCAACCAACAAGCAAATAGTTGTTCGGGTTCAAAACTTGAAATGGTACGGAATGAAAAATAACTATCCAGTGCATCATTTACTCAGCAGTCTTAGATGGGACAAAATAGATTATTTATTCATCTAACAACTTCAAATTTCCTTACCCAACCAACCCTGAATCACACAATAACAATTCAATCTAGCAAATCAAATTAACTTATAAAATTTCATTACATACTTAAGTTGTTTGCTTTCCTTTCTTTTACCCAAACCACATAACCTTTCTTTTATTTGTATTACATTTAATGCACTTCTCAATTTCAATCATTTATTAAATGCTTACATTCTATTATATTTAATTACAGTAACCCCTTTTAATTACACTTAAATTCTTAACCTTATAACCTAGGGTTTACAGTCATTTATTTATTACCTACTTTCCATTTTATCCAACTAGTAGCATTTAAATCATACTAAAGTCATTAACTCTACACATCAATCCTTATTTATTAAAGAATTTTATTTTATTTACTTAAGTTTAAAATCACCTATTGATAATACTTACCTCTAATTATGGTAAAATTTCAATTTATCCTTAAGTTTATACATTAATTCTCATTTATAATAGCAATTCATTGAATACTTCATTATTTCCAAAATTTCTACTTGTATAATATTCTATTCCAATCTCTTATTTAACATTTCAACTTTTCATAATTGGTAAGTTATATATGTTAAAGAAAATGAAATTGAACTTATACAAGTCTATCTCAATTCCTTTAATTCATTCATTGTTCAATAAATCTTTACCTTTTTCTTATAAGTTAAAATTTTAACTTCCTTTATAACTTAGCATTTAAGTCTCTTATTTTATTTAGGGTTTCAATTATTAATTAAATTCTGTTTCACTACCATAATTGAAACAATTAATTAATGAAATTTAAGAATTAAATACCGGGTTAAATTTCAATAGATAAATATATTCTTATAACTTATATACCTCTAATTATACTTAAAACAACTAAAAATTTAGATATTTTCAAAATAAATTTGCAGTAGAATTTACTACAGTGGCCTTTTCCCTTCGAAACTCGAAAATGAAAGTCGATGATGCGGCCGCCATCACCGAAATTATTTTCCAGCGACAGAGAGGAAAGTACAAAACTTATTTTCTCCAAAATCTTCTTTTAAAACAATTCTTCCGAATTAAAATGAAATATTTATATCAGAAAATATTTATAACAATATTATTATACTTCAAAATCCTTTGAAAACAAATTTTCAAAATCCCGGACTTAAGTCCTAAAATTTCCAAATTTCATTGATTTTAAATTTCAATCTTATTTTACCTATTATTTAAAATTTTATTCCTAACAACCAATCTATTGCAACCAAAAATATATATATATATATATATATCATTTAAAAATTTACTTAATATATAGAAAATATAATAGGCAAAATTATTTCATTCACCTATATTAAAACATATATTATGTCGGTCTGTCCTATTAAGTGTTTAGAAATCCCTATTGATGACATAGCGTCCCATGCATCAACTAGAATTTATAAATACAAAATGGAACAGATTAACACAATATTAAAATCTTTTTATAACACTAACAAATACGCTCTCTCATATATATACACTCAGCGACTCCCATAGGGTATTACTACCCTATTAACAAAGAGTCAAACCCCACAAAGCCAAGGTTTATCGCTAAACCAAAGCTCTGATACCAACTATAACATCCCGCCTTTTCGCACACTTTAAACCGACACACGTGCCACTTCAAACCATACGGAAGGGCGGATTGTTATGGGATAAATAAGAAAAAAAAAGAAATAAAACAAAATAGAATCTCACAGCGAAAGGATAAAATATAATAATCAAATATACAGTTCATGAAACTGTTTTACAAAACTTTTGATTTTATTTATACAATACATATCAGAGTACACATGCCAATAAAAATGCAGCGGAACAGTTTGAGTGTAGTGACTAATATAGTAGATAATAATACTACAAATCTTCGTCTTCATCCTCCAGAATAAAACCTTCAATCCTGAACGCTCGGACTGACCCGAGCGAATTTGAAAAGACAAAAACACTCGAGTCAGAACTAAAAGATCTTATGTGAGTTAAATTAACTGAAATAAATATGAGTACAGTAACTCAAGAGATGCTCGGGATTTACATCTCCTAAGGATCCGTTAAACTATTTACTATGTAGTATACTGCGCTATTATAATAGTGTCTAATTGTAAAATAAACTTACTTTTAAATAGTGTTAAGGGGTTACCCATATAGCCCTTAACACAGAATATATTCCCATAGTCTATACAGTACCGTAATCTCCCCCGTACTGGGCGTCGTCAGAGGGCACTCCATAGGTATGGTACAAAACCAAAATCGTATAAGGCGCGCTAGGGTAGGTGACACGGCACAACTAGGCAATGCCAGGGTAGATATACCAATTGCTATCCGGGCTGGTGGAAACGCGTAGCTGCTACTACCGCCCACCTCGAACAAACACCCCCAAAATCAAAGAAATCAATAGTGGCCACCGAATCAATCCAAAGTCAGAGTATAATATCGAAGAAGTGCGTTCGATCAGAGGAATGACCTCATTGGCCCGAGAATCGCTCCTGTTTTAGCCACCTTATGCCAACTCACGGGAGTTGGGTCCACGTATTTACCTTACAGGAAACGCCGCCACCAACCTACTTCATTTTGGAATCTCCACCGCGTACACGGTTGTTAAAGTGGTTTTCGGAGTTGGCAGAGAGTATGACAACTTCCGATCCCGGTCTCTTCAACAACCAAACGTTATTATAACACCGCGGTCTTTAAAAATAGTTTATACTTTAAAAACCAGAATAAAATTTTCCATTTCAAAACTATATAAATATGATACCCTTTTCATTTCAAAACGAACTCATTTTGATATTATTTTATAAAACCCCAAATCAAAAATATCATTTTTATTCAAATATATTTCTTTTCCAAAATCATGCCACTTTTAAAATTTATAATACCTCGAAACCAAATATTTGAATTTTAACTTTCAACATAATACTTCGAAATCCATAGTTTCAAAACCATACTTTCAAAACTTAAATGGTTTGGATATTCATCAGTATATAAAATAAACAGTTAAATTTAAAATTTCTTTCAAATAAATAATTTCCACCCTTTCCCGATTTCTATTCATTTTAATTTCAGTCTAAACCCATAACTTTTAGATTCTCTTTCATTTTTAATAAAACACTTCGATTTCACTATTTTCAAACCTTGAGCATTTAATGAATTTCAAAACTAGGGTTGGAAACTTCAAATCAACAATTCATTTCCTATTATTTAGTTTGAAAGGTTTATATGATAAATCCATTACCTTTAAAATAACTAAATTTATTAACACTCAAATTTCCTTCCGTTTATTCATTAAATCCAGTTATAAGTATCATACCTTTAAAATTCCAAATTTTAAATAAGTTAACATCAACTTATGGAGTTAATTTTCCAAATAAGCTCAATTCCAATTAAATTTCCAATTTATCTTTCAATCTCAATTTATTTGAAATATTTACACTCTATATATATATAAGAACTTAAGCCTGTACTTAATCGTATAATATAAATTATCAAATGCCATTTTTCAACTTATTCGTTTTATTTAACAGATTTATACATAGCTTAAATTCAACAATTTAACTTTATATGTATATATAAAATATAATTATATCATATCCAATTTAATATTTATTAAACCGTATCATATCCAAACCATAAAAGAAATTATTTCAAAAATAATTTTATATATATACCGCGGTGCCTGTATATAATTTTCTATCCTATGGTCAAGTGATACGGATATTTATCATTTCAATCCGCAATTTAAAAATAAAAATGCGGTTGTATATCATTTCAAACCGCAATCCCGAATGAAGAGAAATGCATGATAACTTGCAGATTTATATAATATAGTTATAGCATTCATTCATCCAAATATCAATCATCAATCATCAATTGCAATCATCATCCAATTTTAAACAATCATTGATACAGAGCATATGGATTATACAGGAATCAATAACAGATATTAACTAACAGTTTATATTCCATAATAAATTTAATGACTGTTAACTAGCAGTTTATGTGCAAAAATAAATTCTAACTGTAAATTTTTATGCAATAAATAAATAAATCAACAGTTAAATTAAATAAATGCGAATTAACAGATATGATGAATAAAGCATGCCAAACAGTCACAAATAAATTTCTACTCATATCTAAAATAAATTTAACAAACATAAAAGCTTTTAGAAGTTGTGAGTGGGTTAAAACACTCACCTTTTGAATTTAAATTGGATTTAAATCCAATTTAAACCCAAAAATTGGACAGTCTCCAAATTGGCCCAAACAAGCGTCAACGGATCCGGAATTTAATTTCGATCCCTTAGCCACGCAAGCATGAACACGTCACCGGGTCCCTTCCTTCTCACAGCAAGTTCGAAACCCTCCCTCCTCTACAGGTAACGCAACCGAACCCATATGAAGCCTGTTGACCAAACTTTGACAACGCATTCCTGCCACCACCGGCCTCCGTTCAACTCGTCACCAGCACCACTCTCTTTGTCCAGGCGAGGCGCACCAAACCCCCCACGACCGGACCTCCATTGCTCGTGCCTAAGGCCGGCCGCCGCCCCTCTCATTTAACCCTAATTGAATTATCTAGCGCGATCTAGCCGTCGATTTGCATGAATAACCATATAGATGTGATCTCCTTCGTCCCCTCTACCCAACGGTACCTTCGATTTGACGATCCGATGAAGATGATTTACACGTGATGAACGGCCGTAGCTAATTCATCGATTTGTGGATAGAACATAACTCGAATCGAGAAACAAATTGCAGATCTGAGTTGCTCTCTTCGAGAGCTTCATTATATATTTTTCTCGAATTTTTCTGAGGTGTTTGAAATTTTAGCTTTGATTTGTATTTTGAAATTGGATCTAAAATGCATCCATTGAGGAAGAGAGAGGGTTGAAGAATGAACGTACAACAAAAAGGAATAGAATGGAGGCTAGGGTTTATCACAGAGTTTATATAGGTAGGTTAGAAAAAGTAGATGGATCGGGTTAATAGATATACGTGCAAACTCTAACTTGGCCCAAAAAGCCCGTTCTGACCCCGGAACGAAATTGGGTAAACCCATATATCGAAATGGGTATTTTAAAATATTCTGAACGCGATGGAAAAAGTTTCACGTCCAAATTAGATCGTATGAAGAAGTTATGCTGAAAACAAAATTTCCAAATTGATTTCAAATTGATTTCAAGGCGTTTCGCGCTCGTACGATCAAACGACATGTCCGATCGATACGAAACTTGAAACCCTACAATAATTTACTGATACGGATCCGATGAAACTGGTTAAGTCGAAATCCGAGTCAGTGGCCAAAACGGCTATTTTTATATTAATTAAATAAATTAAAATTTTAGTCAATTAAATCAAATTTCCCATTTCTCTTTGATAACTGACGATTCTTATTATTATAAATTCTTCAATAACCTATACTAATTTAAACAAAATTTAACTTGTCGAATTAAAATTTAGAAATCCCCAAATTTCATTAATTTCACCAAATTATAAATTAAATTTCCAAAAATTTAATTAAATTTACTTTCCATTATTATTGTCAAATAGAAGAATTTATCATTGGATTCATATTTCAATATGTAAATATTTCCAATTTCATCTGAACTTATATTTACATAATTCCTAAATATTAAATTTCAAATATCACTTCAACTAACGTTAACGTAATAATGATTTATTATTCATCGCAGTTGATTATCAATTATAACTAATATACTAAATAGATGAAAAATCTTGAATACTTGTTATCATTAACGCTTTATTTCCACTTACAATTAAATGCAATTATTACATATTCTCCCTTAATTAATAACCTTCCTATTCCCATTTATTATTTCTTAGCAAATTTTATCTATTAATTACGATTAATTATCCTAAATAAATTGGTTCACTTGGTTTCACGCCCTCTTATTTCATCAACCTAACATTTCACTTACCAATTTATTCCACATTAACTGCCAAAATCTAGTGAATTAATTGAAATTGATTATAAATTTACTTAATAACCTAATAAAATAAGTAACGTACAGCAAATATTATCACTACTCTTAATTATACTTTTAGAGGTTCATTATTTACACCCACAACATTGCAGTTACTTTCATAACCTTGGTTTTACTTAATTCACATTTATTTCAAACTATTCCAAAATTATTTCATTTATTCTTAGTCATATCAATAAAATAATTCATCATAATAAACTTAAAATCTATACGTTTATTGATTCATTTCTATTTGCCTTATGTTAAATTCTAAATTTAGTAAGACAACCTAAAGTACTCCATTCAATCGACAGTCCCTTTCAATTGTTAATACTTACTTAAATTTCTACGGTTGCATTCCATCTGCACTTCCGTTACTATGATAATAATTAGTAACGTTTATGCCATCAACCCATCATAATTACTTACCCTTAATTGAGTTTGATTTCCAAATAAATTTGCTGACCCTTAATTAGACAATTTATAAAAGTTTGTCATCATACCTATAGTTCTACGCTTATGCTATGTCTTAAATTTCAATAAATTTATAAATTTTGAGATGTTCATTAGAGTTTACAAATTTATTGACTTGCAATAGCAGGATTTCTTAATCAATTCAAATTTATCGTTCACAATCTTTTATTGCATTAAATTGGTTTAATATTCCCATATTAAATTTTATATCCAGGTAAGAATTTTTCTTTCTTTCTCTACTTAATTCATTTGAATTTTATTCAAATGTCTTTAAATAGGTTTCTAAGTCACTTCTATATAATTTATTCTAGCCTTCATTTTAATATTTATCTACCCCCTTTATTCTTTCAACCAAAATAAATTACAAAAATCCTATTAAACAAACAATTTTAAATGGTCGAACTTTACCGGTCGTTACACATTAAGTAATTAATTCCTTAATTACTTTATCAAGTAATTATACTCAAACCATTTACAGTTGATTATTATTAAATTAATTAATCTAATTAATTATAAAAAAATAACCATATTAATTATTGTTAAATAATCCTGGTTAATGACCTTCATTAACCATCCTCAAATTATTTTATAAAGTAATTAACTTAAATTAATTACCATTTAAATTATCTTTAATTATTTATTAATCAAAGTTAATTATAAAATTAATTAACCTTAATTTAAAACTTAATTACATAATTATTATTCATTCACCATAAATTAAAATTTTAATTAATGATCTTAAATTCCAAATTGATTAATCATTAATCAATTATTAATTCCAAATTTAATTAATTAATTAAATTAATTAATTAATCTTAATTACCTTATTAATTAATTCTAAAACATAATTCTTAATCAAATTTCCAAAATTAAACATAACTTAATTATGTTTAAAACAATTTGATTTAAAACAAAGTACTTAAGAAATTTCCTTTTAAAATTTCAATTTAAATTCAAGTTTTAAATAGAATAATTTAAAATTTTTCAAAGTTTTAAATAATTTAAAACTTATTTAAAATTACAAGTCAAAACAAAGGTTTGACTTAAAAATGAAATTATAAGAATTTGAAGTTAAATTCATTTTAAATTTTTTGGAAATTCAAATCATTCTTAGTTTCAAATTTCTAATTTAAATCTTCTTTTTAAATTTAAAACTAAAGTTCATCTTTTAAACATAGAATTTCCAGGTTTAAAAAAATCTGTAAATCCTTACTCACATTTTTAAAACCTTAATATTTAAAGTTTTAAACAATTTTCCCAAAACAAATTAGATAATTAAGTTAAATTTCTAAAACTTCCATTTTAATATTAAAACTGGAATTTAAATTCAAGTCAGAAAATTAAACTTGCATTTGAATTTGAACTTAAATTTTACTCAAAACATAAAACTGCAGATTTAAAAAGTTTAAATCCAGATTTTTAAAAAACAGAAAAACAGGTTTCAAAACCTGGAATTTGAATTCAAATCAAAAATACAAACTTGAATTCAAATCAAAATACAAATTGAATTTGATTTTAAACTTAAACTTTTCTTTAAACATGAACTTCAGATTTAAAATTTTCAAAAACCCAGATTTAAAAAAAAAACAGGCTTTTCTGTAACCAGGAAATTTACAGGTTTAACTCGAGAAAACCTAAATTTTGCTTCGGGTGCTAAGCTGCTTTACTTCGGGTTTTAACTCAACTTACTTCGAGCATCACAAAGACCTTCCCCTGAAACAATCCCCAACCCAACAGTTTACCAGAAAACATGTCGCCGTGCATATACACGGCGACCACCACCTCTGGCAATCGTTTTTGATGACCCAACACTTCCAGGAATCCCAACAATACCCACATAAACCTTCAGCTCGAGCAAAAGAACAAGTATTCAAGAATCAAGCTTCCCAATCCAAACCTGTAAAACAGAAAACAGGTTTTTGTCAAAACCTGTCAACGGCGACAGTTCGCCACTCCGGTCACTTGCAGATCCACCCCTCCGGCCTCGAGCTACTCTTCACACCAACTACCCATTCACTAAAAACTAGCACACTCGATCAACCCATAACCTCACACTGGCCAAAACTTTAACCCCTATTCAAACTTAGGGTTCAATTCTAAAATCAAAACTGCACTCAATCTAGTCAATTATAATTACTTCTCTGATTTTTCTAAGGATTCATGATCCTTACTTAATAACTCAAAAGAAATTTGAGTTTCCTTATACTACAGATTGTAAGAATTTGCACAAATTCAAATTTTTGTTCCAGACCAAACTGCAAATGGAACATACACTTAGAAATCCTGATACTTAATTTAAAATTCAAGTTTCAGTGTATATGTTTGATTTGTATTACTGAATTACCATATTATTTAGATTGAGTTTGAATAAAATTAAACATACATGATGATATTACCAATATTTACAGAAATGACACCCTTTATTAACTCACCTAAAAATTTAAATCTTAACTTAAGAAGTTAAAACACATTACTTTATAAACTGAATTCTAATCTCTGATAAACAAACTTCTTTTTATTATTCTAAAACACGGATATAAATCTCAAATTAAATCAATTTGTAAAGATTCTTCTAAACAGTGTGTGAATCTGGGAACACTACACAACACCATCAACATGCATAAACAATCATAATTTCACAGACATTTTATAAGCACACAAACATAATTTTTATCTCAAACATTTAATCAAGCAACCTGATATAGTTTAAGGTTTTAAATGCTACTCACCAGTCAATGCAGACCCCTGTTTCCCTTTCTAAATTTTGCAGAAAACACAAAAATGCAGAGCTCCTGTTGACCAGAAAAATATGCAGGCATGCTCTATCTGATTAAAAATCTGAGTTGCTCATGATCCATACTCTAGTTACTTGCATGTAGAAAATAACTGCAATTGCCAATTTCCCAAATGCATGCTATGATTCCCAGTTTAAAACAGAGTGCAGAAAAAAGATGCAGGCTTCACTTTGTTTTTTACAGACTTCCTTGATTTTGAGTAACATGCAGATTATTGGTGAATAGATGCAGATTTGCATTGGACTTGAACATGTATTTGAAGGGCTTAGATATGAGGAGTTTATGATTTTGAATATGGTTGAATATGCAGATTTTATGAACAGAATGTATATATGAAGTAGGTGAGTTTTGAATATGCAGATTTGATCTTTGATGAGTTACAGGGATTTGCAGATTTGATCTTTTAATATGCAGGTTTTTATGATAAATATGAAGATGAGTTTGTGTATGCAGAATTTTGATTGTGGATATGAAAAATGAATTTTTGGTCTTCATTTGATTAAGGAAATGGAAATGAAATGAAGATGTAAACTTAACTAAATGTATTTTCAGATTTTATTAAAAGAAAAGAAAGTTTAAAACTAAATTTTAACACTTGTCAATTTGTATGCATATGAATTTAACACTTGTTTTCTCTTTAAAATGATTAGTACTAATTACAAATTAATGTATGTGTGTTAGCTTAAATTTTAGTTGTTAGTTTATATTTAAACATGAATATAAATTTATAAAAGAAATAAAAACAAACAATGTTTTACAAATAAACTTATACATATTAAAGATTAAATCAATTAAAATTTTATACTTTTGAACTTAAATTCAAACTAAATTCAAAATCAATTATTTTTCCAAATCAAGTTATAAATATAAATTCAATTTGAAATAAAAATTACAAATCTTATTTCAAAACTTATTTATAAAGACAATACAATATTAATATTGTTTTATTATAAATCTCTTATTATTAAATTAAAATTATTTTACAAGAGATTATATTTTTATTAAATAAATAATCCATTTTACTAAGTCATGAAATCATTTGTTGAATTAATTCTAAATTTAAACTTCAATCCAATTTAATTTAATCATTTAATATTTTCTTATCAATTTAAAATCATATTTTTTTATTTATGAAATAGTCTTTGAAATCTCAATACTAACTAAAATCAAATTTCCCAAATTAAAATGTATATATTAGAATTTTAAAACATGATTCAATTATTAAGTTTAAACCAAAAATCATTTATTTAATTTTTGAAAAGCTTAAATATAAAATAAAACAAATTTTCCAAATTACTACAAAAAAATAAAACTAGAAAATATGCTTTACTATTAAAATTAAAACAATACCAATCTATTTAAAATATAAACCATATATTTATAATATAAATAGAAATCAATTTATTATTTTTAAAAGATAAAATAACCAATTTAAATATTTATTGAAGAAGATTATCAAATTTATCTGAATAATTATTAATAGAATATCAATATCAATTTAAGTTTAACTACAGATTATTAAATTGATATTGTTAAAAATTCCGAGATATTACAAATTACAACATCGATATAACTTACATTATTTTTCTCTCATTACATTGAACCTCATATAATTGCCAACCATCTCTAGACTAGAAGTCTCCTCTGCATGAACCCCAAGACCTTTCACACGCATCTCATGTATTGTAAAAATTAGCAACTTTCTACCAAAACCTAGTGTTCACATGCCTATTATATCATTCGTTGAATATCAAATCAAAGCTTTGAAAGAGAATAATATTATTCTAAAGTAAATCTAGGTTATTGCTTCTTTTCAGCAGTTTCACTTTCATCGGTCTCTTTAATGTCATCCGACAGTACCATTACCTACAACATTCTTCTTACTGCTCTTTTGGTTAAACAATCCTCCTAAGGATGTCAACTTCGTTCATTTCCTCCTTATACCTTCGGAATTTTGAACATTTTGTCACTTGTGTTTCTAGGATATATTCATCGACATTTTGGGCTTCTTCATCTTCATCCTAATCTTCAATGTTGTTTTGTTCATCTTCAACCATATTTCTACAACATGTGGACTCATGGAACTATAAAAGTGCAAAATAAACTGTAACGACCAGCTATTTTGTACTATTCGCATCCGCACATGTCGGACTTGAATAATTCAAAATATCGAATTGTTAATTTAAAATTTGGCCAAACTCAGATATACAGTAAATAAATAATCACGGACACAGAGTAATAATATGCAGCGAAAGTAAAAGAGATAGTAGTTCATGAAGCTACTATATATATATATATATATATATATATATATATATATATATATAACAGAGTTAAATAAGTTACAACAGAAGTCTCGAATACAATAGTCAGATACAAGAATCAGTATACATCACTGGAATCCCTGAATATCTGAAAGCTGATAGATAGCTGGATCTCCAAGCGAAGCTCCAACTCCAAAGGTGAGTCTCAAAAACTGAACCACTCAGTCTGACCCGAGCGTAAAGCAAAACACAAAACACTCGAGTCAGGATTAATATTTTCATATCAATAAATCCAACTCAAGTGAAATAGCAATTGAAATACAAGTAACTCAAAGGATGTTGGAATCGCCATCCTCTAAGGATCCGTTAAACTATCTACTAGATAGTAATATATGCTAAATAGATAATGTCTATTAGTAATATAAAGTATCAAAATAGTGTTAAGGCGTTACCATTATCGCCCTTAACACATTTTATATAAGCATTATAGTCTATACAACATTGTAAACTCCACCGTAAACTAGTGGGATATCAGGGAGTACTCCATAGGTATAACACAAAACAAATTCGTAGTGGTCGCGTATATAGGGATACAAGTATGACAAGGCACATGAGGCAATACCCCAAGGTAGTGAAACTACCGTTTGCCTGATCCGGACTGGTGAGAACGCATCGCCGCAACGATCGCAACACCGCGAAACAACACTCCTGAAATTCCAAGGGTGCACCAATCAATCACAAGTAATGAGTAGTAGTTACGAAGAAGTGTGTCCGCTCGAGGTGGCTAACCTCGTTTGGCCCGGCACGGCTCCTGATTTTAGTCATTTCCAATTTGACACAAGTGTCAAGGATATCCATTATCGTTCTTTTTCTTCAGTCATCACGTACATCATTCCAACCACTTCATTCTGGATCATCACTCCGCGTATAGTTATTAAAGTGGTTTTCGGTTTAGACAGAGAGTATGTCCATAACCTATTCCGGTTTCTTTAATAACTTTCATGATTATTACACCGATTGGTCATTTAACAAATTTCAAAACCAAATAAATTTCAATTTCAATTTCAATTCGCAAACCAACATTTCATTTGTCTTCTAAATCAATTTCCAAAATTTACATTTTAAACTTCCAAACTACCATTTCAAATCTTATAATTCGATTTCAACTTTTATTTAAACAATTCAAATATTGATTCAAACTCATATATAAATTTCATTCTGTAATTATTTAAATAAGTTAATTTAACACTCAAATCAATTTCTATTCATTAATCGATTTCATTCAATATTCGTTAGGTTTATTTATCATTCAAACAGTTTCCATTAAATTTCCAATTTATTAAATCAATTGCTTAAGTTCAACTTCATTATATTAACTTACAAATTTAATATAATTAGATTCGTCAAATCAAATTCTTAAATTCCAAGTCTTACATAAATTTCAATAAATCGCAATTTATTTCTTGTTAAAGAAATTCAACTTTAATTATTTATTTACTTTCTTAGTTGCAAATTTCAACTCAAATGATAAAGAACTAAATTTCACATATTCAAAAAGTTCAATTTCACTTATTAATTTACTTAAATAAATTTTTTCCATAAATTAATAAATAAAGAAACCCAATTTCATTTATTAACGAAGTTCAAATTCACTTAATCAAAAGTTCAATTTTCTCTTATCAAATGCATAGTGATCTGCAGATTATAATATAAACATATATATAATTATAAAGTGTAAACATTGTTTCTACCATTTGTCTTCAACAAAACGGAATCATCATTATGCTGTTCGACAAACAACTATAACATATTTCATATACATATGACAACTTATATTTTTATATAAAAATTTCAAATGAATATTTAATAAAATTTACCATATATATATATGGATGCGAAGCTGGAGGAGGGAGGTGAAGGAGCTCGAGCAAGGAGGGGGCGCTTCCGGTTGTACTACAGGGTGGAGGATGGATCGTTCGATGGTGAGGGGGAGTCCTAGGCCGAGGGGGCCGAGGTGGCAGGGAAAACCGGGGAGGTTGGCCTGGGTCAAGTTGTGGTCGGCGGTGGCTGTCGATGCTCAGACATGAGCAGGTGGGGAGGGGTGATGGAGTCTTCATGGTGGTCACGGCCACAAGGTGGAGGAGGCGCTGAGAGCTTTTGCTAGCTGTGGAGCTGCGTGGCATTGTCGTCTTGGGTGGTCGGGAACTTGCAGCGGCTCATGTGGGGAAGAGAGGTCGAACGATGAAGGGATGGCCAAGGCGTTTGGGCGGCGATGAGGTAGTGGGGATGTAGGAGGCAGCGGTCGGAAGGGCGTGCTAACAGTTGTCACTGGTGGTGGGCAAGGTGAACGGGTTTTCGAGGGTAAGCGAGGCCAAGATTTTTTTTTTTTTAGAGAAGTGATTGAACTTGCAAGAAGAAAGAAAGTTTTGAGAAAAGAAAAGAAGAAGGCGGGAGGAAGAAAGAAACTAGGTGCATGCTAAATATCAATGAAAAGTTATGTATATATTTTGATTCCAAGTGAACCAGAGAAGAAGCTACATGCAATTTTTATACACACTTACTTTTTAGTGAATAGCAACAAAATGAAAGGTCATAACATAATACAAAAAAAAAGAGGCATGCGTGAATTCAAGGTAGAATAGTAAAGGTCAGTGAATAGAAAAAGAAAATGGTTGAAAAGTAACTGGAAAACAAAATTTACCAAATCGGTACTGATACGGAAATCGGTCCGTAGACTTTGCCGTTTTTTGGACTTAAAAATACAGAATAGAATATACCGTAGAGATCAGCGTGGCGAGACGATCACAGCAGTATACAGACAATAGTGGTACGATTAAATTATAAAATTCGAAATTTTTACAGTAGCGAAAATGCATGAAAACACAGAAAAATTAGATTGACGGAGCTAAAAATGTCCGAATTTGGAAAAACGACAAACTGACATCTTGCTCAGAAGATGATTTAGAATTTTTCTATGTAAAAATATTTAGGTTTCGAAACGTTTTATTTTCATCGCTTTTTACTGATTAAATTGAAGTAAATTTACGCACGAAATAAACTTTCATATTTTTGGACGAAAATTTACCGGTTGCTATGTTTAACTAGACGCATTCCAAATATCAAATTTATATTTCAAAATTTTATTATTTATATATTTTCACCCAAAAAAGGTTAATTAAATTAAATAAAATCGTTAAAATATCCGGGTTGTTACATAAACTATTTATTTAAGTTTTGTGTTAGAAGATCTATTGAGAATTTTCTTTAATGGGAAATAAATTTGATTTTAAAAGAAGACAAATGATTGATTGTAGAAAAAAATATTTTTCTTGAGGAGGAACTAGAACTTTACAAACCTTTATTATAAAAGTTCATATTTTCCTTTTTATAAAAAATGAGTGAATCTACATCTATTTATACTAATCCACATTTCAGATAAACGGTGAAGATTCACAACTTTGATCTAGTGGTTCAAAACTATTGTTTAGAATATTTCTTTATAAATATCTCCTAAACTTCTCTTCAAAAATACTATTTCAAAAATACCTAAATATATATTCTAGATATTTCCTATATGGAAAGCTCTAGATTAACAAGGACAATATCAAATTTAGTTTGAATATCCCCCTTTAGATTTGACTTTGTTATACTATGCAAGACTTGAAATCTTTATATTTCATATGCTTTGGCAATAATAGAGATATTAACTGAACTTTCTACATTTTATCGATCTTCATATATAATGTCAAGATCTTTGATATAAGTTTATGGATCTTTATTTTACTTCTTTTATTTCATTCCCTATCGTTGCAATAGAATTTTCCAAAATGCAAGCGTTCTAACATCCATTTTGATCCGAAATCGTATATTTTGAATGATCCATATATGTTATCTTTATGTTCTTACATAATTTTTCTCTTGCATTTTTCGACAACTCCAATTTCTTTGTTTGTATTTCAAATTTCACTTTTGCATGACTTCTCAAAATTCGCCGATTGAGAAATGTTTAATATAAAAATTATATAATCTTCATTTACCTCTTTTTCTCATCGTTATGAAATTCCTCAATAGTCTCTTCGACTCTCTCTTTGATTATTTCTATTTCTACTTCTTTAATATACTCCATTTCCATTTTTTAGATTTTTTTTCTCGTATTTTAAATCTTCTCCAAGCTTTTGAATATCATCTCCTTGATTCATGTCTTTTTCATTTTCATCTCTTTTGCTTTCATACTTTTTATCATCGACGTCATCTTCGCTTACTATATTTTCTTTATCTTCTTTTTTTCCATCTTGTACTCGGTTTTCATCTTCTTTCACTTTCTCCTCATTTTCCATTTCTTCTTCCAGCTTTTCAATTTTTACTACCTTAGTAGCTTCCGTTTTCACTTCTTCGGTTTTAATAAGCTTTTCACCTTCTATGACCCTCTCTTCAATTATCTTTGGCAGCTTCTCTGCAACTTGCTCCTCAAATCATTTTTCGTTTTCTTTTCCTCTCTTTCATTGAGTTCTCTCCTATCCCATTGTTTTTCCGTTCATCCTTTTCATCAGGTAACATGTCTTCTTTATTATATTCTCGCATAGTTTGTGGTTTAATTTTCTTCACTTTATCATCTCACTTGAATGCATTCTTCAAAATCTCTCATGCTTTCTTGCTGGTATACACATTTTCTACCTTTATGAACATAATTTCATCCAAACCTTGATGAATGATAACAAGGACTTGTAGATCCTTCATTTTCAAAGTCTTCAAATATCCCTTTTAGTTTGCGAGAAAGTGGTAACGTCGCTGGGTTCATTATACCAATTTTCAATGATATCTCACATACCTTGTGATGGAAGCAACGCCTTCATGCAAATGCTCCAACTATCATATTATCCTTACTTAAGGGAACTTCTACGAAACTCAATATACTTTCCATTCTTCTTTAATATCAACCTAGCTCCGATATCATGTTGAGAGTTTTGTTTAATAGAAAATTGATTTGATTTTAGAAGATAGATGTGAGATTGGAGGAAAAAACAATATTATGTGAGGATAAAATAAAAATTTATTGAAAACCTTTATTACAAAAGTTAATAGTTTTTCCTTTAATACTAAATGAGCAAATCTGCCTTTATACTGATTCACATCTCAAATAAATGGTGAAGGTTAATTTTGATCTAATGGTTTAAAACTATTCTCTAGAATATTTCTCTGTAAATATCTCATTAAATTTCTCCTATACATTTTCAAATATGTAATTTTCATAAATATACATTCTACATATTTCCTACATAGAAAATTTTAGATTGAAAATAAGACAAGTTTTTATTAAACAATTTCTCCATGTCGAATTGCTAGTTCTAAAGCACTATGGAGAGGTTTTATCCGATCATTTTCAATAAACAATTGGGTGAAAAAACCATGTTCTCAGTATTGAGAGTAATTTTGATGTTGAGATGCATTGGAATGGTAATTCCATGGAGTTATATAGAAATAATAATGTTGAGAAGGTGAGTTTTGTAAATGATAGTTTGATTATGTGGAAGGAATGTACATTTTGATGTAGTTGATGAGTAAATGCACAACCAAATTGATGTTGAAGGTGCATATTTGATGTTATTGAGAATTTTAAATATTTTAGTAAAAGAAGAAAAGAAAAGATAGTTGATTGGTTAAGGAGACGAGGAATTTGTTTATCTTGCTCTTTTTTAGCACTTAATTTTTTTCTTTTAGATGGTGGCATTTTATCTCTCTAATTTTCTTTTTTTACTTTTAATTTTATTTCATTTTGGAGAATCCAGCTGTACAAGAAATAGCAGAAGCTATGTGATAAGGTGTAGTGGTTAGGGATAGACTTATTTATGAGGAGAGGTGATAATATTTTTGTAAAAACTGTTGAAATATTAACTTGATTTTGGATCTTTTTTTTGTGTTAATTATTTAATGTAATAAGCTCAAATCTTATAAACATGCTCTAGAGAAGTTTTATCTAGAAACCACTTTCTAGATAACTCTATAAAGTTGTGTAAATAAAGATAAGTTTAGTAATGTGGAGATAACTTTAGAAGTTACTTATAATCCTTAGATTGAAGTTGTGTTGGAAAAATCCTAACAATTGTTTGAGTGATGTCACCAGTATAAATAAGGGCGAAGTCTCTGTGTTTATATCAAGGAAAAAAGGAAAAGTTTTGCGATAATAAAAATTCTCTTTCATATATTCTCTCCATCTTTCTCTTAAAATATTGAACAAAGTGGTATCAAAGCTTGAAGATCCTCCTAAAAGGATGGTGAAAAGCGACGTTCCTTTCTAAGTCCTAATGCTCACCAAGATCAACTATGACTAGGGCTGTTATGGTAATGGTAAAGTTCCCATTACTATACCATTACCAGTTAAGCGGTTACCGTTTTTAAGTGAAATTAGTATACCAGATTAATCGGTATGGTAATGGTAAATTTACCTTTTTCTACGGTTAATCATCGGTAACATTTTCTTCAATACCAGCCGTAACGGTAATTTTACCAGTCAATTTATAACATGTATATATTCATGTAATATGCCTTATTATAAACATTTAGAACCAAATAAACGATTAAACTTAGTTTAGTAATCAAGTGAAATAATGTTAAGTTAATACACTTTTTTTCTTCCTCATTTATGTCTTTTATTAACACTATAAATTATATAATAAAGCAATATTATGATGTAAAAACACATCAAGTAATTAATTTTTTTAGACAAATGGTAATTTACCATTATCGGTGTAATGGTTACATGATTATCGTTATACCATTCATAGGTATACCAACCTATCGATAACGGTAACAATAAGAAATTTAAGCTTACCAGTAAAAATGGTAAGGTAATGGTATTGGCGAAATGGTAACGGTAACCATTACCATAACAATGATAACTATGACAATTGTAGCTTAAGGGTGATGACTCTCTTTGAAGCACACGATGTGTGGCGATAGGTTTGAAAGGTTACACCGAATAAGAGAATGTAGGTGGTCTATCCCAAACTCAAAGGGATAGTTTGGGAGACTTAAGGAAGAGAGACAAGAATGATTTTGTCTAATCAACCAAGGATTAGATGAAAATACCTTTGAGAGGATTTCAAGAGCAACGTGAGTCAAAGAAGTATGGGAAAATCTTCGAACATCTTACAAAGAAACCATCAAGTCAAAAATGCACATCGTCAAAATTTAAGAGGAGAGTTTGAAACTTTGCATATGAATGAAGGTGAATGTGTCTCTGATTACTTCTTAAGAGTTTTAACGGTTACTAATAATCTAAAAAGTGGTGAGCAGTTAGATGACGTAAGAATCATAGAGAAGGTTCTTAGAGTATTAGATCTAAAGTTTGAATTTATTTTCAACCCCCCAAAGCATTTCATCATTTGCTTGCCCTTCCTCATCTTTTGGGTGCCGAGGTATCCACTGTAAGTCTTTCCTCATTTAAACCTCGCCATTAATGTTAAGTTTATGTCATCCTAACGTGCTGCTAAATGGAAGGATCTTATCAATGTCCATGAATGAAAAATCATAGATCGAACTGCCGAATTAAAAAAAATTGGGTGTTGTCATAGTATCAGCTAAGTGCACGGGCTGGAGATAAGCGGACTTGAACTATTGACATCCACCGTAGGGTAAACCACCGCCCCTCTAGCCTCCCTCGATGATTCTACCCTAGAGGCCAACGATAGAGAATAACTCCTTTCGAGCACAGCTTATAATTTTCATCGTACGGTGCTCTCCAAAGAGCAACTCTTCTCAAAATCTCAAAAGCAACTGAGTTGGAATCCCATTCATTCTAAAAATTCTTGGGGTTCCGGAGAATCCAATTATAAGAGAACTAGAAACATAGAGCTCTTTCCCTTTTTTCCCTCGACTCTCTGGTTTTAAGAATGTTGATTTTATTTTAAGAAAGGGTGATTGCCTTTCTGGCTAAAAATAAACTCTTTGATTCAAGAACGGTTACTGATTAAAAATATATTTTTTATATAAAGATAAGCATAAACAGGTCTTTTTTATGAGAACCTAATAAACTTATCTTATTAAATAATGATTATTGAGAATCGCTCTTTGATTTAAATTGTGAATGTGTGTTTTCTTAATTATTTTAAAATATTTAAAAATTATAATCTCTAAAAGAAAAATGGCCATCATTGATGAGATAAAAAACTTGAAGGTAATGATGATAGAATAACTTCTTGACTCATTCTAAGCTTATGAAGAAAAGAAAATAAAGAAAGAAGAGATGTTGGAGCAGGTACCCAAGACATAGATTGATTTAATAAAGGAAGAAAACAGTTGAAGCTAACAAAGATGAGGTTGTAGCCAACAGCGAGGAAGAGGTCGTAGATAATGATTAAATTCTAGGACTTTCTTCACATTATTAAATTTTTCAATACGACTTCAATCTAAGGATTATAATTAACTTCTAAAATTTCTTCACATTATCAAATTTATCTTTATTTCTACACAATTCTAAAGACTTATCTAGAAAGTGCTTTCTACATAAGACTTCTCTAGAACATGTTATTAGAAAGCCCTTTCTTCCTTGACTACAACCTCGTTTTTGTTGGCTTCAATTGCATCCTTTCTTTTTTCAATAAATCCATACCTCGAGTACCTTCTCCATAATCTTTTCCTTCTTCATTTTCTTTTTCATTACTACAAAAAAGGTCATTGCTTTGGTTGTTTACCCAAGCTGCTTCGGTTCAATAACAAAAAAAAAAAACGAAGAAGAAGCAACAGGCTAAAACCCATTCTTTGATTGTTGAACCGAAGCAACATGGGTCATTTACTTCAGTCCTTCAAACAACTTATTGTTTCAATTATGGCTTTTGCTTTGAATGTTTCATGACAACCGAAAAACGAATGTCAACTGAAGCAAAATAATAATAGTACTACCAATTTCAAAGCAAACATCAAACATACATATACATACTTCAAACCGAATTTCAAAATAATGTGAATCAGTGAAATATAGCTATTATGGTTAAATGAAAAACCTTTATGAATTTCTAGAATTCATCAGAAATAGGACCATCGGATGCATTGGCCAATTAGCTTAATCAAATAATTGCAGTGTATTCTAAACATGGCAAAATTGTCACCAAAACAATGCCGACATACTCCCATTTAAAGTTTCAACATCGATGTAAATGCAGCTTCTTATTTTACATCTAACCAAACCCATTATCCAGCTCTATTAAACCAAACAATATAAGAAACATTCGTACAAGTGAATAACTATAAGTGAATAAGCTACAAGCTAGATGTTATGAAATTATCCTCATAATAATTACTCTTAAGATTGAAACATAAAAGAATGCGCGTAATCTTATTACCCACGCTTACAACATCCATTAGAATCTATACATCCATGTTAGAAAATTTATAGCCAACATTATGTAGATCAGATTATAACTCGTCAAATGTTATTTTTCCATTGTTATTAGTGTTTGTTTTGAAAGCATATCCTTTATGTGAACTGCTTCTTCTACAAATAAATGTTCAACAACCACCTACCAAAAAAAGCGCTCACACATAGTCAGGACAAATCATCCTATGTAAAAGGAAGACGAATACATACTTTAAAACACAATTCTATAAATATATGATGGGAAATTAATATCTAACGAACAAATATAAAATGTATTTGATTAACAACAAAAAGAAAATGAAATCATACGAGGGCATCCACGAATTCCAAAAATGAAATTTGTGCACGAGTCACATACAGTTGATGTAAAATAAATGAAGAGTTCTATTTGATTTTCTTTACAAAAATTTGAAATATTAAGCATGCCATACTTTCAACTGAAATAGGATGGTGTTAATATTTCCTCCTACTAAAGGAAACTAAGTAATGTCCTATAAATTAGGTTTATAGCCTGTACTTATTACACATGAACATGGTGCATAAAAATAAACAAAGGATTTGATACATCCATAGAATTTTATTATTTAAAATATCACCTTATTTATTCGTCTAATACGTACCGACAATGTTCCAACATATTTATGGTTGTATATTCATATATCAATGGTTGTTCATTCATGTATTTTGACTAGGACCACTCAAGAACAAATATATTACACTAGTATCATAAAGACATGGACTAATATATTTTCTTTAAGCATTTTTTTTGAAATAATAGGTACAAGGCCCATGGCCCAAGAACAGAAATAAAAACCGGGTACAAACCCGTATTCTACAAATTACACAATACTAAGGGTTTCCGCCGACATATTAAGGAAACCCTAGCAAACTCAAAATACTCTAAAATGGCGGATGCTTGCAAGCTTCAACCGTATTCTTTAGCTCCACTCTTCTTCCGTCTTTCGCAAAAAACACAACGTTCATGAATCTGCTTCTCTTTCATACCACTATCTAGGCTTATATTGTTCAGATCACTGATTTGATAATTAGATCTGAGCTCGCGATTTCCTACAATTGAAAATCGTTCCAGTAATTTGATTCTTGAGCTTTGGAAAGGCGAAAGTTGCTAGGTTTATCAGAACTGCTCTGATGAAGCTCCGACTTGTTTGAAATGCCTTTCCGGTTATGCAAATACCACTCCATATGCTTGTTGCCCGCTTCTCTGCTTCATTGTTCAGCAAGAAGGGCGTATTTGATTTTAATTTTAACTTTTTTCTTTGATTTACGAAGCATAATTCTACTGTCCGACTCTATCAGTAACCATCTTTGCTCTTTAGTAAGTTTTGCTTTGTTGTGATTGCGATTGTTCCTTTCTTTCCATATATGGTAGATAGCAGTAGTAAGCAGAACATTTGCAAAGTCTTTCTCTAATGATTTGCCCTTGAAATTATTGTTGATATGTTGCACTACCTGTTTAAGATCCATAAGCCCATTGTTCTGAATTCTCAATGATGTTTGGATTTGATTCCAGATATAGTAGGCATAACTGCATTCAAAAAATAGATGATTAATACTTTCATCTTCACTGTTGCATAAGGAACAAAGTAATTTAGCATTTTTATCCCACTTTTTTATTCTATCCCAAGTTGGTAATCTATTGTTTATAGCAAAATATGAACAGATTATCACCTTGGGATTGTTTACTTTGTTCCAAATGCAATGATACCAGTCAGCTGTAGACTGCTTATTTCTAACACATTCGTAAGTTTTTTTTAAAAGAGAACTTCCCTTTACAGCTAGCAATCCACTCCCAGTAATCTTTGATAATCATCGAAATAGTTGCATTAGCATTGCCAAAAATAATTAAATTATCCCAGCCAATTCTATTTACAAAGGAATCATGCTGAGACCAGGGGTCCAATCATAAATTAGTTTCATTTCCTGATTTAAAAATTCTTTCTAAAGGAGGTTTTCCAATGCTTCTGCATTTTAAAATCTGTTTCCAAGCATTTGATTGATATCTTTAGGTAAAATGTTCCAAAAATTACCTTACTTGAGATACTTACCGTTCATCCATTTAGACCATAATGAGTCAGTACTCAAAAATCTCCAAAACATTTTTAAATGACATGTGATACTTAAATCATTCAAATTTCTAATACCCATCCCCCCCGCTTTTTGGGTTTACAAATTTTTTCCCAACTAATTTTATGGTACCCCCCTTTTCCAAAGGAAATCAGCACATCTACTTTCTAAATTTTTAATAGATGCAGCTGGGATATGGAATGTTTGGAGCCGGTATAAAATAATGGCATAAATAACAGTTTCAATAAACTCCATTCTCCCAGCTATGGAAAGGAGTTTGCATGACCATGTCTCTATTCTTTCCTGAATTTTTTCAATGAGCATTGAACAGTCACTATCTTTAATTTGATTAACTGAAAGTGGTAACCCTAAACATTTATTTGGCAACCCTAAATATTTATTTGGCAACTTACTCTCAGAAACATGCGGTATTTTTAGCATTTCATTTTTATATTTACTGCCTTTACTAAAATATGCTTTTCTCTTAAGCCCATTCACCTGCAAACCTGCATAGTTATGTAAATTCATAAGAATGTGTGAAATAGCATAGCCATTCTGTTCATTTGCTTTTGCAAAGAGCATCAAATCATCTGCCTATATTAAATGAGAAATAATAGGTTGAACTCTATTTATAGGAGAAATATGACCCTTTAAAAGTTCTATCAGTTAGAATAGAGAAATATTCCATGACTATAGTGGAAAAATAGGGTGATAAAGGGTCATCTTGTCGAATATCCCTATTGCTTTTGAAAAAACCCACCGGTTTACCTTGAATTAGGATAGAAAAAGTAGGGGTACTAATACATTCATATACCAAATCACAAAATTTAATGGGGTAACCCAAACTTATCATCATATGGCAGATAAACTGTAACTATGGTTTCAACATGAAAATTATATCAGTTTTGGAATCGCGAGCTCATCAGCCTCTTTCCATCCCTTTTTCATCTCTGTTTTTTTATCTGTCTTCCCGCTCGATGGCGACTTTCAATAGCGCCAGGTTCCCTCCCTTGCCTGCTACTTCAGCTAGATCTCCTTAGGTTTTCAAGCTCAGGCCTATGAAATCAACTATTTCTAGCGCGCGGACATTAGGTCGTTGCTGCCATGGTGGAGAGTGGGTTGCTCATCTTTCTATGTTTAGTATTATAGATTTTCTGTTGCTTTATTCTATTGGTTAATATTATAGAGTTTGGTTGTTATTGTTTATATAACTTCGGGGATTTTTTTTAATATACATGTTCAAATAACTACTTATTAGAATATTCGAGTTGCATAAAACTTATTAAATTGAAATTATAACTATACTTCTATATTAAATGGATTTCCTATGTGTATTTTTTTAGTGGATTTATCCAACTTATGTTAGAACATATATATGTTTCAGAATTGGTTGGGATGATATAGATCTGATAATTTGGTTCTATGTATATATTTTAATTGGGAATTTGATTTGTTACATAATATACTTATAAGCAATCCTAATTTTAAGTTTGTCTATATTAAACAGATGTGTCGCTAACGTAAAGTTATTTTTCTAACATGCTAGCAAATAATTTATAATATATATCTCCAAATTTAGCACCAGTTTTACATTTGATAACAATCAAAATTTACCTAATGATCAGACCAATTTTTACTCTTTGCTCCAATTAACATACAAGACGTTGACTAGATTTTTGTCTATATTTTACCCATGCTTTAATTTCATGCTTAAAATTATTATTTTTAACCAAATTAAAGGTGAATATGTAATAAGTATATAAAGTAGAAACTTCATCTATAACCAAATTATAATGATTTTCGTATGCGTAGCGCAAGTTCTGCTATGTTCTGCTCACTTGGCTTGCGATTCCGATAACTTTCAATATGCATATTCGCATATATTGAAGTAAAATTTTGAAATTTGTTTAACTAGTATACCATCATATCTTCATTGTATGGTCAGACGACTTATTCATGAAATATACGTTGTTGCGTTGCTATTATATTTCATCGTCTCTTTTTAGGTTTGCCTTTCATTTAGTCTATAAATGTGAAATATATTAGCAGTTACAATTTTTTCCTCTCCTTGGAGTATTAGGTTGTATGATTTTTAAATTCTTTTGTTACTTGGTGCAATTGATTAGAATTAGCATCAAAGTCTTAGGTCTCAATAGTGTAGTGCGTACATAAATAATGGATGATATATATTTTAACTAGAACTTACATGTATAGTTGATTTTCTCAGATGATTGGTCAATGGAAGATAGATTGACACCTCAACTTTTCCCTTCTTATTTTTTTTACTTCATATTTTTTCAGTTTTCTACCAAACTAAAATGTAAATATATTACTTATTGATAAATTGGTGGCTTTAGTTAAATAATTAGTCTTTTTGTGTACAACCCACATTTGTAAGCATAGTTGGTGAGAAGAAGCTGAAGATACATTGGAGCTGGAGTAATGGTTATGAATTTTTTTTCCTTTCTTTGAACTCAATATGCACATTTTGCCTTTTCTTAATCTTCAATTATTGCTATCCTTTTAATATCCTGATAATTGTGTCACTCAAGTTTCTATCTAATCTTGAAATTTTATTGCAATATTAATTTGTTATAGTTTTCTTAAATTTTATCGTATTATCCCCTTGCTTTCATGGTACATAAATATTGAACACATTGTTTCAATAATGTAGTTTGCAAAAAATACATCATTGAAAAGATAAACGATGAAGAAATAGAACATTGCTTTATGTGTGATATTAGCTTATGTTGTGATCCTGTAGAGAAATTAAGGTCATCTTCCCAACTCAATTTTTTGCACTGATTACAATTAACAACTATCTTTGCTTATGCAGATAAAGTAGGAACTAGTTTCTCTTCAAAAAATTCATCATATTTAGAGAATGCACACACAACGAATGCATATCATTGTTTTAAAAACCCACCTTGATACTCACCTTGGGGAGCACCTCGAGGAAATGAGAGATAAAATGCCTTGAGACTTTCTCCAAAACATTTTTTACTTCCAAAGCTTACGCTTCAGCAACTTGAAGCGTACGAAGTGTATGAAGCATATGTCCCACATGCCTCAAACTATTGAGGCATGCGACTCAAGAATCTTTTTACATTTGGTTACAAATATTGACACTATCAGAAGTTACTAAATAGTTTAATGGAAAACAAAAAAGAACAAAATTTAATAAAATGGAAGTTGGTGTTTTTTAACTTTCCAATTTCAATATTGACACGACGAAATAAGAATGTTTCTGATACAATAATCAAGACGTGTAACGACCCAGTATTTTGGTCGTTAGTTTTTGGACATGTAATTCATTTTAAATGTTGAATGTGGATTGTTAATTGATTTCGAATACGAAGATTTTGGTTGAATCAATAAAATTAGTTATCATTTCAAATATGGCAATTTAATCGGATTTAGATAAATAGTAATTTAATATTTGGAATTGAAATAAAAATGGAAATCTATGAATAAATGAATATGAAAATGGTTTCTAAAATTTATTCATAGCCTAGTTGGATTCAAATTGTAATATTGGACCTGTGAATGGAATTTTAAAGTCGATAAGTTAAAACTGGAATTTATATTAATTTAATAATGGAATTTAATATATATAGTAATATTGTAAATAATCAGATTTTGATTTAATCAAAATGATTTCTAATATGAATATAAATTCTATATGATTCATAATTAAGTTAGTAAAGTTTTAAAAAGTAAAGTTTTAAATGATTTTGACAATTTTAAAAATCTCTCGATTTAATCGATGAATTAAAATAGCCTTCTGAGGCACATTCTTGGAATTTGACGATACTAGTTTCATTGGATCCGTAATAGTTTATTATTATCAGATTTCAAATTTCATAGCAACTGGAGTTAGCGTTTTTTCGTACGGGTGAGAAACACATTGAAATGAAATCGAAAAATTTAATATATTAAATTGATTCAAAAGCTATCTTCCGCATATGATCAAATTAACCTCCGAAACATGTTCCATTATGTTCCGAATGCGCGTAAAACATTATAAACGCCTGGCGGCATGTTCCGTTTGGAGTTCGTTTAAAAATGATCATTAAAATTGAAAATAATTTAAATTAATTCACTTATATATATATATATATATATATATGTACGTATAAACAGCAAAACCCTATTCCCTACAAACGCAGCCACACCATAGCCATTAATGGTCGAAAAGCTCTCGACTTTCCCTCATGATATCTCTCCATCCATCGACTTTCGTCGAAAATCAACAACTGGGGCGAGATCGTCGAGATCTAGAGATCTAACGTTGTGTTTGGGTATAGCACATCGATTTGGTGGCAAATTGAGCGTGAAACACGTGCGTTTGTGCACGAATTTTGATTCTCAGGGGGTGTCGAGCTCGGTCGCGTGTGGGCCGTGGGTGGAGGGAAGTGAGGCGCATCGTTCTACGTCTTTCAATCGAGCTCTAGTGGCGAGGAAGGCGAGCAGATCGATCAAGTAGTTATGTGAGTGGCTTTCCTGGTATCTGTACATCGCGTTGGAGAAGATTGGTCTTGCGGCCGTGATTTCTTAATTTCAGATATATGACCCGATCTTGTTTTTGGGTAAAATAAATAAAAAATAAAAAAATAAAAAAATTATTGTTTTAATTTATATATACGAACTTTAATAATTCATATCTCATGCATACGAGGTCGAAATCGGACGATACTAGCGGCATCGGAATCGCAACGACGAGATCTATGCTGCAGTGTAGAGCCGAAGGCGTTTGGAGCAAACGATAATTTTAGATTAAATCGAACGGGCTCGAGTTAATTTAAAATTGGAACTCTCAGCGTTTTAAACTCAATGTGAGTTAATCTCACTCACATCTGGATGGCTAGTTAATCTAAATTAGTTTAAATTTTGAATTTTTGATTGACTGATTGAAATGTGATATTATATATATATTATTATATATATATATATTGGAGCGATTGATATTCCCGCATTATATAGCAGATGAGACCCTATCCGCCCCGCATAATAGTGGATGACCCTTTATACCGCGATGTCCCCCTCGAAGTGGATTTGGTATTTTATTTGTTGTGCTAACATCTGTGGATGTAGGAAAACAGGTTGGAGAGATCCAACTGGATTCCTCAAAATATTGAAATTATTTTCATAAAATGTGATATGTTTATTGATATCCTATGATACATTATGTTGCAATTTAAGTTATTCGATGCTATAGTTTTGATGAATATATTTTGGTATTTTTAGATATAGAAAATAAAATGAATTGGGTTCTTAAAGGAAATGGAAAGAGAATTTTTAAGTAAATTTTTAAGGGACTTGACTCAGGAAATCAGTTTGAAATCAATTTAAGTGTTTTGGAAACTGTGAGTTAAAGGATAATGAGGAATGGAAATTTGTAAACTAGGTTTACAAATAAAGTGAAATGTTTATCAAATGATAAATTTGAAAGTACAGATTCACGGTGGGAATTTATAAGAAAAGGCAATTCGTTTAAAAATAAAAGATGATTTTATTTTTAGAAGTAGGAAAGTGTATTTTTCCTAGAAGCTAAGTATATTTTCAAAGAAAGATTTCCAAGCATGAACTAAAAGTTTAAAAATGTTTTTTTAAAAGATTTTTTTTAGAAAACTAATTATTTAATTTCTTTAAAGGTGAAAAGTAAATATTTATTTAAGTTAATCAATAGTAGTTAATTATTTTTAAAAGTAAAATAATATTATGATTTTCAAAACGAAATTTTAACATTTAATATTTGATATAATAGCTTTATTTAAAAAGTAGATTTTGGCTTAAGTTTTACTCAGAAAACTCTTATAGAATTTCATAAGTATTATTTTGAATAAGAATTGAAGTAGCTTTATTTTAAATGTTTTAAGTATATATTTTTGGTAAAGTAATGTAAATTATTAAAATATAATTTTGGTAAGACTTGGAGTTTTTCAGTGGGAATAAAATTGGTTAAATTGATTGTTTATTTGATAGTTAAATAACCGACTGTCAAATCTGGACCCAAATATAACTTTGGAAATATCTCGAAGAGGTATGAGAATTATATGGTACAGTTATAGTTCGAGGTGCTATGATGTACGTATAATCTTGTTCGTTCTTCTAGGACGTTTATAAGGAAATCCGTCCATAATGGTTAGGAGGTGACCTCCGATCTTAATTTTGTCTGTATATATCCTAAAGAACCGGGATAGAGTTTACCGGAAAATAGCGAACGTTGTTTCAAAGAGATCAGGATCGAATTTGTGATCCAAAAACCACTTCGATCCAATGAGTATGCTTTCTTGATGAAGACAAGAGGTTGGAATCAAAGATGGAGTAGTGAAGTGCAAGGGCTAATCGATACTAATCCTGACGGTGATTACAAAATGGATGTAGTAGGAGTAGTGCCTTCGGTTCCGTTTGGACCCGGAACAGACTTGTATGTATGAATGCTTTCATAACATCGTCAGAAGGACGATGAGCATTCTAAGTGAGATGTATTCTGAAAAGGTAATGCTTAGTCTTGAACCTCACCAACCGAGAATGACTAAACATCAGGGGATATGCAGCAAGGCTAAGTGGGTAGCACCCAATCAAGGTAAGGTCTTCCCTATCTAGATGTCCCTTTATTCGTCTATGTGGGCAATTGCTGATCCCAACCACGGGGTGATCTTATTCGGACTATCCAGTAAGGAGTAGCTCCGGTCTTGTGTTGTAAGGATCGGAAGGGATCCTTGGTATGCTGATCTAGACCAGGTACCGTGACAGGTGGTACCCCAATGCTTAGTCATTAGTTGGAAATACATTCTTCCTACGTGCCCTTTACGGTTTTGATTGTAGAGCCTAGTATTGCTGGAATTTAACGAATGTAACAATTTCGGCTATTTAAATAAGTATTTGTATTTAGACACTATTATAATACCAGAGGATTTTGATAAGAAATGTTTTGGTTATCATAAGGTAAAACCCGACATGTTTATTTATGGCGTGGTCTTACGAGATACCATTGATTTTAATAGGATTTGAAAAACTTTAATAATTAAGTTGAATGTATTTTCTTATGCTGGTTTTCCAGACCGACTCGGGTGTTAGTTTAGTATAATGCTCGGGTCAGATCGAGTATTATAAATACAGGATAGGATGTTGTGGAGCTCATGAGATGAGGTGGATGGCGAGACGTATCGCACGTACTTGATGTATATTCCGCTGTGCAGTATAAGCCGTGTATTCAGTTTGTGTAGACAAGTTAATATAACTGTCCAATATTTTGCTATTAATTGTGTTGTACTCTGATGATGTAATGTATAAACCGATATAGTTCTTTTTGTATAAAGATCAGCCATTTGTCTATTATATATTGTTCCGCTGCGATTGTGAGATTCTGCGTTGTTTTGTTTTCTCTTCTTCTACCTCCTTCTTTCTTTCACCTCAGCAATCTGTCTTTTTCGGCACTCGAACGTTCGACATGTTATACACTGGCGTATTTGTGTCGATTTTCGAGGGTCGAGAAGGGCGGGTCGTCACAAGACATGTAATGGATTTTTCTCATTACTATTTATAGAAAATTTCTTTATAGAGTTCATTATATATCCATAAAAAATTTGTAGAATCGAAACTGGAATCATATGGATTCCAGTTATTTATGTTCAATCCGAAGAAAAAAATGGTGTATATCTGTTCAGAGTCAAAGCTGAATGATTTTGTTCTTCATTTTTTGCATAGGTTAATTAAAATGTCAAATTTCATTATATGTTTTGCATTTTATTTTTACCCAAAGCCTCAACATTTTGAGACTTACACTTCGTCTCATGGACCTGAAAATGCCTTATGTAAGCTTTGGCATTTTAAGAGGACGACACATACGCATAAAGAAGTTTATAATGAAGTTATCATTGTAATGTTGATATAATCATTACTAGAACTGCACTTATTGGTAAAGTATGAGAAAAATCCATTTTCTTCAATGAAAAAGAGCATTTAAATGTACAAGTTATGTAACAACCCTGTAGTTTACGATTATTTTAATTTTGTATTTTAATTATTTTAACTGAAATTCCTGAATTAAAAACTTTATTTTATTTATTAAAAAGGATGAATTTTGTCATTTTAAATATATATTTTTTATTTTTGTGTGAATTATAATTCCAAACCTGAATAAATGGAATATTTCCAAAAAAGTGGATTTTGGTCAAAATGGTCAAACTTTGACTTTTAAATTTAAAATTTTAATATTTTAATTTTATATTTTATTATGAAAATTTATTTAATTTCAAGAATATTGCTTTTCGTTTCGTTGAAATCGGAATAATATTGTGAAAGTTATGCTTTTTACAATATTGTGTGTAAATTGTTTTATTTAACAAATTTGTTTATTTTAATTTATATAAATAATATTTTCGTTTGTAAAATCATGTTCTAATTTGTGTAACATGATATGTTATGCATATATTTTATTTTTAAAACATTTTTAAAGTATAGTTATAATTTTCGAACGTTGATTGTATATTATTTTACCCTTTTAAATTCTAGTTTCAATTAAATAGCTACTTGTTTATTTATTTTCTATTTTTCCTTAAAAGAATTATTTATTTTCATTTACACTTTATTTTTTTTAGCATCTATTTTATTTACTTGACTTTTATTTATTTAGAAGTGTTGTTGAAATTTTTCCAAAGTCAGTTGAATTTTATTTACAATTTTTAATTCTAGTTTCCATTAAATAGAGTATTTTCTTTATTCATCTCCTACTTTTCCTAAAAGTATTTATTTATTTTTCATAATATCTATCTCTACCTTATGTTTCTATTTAGACATTCATTTATTAATTAAATGGTAAGTGTTTAGATCCTTATTTATTTCTTGGGAAGAAATTTCAAATACACACACACACATTATTGCTTTAAAAGGATATCTTTAAAGTGTATTTATTTAACGTTATTGTGTTTATTTGTTTGTGAAAGCTTCTTGTATACACCTTTCTTTAATTTATATGAAATGTATCAATTAAGACACGTTACCTGTTATGAATTTTAGGTAAACTTTCTTTGATTTCTTACCTTTTTACCTTTCTGGATAGTTTTAAGTATTTTAATATGTAAATTATGATATTTTGATTTAAATTTGAATTTAAAATGATTTATTAAAGTGTTAATGATTTTTCTGTGAATATAAAATGTTAAATAAATGTATGCTTAAGAGTGTAACTTGAAATATAACCTAACCTGGAATTTGAGATTTGGTGTAAAATGAGGATTAAGTTAAAGAAAATAAATTGGAATTTAATAAATGAATTATTGGAAAATTTGGATTTAATTATTTGAAAGTATAATAACTTCAGTTTTACTTGGTTTAAATGAATTATTTTTGATTATAATATAAACCATTTTTAAAAGGTAATTAAATTTGAATAGTTGAATTTAAATTCAAATAGTGATTTGAAAATGAGATTTTGAAAGAATATGATATTTTGATATATTGAAATTGTTTGCAAATGATTTGATCCTTATTTTGATTTAGATTTGAATTTGAAATGGTATTTTATTTTTGAAGTATAAAAAACCATTTTAAAATTTATAACCACGGGTACACTTCTTTGCATGCCATTTGATTTCCTTATGATTGTTTTGATACACACCTTGAATTTGAGAGTGAGGCTAGAGATAAGCGATTACTGCAGCTCTGCGCTACCCTAGCCACATTTACACTGTTATTTGTATTAATTACTTTAATATGGGAATTTATGTGATAATGTTTGTTTCTGCTTAATTGACGGTTTACCGGATCCTTAAAGGATAGGCAATCCCAAGCATCCTTTAAGTTATTGAGCATTGCTATTACAGTTCACTTGAGTTGGTTTAAATTGTATAAGTATGTATCTCCTGACTCGAGTGTTTTGTATTTTATTTTACGCTCGGATCAGCCTGAGAGTCACAACTTTGGATTCACCTTTTGGAGTTAGAGATTTGTTGGAGCTTATCTGTCTGTCTATTCGTCTGTTTCTGATCTAGTTCTTTTTCCTATTCGGTATTTGCTTCTGTATTATTGATTTATGTATCCAGACTTCTATTGTATCCACTTTTAAACAATGATATTTTGTATATGTTTTGAGAGTTTGTATATAGTAGCTTCATGAACTACTATGGTATTTTATTTCCGCTGCGAGTTATTCTGATATTCTGTGTCTATGATTCTGTGTTGATTTTATTTGCTCCAAAATTTAGTACAATTTGTTATTTTGAATTATTCAAGTCCGACATGTGTGGATTATTGTCGATTTGAATGGTCCAAAATAATGGGTCGTTACATTTGGTATCAGAGCTTTGGTTTTAGGCAAACCCTAGCCTACGGAGCAAAAACTCGTTAGAGATAGTGTAGAAATACCCTAGAATGAGTGAAATCAATCTCAGAATCATTTCTTTATGAGAGAACGTATTTTCAAAGTATAAAATGATTTCCAAATTATTTTAAAGGATTTTTAAAGATTATATTGGTATAAACTTTTCCTTATTTTGAAATCAAGATTTTCTAAACTTCATCCCTTATGTATCCACCTTGTTAGTAATCTCTTTGGTTAGGTTTCTAATCAATTTGAATTCCTTTGAACATTGGAATGCTTCCACTTGTTCTGAAATCCATTCATGTCTCCCCTATTTGTATTCCTTTGATTTTTGAGCATTCCATAACTCCACTTTGAAGGACCTCTATAAAGATCGATGATTCTGCAAATCTTTGAATGATTTGTAAATGGGTAAAACTCTTGTACTATTGGCATTGATTTACCAGAGATTTCTATATCCTCGGTTTACGATGCTGCCTACCTTCTGCTATATCTGGATTCTATCTCTGGCGATCAATGTCGATTTGCCTTAGATTTCCACACTGATTATATTCTTGAAGTCACGGTTGACCGGTTAAGGTCGCCCACAATTTATATAGGCTTATCTGTCTTCTATTTGGTAATTAAATTATCTCTTCTTCGTTCGAGCTTATCTTCAAACTAGGATTCTATTTGATTAGAGTTCCTCTAAATTTTAATCTTTTTTGTTTGAAGTCAATCCCTAAAACATTTCTTGGAAATTTGTGTTTGGTTGTATTTTGAAATTGTGCATACATAGAAATTATTATTTTGAAAAGGATGACCACATTTTTTATATAAAAGTGAAATATTTTCGATAAGGACTATATACCTTGTAAAAATGAAAAATTGAAAATTTGAAAGGATTTGAAATTTTGAAATTTATAAGAATTTGATTTATATAAAAATGATTTATAACTGAAGGGTTTTGAATTTTAATTTCGATGAATCGAACTCCGGTGTTTTTGAAATCGGTTTTAAGATTTTGGAAAATATATAATAATGATAATAAGATTTATAGATATTTTCCGAATAAGAAATGTTTCCAATTATTTCAATAAGTTCCAATGATTTAGAAGAGATTTCAAAGAAGTTTTAAGAAAATAGAAGTCCAGAACTCACTTGTGTTGCTAGAAAATAATTTCAGTGATGAGTGCACGCATCATCGACATTGATTTTCGAGTTTCAGAGTGGGGAAGAGGCCACTTTAGTAGATTTGCTATGCGAGTGATTTTGTGAAACAAATTTTGATTCCAAATTCTGAAGTATGATTTGATTTTTCGAAAGATATATGTATATATATATTTGAAATGATTTAAAGCAAGCCGGTGTTCAGTCCTCGAGTTTAAGATTTGTTTTGGTATAGCCTTATCTATTGGAATTGATTTACTGATTTGTTGCTGATTTCCAACTCTTGGATTTGAAATTTGATTTCACCGACTATTTTGAAGGTTCGAACACTTCCAAATCGAGGTTTAATTTTCAAATCTAAGAAATTTCGAAGAGTATAAAAAATTTGATAAAGTATATAAGTTTAGTTTTGTATGTTTAAAGTATGAAGAGTATGACTTAAATAAATTTGAAATTTTTGTTAAATAAATAATTTGCAAAAGAAAAATTGGATCTTTTGAATAGGAATAAATAGTTTAAAGGTTTTAGAGGGATAGCTATAAATTTGGAAACCATTTTGAGTATAATTGATTTTGAGAAAAATATTTGGTTTTGAAAATAGATTGGAATGTAAAACCCAGTATTTATATGATGATTTTGGAAATGAATTTGTTTGACTTAAATTATGTTAATATGGAAACTTGGATTATTTTCTAAACCTATTATTTTGAGAAACTTTGAAACTAAATATATGTGATTTGGAAGCAATGTTTTGGCAAAATCATATATGATTTTGAAATTGAAACGTTATTGAGAGGAATTGAAATTGAGAACCTTGTTTTATTAAATATTTGATTTGGGAGTTACCGAGCTTATATAAAATTGATTTGTATAAGTATGAAGTTGATTTGAAAACTATCGTTTTGGAAAGGTACTCAATTTAGAAAGAGAAATCTTATATAATCGAAGTCTATATAAGTGTGATTTGATATACTATTGATTTGGAAAGTATTCGATTTGAAAATAAAATCTTATATATGGTGGACTTTGTATAGGTATGATAATTGAAAGTGAATTGAAAGGTACTACATGATACATATTTTCGAAGTAAAGATATGAAAAGTGCCTTCTGCTTGATATCTGCTTTGTGGCCACATTATGGATTCATTCCATCGATATTATTCTATCTGATTTTTGGTTTTCCGGATGTGATACTCGAATGTCCTACCATGGCGATCTCCATGGTTTTTCTTCAGAGCGTGACTGCATAGCATAATTCGTAGGGGCTACGAAAGCCTACTGGTATGGATGTTTCCTGGGGGATATAGGCGTAACCATTGTGTATCTGCGATCTATTGGGTCGCTTGGTAGCGTAATCACCAGGGGCTGCGAGAGCCTACGGGTACAGATGTTTCCTAGGGGATCCAGGCGTAACCATTGTATCTCTACAATACTACCAATCTTCATGGCGTAATCGCAGGGCTGTGGTAGCTAGCCTACGGGTACAGATGTTTCCTGGGGGATCCAGGCGCAACCATTGTGTTTCCGCGGTCCATAATCGGCATGTTTTGGTTTGGTTGTTTTGTTTGGATTGTACTTTCCATATCTGTTTGTTTAAAAGTTTTTCCAGTATTTTTACAAGGTGTTGAAACAAGTCTACTAAGTACCTGGAGAATTCTAACTTTGTGCCTGATCAACGCATAGCCAGAGCCTGCAGGAACGAGGATAAACTTGTTAAGACATCGAGTTATAAAAGTATTTTGATAAAGTATTATATAAAGGATATTTTGATCATTTACTTTACCTTTCTAAATAAATTAAAATGTTTTAAATATTGTTTACTTCTGTGACGCCCCACCTCTATGCCCACGCTAGCCAAGAACACTACGGTGTAGTGCTGTCAACTAGCACGGAGAATAAGGCTGTTCAGGAGCGACCATCCGTGTAATTGCTTTGTGTGAGCACCGATATGTCAGATAGTATAACATGCATTTTAGAGGAAATCCGACATACCGATACAAACTCAAAGCTACTACACAGTGGCTATAGTAGTTTAGGACAAAATATAGAATAATAACACAGATAATATAAATGCGGAACACAGATAAAACAAAGAGTCTCTTATATATAATAACTGATGTCAGTTACAATACATGTGATACAATACATATGATACAACTACAACTGTCGACACTGGAAGTTATATATACAAGTACATTATCGACTAAAATACATGAATACATATCAACCTATGCTATGACACGACAACTCCAAAAGGTATGAAAAGTTTTCATAGCTCTTGCACCAACCCATAGTAAGGTATCAACAACCTGTAAACACTCGGTCTGACCCGAGTATTAAATTCAAAAGAAAATAATACACGGGTCAGTCTAAATCAAACTCAGTTATTAATGCATGGAAGCAATAATAATGAAATGACAATTAGACGACAGTCAAAATAAATCTCGTCTATCCAATCCTTTAACAAGGAAATCGGATAACGGTAAATATAACACATATCAGTGTTAAGCAACAAATCAACAGATTCAAATCATCAACAAAGATAAATGAAAAGATCATCTATAAAGATAATTTAGAAAACATCGGAATTACCTAAACGGCAATTAACGCCAAATCTAATTATTTAAATAAATAATTACAAACTCAGAATCTAATTATCAAATAGATAATTAGACAACAACAAAATGATCAAATCAAACCAAAACACAACACGATTCAATATTATTGAATTGGACACAAGAAACTATTCAAACAATTGAAATATCAATTAAAATGTCAACTCGGGTAGGGCTGCAGTACACGCACGCGTGTACGGCCTCGCCACTACAGTATGCATTACACAAAAGATCAACGCATCAAAAGCAAAAGAAATACCAATAAAATAAATACCGTGTGGCTGCAGTTCACGCTTGCCTGCACTGCCTTGCCACCACAGTGATGATGTACGCAATGAAAATTCACAAACGAACACAAGGTCAAACCCAAGCTTTTAAGCTGGATTCAACTCAAGTGTAGTCAGAAAACAATCCATTTGCATTAATGCAATGCAAAAATACAAGGGCAAGACTGCATACAAAACAAAACTGCAGTCAACAATGAATGCAACATTACGTACAACAGTAATGAGTCAGGTACAACAACATGAAGGAACCAGCTAATGAACAAAGAGTCAGAACCCAAAACAGATGCAAGTGCAGTCTGCACCTAAGTGAAGACCACATGAGCTTAGTGCAATACAATTATTCAAGTGCATATACAGGAATGCAACAGTGAATCACGAACCAAGTGTACCAAAGAGACAACACATTTGCAACTGTGAAACTGGCAGTGCAAATATCAGATTCGATAACAAAGGCAGTAGCACACACAATTCAACTACAAATGCACTGCAACAACATGTATTCAGGTACATGAAGACAACCAATACACACCGAACTACATGCCTCGAAGAACAGAGGACAGAACTCAAAGACAACATGAAACTGCACCAAAGTGACTGATATGCAGACCTGTAGGCAGTGGACACAAGTGATGAACCAATGACGCAAGGCTAAAAGAAGATAACCAATACACTTCAAAACAAATCAGATACATACTTGTGTGAAACAGCACGTGTATATATATGAAGTCAGGCTCCTAAATGAATATATGACCAAGAACACAATGACAACCAGACAACCCAACATGTATGGCCAGACCACATAATGCAATCGACGTGGTATATGTGTCAATGAACAATGCGTGCTACAGGCTAACTCGAGTGTAAAAGGAGATGCAAAACAAACTGCATCAAAGGTCAAGTTACAACATGGTATGACCAGATGCAGCCTCTACATGAAGTCATAATAAAATATGATATGCCTCAAAGTCCAAAACATAGTACAGTTCAACATGATAGCAGGTGGAACGAGGCCAAACAAGATGAAAGACAACATGTGATGTATCAACAACTCAATGTGTTCATAATACAAGTCAGTAAGGATTCACTGAAGCAAGAAGCAAAAGAGCTACCCAACTCGAAGTCAAGTGACAGTGAACATGTCAGAAACCTAATGGCCGAAGTTATGAAACAACAAGTAAAATCGAACAGGGTCGAAAGTACTACCAAAGGCAGTAAACAATATAGCCAAAGTCAAACAAAAAAATCATCGTCAAAGCGTTAGAACAAAATCAGATGGCTAATAAAAATCATCAACTACAAAATATACTCGAATGCCGAGACGAAGCCAAGCAACTCTCAGTCGAAAACAAATTTGAAAATCGAACCAACATAAAATCAAGTCCGTGTATTCAAGTATCATATTATACGAAATTCATAAAATCAAAGAAATCACCACTATCCAACAACTTCAAACAACCGAGCAATCAGTTGACAAATTCAAGCATACAGATCCAAACTCAAATATAGGAGAACGAACGGATATAAACAAAATCAAGATCTCGAAACATATATAACCAGCATTTTGAAGTAGATGTGAGTGAAATCGAAATTCACTCACCTTGTTTACGAGCAACTAAACAATTCGACGTAAGCAAGGTCGAATGCATCCTTCGATCGAACATCTGAAAGCAGCGCCTTCAATTTCCAACATAACCTTAATTTCTGGAGGGAGAAGAATTGAACGAAAACGAGAGCCGCCATTTTATTTTCTTTCGATCGTTTTAGTTTTAGGGTGTTGAAATGAAAAATGGGGAGAGAAGTGTGTATCGGCCTTAGATAATATCACGGCAGTACGAAAATAAACGTGGCCCAAAATTATTTACAAAGCCCACACCCCTTAACAAATTTTCAAAAGAATTTAAACCGGGTTTTAAAAACTTCAAACGGCAATTAGCTAGCAAATTAATCGTTTAATGACATTATTAAATCGATGCAAAAACCCCGGTTGTTACAGACACCCCTCCTCAAAAATTGCGTCCCCGCAATTTTCATACTTAAGGTCGTTAATAACAATTATTTTTCTAACATAAACTGGTTAAGCTAGAGAAATAAGGTCGAGAATATAAACGTCAAAGAAATCTTTTAACTTCATAAAAGAAATTCACAAATTTTCAACAAAATCTAACTATCAAATAGATAATTAGGAAACAAAAATCACAAATCGCAAAACCGCAAATATCCAATTACCAAAATGATAATCAAATCTCAAATCAACAAATATTCAATTATCACAAACGATAATCAAGTCTCAAATCAACAAATATTCATTTATCACAAACGATAATCAAATCTCAAATCAACAATTATTCAATTATCACAAACGATAATCAAATCTCAAATCAACAAATATTCAATTATCACAAACGATAATCAAATCTCAAATCAACAATTATTCAATTATCACAAACGATAATCAAATCTCAAATCAACAATTATTCAATTATCACAAACGATAATCAAATCTCAAATCACTAATTATCAAAACGATAATTAGAAACAACAAATATTCGATTATAAAAAACGATAATCAAAAATCTCAAATATCTAATTATCAAAACGATAATTAGAAACAACAAATATTCGATTATCAAAAACGATAATCAAAAATCTCAAATATCTAATTATCAAAATGATAATTAGAAACAACAAATATTCGATTATCAAAAACGATAATAAAAAATCTCAAATATCTAATTATCAAAACGATAATTAGAAACAACAATTATTCGATTATCAAAAACGATAATTAAAAATCTCAAATATCTAATTATCAAAAACGATAATTAGAAACAACAAATATTCGATTATCAAAACGATAAACAAAAATCTCAAATATCTAATTATCACAAGCGATAATCAGAAACAACAAATATCCGATTATCAAAAACGATAATCAGAACTCATAACATCAAATATCTAATTATCACAAGCGATAATCAGAAACAACAAATATCCGATTATCAAAAACGATAAATCAGAAATCACAAACATCCGATTATCAAAAACGAAAATAAGAAATCACAAATATCCGATTATCAAAAACGATAATCAGAAACCACAATTATCCGATTATCAAAAACGATAATCAGAAACCACAATTATCCGATTATCAAAAACGATAATCAGAAACCACAAATATTTCAATTAACGAGTCCGGAATTAATCGAAATAGCAAACGCACAAGTCCCATAACCACGAGTTTTACTAACTCATTTAATTCACTTCATCATTTCCTTGAAAGTGCAAAATTATGTATTCTAAAAATAACATTTCACATTCTCAAACGGACAAGTCCGGAATTAAGTGAATCAGTAAAAGAAAGGGGCATAGTCCTCGATTTTTCTGAAACGTTTAAATTGCTTCCTCATTCTTTTGAAAGCGCAAAGTGCAAAACTTCTAAAAACAATTTTCATTTATTTTATAAAAAAAAAATTTACATTCTCAAACGAACAAGTCAGGAATTAAGCGAATCAGTAAAAGAAAGGGGTCATAGTCCTCGATTTTGCTGAAACGTTTAAATCGCTTCCTCATTCTTTTGAAAGCGTGAACCGTAAAAATTTTGGAAACGGTTTTTTTTTATTTTGAAACAATTTTTAAAACACATGATTAAAACAGCAACATCAGTAGCAACTTCGACAAGGAAATTGCACTTCTCAAAATACCGTAAAAACGAACAACAAAATAAGCATCGCGGGATAACCGCTTGAAAATCCATTTTAAAATTGACGGTTACTGAAGTTAATACGTCAAAATCTCATCAAAATAATTGGCATCAAAATATAATACCAATGAATTTTCATTCATAAAAAATGTCACAAGAATCTTCTCAAAGATGGAAAGGGGGTATCATACCCTAAACTTGTATTCATAACAAGTCAATGACACACAAATTCACTAATGCACAAAAATTGATAAATCTTATCAATAGAAATCACGAAAATTGGTGAAGCACAAATTCTAGAAATCATCACAAGAAATCCAGAAAACACAAATTCTAGAAATCTACACAAGAAATCCAGAAAACACAAAGAGGGGGAGGCCTATCACAAAACGGGAGTATGAAAACTCACCACACCGGTATCACAAAACGAGACGCTATCTCATGGTGGCTAACCATTAAATTTTGACACACGAATGGTCCGAAGACTGTGGGGCGCTACCCCACATATGTGAGTTGCAACATCACACAAACGGGGTTTAGTCTCCCTCGTAGACAAAGAGACATCGCACAATTGCTAGTCTAAATCATAAAAAGAGGAAGGCCTAACACAAAATGGGAGCATGAAAACTCACCAACCGGTATCACAAAACGAGACGCTATCTCATGGTGGCCAACCATTAAATTTTAACACACGAATGGTCCGAAGACCGTGGGGCGCTACCCCACATATGTGATGGCGAAACATCACACAAATGCGATGGCGAAACATCACAAGAGCGGGGTCTAGTCTCCCTCGCAGACAAAGAGACATCACACAGTTGCTAGTCTAAATCACAAAAATGATCATCATGATCATCAAGAAGTGTCAATTACACTAAGTTAGTAAATATAAAAGTTTAGCTTCATGTCCCATAACCACTAGCTTAACTCGAATATTTACGAACAAACTGTAGATCTTCACTAGAAAATTATCACAAGATTTTTCAATCGAACAAGTCTAAGAGTAAACCGACGAAGCAAACGCAAGCGTTTTATACCACTTGTTTTACTAAGCCGTTTAATTCGATTTCTCATCCGAGTGAAGTAAAGGCTTGTATATACTAGTAGATTGGAAAATAGTTTAAGTAAAGAGCTTTGTAATAAAATAGTTTTGAAATAGCTTTGTTGAAAGAGTTTTGATATTTACTACTAGTATTGAAACCTTCGTAATTTCAAAGTGACAAAGCATAAAAGTGATTGAAGAAACAATCAATCATAAGAATTCACATACGAAGATGTGAATAGAATCCAAAGAAATCGATACGGAATACTTCAAAAAGTATGTTCACAAAAATCCCGAGGAAAATGTCATCAAAGTTGCTAATAAATGATAGCAACAAATCGGGGAATTAACAAGAATCGACTAAATTTGGAAACCAAATCAATTCACTAAAATTCACATTCGAAGACGTGAATCAAATCCAAAGAATTCGATTCCAAATTCATCAAAATAGAAATACCCAAAAATTCCAGAAATAGAAGTTATCAAAGTCGACAAAGGTGATAACAACTAATCGGAAAAGAAGAATCGATTAACAATTGGAAAAACAAAGCAGAACGAGCATAAATGCATAAATGCATAAATGACCTCAACAAAAAAATAAAAATCAATTCAATGCCGAAGTCAACAATTAATGGCCACAGTCGAGTACAAAAAGAATCAACATCATCATCAAAGAATTCAACGGCAAACAAAGCTAGAGTCTTGGAAATCAATAAATTAGCAATTTCACAAAAACAAAGTGACTGATGTCGAATGGAAATCAAGCCGAGGAAACACAAAATATCAAGCTCAAAATCGCTGAGATTCGAACTAGATATGAGTGAAAATCAAAATCACTCAATTTGCAACCGGTCGACTATTTTTTATCACAGTGTAACACGTACACAATGACACCCACAGCAAAGCACAAAAGTGGAACAAAGTCCAGAGGTCAAAATAGCTTTAATTGGCCAAATTCGAACAAAATCAACATCGGCTAAATCAATTCAAAGCCGAAAACACAAGAACAAAATCCTCATCATCAAAAACTCAACTTGAGTTCGCAAAGCAAACGGAGGCCGAAGCCAAAATACTTTCACGAAATCAAAATCAAATGCGCATAAATAAGCGTTAGGAATTCATACCTAACAAGCAAAGATAATCATAGGCAAAGATGAGAGATAAAACGTCGACAAATAGTTGTAACACATGTTCCATCTAAGTTATGTTTTATATTATGTCCATAAACCCCAGGCTTTGATACCAAGCTGTGACGCCCCACCTCTATGCCCACGCTAGCCAAGAACACTACGGTGTAGTGCTGTCAACTAGCACGGAGAATAAGGCTGTTGAGGAGCGACCATCCGTGTAATTGCTTTGTGGGAGCACCGATATGTCAGATAGTATAACATGCATTTTAGAGGAAATCCGACATACCGATACAAACTCAAAGCTACTACACAGTGGCTATAGTAGTTTAGGACAAAATATAGAATAATAACACAGATAATATAAATGCGGAACACAGATAAAACAAAGAGTCTCTTATATATAATAACTGATGTTAGTTACAATACATGTGATACAATACATATGATACAACTACAACTGTCGACACTGGAAGTTATATATACAAGTACATTATCGACTAATATACATGAATACATATCAACCTATGCTATGACACGACAACTCCAAAAGGTATGAAAAGTCTTCATAGCTCTTGCAGTAACCCATAGTAAGGTATCAACAACCTGTAAATACTCGATCTGACCCGAGTATTAAATTCAAAAGAAAATAATACACGGGTCAGTCTAAATCAAACTCAGTTATTAATGCATGAAAGCAATAATAATGAAATGACAATTAGATGACAGTCAAAATAAATCTCGTCTATCCAATCCTTTAATAAGGAAATCGGATAACGGTAAATATAACACGTATCAGTGTTAAGCAACAAATCAACAGATTCAAATCATCAACAAAGATAAATGAAAAGATCATCCATAAAGATAACTTAGAAAACATCGGAATTGCCTAAATGGCAATTAACGACAAAATATAATTATTTAAATAAATAATTAGAAACTCAGAATCTAATTATCAAATAGATAATTAGACAACAACAAAATGATCAAATCAAACCAAAACACAGCACGATTCAATATTATTGAATTGGACACAAGAAATTATTCAAACAATTGAAATATCAATTAAAATGTCAACTCGGGTAGGGCTGCAGTACACGCACGCGTGTACGGCCTCGCCACTACAATATGCATTACACAAAAGATCAACGCATCAAAAGCAAAAGAAATACCAATAAAATCAATACCGTGTGGCTGTAGTTCACGCTTGCGTGCACTGCCTTGCCACCACAGTGATGATGTACGCAATGAAAATTCACAAACGAACACAAGGTCAAACCCAAGCGTTTAAGATGGATTCAACTCAAGTGTAGTCAGAAAACAATCCATTTGCATCAATGCAATGAAAAACAACAAGGGCAAGACTGCATACCAAACAAAACTGCAGTCAACAATGAATGCAACATTACATACAACAGTAATGAGCCAGGTACAACAACATGAAGGAACCAGCTAATGAACAAAGAGTCAGAACCCAAAACAGATGCAAGTGCAGTCTGCACCTAAGTGAAGACCACATGAGCTTAGTGCAACACAATTATTCAAGTGCATATACAGGAATGCAACAGTGAATCACGAACCAAGTGTACCAAAGAGACAACACGTTTGCAACTGTGAAACTGGCAATGCAAATATCAGATTCGATAACAAAGGCAGTAGCACACACAATTCAACTACAAATGCACTGCAACAACATGTATTCAGGTACATGAAGACAACCAATACACACTGAACTACATGCCTCGAAGAACAGAGGACAGAACTCGAAGACAACATGAAATTGCACCAAAGTGACTGATATGCAGACCTGTAGGCAGTGGACACAAGTGATGAACCAATGACGCAAGGCTAAAAGAAGACAACCAATACACTTCAAAACAAATTAGATACATACTTGTGTGAAACAGCACGTGTATATATATGAAGTCAGTGTGACGACCCAAACTCGATGTCCGATAAACGACATCAAATTCGTATCGCCGGAGCTTATAACAACAATTAGATGAATATAAAACAGCGGAACAGAAACAATATCATACATATCATCACAGATACAACATCATAATAATATCCATACTACATCAGAGTACATAATACATGAATCACAACATCTCCAAATAAATATCATAGTACTACAACGGTGATCATATATCCAAAAGGTCTTCAATAACGGAAGTGATAACGAACTCCCAAAAGCTAAACACCTGATATCTCCAAAAAGCTCCTAAGAATATCTCCAAGATAAAAGCTCCAAAATACTGCTACTCCAAAATACAGAAACCTGCTACTAGGCTGCCCGTGTGAAAATAATGGGCACCCAGAGTTTAGGAAATAAACAATAAACTCCGGGTCAGTCATGGGACTGGTATGAGTAAACAAAAACAGTTGCATTTAAATAGAACAATAGGTATAAAAGAAAATTTCGATATGCTTTTTAAAAATGAAACTACCATAAGACCTCCCACCACACACACAATGCAAACGCAGACTTGGAGGAGATTTCTTCTTATGATAATCAAATATGCTTGATACGAGAAAAGAATCCTTTGATATTATACTAGTGTATAGTGAAGTAAATCATTTCCAAAATAGAATATTAATCTTAGCCAACATACGACCATTATCGTATGCCTACTATAGCTACCATCTAAACAGTGGTGACCACCATAAGTAAATGGCAGGTTCTACAACTAAAACCGTACAGGGTTTCGTATTGGGAATTGGATTTCCAACAAATGGTCAGGCCAAAGAACTTCCCATTGCCACATGAGAACGCCTCTGGAAGGACGTCCCCGAGAACCTAACTGGATCTCTGCCAACACAAGGCCGGGTTACCCCTAACTGGGTAACTACTGACACGAGTATGCCACCTCCCGGTTGTAACCAACCTTTAACCGGGGCCCCAACATCAAATCACAAAACAAGATATATATAGGTTTGTGATGTCCACATAAGTAAGTATCTGGGCTCCATACCATGATACCACTTCTATCCAGAAGGAGATGTACATACCCTAAAGGGCGCTACCCCCAATAACCTTGTTGCATCTTTCCTGTTTTGACCATTCTGGGGTGTGAGGCTCGACGAAGTCTCGTCCACAAAACTACGCTTTGGTACAAAGCCATGTTTTGGGTCAACAAATGATCAAAGTAATGATCACAAAGATAAACGATCAAACAAATGATCATATCACAAATGATCAAACAATGATCATTACACAGCAACACTTAGCATGCCACATTACCAAATTGGGAATATATCGCTGATAACCCTCAACTACATAACCTCTGAGCTCGTACGTCTCAGAGAAGGGTGTTAAGATAAGAGAATAAATTCTCCGCCACCAACAGAAATATATTTGAAAGAAATCTTCTTTATATCTCAAAGTGTAGTGTCAGACACACAATCCATACAAGTCTGTTCCGGGTTCGAACAGAACCGAAGGCACTTCCAAAGAAGCCCTTGCAATCCGGATATTCACAATCCCGATCGGATTCCCCATCACATATGGAGAACTCTATACCGGAGCAACTCGGTGCAGAGTCATTCGACAGGTCATCCTATCGCTCTCGCAAATATCCGGTCTTCGCCACCGGTCTTCAAATGCGATCCAATTCGACGTATCACTATTCGGAATGGGTTATACGACACAAAGGTCCTCTCCCGGCTAAACCGGATAGTGAGCGTTAATTTAAAACCAATGTGGATGTCATTCACAACAATTCACAGGTTCGATGTGGGTTTCGGATAACAAACTGAAATCCGATTCCCTGTCGCATCGAAGTTTAAATGCCGTTTTACGGCAACAGGGTTTTCACATCAATACAGAGCAAAACACAACATAGCGCAGTACATAGCAATCCACATAACACAGCATCACAATTAGAATAGACAGTGTCAATCTTGTGCATAGTCATAGTTAAACTATTTTTAAATGTGGTTAATGAATCGTGTGGTTTAAATTAATTAACCACTTCTTTAATCAAATAAATCTTAAATTGATTATTAATTAACAACCTTAATTTTTTTGATTAATAAAACTTACTTAATCCTTTATTTATCACTAATTACTTAAGTGAATTTCCTAATCAATTATTTACCAAATCAAAGTAAATGTGATTTAATAATTTGTCCACATAATTATTTTTATTGATTATTTTTAAACAAAGGATTTATTATTTTTAATGACAAATTAGTTAATCTTAATCAGCTTGATATATTGGTTATTCCTTAATTTATTATTTTAATTAATCGCCAATTTAAAATTTATTAACTTAATTTATCTGATTAACAAAATCTTAATTATAAATTTATTTAAGTACTTAATTGATTATTAAATCAAAAATTATTATTATTATTTTTTTATTTTAAATTCCTTTTCAATACTATAAATTGTTTACCTAAGTTTTCATTTTAAAACCTGCTTTATACTTTAAAATTTTATTTATTGTTGCATTGAAATCTTAATGTAAACAAATTTTAAAATTCTTATTTTAAATTAAATCATTAAATAAAAAGGGTTAATTAAAATTTTATTTCAATTTTTTTCTTGCTTAATTAAAGAATTAACAAATTTTAAAACATTTGTTAAAAGAGAATTTAACTTTGCAAACTCAACTTACTTAACATTTCAACTTGAACATTGTTTTGGGCCTAGCCCATTATCACATCAAACTCGAGTGCAACAGGGTTCACCGAGCCTTCCCTCCTTTCTTTTTCTCGCGTGCTTGTTCTCTTCTCCTCTTTTTTTTTCTTCCTCTCCAGGTTCTTACCTACTGACACGCAATGCGACGTGCACGTGCACAGTCGAATTCGCCATCGTGGGTCGAATCGCCAGCCACCCTCAAGTCAGTGATCATCCCCTCATCAAGTTTTCGAACACCTGAACTCCACTTCCATTACAAATCAAAATCGAGCTTTAAAAGTTCGAAACCTGGAAGTAAATCTAGAACCACCCTTCACCTGGAAACGCGTCGCCTCCATGACCTCGACCACCAGAAAACCCATGACTTCGTCCATAGCACGTCGAGAGTTCGTACTATCATCACCCCAGAGAATTCGCAGCTCGATCGCCCCTACGTGATGGAATCATCACGCGCTCAACCCACTGGAAAATTTAGGGTTAGACCCTAAATTTAACTCGTCCCCAAAATCCCTTCAACAGATAATTTTTCTTTTATTTTTCCTAATATTATAGGGTTCCAAACCAGCTTCACACGAAATTACAACATCCAAAATTCATTTGATTACAAGAAATTGATGAAAAACCCTATCCTATTCATTTGTGAACCCCTCAAAGCGTGCACCACTAAAAATCCCCATTTTTGTTTTAAAAATCTTATTTTCCAGTTAGGATTCAAGTTGTATATTTGAATTAGTATTTTACAGAAATCAATTTTTTCCAAGTTGTACTTTTTGTTTGCCTGTAACACTTATTCCAGAGCATAGTTCACTATCATAATTTAAAACAAATGTTAAAAGTCTTGACTTGAGTTTTAGACATCTTGCTTTGTCAAAGAAAATAAAAAAAATTAAGCTTAATAATGATTGATGAAACAAATTCGAATTTGAGTAAATATTTAACCTTGAAATTAATAAACAGAGTAGTAAAGAATGCAGAACATTCTATATATATACACAGGATTATTTTCAAAGATAAATCACAACAACACATATTATCCAATGAATAGCCTATACTGTTGTGATCAAAACTTAAACCTGAGAGTGTATGTTTGCTCACCTGGCAACTATAGAAATAGAGACTAATAATTTTTTCCTTTGCAACTGCAGTTTGAAACTCCCTTCAGTGATTTGCTTTTCAATTTGTAATATAAGGTGATGACCTTCCCCCTTTTATTTTTTTTATTTTTTTGTTTTGCTGTGCTTTGCTTTTGAACGAGATGAAATAAATATGAGTATGTGTATGTATATAAGAAGACAGTTTTTTTTTTATACAAAACAGGCATTGCTGGCACCTCATTTCCTTTGATCAGACTTTTTCTTTTTATTTTTATTTTTTTAGTTGTACTTTATAAATATTTGCATATCTTCTACTCAGCTTCTTTTTCCCTTCCATTGCTATTTCGAATTGACTTGTTCATGGCTGAGTTACAATGCATTTAATGCTAGCATAGATCCTTTTGTATACTTCCAGCATGTTTTCAGTATAAGTACATTTATTTTCTTATTTTATATTTTAATTTGTTGACTAAATCAACTTGTTTTCGGCTGAGATCATTTTCTTTTGCTTGCTTGAGAAGATGGCATTTAATGCCTTAGCTTCTTCCTTTGGTAACATGCAGCCTTATTTCATATGCAAGTACTGTTTTGCTTCATCTTTTTACTTCTTTTGTTTTATTTTATATGCTGAGTTGCTAATTGAAAGCATGTTTTCTTGTACCTCTACTGCAGGCCGTGCTCAGGCTTCCTTTACAGTTTATATTTTTTTTTCCTTTGTTTACACCCTTGCTTTTGGTAAATACTAATTTGTCTTTGTATTTTTATTTCTTGATATTTTTATTTTATAGTTTAAATTATCAACGTTTCATTTTGATTCTTGTATGTAATCTTATTACTACATCCTTTGTTCATTTTATTTTAATTTAGTAAAATTCTGGGATGTTACAGTCAGGCTCCTAAATGAATATATGACCAAGAACACAATGACAACCAGACAACCCAACATGTATGGTCAGACCACATAATGCAATCGACGTGGTATATGTGTCAATGAACAATGCGTGCTACAGGCTAACTCGAGTGTAAAAGGAGATGCAAAAAAAACTGCATTAAAGGTCAAGTTACAACATGGTACGACCAGATGCAGCCTCTACATGAAGTCATAATAAAATATGATATGCCTTAAAGTCCAAAACACAGTACAGTTCAACATGACAGCAGGTGGAACGAGGCCAAATAAGATGAAAGACAACATGCGATGTATCAACAACTCAATGTGTTCGTCAGTAAGGATTCACTGAAGCAAGAAGCAACAGAGCTACCCAACTCGAAGTCAAGTGACAGTGAACATGTCATAAACCTAATGGCCGAAGTTATGAAACAACAAGTAAAATCGAACAGGGTCGAAAGTACTACCAACGGCAGTAAACAATATAGCCAAAGTCAAACAAAAACATCATCGTCAAAGCGTTAGAACAAAATCAGATGGCTAATAAAAATCATCAACTACAAAATATACTCGAATGCCGAGACGAAGCCAAGCAACTCTCAGTCGAAAACAAATTTGAAAATCGAACCAACATAAAATCAAGTCCGTGTATTCAAGTACCAGATTATACGAAATTCATAAAATCAAAGAAATCACCAATATTCAACAACTTCAAACAACCGAGCAATCAGTTGACAAATTCAAGCATACAGATCCAAACTCAAATATAGGAGAACGAACGGATATAAACAAAATCAAGATCTCAAAACATATATAACCAGCATTTTGAAGTAGATGTGAGTGAAATCGAAATTCACTCACCTTGTTTACGAGCAGCTAAACAATTCGACGAAAGCAAGGTTGAATGCATCCTTCGATCGAACATCTGAAAGCAGCGCCTTCGATTTCCAACATAACCTTAATTTTTGGAGGGAGAAGAATCAAACGAAAACGAGAGCCGCCATTTTATTTTCTGCCATTTTATTTTCTTTCGATCGTTTTAGTTTTAGGGTTTTGAAATGAAAAATGGGGAGAGAAGTGTGTATCGGCCTTAGATAATATCACGGCACTACGAAAATAAACGTGGCCCAAAATTATTTACAAAGCCCACACCCCTTAACAAATTTTCAAAAGAATTTAAACCGGGTTTTAAAAACTTCAAACAGCAATTAGCTAGCAAATTAATCGTTTAATAACGATATTAAATCGATGCAAAAACCCCAGTTGTTACAACTTCAAACTAACAAATTTGAAAATGACTATTCATCATATTATAAATTGTTTAAATTGTTTTAAATATTAAAAATTCTAAATGAAATTTATATAGCTTTAAAATAATGGTTCATCCTTGTCTTTCAACCTGTTTTTCCCTTCTAGCTATTCTATTCTCCACCTTGTTAAACTTATCTATAACAACAGTTATCAGGTATAATTTTAATATTCTTGTCATCTTGTCCCCTATTTCATTCTATCTTTTTCTGTGCCTTGTCCCTTTTCGAAGACAAAAAGATTTGAGTGGTGGAGAGTGTAACAACCCACTATTTTGTGATTATTTTAATTTTGTATTTTAATTATTCTAACTGAAATTCCTGATTAAAAAACTATATTATATTTATGAAAATGGATAAATTTTGTTATTTTAAATATAAATTTTGATTTTTGTGTGAATTATAATTCCAAACCTGAATAAATGGAATATTTCCAAAAAAGTGGATTTTGGTCAAAATGGTCAAACTTTGACTTTTAAATTTAAAATTTAAATATTTGAATATTTGAATTTTACCTTTTATTATGAAAATATATTTAATTTCAAGAATACTGCTTTTGGTTTCGTTGAAATCGGATTAATATTATGAAAGTTATGCTTTTTACAATATTGTGTGTAAATTGTTTAATTGAACAAATTTGTTTATTTTAATTTACATAAATAATATTTTTGTTTGTAAAATCATGTTCTAATTTGTGTAACATTATATGTTATGCATATATTTTAATTTTTAGAACATTTTTAAAGTATATTTATAATTTTCAAATGTTGATTGTATATTGTTTTCAACTTTTAAATTCTAGTTTCAATTAAATAGCTATTTCTTTATTTATTTTCTATTTTTCCTTAAAAGAATTATTTATTTTCATTTACACTTTATTTTTTTCATAATTTATTTTATTTACTTGACTTTTATTTATTTAGAAGTGTTGTTGAAATTTTTCGAAAGTCAGTTGAATTTTATTTACAATTTTTAATTCCAGTTTCAATTAAATAGAGTATTTTCTTTATTTATTTCATAATTTTCCTAAAACTATTTATTTATTTTTCATAATATCTATCTCTACCTTATTTTTCTATTTAGACATTCATTTATTAATTAAATGGTAAGTGTTTAGATCCTTATTTATTCCTTGGAAAGAAATTTCAAATACACACACACACGTTATTGCTTTAAAAGGCAATCTTTAAAATGTATTTATTTAACGTTATTGTATTTATTTGTTTGTGAAAGCTTCTTGTATACACCTTTCTTTAATTTATAGAAAATGTATCAATTAAGATACGCTATCTGTTTTTAATTTTAGGCAAACGTTATTTTGATTTCTTTCCTTATTATCTTTCCATCCCTTGATTTTCTACCATAACTCCTCCATAATTTCTACCGTTCGTTCCATAATCCATAGCCGCATATATACCTATTTTTCCGTGAGAAAATTTCTTCCCATCTTCATTTCTCACGACACTTCAGATCTGAAAAAAAAGTAAGTAATGGCCTCTCTTTTTCTCTCATTTCTTGTTCTTTTTTTTCCATTTGTTTTTGCTTGTTCATCTCTAGCTTTGCTCGGCTAAACCCCTCACCACCTTCACGGACCACCACATCACCTCCTTCCCATTACCATACATGGCTTAAACCTTTCCTTCTCTGACCAAGGCTGGCCATGGCCATCAAATGATGCAAACACCTCCAAAAATTGCAAAAAAACCCTTGAAACCATGCATGGCCAAGCTAGTTTCCACCATCCCCTTCATTTGTTGCCTTGGCCACCCCTTAGCCACCACCACCATCAAGTTCACCACCCTTGGCCTTCACTCCAGCCACCACCAGGTCTGTACATGCCAAGGCCGAGCCCAATTCATGCATGGCCATGCCTAAAGTTGCACCAAAACTCCTCTTTTTGCCTTAACATTTGATCTTCCTTCACTAGTAACTCCTATCCCTTCAATTTTACTTGTAGCCATACCTATATGAGTCCAAACCAGATCCATAGCCTAGCCAAAACATTACCAAGGCCGAACCTATATAGCTTTGTGGCCGAGCAAATGTGATTTGTGGTTAAGCAAAAATCAATTGAAAACTTGGTGTTGTCTTTTGTAAACTATTTTCATTTTGTTCCAATAATTTTAGTATTGTATTTATATTTATATTTTTTGTTTTGTTGTTGAATACAAGAATAACATCTTGGCCCTCCACTCTACTCAAATCAAAAGTCGTGCTATCATGCTTTTCAAATTTTATTCGTATGTTTTGATTTGCTATCTCCAGCGTAAAAAGGTGAGTATTCACTCATGACATTTATATTTATATATTAGTGAATTGACAACAAGTGAATGTGTAGAATATTATATCATGTTATACCTGCCTATGATATGAATCATATGATGTTAACCTTGTTTATAAACTGGTCATATCATCTATTACTGCTATATGATGCTATATTGTTTATTTTATTCTGTTCTCACACTGTAAGTTCCATGTAGAATAGAATCACTATGCGTTGAAACGATACATACCCGAACGGACTTTAGAATAAGGAAAAATCGTTATGGGCTGAAATGATAGACCTGAGCGATTTTTTTATTTATTTACTTTATTTAACTTGGGATTTGTGGGTTTGAAATGATAAAACCCGGATTTTTCTTTGTAAATTACGGATTGAAATGATATATTATCCGTATCACTTGATTAGGCTAGAAAATTTTATACCGACCCGTGGTTATTTTATATACTTTTCTGGATAGTTTTAAGTATTTTAAAATGTAAATTATTATATTTTGATTTAAATTTGAATTTAAAATGATTTATTAAAGTGTTATTGATTTTTCTGTGAATATAAAATGTTAAATAAACGTATGCTTAAGAGTGTAACTTGAAATATAACCTAACCTGCAATTTGAGATTTAGTGTAAAATGAGGACTTAAGTTGCAACGACCCAGAATTTATGTCAATTAAAATTTGTATACTTAATTGATTTTAAATATTAATAAGTGAAATTTATAAGTCGAATAAATTTTATTTCGAATAATTGGATTTAATTGAATAATTAAATCGATAATTTAATAGTTGAAATTACAGAAATAATTGGAAATTGGATTAAACATGATTGAAAATGTTTTGTAAAATTTTATTATATCATATTGGAGTTAGAATGATGTTATAGAACTTTTAAAATCGACTTTAAAGTTAATTCGTGAAAATTGAATATTTTAATATTTAATTGACGAGTTAAAATAGCCATTTTTCAAACAGTCTCAGATTTTGACGAAACTAGTTTCATCAGATCCGTAATGTGATATTATTGTAATGTTTCAAATTTCGTGTCAATCGGATTTACCGTTTGTCCGGGGCAAGCCAAAACGCTTAGAAATTAGTTTAAATCGATTTAATTTAAATTTGATCGTTTATTTCCTTAACTCGCACAGATGATCGAATTGGCTCCCGAAATCTATTCCATTGTGTCCGGAACGCGGGGTAAATCCTAGAAATGCCGGTCACCGGGCAAGATTTGGTGTTTGGAAATTTGGAGTGAATAGTGTTTTTCGTTAAAATTCTATAAAAGGAACCTTTCTTCATTCGTTTGCAAAACCCTAGCCCCTTCTTCTTCAGCCATCACTTTCTATTTACACGGCCAGAAACTCACGAAATTCTTCCCTCTTTTTCTTCCAATCTGTAAATATTTAGCCAAAGTTGTCAACTACAATATCGGAGAGGGCATCGAGAGCTACGTAATCAACGGTTGTGATCGTTTTCTGAGCTATAAATCAATGGCAACTGAGCTCAAAGCACGCGCATTTGGGGGGCATTTTCTCATCATAGGAGAGGCCGAGCTTCACTAGATGATGGGCGGTGGTAGAGGCAAGCACGAGCTTGCTAATGGTGGTTGTTGATCGACGTGAAGAAGATCGTGGGGGGAGGGGGGAGGGGCGTGCGTTCGAAACCCTAGGGGGACGGCCAAATGGGTTGTTCGTGCGTTCTTACCTGTAGTCGCCGCGTTTGTGGAAGAAATAGGGGATGACCCTAATTCTTGCATTTGGAATGTGCGGCTAAGATGGATAGAGGTTGTAAAATATTAAAATAAAAATGTAAATTTATTTTATTTATAATTCGTGTAAACTTTAAACAAGTATAACTTTTTCATACGAGGCCTGTTTCGCACGAAATGAATTGCGATGGGTTCGTATTGACGAACACAACGCATGGATCTGGTTTGGAGTCGTTAGGAGATAGTGAGAATTTCGGGTAAAATTAAACGCACGTTTAATTTTATTCGAAATAAAACGCTGGAACTGATATCCGAAGTAAGGTGAGAACTTCTCACTCAATCGAAATTGTTTCGATTTATATTTTAAATAGTTAGATTTAAAATTGCTTGCTTGTATGCCTGAATGATAAATTGTTATCTATTGATTGTTAAAATAGACATTATTCGCCGTTATTAAGCGGAGGTTATTTATTCAAAACATATACCGCGATAATTTCACTGCAAAGTGAAATTGGTATTATTTATGTACTTAGAGTTGATTTCCCGCATTATATAGCGGATGAGACCCTATTGCGCCGCATAATAGCGGATAATATTTTATGAATCTCATATACCGCGATATTCCATACTGGAACGGAATTGGTATTGTGCTAACATCTGTGGATGCAGGGAAACAGGTTAGAGTGATCCAACTGGATTCCTCACCGGTATTTATTTGATTACAGATATTGTGATGTTTGTTGATTATCATATCGATATACGATATTTGGATGTCGTGATTGACTATTTGGTGCTGTTGCATCATCGGATCCATTTTTGAAGTTTTAAAATAATGATTTTTGATTTTAAAAAGAATTTTAAAGTGATTTTTTAAAGTATACGTTTTATTAAATTTTGAATTGTTAAAATAAATAAACATTATAATTTTATTGTTATAAAAGTTATATTTTTGGAAAATAGTACTTAAGTATGATTTTGGAGTCATATAAGTTTAAATAACGTTTTGTAAATTATTAAAAGGTTGGTTTATTTAAATTTAGAGTTTTGAATTATTATAAACGGTTTACATAAAAGATTCCTAAGATTAATATTTATAAATTAAAAATATAGGAATTGTGAAACGAGTTTTCATAAAACGTTAAAAAGAAGTATAAATGGATTTCATAAGTGAATGAAATTGATAGATTTATAAATTGTGAAGTTATAAAATGAATAGATTTTGTAAAATAGAAAATTATAAATAATTAACTTTAAAATTGGATTTTTGGCATATAAATGAGACTTAAATGGAATTGGTTAATAAGGTATTTTTATAACTTGAAATTTTTATAATATATAAATGTGAATTTATAAACATTGATTTATAAATTCAAGATTGATTGAATTTGATAAGTAAATTTTTATAGCTTATTAAAGGAGTATATTCACGATTTTGGGACAGTGGATAATTTTTGAATTGAATATGTAAAAGTGTTGAATTTGGTTAATGATTTATATTCACGATTTTGAACAGTGAATAATATATTAAAGAAATGTTTAGGGAGTGATCTTTTAAATGGAATTAAAACGATTTGAAGCTGTTTTAAAATGTATTAAGTGTCGAAACCATAGATTTCAACATTTATTGTTGAAATAGACGTTTTCGAGAAATAAGGAAATGGTGGACTATAACACCATTGTTATAGTAAATGATTTCCGAAAGGAAATGTTTTATATAGTATTAGGATTTATATATCTATTTTAAGTTCGAATCCCTATACTAGTGATTTTGGGTCGTTGTAACGATGTTTTACGCAACATTCGTTTTGGCCCAAATAAATGTGTTAAAAAGAATGGTTTCCTTAAAGAATGAAATATATACTTAATTTCGATTTAAGTATATCAAATATTTTTCAAGTGTTGAAAATAAATGGATTTGTGAATTACTTATTTTTAAATAAGTATGGAAATGTTTTCCAATATAAAGTGAATATTTTGAGATTTTATCTTTTAAAGATAAATTGAAAATGAATATTAGAAATCTATTTGAAAATCGTATATTCATAGATATTTCGGAATTGTAAATTCACTATAGAATTTATAAAAGAAAGGGAAATTTGTTTAAAAATAAACATTGATTTATTTTTGAAGTGTGGAAATAAATATACGGATTTGGAACGTAAATATAAAGTAAATCGGTAAGGATTTATTTAATTGGTTTAAATGAACCATTTTGAAATGAAAGTATTCCGCATAAGGAAAATGATTGAAATTTGCTTTCAAAAGTGGTAAAGGTGAAAAGTGATTTGAAAATTTGTTTTCAAATGGTTGAAGTGTGGAAATTATATATCTAGTAAAGATATTTTTGGAAAATAAATAATTTGGAAAATTATTTGGAATTTGGTGATTGTGAACATACATATTGATAGTTAAATAACTGACTATCAATATTTACCTTTGAATGGGTATTTGTTGTAATTTGCTTGAATTTGAATGCCACATTTATTTTCAAAAATAAGCGCTCACTATTCGGGTTAGTCGGGAAAGGGCCTTGGGGTCGTATAACCCATTCCGAATATGTGATACGTCGTTATGAATTGCATTTGATGACCGGTGTTGAAGACCGGATATTTGTGAAAACGGAAGGATTACCATCGAACGTTTCTGCATCGGCTGATCCACGATATAGAAATTTATTACCCTTTGTGATGGGAAGTCCGGTCGTGATTAGTTAATATCCGGATTGCAAGGACTTCTTTGGAAGTGCCTTCGGTTCCGTTCGATCCCGGAACGGACTTGTATGGATGTGTGTTTGACGTTACAATTTAAGATGTAAAGCTGGTTTCTATCAAATATATTTCCGTTGGTGGCGGAGAATTTATTCTTCTAGCTTAACACCCTTAGAGGTTATGTAGTTGATGGTTACTAGTGATACATTCCCAAATTGGTAATGTGGCATACAATGTGTTGTTGAGCATATGTGATCAAAGAACAGCTTTTGTATAAAGCGTGGCTTTGTGGATGAGACTTCGTCGGACCTCACACCCCGAAAATGATCAAAACAGGAAGGATGCGGCAAGGTTATTAGGGGGTAGCGCCCCTTTAGTGTATGTCATTCCTTCTGGATAGAGGTGATATCATGGTATGGAGCCCAGATACTTAACCTATGTTGTTGCTACAAATTTATTGCTTTGTGGTTGTTGGAATCGAGGATCCTCGGATATAGATCGGTTACGATCGGGGAATGACATATTCGTGTCAGTAGTTACCTAGTTTGAAAGGTAACCCGGCCTTGTGTTGGCAGAGATCCGGTTAGGTTCTCGGGTCGTCTTTCCAGAGGCGTACCCATGTGGAAATTGGAAGTTCCTTGGCCTGACCATTTGTTGGAAATCCAAAGAAACAATACGAACCCTGTACGGTTTTAGTTGTATAACCTGCCATGGAATGTGGCGGTAACCTGCTATTGAACATGGTAGCTATAAAAGGCATACGATAATGGTCGTATGTTGGCTAAGATTTATATCTTTACTTTAGAAATGATTTTTCCTACACTATGCACTAGTAATAATATCAAATGTTTCTTTTTAATGCGTATCAAGTATCTTTGACTATCATAAGGAGAAATCTCCTCCGATTCTGCGTTTGCATTGTGTGTGTGTGCGGGAGGCCTTATGGTAGTTTCATTTTCTAAAAAGCATTGCGAATCTATTTTACAAATATCCCTTTTGTTTGTTTTAAAAAGATAAACTGTTTAAAGTTCTCACACCAGTCCCATGACTGACCTGGAGTTTATTGTTTTCCTTCCTAAACTCTGGGTGCCCACCAATTTCCACACGGGCAGTCTAGAGTTAGGTTATCAAGATATTCTGGAATTCAGGAGTTGCAGGAGGCAAGCTGGATGGCATAGCGTATTCACTAGTATATAGTATTTATTTTCCGTTGTTTGTTATTGTACACTCTGATGATGTAATGTAATGTAATATAATATGATGTAATGTAATAACTGATATAGTTCTTTTGTTTAAAGGTTATTCATTTATCTATTTTATGTTGTTCCGTTGCGATTGTGAGATTCTGATATTGTTCTGTTGTTTCTTTCTGTTCTGTTCTATCTTTTTCTCTCTTCTTCTATCTTCTACCTCTTCTTTAACCCTAACGGTACGATTTTCCGGCCTTCGATTGCTCGACAGTTGATACAGTGGATTTATTGATGTCGGTTTTCGAGCGTCGAAAAATCGCACTCGTTACATTTGGTATCAGAGCATATGGTTAAGCGACAACCATGGCTCTGTTGGGTACTACTCATTAGAGATGGAGTCAGTAGTACTCTAGAATGAGTGTGAGTGTAATAATAGTTATGAGCGAGTATTTGTTAGTGAATAAAAAAAATTTATATTGTGTTTGCTTATCCGTTGAGTTGTTTGTGAATTTTGGTCGGTAGATGGGACGCCATATTATCGATAAGGGTTTCTAAACTCTTAAACGAGATAAACCGACATAGTATCATTTTAAATTGGGTAAATGAAGTAATTTTACCTTGATTATATTTTATATATAAAGGAATAATTTTTCAGTATTATTAAAGTGTATATCAATTGACTGTTTGGTTGTTGAATAAGTTTAATAAAAACAACAGCTGTAAAAGAATAAATTTTATAAGAGAAGAATTATAAGTATGAAATTATAATAAAAATGATTTACAATTGTGAAATAATCTTATATATAAGAAGTAAAATTATATAAGTAAAAGGTTTATAAATGTGATTTATAATCTGAAAATAAAATTCCAGAGAAGTGTTTTGAAAGGATTTGATATTTTGGAAAATTATTTTTGGAGAAATTAAAGCTCTAAACTCTTTTCGGTCGTTGGAAAATAATTCCGATGATGATCGCGACATCATTGGTGTTCATTTTCGGGTTTCCAAGAGAGGGATTGTTGCCAAATTTTTTTAAATGAAAGTTGTTTGGAAAATTTGGGTTTTGAAATTCAAGGGATAATTGAATTGGTTTCAAAAATGGTTTTGAAAGATTGAAAAGACTCTGGAATGTCATATAAAATGATTGGAATACAATTATTAAGTTGGAAAATAAATTGTGAATGAATAAATAAAATTTGCAAGTGCAAGGAAATGAAATTGAAATCCATTTCGAATTTGTAAGTAAATAGAACTGGAATTGGAATCTGAATTGGATTTATATATGGAATATAACTTAAGTGAAGTTAAATGAAGTTGATTTTGGTGTCGAAGTAAATTAATAAGTGAATTAATGAAATGAAGTCATTATGAATATGAACTTGAGTTATATAAATGAAATTCAACCTTATATTGTTAAAGGAATTAGCAATTGAATTGATAAATGGATGAAATATTAATCAATTGAAGGTAAAAGAATTGATAAGGGATAATGAATGTAAGTGTTAATTCATTAAAAGCTAATGAAGTTGATAAATTGAAAAATTGAATGAAAATCAATTTAATATAAACCAATTGGAATTAAAAGTGTTGAACCAAATTGAATGTAAAGAAATGTAAATTGAATATATTTGGTTGTAATGGATGTACATTGGTTGTTATATGAATGTTAGTTGATTGTATATAATTCATTAAGTGTTAATGAAATTGAATTAAGAAAAAATTGGAAGTTAAGAGATTGAATTCAATTTGAATTGAAAGTAAACAAATTGAAAATGAATGTTGATAAAATCCAATGTTAACAAATCAAATGTGATTAAAATGAAAAAAACCAATCCAATGAATATTAATGAAAAGTGAATGTATATTGATTTGGTTATGAATTGATTTGGATAGACATTGATTTGTTGGATGTTTATTGGTTGGATAGTTGTTTGATGGTTGCATTTGTTGATTGAATGCATTGTTATGTTGGCACATGTAGTTGTTATGTTGCTATATGTTGTATATTGATGTTATTTTCATATATACATGTTTATCATGTTGTTGTTGAGTGTATAGTAGGTACGGATTGCGCATTGCTTCGCATTTGGAGCTCGCTTTCGCGCTATATTAGCCATATATACTCGCTAATAAAATATAAGGTACATAACTCGGATTACATACCGTACTTTTACACTTTTTTCCCTGCGGGATGCCTCATCACTTGATGAGATGTATATTTGTGATATATATACTGTCATTTTTTTTCGGATCGAGCCGCGTAAAGGAGACTATGGCGAATTTTTCCGAAAATTTAAGGCGTTAGAAATTTTTTGGGAATTTTGGAAATTTTTTGAAAACTAAGTTTGGATTTGGAAACTTAGTAAAGGTTTTGTAAGAAGTTTAACTATGAATTTTGAAAAAGTTAAACACTCAAATGAATTTGAAATTTAATTCGAACGGTTTGTTTTGAAAAGTTAATGGATTCTGTAACTTTTTCTTACTTGGTAATTTCGAGGATGAAATTCTTTTAAGGGGGGAAGTTTGTAACGACCCAGAATTTTTGTCAATTAAAATTTGTATATTTAATTGATTTTAAATATTAATAAGTGAAATTTATAAGTCGAATAAATTTTATTTCGAATAATTGGATTTAATTGAATAATTAAATCGATAATTTAATAGTTGAAATTACAGAAATAATTGGAAATTGGGTTAAACATGATTGAAAATGATTTGTAAAATTTTATTATATCATATTGGAGTTAGAATGATGTTATAGAACTTTTAAAATCGAATTTAAAGTTAATTCGTGAAAATTGAATATTTTAATATTTAATTGACGAGTTAAAATAGCCATTTTTCAAATAGTCTCGGATTTCGACGAAACCAGTTTCATCAGATCCGTAATGTGATATTATTGTAAGGTTTCAAATTTCGTGTCAATCGGATTTACCATTTGTCTGGGGCAAGCCAAAGCGCATAGAAATTAGTTTAAATCGATTTAATTTAAATTTGATCTCCGTAACTCGCACAGATGATCGAATTGGCTCCCGAAACCTATTCCATTGTGTCCGGAACGCGGGGTAAACCCTAGAAACGCCGGTCGCCGCGCGAGATTTGATGTTCGGAAATTTGGAGTGAATAGTATTTTTCGTTAAAATTCTATAAAAGGAACCTTTCTTCATTCATTTGCAAAACCCTAGCCCCTTCTTCTTCAGCCGCCACTTTCCATTTACACGGCCAGAAACTCATGAATTTCTTCCCTCTTTACCTTCCAATCCGTAAACATTTAGCCAAATGTGACGACTCGAAATTTTCGAGCATTTAAAATCGAAATATTTAATTGATTGTAAATATTCAAAGGAGTAATTTTAACTTGTATTACGAATATCACAATTTATTTGATAATTAAATTATTGAATTAAATAATTGGAAGTTGGGTGAAATGTTGAATCTGGAGTTTTAAGCCGGTTAAAAATAATTTGAAGGCTCATAAAATTTATATTGATAATACTAAAGATAATAGAAGTTGTAAAATTGAAATTTACAGTGGTTTGTTCAGTTTTAAAATTTTATAGTTTAAATTGAATTCAAAAATAGCCTTCCGAGGCGCAGTCTCGGAATTCGACGAAACCGGTTCCATTGGATCCGTAATATTTTATTATTATCGGATTTCAAATTTCGTATTGATTGGAGTTAGTGTGTGAGTGTACGATATGTAAACGCGCTAGACATTTAATTGATAATAATCAAATAAAATTTAATTTAATAAGCCAAGCTTCTTGTATACGCCACCCATCTTTTCACGTTCAAATCATGTTATTTTATTCCCCTCGTTTTCCTTTTAAACTCGAGCCTTCGTTTTATTCAAAATAAAAAAAAAGAAAATGGTGGCCGATACATTCCTTTCGGTTTTCAAAATCGAAACCCATTCGATTATAAATATAAAAAAAAGGGCCGCTGGCCTCACTCGCTCATTCCTCCCCTCCACAATTTCCAACCCATCTTCAAATCGAGATCAATTTCGCCTTCGAATTTTTGCCTCGTTAGGTTTGTTCACGTGCGTAGTTTTGGGGTTTGGAGTCGCGATGTATCGCGAGTGGTAGTTTGGGTTTGGTGCGGGCGTTCGATCTCTGGGTGCGATGAGGGGAGGGGGGCGCTCACTACGGGTCCAAGGTGGAGATGCGCTCGCGTTGTGGCAAGGCCGAAAGGTTGAAGGGTGGAATTTCTCGTGGTGGAGGCTACGGTTTCAGGTAGGCCGTGAAGCCTGGGTAGATAGTGGAGAAGGAGTTGGAGTTGTAGTAATGTTTGTGAGGAGATTGGTTCAGATCTTGCAGGATTTGTGACAGGGAGGTGGTGGTTGTGTGATCAAACAAAAATCGAAGGTGAGATTTTCGAACCAATTTCTTGAATTTGATTTAATAACATGTTCATTTATTTGAAAATTTCAGTTGTTTGAAATAAAAGTCTATATATGTGTTAATGATTAGCTTACAGTTAATTACGCAGAAAAAAATTAATAATTACAGAACCAATTTCTGTTTTAGAGATTAAGTAACAGTAAAATAAAGTGATATAAAAGTAGACATTTGAAATCTACAAATTTATTTTTATAAAAATATACATATAGATATGTAGTTTCAAATTTGGAATAAAATAAAATAAAACAAAAATGCATCTTTTATACTTACTAGTTATAAAAAAAATATAATAATAATAGGGTTATTGATTTATTTAACAAGCTTATTTAGCTATTTAGTTACTATAACTAATTTATCAAAAAGGGAAAATTAGTTTAAACCCAAACTACTAGTTAAATTAAATAAATGAACAGTAATAAATTGCTCTAACCATTCGAATATTAATGAACCATATAAATTATTTATTTAAGGTCAAACATCTGGAAATCCAAGGCAATATTGAAGTGGGTTGCGAATGCAAAATCAAAGGTGAGTTAAGCTCACGCAGTTAATTTAAATTTAAATTTAAATGATTAAATTTCAATAATTGTTTGAATGGTTGGATTGAGTGATGTGCTATAGTATGGGATATTTTGAAATTGGTATATTATATTGTGCTAACATCTGTGGATGCAGGGAAAAACAGGTTGGAGGGATCCAACTGGACCCCTCAACGTTTATATAAATTATTTAATATTCCCTGTTGTGATTATTTTATATTCTGTGATGAATATTATTGATATTATTGATAATTGGAATATTGGATGTTATGGTTTACTTGAATATATTCTAGTGCACTAAGTTATCAACATACGAAGAATTGGATTTTGGAAACAAAATGAAGAGAATGTGTAAGTGAAATAATTATAGAAAATTTAAATAAATTAAGAATAAATTGGATAAGAATAATGGTAGTTTTAAATTCTAATAAATAAATTCTGTATATGGAAAGGATAATTTGAATAAATAGGAAGTTAATGAATTTTAAATCTTCAGTGATATTAACTAAAAGAAGAAAACATTTATGTAAAATTTAAGGTTTAATTTATTGAAAAGAATAAGGAAGAAACTGGGAAAATCTGGAGTTTGTATATTTCCGTTAAAGGATTTAAAATCAAACGGAAGATAATAACAATAATAATAAAATCCATAATTAATGAATTTTGAAATGGACTGAGTAAGTAAAGAAATTTATTTCAAATAGAATAAACTGGAAATCAATTTGGGGAAATTGATTTAAGTGATTGAAATTGAGATTTTCTCTGGATAGCGAAGTGCATGTTTTTAAAAAAAGTAGAAATCTAGTTTTATATTTTATTAAGTAACCTTATTTTCAAATATTCATATAGTATGTATTTGTAACAAATTATCAAAGTAATTTTAACTTGAATGTTTTAAAATATATTTTTAAAAGTAAAGTGTTTTAAATTAATCTAGTTTTGTGCTTGGTGATTCCAGTGGAAATAGAAATACTCGGAATTTATTCTGAGAAAAGGAAGATAGTTTGAAAACTATTCTCAAAAGGGTTTGAAAGTGAAAATATATCTTATGAAGATATTTTTGAGATAAATAAATAATTGGGAAATTATTTATTGGTTGATGGTTGTTTGTGAATATTAATTGATAGTTAAATCACCGACTATCAATATTGGCCAAATGTGCTGATCGTTTCGAAGAGACCGGATCGAGATTTATTTCTTGAATACCACTTCGATCCGGTTTGTACGTTTCGTGAAAACGATTTTGGATTCGAAGATGGAGCGGTGAAGTGCAAGGGCTAATCGCTACTAATCCTGAGGATATTTCCAAAATGGATGTAGTAGGAATAGTGCCTTCGGTTCCGTTCGAACCCGGGACGGACTTGTATGGATGAATGCTTGCGAAACATCGTCAGGTGGACGATGGGCATTCTAAGGGATATTGTTCTAAAAGGTAACGCTTAGCCTCAAGCCTCATCAACCGAGAATGACCGAAAATCAGGGGTTATGCAGCAAGGCTAGGTGGTAGCACCCAAGCAGGGTGAGGTCATTCCAGTCTAGATGTCCCTTTTTATTTCGGTTTAGTGGGCGGTTGCTGATCCCAACCGCGGGGTGATTTCACTCCGAATTATCCAGTAAGGGGTAGTCCCGGCCTTGTGTTGCAGGGGAGCGGGCGTACTCCTCGGTACGGTGATCTAGGCCCCGTACTGTGACAGGTGGTACCCCAGTGCCTAGTCATTAGGTGGAAATCCATTCTCCCTACGAGCCTTGTACGATTTTTGTTTGTATTACCCACTCTGTGGCTAGTAGCTGGAATTTAATCATGTAACAATTTCGGCTATTTTATAAGTATTTGTATATAGACCCTATTATAATATCAGAGGATTTCTATAAAAGTGTTTTAGCTATCGTAAGGTAAAAACTCGACATGTTTATTTGTAGCGTGGTCTTACGAGATGCTTTTGTTTTCAATGGATTTTTGAACTTTAATAATCAATTGAGTGTGATTTTCTCACGCTGGTATTCCAGACTGACTCGGGTGTTATTTAACTGTAATGCTCGGGTCAGACCGAGTATTATAGGATACATGTTTTGAAGCTGTTTAGCTCAGGAGACGAGCTAGACAACGATGCGTATTCTCGTACTTGTTTTATATGTATATGCCGCTGTGTTGAGTAGTTGTGTATCTAGTTGTATGCTATTGATGTTGTGTGAACTCTTATGATGTACTCTGATAATGTAATGTATAACAGATATATTTGATTTTTGAGTAAAGATTATTTATTCTCTATTATATTTATTTCCGCTGCGATGGTTAGATTCTGTTGTTGATTTCTATCTTCTTTCTACCTCTTCTTCTTTAACCCAAATGGTTCGTATTTCTGTACAACTTGAGTTGAGTTAGGTAAAATAGTGTTAACTCAAGGGTATGGATTTGCGGACCGTTTCACTTGGTATCAGAGCTTAGGTTGGTGATAACCTTGGCTCTGGTGGGAATTACTCAATTAAAATAGAGTCTATAGTACTCTATAATGAGTTTGAGCGTATTAATAAATATGAGCGCGTATTTGTTAGTGAATATAAATTTTTTTAATATTGCGTTGATTGATTTATTGAGTGGCATATGAACCTTCGTCGACATAGTCTGCGCAACTATATTGAAGGGGTTTCTAAACACTAAAATAGAACAGTCGACACAGTATTGTTTTAAATGTGGGTGAATGAAATAATTTTACCCAAAAATATATTTTGATATAAAGAAAGTTTTTGTAAATTACTTAGCTAATATATGGTTTCTTGGATGTTAGAAACGATAATATTAAAGTATTATCATTGTTAAGTGAAAATTTAACTAGAAATTGAAAATATAACCAAAGTTAAGGAAATAAATTCATTATAAAATAAAATTCATAAATATGAATTATAAATGAAATTTATAAATTGAAATATAATCAAATAAGAATTTGTACGAGCATAAGCTATGCAAATGAATTGTAGTAAAATTGATTTAAGCAGGATTTGGAGATTTAAATTCCGGAGATTTGGAAGTATTTTAAAGATAAATAATAGCATTATTATTTTGGGGGTATTTCTGAAAACAAATCTGTTTTAAATGGATTTTGAAAGTGATATAGCATTGAAATCACTTGGATTATTGGAAAATAATTCTGATGATGAAGGCCGCATCATCAGTATTCATTTTCGAATTTCTGAGTGACAGATTGCTGCCAAAAAACTGATTTGTTCAGAAAAGCTAGTTGTTTTTGAAAATCTTAAAGGAAATTTGTTGGAAATAAAAACTAGGATTGGTTTAAAAATTTTGAGAGGTGTAATTTGAGATGTTGAAGATTACAAAATGATTCAAAACTAAGGCAGGATGTTAAAAATCCTGATGAGATATGTTGTAAGCTTATAAATTGAGATGATTTTTAAATCGGGAAGAAATATAAGCTTTGAATAATGGAATGTAAATTTTAAGTGAAAGGTTAAAAATGAAATAATCTTGGATTGGAGAATAAAATTTAACTGGATTGAAATAAATCGAATAAGCTGAAAATAATATCCAGTTGTATTCGAATCAAGTTGAAATCGAATTGAGTTAAATAAATTTGAGTTAAAGTAAAATTGAATTGGGATGAGAATTCAATTAAATTAATGAATGGAATTAAATTCTTACCTAAACAAATGGAAAATAAATTGAATAAGGAATGGAATTGAAATAAATAAATAAGAATAACGTGTAAAAGAATTATAATGCATGAAATAAAACATGCTTGGGATATAAATAAGCACAAGGCTTGAGTTAAAATAAAAGATTAATATATTCAAGTCTAGAATGAATGGAATTGTGTAAATAATAAGTTGTGACTTATAAAATTGAAAATGGAATACAAATCCAAAATAAATATTGTTGGATGGATTGAAAAATAAAATAAAAATCAAAACTTGAATTATAAAATAAATTGAACTTAAGCAAATTGAATAAAGTGATCTTTAAAATTAAAATTCAAGTATTGAATTATAAATTAAGGAAAAACTAAGTAGATAATAAATTAGATAACGAAATATATAATGATAACCAATGTAGCTAAATAAAAGCTGTAACGTTTGCGATTTTTCGTCCAAGAAAACCGACATCAATACGTCCACTGTATCAACTGTCGAGCAATCAAAAGCCGGAGAACCGTACCGTTAGGGTTTAAGAAGAAGAAAAAGTAGAAGAAGGTAGAAAAAGATAGAACAGAACAGAAAGAAATAACAGAACAACATCAGAATCTCACAATTCGCAGCGGAACAACATATAATAGATAAATGAATAATCTTTAAACAAAGAACTATATCAGTTATTACATTACATCATATTACATTACATTACATCATATTACATTACATTACATCATCAGAGTGTACAACAACATGCAGTGGAAAAGAAATACTATATACTAGTAATACGCCATGCCATCCAGCTTGCCTCCAGCAACTCCTGAATTCCAGAATATCCTGATAAACCTTACTCTTGACTGCCCGTGTGGAAATTGGTGGGCACCCAGAGTTTAGGAAGGAAAATAATAAACTCCGAGTCAGTCATGTGACTGGTGTGAGAACTAAAACAGTTTATTTTTCTTTAAAATCAAAATAGAGGAATATTTTTAAAGTCAATTCGCAATGCTTTTTAAAAATGAGACTACCATAAGGCCTCCCGCACACACACACACAATGCAAACGCAGAATCGGAGGAGATTTCTCCTTATGATAGTCAAAGATGCTTGATACGCTTTAAAAAGAAACATTTGATATAATTACTAGTGCATAGTGTAGGAAAACATTTCAAAAGTAGAATATAAATCTTAGCCAGCATAGACATTTCGAACTATGCCTACTATAGCTACCATCTAAACAGTGGTGACCACCATAAGTAAATGGCAGGTTTTACAACTAAAACCGTACATGGTTTCGTATTGGGAATTGGATTTCCAACAAATGGTCAGGCCAAGGAACTTCCCATTGCCACATAGAAACGCCTCTGGAATGACGTCCCGAGAACCAAATCGGATCTCTGCCAACACAAGGCCGGGTTACCCCTAACTGGGTAACTACTGACACGAATATGTCATCCCCCGATCGTAACCGATCTATCCGAGGATCCTCGATTTCCAACAACCACAAAATTTTGCAGCAACAACATAGGTTAAGTATCTGGGCTCCATACCATGATACCACCTCTATGCAGAAGGAATGACATACACTAAAGGGGCGCTACCCCCTAATAACCTTGCCGCATCCTTCCTGTTTTGACCATTTCCGGGGTGTGAGGTCCGACGAAGTCTCGTCCACAAAGCCACACTTTATACAAAAGCCGTGCTTTGGGTCAACAAATGATCATAGAAATGATCACCAAGATAAATGATCAAATAAATGATCCTATCACAAATGATCAAACAATGATCATTTCACAGCAACACTCAGCATGCCACACTACCAAATTGGGAGTATATCACTAATAACCTTCAACTATATAACCTCTGAGCTCGTACGTCTTAGAGAAGGGTGTTAAGCTAGGAGAATAAATTCTCCGCCACCAACAGAAATATATTTGAAAGAAATCAGCTTTATATCTCAATTCGTAATGTTAGACATACAATCCATACAAGTCTGTTCCGGGATCGAACAGAACCGAAGGCACTTCCAAAGAAGTCCTTGCAATCCGGATATTCACTAATCATGACCGGACTTCCCGTCACTAAGGGCGATAAAACCTCTATATCGGAGATCAGCCGATGTAGAGTAACTCGACGGTAATCCTTCCGTTTTCACAAATATCCGGTCTTCAACACCGGTCATCGAATGCAATCCATTACGACGTATCACATATTCAGAATGGGTTATATGACCCCAAGGTCCATTCCCGGCTAACCCGAATAGTGAGCGCTTATTCAAAAATAAGTGTGGAATTCAAATTCAAACAATCACAACAAATACCTATTTAAAGGTAAATATTGATAGTCGGATATTTAACTATCAATAGGCGTGCTCAACATCACCAAGTTCCAAATAATTTCTCAAATTATTTACTTTCCAAAATATCTTTACTAGATATAAAATTTTCCACACTTTAACCATTTGAAAATAAATTTTCAAATCAATTTTTACCTTTATCACTTTTGAAAAGCAAATTTCAATCCTTTTCCTTACGCATAAATACTCTCATTTCAAAATGGTTTATTTAAACCAATTAAATAAATCCTTAGCGATTTACTTTATATTTACGTTCCAAATCCGTAAATTTATTCCACACTTTAAAAATAAATCAACGTTTATTTTTAAACAAATTTCACTTTCTTTTATAAATTCCATAATGAATTTATAATTCCTAAATATCTATGAATATACGATTTTCAAATCGATTTCTAATATTCATTTTCAATTTATCTTTAAAAGATAAAATCTCAAAATATTCGGTTCATATTGGAAAACATTTCCATACTTATTTAATAATAAGTAATTCACAAATCCATTCATTTTCAATACTTAGAAAATATTCAATATACTTAATATCGAAATTAAGTATATTATTTCATTCTTTAAGGAAAACATTCACTTAACACAATTCATTTTGGTCAAAACGAATGTTGCGTAAAACATCGTTATGACGACCCAAAATCACTAGTATAGGGATTCGAAATTTAGATAGATATATAAATACCAATACTATACAAAAACATTTCCTTTCGGAAACCATTTACTATAACAACTGTGTTATAGTCCACCATTTCCTTCTTTCTCGAAAACGTCTATTTCAACAACAATGTTGAAATCTATGGTTTCGATTCATAATACATTTTAAAACATCTTTAAAATAATTAACTTCTTTTTGTAATATTCATTTTGCCAAACATGACCATTTTATTCAATAATGTATCCACTGTCCAAAATCATGAATATATTTCCTTTAATAAACTTCAATATTCAATTTATCAAATTCAGTCGATCTTGAATTTATAAACAATGTTTATAAATTCCATTTCTATTTATAAGCTTCGATTTATAAATCTCATTATTAACAAATTCCATTTATATCCCATTTAAATGCCAAAATCCGATTTATACGATAATTACTTATAAATCTTCTATTTTACAAAATCTATTCATTTTATAACTTCACAATTTATAAATCTATAAATTTCGTTCACTTATGAAATCCATTTTTTTCTCATTTTTAACACTTATAAAAACTCATTTTATAATTCCAGTATTTTTAATTTATAAATATCAATTTTATAAATCTTTTATATAAACCGTTTATAATAATTCAAAATTCCCAATTAAACCATTTTATAAATTAATCACTATTTATTTCAAAAATCTTAATTTGGTTATATTTTACAAAAATTATAACTTTTATAACATTAAACTTATAACGTTAATTTATTTAAAATAAATCAATTCAAAATTTTAATAAAACGTATACTTTCAAAAATCACTTTAAAAATTCCATTAAAAACCAAAAATCATTATTTTAAAACTTCAAAAATGGATCCGATGATGCAACAGCACCAAATAGTCAATCACGACATCCAAATATCATATATCGATATGATAATCAACAAATATCACAATATCTGTAAATAAATCAATACAGTTGAGGAATCCAGTTGGATCCCTCCAACCTGCTTTCCTGCATCCAAAAACATTAGCACAATACTAATTCCGCTCCAGTACGGAATTATCGCGGTATATTGGATTTATAAAATATTATCCGCTTAATAGACGGCATAATAGGGTCTCATCCGCTATAAAATGTGGGAAATCAACAACTGCAATATATACATATGCCAATATATATTGCTATAATATATAATACCAATTTCACTGTTTATGAAATATTCGCGGTATATGTTTTTAATAAATAACATCCGCTTACTAACGGCGCATAATGTCTATTTTAACAATCAATAGATAACAATCATCATTCAAACATACATTCAAGAATTTTAAATCTAACTATTTAAAATTAAAATCGAAACCGATTCGATTGAGTGAGAAGTTCCCACCTTGATTTCAATTTCGTTTTAGCGATTTATTTCGAATAAAATTAAACGAACGTTTAATTTTACTCGGAATTTTCACTAACTCCAGACGACTCCAATCCAATTCCATAGCGTAGTGCTCGTCCATACGATTCCAACGCAACTGGTTTCGTGCGTTTTCGACCTCGTATGAAAAAGTTATGAATTTTAGAAGTTACACGAATTTTATAAACTAAATTTACAACATAATTTAATTTTTTTTTCTCAACCTAAATCATTCTAAGCCGTGAGATCTCCATCCCTCAACCTCAGGCCATCCACTTCCATCTCCTCTCTCAAGCGTGTTCCTCTCCCATTCACGTTTCTACAGGCCGAACCCATCACATAGGTTGAAACCCTAAATCACGTGATTGCTACGAGCCACCTGCAGTCGATCAGAAGCCTCCAAATCGAAGCCCCTCTCCCATACTACACTCGGCCTGAGCAAGGTGGAGCTCGGCCTCCCCCTCCCTCTCGAAAAGCGTGCACAACCTATAATGAACTCAGGCCAAAATCTCCTCCAAACGACGACGATTCGCCGAATCCACCGTTGGATATATAGATCACACTATGCTCTTTAATTTGTTAGTTGAAAGTTTTTGATAAGGAGTAACGGATTGGAAGATTTTGAAGGAAGATCGAAACTAATTTTTGGCCTTTCAAGAAGAAGGCGGCGGCTAGGGTTTAGTTTGATTAGGGTTTGCAAATGAAAACATTGAGGGGCTTTTATAGAAAAAACGACGAACACTATTCATCCCGGAATTTTCGAACTCCAAACGAAGCGCTCCGGTTGGTTTCTAAGGTTTACCCCACGTTCCAAACACAATGGAACGTGTTTCGTGAGCTAATTCGGTCATCTGTGCGAGTTATGACAATAAACGTTCAATTTAAATTTAAACCGATTAAACGATTTTCTAGGCGTTTTAGCTTGCACCGGACAAACGGTAAATCCGATTGACATGAAATTTTAAACCTTACAATAATATCACATTACGGATCCGATGAAACTAGTTTCGTCGAAATCCGAGACTTTTTGAAAAATGACTATTTTAACTCGCCAAATTAATATTAAAACAATTTTGATGCGTTTCGAGCTGCCACGATCAAACGACAACTCCGATTGCTACGAAAATTGAAATCCGGTAATAACAAACTATTACGGATCCAATGAAACTTGTTTCGTCCAATTCCGAGACTGTTCAAAAATTGGCTATTTTTCAGTCGATAATTAAATATTAAAATATTCAATTTTCACAAATTAACTTTTAATTTGATTTTAAAAGTTCTATAACATTGCTATAACTCCAATATGATATAATAAAATTTTACAAATCATTTTCAATCATATTTAACCCAATTTTCAATTATTTCTGTATTTTCAAATATTAAATTATCGATTTAATTATTCAATTAAATCCAATTATTCGAAATAAAATTTATTCGACTTATAAATTTCACTTATTAATATTTAAAATTAATTAAATATTCAAATTTTAATTAATAAAAATTCTGGGTCGTTACAAAAGCTGAATTGGCGAGTTAATATTGAAGTTTGGAAATAAAACTCAAGTTATAAATCAAATTCGACTTGAATCACTAGTGAAGAAAATATAATTGAAAGTGGTCTTGCAATTAATTAAATAAATAGAGAATGAAGTTGAATTGTGAGTTAATAAAATTTGATGGTAAGTTGAAGGTGAATGGTGGAATCAGAACTTGAGTTATTAATTAAAATTTGACTTGAAGTGTTAACAAATTAAATATAATTAGAAAGGTATCGAATAAAAATGAAATTGGATTAAAATAGTAATGGTTTGTATTGAGAATAAAATCCAGATATGTGGAAATAAATTGGATATGGCCTTGGAATCAATTGAGTTAAGTTGAGTATAAAAGAGAAAAATTTACTTGTAAAATGAAAATGAGCTTAAGTATAAAATTTGAATAAATTGAAGTAAATTGACTTAAGCTGAATAGATGGAAGAGAGTTGAATTTAATTCAACTTAAACTAAGTGTAATGATATTGGGTTGGATTTAAATCAAATGAAAGTAAACTTAAGTTTGACGAGAAATAAATTGAGTAAATTAACTTAAGTTGAGGGTAATTAGAAGCTCGACTACGAGTAAAAATTGGAAGACCATAAAATGAAGCTTAGTTTGAATTAATTCGGGAATGGTTAGTAATGTGCAAGTTTGGAATGGGTCGAGCTAAATAAATGGTTGTGAATGAATTAAAATAAAAAGGAAATTTAATTGGTAATGAAGATGAACCCAAGTTGTTACTGGTTTTGAATGATCTGGTTTGGTTAATAAAACGAAATGCAAGTGAGTGTATTCAAATTTAAAATGCAATGAAAATGAGAATATATGGATTGTGAATAAATTTAGAAATGGAATAGAAGCAAGTATAAATTGAGTTGAAATTCATTTAAATTGGTTATGAAACATAAATACTTATTTATTCACATAAATCTTGTCGAATTGCATAGAATAAATTGTCATTTGATGTAAATGGAAGTAATTATGATGCTATGAATTGCTAGGAGTAAAACAAATTGATTTTGAGAGCAATTGAATTAAATATGAGTTCAGTTTGCTTAAAAATAAATTAAATGTAAGCGATTAAGTTTTAAACCATACAAATTGATGAAATTGTATAGGTTGCTTATAAAGAAATGTTTGGTGTGAATTTCTTTTAGAATTCATATGTTTTAACTATTGCAAGTAAGTGAAACATTGTTAAACTTCATATATTTGGCACTTACATGTTTAAATTGAGTAAGTACAGGTACCTGGAAGCCATGTGGCTGGATTTGATTGCGGTAAATGCTAAATAAATAAGCTTCTTGCTTAAAAATGCTAAATAAGGTACGCCTACGCAATAAAAATAGGAAATATGAACTGTTTTTAGTTTTTCCGACCGGGTGGGTCAATGTATATATATTTATCTCTTTTGTCAAATTGCAAAAGCTCCTCCGTACAAAGGGGACTCTGTCAAAAAATTTCATAAATTTTGGGATTTAGAAAATTTTGGAAATTTTGTTAACGACAAACAAATCCAAATTGGAAACTTAAATAAGTTAGTAAATGAAACCAATTTCAAATAATGACATGAATTAGTTATAAATGGAAAATAAAAGAACCGATAAACTAAAGATAAATTGAATTCATATGGAAATGAAAGAACCGATTTGAAATTCATATTTAAAGTTAAAGATAAATTGAATTCATATGGAAATGAAAGAACCGATTTGAATAGAAATGGATATAAACTAAAATGGTAAAGTGAAAATGAATATAATAAGCATATAAAATGCTTATACTAAACTTAAGAGGGAATGGTGAATTCTTAAATGAAAATTGATACTACTAATATAATCTAAGTCAATATTTGAATGAATAAACGATAAAATGTTTTTGAATATTGTGATTGGATATTATGTCAAGCAGGTATGCAGGTATTATAAAAGGAAACAAAAATTGGTTTTGATTTCAGATGATAAAAATTGAATTGCCCGACCAAAAAGGTATGTGTTTAAATTTTTGTGAAATTTGATTGGGATTTTGAGTGAGCCACTTGGACTTTTGTTTTCTTTTGGAATTTGGGAGGCCGTAGAGCCATTTTGTAGTTGTACCGAGCTAGCCGCGCAAAGGAGACGCTGGCAAAAATTTTCGGAAAGTTAGAGAGTTAGAAAAATTTTTGAGAAAATTTTGATAATTCAAAATTTGGTTTTATGATTAAAACTTGAATGGTTGGGCAAATAGGATTTTTTGCAAATTGTGAGGGAATTTGGGAAGTTAGTGAGAATGGTAATGGGTCTTTATAAAAGATAGTTAGTAAGATGTTGCATTGTTAAAACTGTTTGGTTTTAGGGAAAAATAATAAATGGTATTGGACCATTCTTCCTAACTAATAATTTCGGGGACGAAATTCTTTTAAGGGGGAAGGAATGTGACGACCCGAAATTTTCGAGCATTTAAAATCGAAATATTTAATTGATTGTAAATATTCAAAGGAGTAATTTTAACTTGTATTACGAGTATCACAATTTATTTGATAATTAAATTATTGAATTAAATAATTGGAAGTTGGGTGAAATGTTGAATCTGGAGTTTTAAGCCGGTTAAAAATAATTTGAAGGCTCATAAAATTTATATTGATAATACTAAAGATAATAGAAGTTGTAAAATTGAAATTTACAGTGGTTTGTTCAGTTTTAAAATTTTATAGTTTAAATTGAATTTAAAAATAGCCTTCCGAGGCGCAGTCTCGGAATTCGACGAAACCGGTTCCATTGGATCCGTAATATTTTATTATTATCAGATTTCAAAATTCATATTGATTGGAGTTAGTGTGTGAGTGTACGATATGTAAACGCGCTGGACATTTAATTGATAATAATCTAATAAAATTTAATTTAATAAACCAAGCTTCTTGTATACGCCACCCATCTTTTCACGTTCAAATCATGTTATTTTGTTCCCCTCGTTTTCCTTTTAAACTCGAGCCTTCGTTTTATTCAGAATAAACAAAAAGAAAATGGTGGCTGATACTTTCCTTTCGGTTTTCAAGATCGAAACCCATTCGATTATAAATAAAAAAATGGCCGCTGGCCTCACTCGCTCGTTCCTCTCCTCCACAATTCCAAACCCATCTTCAAATCGAGATCGATTTCGCCTTCGAATTTTTGCCTCGTTAGGGTTGCTCGCGTGCGTAGTTTTGGGGTTTGGAGTCGCGATGTATCGCAAGTGGTAGTTTGGGTTTGGTGCTGGGCGGTCGATCTCTGGGTGCGATGAGGGGGTGTGGCGCTCACTACGGGTCCAAGGTGGAGATGCGCTCGCGTTGTGGCAAGGCTGAAAGGTTGAAGGATGGAATTTCTCGTGGTGGAGGCTACGGTTGCAGGTAGGCCGTGAAGACTGGGTAGATAGTGGAGGAGTTGGAGTTGCAGTAATGTTTGTGAGGAGATTGGTTCAGATCTTGCAGGATTTGTGACAGGGAGGTGGTGGTTGTGTGATCAAAAAAAAATTGAAGGTGAGATTTTCGAACCAATTTCTTGAATTCGATTTAATAACATGCTCATTTATTTCAAAATTTCAGTTGTTTGAAATAAAAGTCTATATATGTGTTAATGATTAGCTTACAGTTAATTAAGCAGGAAAAAAAATTGATAATTACAGAAGGTAAACCAATTTCTGTTTTGGAGATTAAGTGACAGTAAAATAAAGTGATATAAAAGTAGACTTTTGAAATCTACAAATTTATTTTTATAAAAATATACATATAGATTTGTAGTTTCAAATTTCGAATAAAATAAAATAAAATAAAAAATGCATCTTTTAAACTTACTAGTTATAAAAAAAAAATAACAGGGTTATTGATTTATTTAACAAGCTTATTTAGCTATTTAGTTACTATAAATAATTTATCAAAAAGGGAAAATTAGTTTAAATCCAAACTACTAGTTAAATTAAATAAATGAACAGTAATAACTTGCCCTAACCATTCGAATATTAACGAACCATATAAATTATTTATTTAAGGTCAAACATCTGGAAATCCAAGGCAATATTGAAGTGGGTTGCGAATGCAAAATCAAAGGTGGGTTAATGTCACTCAGTTAATTTAAATTTAAATTTAAATGATTAAATTTAAATAATTGTTTGAATGGTTGGATTGAGTGATGTGCTATAGTATGGGATATTTTGAAATTGGCATATTATATTGTGCTAACATCTGTGAATGCAGGGAAAAACAGGTTGGAGGAATCCAAATGGACCCCTCAACGTTTATATAAATTATTTAATATTCCCTGTTGTGATTATTTTATATTCTGTGATGAATATTATTGATAATTGGAATATTGGATGTTATGGTTTACTTGAATATATTCCGATGCACTAAGTTATCAACATACGAAGAATTGGATTTTGGAAATAAAATGAAGAGAATGTGTAAGTGAAATAATTATAGAAAATTTAAATAAATTAAGAATAAATTGGATAAGAATTGGTAGTTTTAAATTCTAATAAATAAATTCTGTATATGGAAAGGATAATTTGAATAAATAGGAAGTTAATGAATTTTAAATCTTTAGTGATATTAATTAAAAGAAGAAAACATTGATGTAAAATTTAAGGTTTAATTTATTGAAAAGAATAAGGAAGAAATTGGGAAAATCTGGAGTTTGTATATTTCCGTTAAAGGATTTAAAATCAAACTGAAGATAATAACAATAATAATAAAATCCATAATTAATGAATTTTGAAATGGACTGAGTAAGTAAAGAAATTTATTTCAAATAGAATAAAGTGGAATTCAATTTGGGGAAATTGATTTAAGTGATTGAAATTGAGATTTTCTCTGGATAGCCAAGTGCATGTTTTTTTAAAAGTAGAAATCTAGTTTTATATTTTATTAAGTAACCTTATTTTCAAATATTCATATAGTATGTATTTGTAAGAAATTATCAAAGTAATTTTAACTTGAATGTTTTAAAATATATTTTTAAAAGTAAAGTGTTTTAAATTAATCTAGTTTTGTGCTTGGTGATTCCAGTGGAAATAGAAATACTCGGAATTTATTCTGAGAAAAGGAAGATAGTTTGAAAACTATTCTCCAAAGGGTTTGAAAGTGAAAATATATCTTATGAAGATATTTTTGAGATAAATAAATAATTTGGGAAATTATTTATTGGTTGATGGTTGTTTGTGAATATTAATTGATAGTTAAATCACCGACTATCAATATTGGCCAAATGTGTTGATCGTTTCGAAGAGACCGGATCGAGATTTAATTCTCGAATACCACTTCGATCCGGTTTGTACGTTTCGTGAAAACGATTTTGGATTCGAAGATGGAGCGGTGAAGTGCAAGGGCTAATCGCTACTAATCCTGAGGATATTTCCAAAATGGATGTAGTATGAATAGTGCCTTCGGTTCCGTTCGAACCCGGGACGGACTTGTATGGATGAATGCTTGCGAAACATCGTCAGGTGGACGATGGGCATTCTAAGAGATATTGTTCTAAAAGGTAACGCTTAGCCTCAAGCCTAATCAACCGAGAATGACCGAAAATCAGGGGTTATGCAGCAAGGCTAGGTGGTAGCACCCAATCAGAGTGAGGTCATTCCAGTCTAGATGTCCCTTTTTATTTCGGCTTAGTGGGCGGTTGCTGATCCCAACCGCGGGGTGATCTCACTACGGATTATCCAGTAAGGGGTAGTCCCGGCCTTGTGTTGCAGGGGAGCGGGCGTACTCCTCGGTACGGTGATCTAGGCCCCGTACTGTGACAGGTGGTACCCCAGTGCCTAGTCATTAGTTGGAAATCCATTCTCCCTACGAGCCTTGTACGATTTTTGTTTGTATTACCCACTCCGTGGCTAGTAGCTGGAATTTAATCATGTAACAATTTCGGCCATTTTATAAGTATTTGTGTATAGACCCTATTATTGTTGGGCGGATTCTCGCCCAGAAGGCCACGAGACCGTGAAGCGTCATGTCCCATGCACATTTGAAACCAACAGGCACAGTAGGCGTCATCTCCTTGCACTCAAGTGCTCATGTCCATTCGGTACCTCCTTGTACCATGGTCCATTCGGCATTCATGAACCCAAGTTCATTCGGCGTCCATGCCCTCAACTTCATTCGGCTCTCTCTCCTCTCATGTCCATTCGGCACCAGCTCAACACCGGACCACACAATGCCGGTCCAATACTCCACATCTCCACCGGACCACACAATGCCGGTCCAAGCTACCACTCCCACTCCATTCGGCAAGGCACAACCACCATTCCATTCGGCATGAACCATGGCCGAACCAACTCCACTGCCACTCCAACACTACCACCGGACCAAGCTCCATGCCGAATGTCCCCCGCCGAACCAGACAACTGCCAGTCCAGATCGCTTCAGCCCGGGCCCACCAGCAGTTATATACTTCCAAGACCCCTGCCCCCTACCTCATTCTATAAATAGAGGGGCAGGGGTACAACAATGGCAGACAAGTTTGAGAGCTCAAGCAAGGAAGGAACTTTCAAACTACTTTCATACACTTGTACACAACGCATTGTACTTGTAACCTGAAAGAAAGAAGATAATAACATATAAAGTGGACGTAGGCACATTCTGGCCGAACCACTATAAATCTGTGTGTCTTTTACATTTCAGCCCCTACTTTTCTCATATTTACATACTCATCTAAAATCATTGAAAATTACATATAATCAACTAAATAATACGACTTGGAGGTGTTTGTCCATTTTTTGTGCAAACATTTTTGGTGCTTTCACTGAGAACTGAACTCAAACTTCATCTTCTCCCACTCAACCTTTTTCCTAACGACATCACTCGTTGCTTAGAAATCATGCCTTCCAAACAGAGAAGGGATGTTAACAAAGGAAAGAACATCGCAACTAGCAGCCTTCCAGATCCAGCAATCACAGATCAGCCCACTTCAACAGCAGTACCAGATGAAAATCAGGAAAATCCAACTGGTCCCGCAACGGAACAACCAATCACTAGGGCAGATCTGGACAGGGTTGTGGCTGAAGTAACTAACCGCTTCACATCCCAACAAGAAACTTTGGTGGACCAACTCATGACACGCTTAAGGGACGCTGAAGAGTCCAACCGCAACACTGAATCATGGGGTGAATCCCAATCCGGAGGATCCCGGAGGCAACAAAGGTCTTCACTCTTCGAACAAGCTATCAACAGGAAAAACGATGATAGGGGCCGCGCCCGGACTCAGCCCGAATTCCGACTCGAGGAAGCCCTTGGAACCGAACCTAGCGGGGGAGGCACCAGGCGAGGGTCGGATGTAGCTGAGCCAGTCATGCCACCTAATCATAGAAACCCCGCTGAACGGAGCCGAGCTAGAACCCAGCCCGAAGTTGACCCCATGGATGTGCTCGAAACAGAACCCCACAGGGGAAGATCAAGGCAGGGGGCAACTGTAGCTGGTCCTAGCGTGCATCCAAGCAGCCAAAGACAACCACTGGATAATGCTAGAGGTGATAGACTGTACCATCCCTACAGGTCATCTGGGCGAGATAGATCCCGCAGGGAAGAACCGAGCTCATTTTTGTCCGCTCCAAGTTCTGACGAGCGGATGGCACGATTATTCAGAGAATGTGTCCAACGGGAGCAAAGGGACCGGGGAATAGGCGCTAGGGTCACCAGTCCCTTTACCCGAAATATCGAAACTGCCATCACTCCCCGGGAATGGAAAATGCCAACCATGGAACCTTACAAAGGAACTTCCGACCCCATCGTACACCTGCAGAGATACACCCAGCATATGCTCATGAGTGGAGCAACAGAAGGAGTATTATGTAAATGCTTTCCGCTATTCCTATCAGATCTAGCTACCTCCTGGTTCTGCCATCTACCCCAAGGATCCATCAACTCATGGGAGATGTTAAAAGAAAGGTTTATTAGCCAGTTCCGCATCCATGTGGAACAACCCAGGGATGCTTATTCTCTATCCAATGTCAAACAGAAAACCGGAGAGACGCTACAACAATATCTAACACGGTTCAACGCCGCAGCGGCAGCAGTTCAAGATGCCGATGAAAAACTCACTCTAATGGCCCTCTGTAGTGGTGTGCATCCAGACACCAAGTTTGCCAGAAGATTAACTAAGGAAAAACCAGTTACCTTGCCTGATTTCTTCCATGAAGCTGGAAAGTATATGAGACTTGAAGACGCTGCTACGGAGAGGCAGCCAGGGCAACCAGGCAAGATAATTCAGGACAAGGTTCCCACTGCAGCTAAGGACGCTCGAAGAAATGAATCTAGAGACAATGCTGGGGGCAGAAAGGGTGAGAAGCGCCAATATCGACCAGGGCCAAGATTTGACTCCTACACTCCTTTGAATGAAACAATCGAAAACATCTACCTAGCCACTCAGGGCGAACTCGGATACAAGCGCCCCCCGCACAAGAAAGAATCAGATAACGCACTCAAGTCCGGAAAGTTCTGTCGCTTCCACGAATCCCACGGACATGACACCAATGAATGCCACCATCTTCGGGACTTGATCGAAGAACACATTAGAAGAAGAAGACTGGAACGTTATGTGAAAAGTCAGAACAGGACTCCAACTCCTGCCAATGAGAACTCAAAGCAACCCCTCCCAGAAGTAGGCGGAGGGAGTCGCAACAATCACAACACCAGTGGCTCTAGTCAAGAGAAGATAGTAGTCCTTACCATCTCAGGAGGACCACACATTGCCGACAGAAGTTGGGCAGAGATGGAAAGGTACGGCAAGTCGCTTAGAAATGCCGAAGGATACGTTAACTCCGTCACAGAAGAACGCCAACCGAAACGAAAAGAGAGCGACGACATCATATTCAGTAGACGCGATTTGGAAGGAAGACAGTACCCACATATGGATCCTATGGTCATCTCTGCCTGGTTCGGCCCTGCTAAAGTTTTTCGGATTCTAATAGACACGGGAAGCTCCGTAAACATCTTGTTCAAACATGCTTTCGACAAAATGAAGTTATCAATGAAGGATGTGTCTCCCTGCGACAAACCACTGCACGGTTTCACTGGAGATGCAAAAATGCCCCTCGGGCAACTTGACCTCTTCGTCGAAATAGGAAGTCATCCCCGCTCCGTGGTGCGAAAACAAACGTTCGTGCTAATAGAGAACCACTCGGCTTACAACGCCTTCTTGGGGAGACCAGCCTTGTCTGACTTCCAAATTGTCCTAGCCCCCTGGTGCCTGAAGATGAAATTCCCGACAGACAACGGAATAGGAGAAGTAGAAGGAGATCAAGACGCTGCCCGAGACTGCTATGTAACTGAGCTTCGCAACAACCGCAGAAAGAATAAAGGAAAAGATGCAGAGACTACTCTCTGCATGAAAAGCTTGGAGGCATAGCAACTAAAGAAAGCCCCTCCTCTTCGATACACAAGCGATCCCTTCAATGAACTAGACCCCCGGGATAAAGAGGAGGAGGCTACCGCCGAGCCTGCAGAGGCTATGGAATTCGTATCTGTAGATAAGCACGATTCAAGTAAACTATTAAAAATCGGATCTCAGCTGAAAACGGAATTAAAGGGTCAACTCATTGACTTTCTCCGCCACAACTTAGATGTATTTGCGTGGACCCACGCCGATATGACAGGAATCTCTCCAGACGTAGCGTGCCACATGTTGAACATCGATCCCACCAAGGTACCAGTAAAGCAGAAAAAGAGGAGCATGGGGGCAGAGCGATCAGCAGCCCTTGATGAGGAAGTAAAAAATCTACTTGCTAATGACTTCATACGGGAAGCCATCTACCCAGAATGGATCGCTAACCCAGTGCTAGTAAAAAAGGCCAATGGAAAGTGGCGAACATGTATTGACTTCTCCAATCTGAATGACGCTTGCCCGAAAGACTGCTTCCCACTTCCCCGAATTGACCAACTCGTGGACAGCACAGCTGGGCACGAACTCCTATCTTTTATGGATGCATACTCCGGATATAACCAGATCCCCATGCACGCTCCCGATCAGGACCACACTAGCTTCATCACCGACCGCGGATTATATTGTTACAAAGTCATGCCTTTTGGACTCAAAAATGCTGGAGCTACCTATCAACGCCTCGTCAACAAAATGTTCGCAGAACTGATAGGACGTACTATGGAAGTATATGTGGATGACATGTTGGTGAAGTCCAGGAAAGCCAACGACCATGTAAGCCATCTGGACGATATGTTTCGGGTACTTCGCCGATATGGAATGAAGCTGAATCCTCTAAAATGCTCCTTCGGAGTATCATCGGGAAAATTCTTAGGATTCATCGTCCACGCCAGAGGAATCGAAGCAAACCCTGAACAAATCCGAGCTTTAAAAGAAATAAGGATACCTTCCACTCGGAAAGAAATGCAGAGCCTAAACGGAAAGGTGGCCGCCCTAAGCAGATTCATTTCCAAGGCAACTGACAAGTGTGTCCCTTTCTTCGAAGCACTCAAGAAAGACAAAGGGAGGTTCGAGTGGACCGACGAATGCTTAAAAGCCTTCCTCAACCTAATCGAACACCTTCAGAGACCACCAGTACTCTCAACTCCAAATGAAGGTGAAGTGTTATACCTATACCTCGCTGTATCATCTCATGCTCTAAGCGCCGCCTTGGTAAGAGAAGAAGACCGCACACAACGTCCGGTTTACTTTGTAAGCAAGAGATTTACGGGGGCAGAAGCCAGATATCCTAAACTTGAGAAGTTAGCATATTGTTTATTGATCGCGTCACGGAAACTGCGACACTACTTCCAGTCTCACTCCATCAGGGTTCTAACCGATCAACCACTAAGACAAGTGCTCCATCGTCCTGACACTTCTGGGCGACTCCTCAAATGGTGCATCGAACTAAGTCAGTATGATATCACCTACCATCCCCGCACCGCTATCAAAGGACAAGCCATGGCTGATTTCATTGCCGAATTCACTACCAACGAAGGCAAGGAACAATCCGAAGTAGCAAAAAACATCAAGTGGAACCTCTTTGTAGACGGAGCATCGAACGAACAAGGCTCGGGGGCAGGTATTGTGATCGTCACCCCCAGGGGAAGAAAGTTGTACTATGCATTAAGATTGGAGTTCACGGCCACTAACAACGATGCTGAATATGAAGCAGTAATAGCGGGATTGGAACTGGCCCTAGAAATTGGGATCAATTCCTTATGTATTCATAGTGATTCTCAGCTTATCGTAAACCAGGTACTAGGAGAATTCCAGACTCGAGGAGAACGACTCACAGCATACCTAAAGAAAACCAAACTGCTGCTCGATCAATTGGACCATTATCTAATCGAACACATTCCTCGAGAAGAAAACCAAGAGGCAGATGAACTTGCAAAGCAAGCTAGCATGAAGGACAGCACCATTCCCGGAGCACCAGCAATCTCAAGGCAGCTAGCCCCAAGTTTCGAACAAGTAAATCTGATAACTGCAATCGAAGAAGGAACCTGGATGACTCCTATCCGGAAATATTTGCAAGATGGCATACTACCCGACAGGCGTGATGAAGCCAAGAAGATCTTGAGAAAAGTTCCCCACTACACAATACAAGAAGGCATCCTCTACCGGCGTGGCTTCTCTAGCCCCTTATTAAGATGCGTCGCCGGAAGGGAAGCCAAGGAGATATTAACAAACATCCATCAGGGAGGATGCGGAGATCACACTGGAGGACAGACTTTGGCAAGAAAGATACTCCGATATGGATATTACTGGCCCACACTAAACAAAGATACCCTAGACTTCGTTAAGAAATGCGACAGATGTCAGAAGTTCGCCAAGATCCCTCGACTGCCCACAAACGAAATTACTCAAATGACCAGCCCTTGGCCCTTTGCTGTATGGGGAATTGACTTAATTGGCGAACTGCCAACGGGCCGAGGCGGAGCCAAATATGCTATAGTGGCAGTCGATTATTTCACCAAATGGGTGGAAGCGGAACCTTTAAATAAAATATCTTCAGCAAAAATTATTAACTTCTTGATCAAAAACATTCTGTGCAGGTATGGAGTCCCCCTCAAGATCGTATCAGACAACGGACTCCAATTTGACAGCAAAGAATTTGCCGACTGGTGCCAAGAGCATGGAATTCATAAAAGCTTCTCATCAGTAGCTTACCCTCAGGCAAACGGACAAGTTGAAGCTGTCAACAAAATTCTCAAAACCCTAATCAAGAAGAAACTTGAAAAGTCAAAAGGCGCTTGGGTGGACGAACTTCCTACGGCACTATGGGCATACCGCACATCTTTCAGAACATCAACGGGACATACTCCTTTCTCTTTGGCATATGGATCGGAGGCAATGCTCCCAGTTGAGACTATTGTGCCTTCCCACCGTAGGATCCACTACAACCCAGAAGAAAACGAAGAACTCCTCCTCATGTCTTTGGATCTGATTGAGGAAAGGAGAAACGATGCAGCACTCAAAGCAGCAGCTCACAAACAAAAAGTGGCAGCACTATACAATTCCAAAGTCAAGCATCGCAGCTTACAAGAAGGAGATCTTGTCCTCAGGCGAATCTTTCCGCGCCCCGGGGCACTGGACCCCATCTGGGACGGACCATATGTAATTCACAAAGATCTCCACAACGGAGCTTACATTTTGTCAACAGTGGACGGAGAGGTGTTCCAGAGGGCATGGAACATCCGACACCTCCGTCGATACTTTTCTTAACTTGTACTGCCCATATGAAGTGAATTAACAAAGAGAACCAGTGGACGTAGGCATTTTCGTGCCGAACCACTTTAAAAAATCTTGTCTCTTTTTAACTTGTTCCTTTATGTCTTGGCTACTTGTTAAGTTTTATCCCTTTCTGTTGAACAAAATCCTATGGCATCTCCACTCAAGACGCACCGCGGCCTCATCTAGACTAGGCCTAACAGGTACGCCACGATTCTATGCACTCGCCAATGAGACTCTTTTGCTCCAGCATCCCTCTGCTGCGGGTTAACTCATTGCGCGCCTGCCCTCAAAGCCAACTGTAATGAGCCGATTATAAGTCATCATAAAGGCCGACTATAGCCGATGGCAGCTCATTACGGCGTTCGGCTCGTCGGTAACCGTGAACCTACTTTAAGCCCCAACATAAGGTGTGGCCAGCCAGGGGTAGTTCACGGCCAACGGCACCCACGCTAGCCGGCCACGGTAAATCGAATAATACCCACGATTACGGACCATAACGGTTCGGGTAGTTACCGTGCGCGATCTCGGCTCTGATGTGTCTTAAGTGCGGCTGTGGTAAAAAAGAAAACTCCCCGCGGAGGCGTAAGATGGGTGACAGATGTCTCCAAGACCCACAGCTAGGGAAAGTGACTACAAAACCCGTTTGCCACGAACTTAAGCACATCGACGGCCTTCCGTGACTGGAAGTTTTACTTTTACTATATTTCCATTTCATTTAAATATTTTTCTCCTATCCTGTGTAACAAACTCTAAAGTACAGGAAACCAAATAGGAAGCATTCACTCATGAGGCTCTAAGCCTGCGTACTGGGTGGCAGGGCGCTCAGCTATACCCGTAAACAGTTACACAAGACACTCAAAGCTACCGCCTGCGAATAAAACATAAAGGGCGGTACTCTCTTCTTTTGTACATAAATGCGTAACTATAACTTATTCATACACTGACATTGCAAAACGTGAAATTATATTTCAAGCAAAAACTTAACATCAAACACAAGTGGAATCACAGGCATATACATAGTTATACTTCTCACACAGCACATAAAGATAGCAACAACATTTAAACATGACAAAATCAGCTTATATTATAAGATCACACGAAGTTATTCTTTGCAAACAATTTTATTACAGTTGCATATCAAAGACTAACATGAACAGTGATAAAAAAGAAACAAAAAGATGGCAGATGCATCCACACTCCATCACCAACTCCCCCAGCCTACTTAGCCGCAGGATCGGAGCCCCCAGCATGTGGATCTGAAGTCCCACCTGTCCAGATCAGAAGAGGAATTCATTAAACGAACGATCAAGTTATGAAAACACGAAAAGAAAAGAAAGGGAAAAGAATAACTCACCAGCATCCGCCGCTTGATCCTCATCATCCAACTGCACGCCCGCTTCCTCTGCAGCGAGTAGCCGCATCCCCTCCTTCACCGCCGCTTGCTCCTCCTTTGAGAACTGAGCAGTAACCGCACTCAAGTTGAAAGCCTCTCCGCCTTCCTTACCCGCATTCACCCTGGCCTCCTCTAAAGCCTGGAGATACACCTTGGCCATGACCCGGGGGTAATCGTCCATCCAAGACAAGCCGCCCTCCTTCCAAGTGTGGAAGTACATATCCTGCAACATCTCATCCATCATCCCCTCGTTTTCCTCAAACTCCCTCACCCGGGCCTCGGAAGCTTGCAACTTGGTGATGGCGACGTCCCTCTCTGATTGGTATCTCAAGCAGTCAACCTGGAGTGACCTCCTCATTTCCTCTTCCTTCAACTTGAGGGACCTCCTCATCTCCTCCATCTCCTCCTTCAACTCGGCCTGAGCCATCTCCGCAGCCTCGAGCCTCCCTGACAACTCCTCTACCCGCTCGAGATCCGCATTTCGAACCTCATCCACCGTTGTAATAGCCATGTTAATCCGCTCCCTGCAGGTGACCTCCATTTTCCGTAACTCCGCCCTACTTGCCTTCTCCATGGTCTCTTTCAGACGCTGGGAAGCTTCCTCATGCTGGGAGATCTGGATGGCTTGGTCGGCAAGCTGCTTGGCCTGATCGGCAACCTTTAGCCTTAACCGAATGTTAGCACTCCCAATCTCCTCCCCGGCCTTGACCAATCGAGCATGATGCTCCATTAACTTCTTAGTCTCTTCGGCCACCCGATCAATATTAGCCTTGGCCTCGTCCCCCATGGTGACTACCCGTGTAGTAAGTAAATCAAGATCTAAAGATTTGGCCTCGTCCAGCACTCTTACCATGGGGTTGCGGGGAAGTAGGTGCTCGCCCGTGGTCTCATCGAATGAAATGTCCCGAAAACTTGGGTCTAAATCAGGATGGCCGGCAAAAGGGTCACGAGGCACGGGGCGAGGCACATCGGGACGCCTTATATGAATGACAGTAGAACTCTTGGAAGGAGGAGGAGGGGGGCAGGGCTCCGTGCTCTCCTCCGTAGTATCACGAGGAGGCTGAGTAGGGGGAGACAGAGTAGGAAGCTGCGAAGCAGAAGAAGACTCAAATAAGGAACGGCTCCGCTTCCTTTTCTGAATGCCCTCTTCGATGACCCCAAGAAGAGGGCGGTACTTGACTACGTCCCCAGTGCGATCAGTAGAAGGTTTCGCGGAAGCTCTCCTCGACTTAAATTGTTCAAGGCGGTGTCGAACATCCGACGTTTTACCCGCCTGGCCTGCCCCTGGAATAAAGAACAAGTGTTACGAACATACAATAATCCGCAATTCAAAAAATGTGCTAAGTTAAAAAGAAAGAAAAGTGAGGAGACACATCTGTTATACAAACCCGGCGGAGGAGTGGGATACTGCAATAAGTCCTGGATCTCATTCCAGGACGGAAGTGAACCGTAAAAAATTTCTAAGTCCCTATCGAAAATGGAATCGGCAGAAGACAAAAGTTCACCTTGCATCGCCGGGGTCACCCTAGCTGAGGAACCCTTAGAGGATGGGTCAGTGCTAACCACAGCTTTGCCGGTTTCCTCTGCCTTCTCCGTTTCCTTCTCTGTTTCCGACTCCCCCTCTGACTCCCCGAAGGCCCGACGGAGAGCCTCATCCAGTTCGAGGTCCTGCTCAGAGGTTAGAGCAGCAACACCGCTACCACCCTGACCATCGCCATCTCCTCCACCCTCCGACCCTTCTCCAACTTCACCTCCTTCCTCCTCTTCTACACCTTCCTCCTCCGGGACATCCGGGCAAGTACTTGGAGAAGGGCCATCGGACTCCTTGAGCTTCTTGCCTCCTACGACTGGACGTTGTGCAAAGGGCTTCCTCTTGCCACCCTTTGCTGTCACCCCACCTTTAGGCTGGGCAGCCTTCTCTTCTGCCGTGTCCCTCTGTTTGACTACGGACTGATGTGGGAGGATCAAATTATACGACAAGAGCCTGGCATTCCTAATCAGATAAGCAGCCGATCTGTCTCTCCCGGAAATAGCTTCAATTTCTGCTGCCATCCGAACCAAGCGATCATCTTCCACAACCGCAAAACCACCTGTCGCTAGCAAGAAATAAAAGCGCATAAGAGAGTGAATTACAGCCAAGACAGGAATTATGAGTAGAGTTTTTACTTACATCCGGAGGTAAATCGGCGAATAGAGACGGAGTCATCCCTGACAAAGAACCATTCCTTCTTGAACATGCTATACTTCGAGTATAAATCCAAAACAGGCTTGAAGGAAACGGCTGACTCCAAGCTAATATATGGGGACCCCTTCCTGTACCCCCTCAGATTGTACAGATATCGTATTTCCCGGTTGGAGGGGGCGCGCCCATATCTCTTCTGGAAGATAGCATATAAGCATACCAGAATGGCATAAGAGTTGGGCTGAAGCTGGAATGGAGCCACCTTCAGATAAGTGACGAAGCTTAGTATCCAGGCGTTGATTGGAGGAATAGCCCCGCACATGCAATGGTACCGGCTATAAGCGAAGTACCCCTCAGGGGGATCATATGGCATGACCCCTTCCCCCGGTAACAACATAAGAGCCCTGTCTATCCCAAAGGAACGAGATATAACGTCAAGTTGCTCCTCCTTTAAGGAGCTTGGGAAGCAGTCAGGGGGAGAGTTCAAAAGTTCCTGTGGACCACATCCGTCCACTAGAGACTTCGGAATAGGTCGGTGTTGCCCGGATCCTGATTGGACTGGGGGCGAGGAAGAAGAAGGCTCTCCTGTGCCTCTAGACTTCTTTCTGTCTGATCGTGTTTCCGCTTTGCGAGACATTTTCTGCAGCACAAGAAAAACCTAATATTAGAACAAGGAAAATAGAAAAGTAAACAAACAAGTGCGTGCAAGTGTGGAATTTCATTCGCAAGCTGAAGTCTTCCAGATCACAAGTTCATTCGGTTTCCATGTTCATTCGGCTTCCAAGTTCATTCGGTTTCCAAGTTCATTCGGTTTCCAAGTTCATTCGGTTTCAACCCCATTCGGTTTTCATCTCATTCGGCTCCAAGGCAGTAGTCCCATTCGGTGAAGCAAGGACATACGTGTGTATTCGGTAATAAGTATATACCTGGTTCGGTATAAGGTTGGTTCGGCAAACACTTGATTCGGCAATGGAGTGATTCGGCTCTACTCGTTCGGTAAAGAAAAACAAGGGGGGTACGGCCTCTATATATAGGCAAACTCACAACCACCGAACCAGATGTCTCGCCCAACCGGACCAATGATACCGGACCACCAGAAGCCGGATGAGAATAGCCGGACCAACCAAGAACCGAATGGAACCCTCTATCTACCGTCCAAGACCAGGAACTGGGGGCACGCAGGGCGCTTCACTCAGATAAGTACCGAACTCCAGAACTAACTAATAAAATAAGATTATGACAACGATGAATAAGTCGTAAAACTCCCACTAGCATGAATTAAATCGTTCACACGTGTACGCGACCACGAATGGTCCATAGGCACGCTCTGAATGGTCATTAACCCTATCATCGTGGGAATTTACACTTTGACACGTCTTTTTAAACTCATAGGTGAGACGGATAGTTGACTCTGATAATTACGAAATGGCTAAGCTACTTACACATGTACGGGATCACGAACGATCCCTAGGCATGCCCTGAGCTGGCGATAAACCACCTTGACAAACGATCCAGGGAATCACTCTAACGTGAACCTGGCATCGATAATGCAAAGCCCCCTCGGGGCACACCAACTCGCCTCGAACGGCGCAATTCACTTCATCCCGAACGTTTCGACCACGAACGGTCATCGTTTGAAATCACACTAAAACTGTAAATCCCTTTGCAGGACCTCAACAGGATATGAACATCCAGCCCATGACATTACAAAACACGCCTTCTTGCCGCAGGGAAACAAAGCGCGACACATGCAAGCACGTGCCCCACTTTGGGGGGCAAATGTTGGGCGGATTCTCGCCCAGAAGGCCACGAGACCGTGAAGCGTCATGTCCCATGCACATTTGAAACCAACAGGCACAGTAGGCGTCATCTCCTTGCACTCAAGTGCTCATGTCCATTCGGTACCTCCTTGTACCATGGTCCATTCGGCATTCATGAACCCAAGTTCATTCGGCGTCCATGCCCTCAACTTCATTCGGCTCTCTCTCCTCTCATGTCCATTCGGCACCAGCTCAACACCGGACCACACAATGCCGGTCCAATACTCCACATCTCCACCGGACCACACAATGCCGGTCCAAGCTACCACTCCCACTCCATTCGGCAAGGCACAACCACCATTCCATTCGGCATGAACCATGGCCGAACCAACTCCACTGCCACTCCAACACTACCACCGGACCAAGCTCCATGCCGAATGTCCCCCGCCGAACCAGACAACTGCCAGTCCAGATCGCTTCAGCCCGGGCCCACCAGCAGTTATATACTTCCAAGACCCCTGCCCCCTACCTCATTCTATAAATAGAGGGGCAGGGGTACAACAATGGCAGACAAGTTTGAGAGCTCAAGCAAGGAAGGAACTTTCAAACTACTTTCATACACTTGTACACAACGCATTGTACTTGTAACCTGAAAGAAAGAAGATAATAACATATAAAGTGGACGTAGGCACATTCTGGCCGAACCACTATAAATCTGTGTGTCTTTTACATTTCAGCCCCTACTTTTCTCATATTTACATACTCATCTAAAATCATTGAAAATTACATATAATCAACTAAATAATACGACTTGGAGGTGTTTGTCCATTTTTTGTGCAAACAATTATAATATCAGAGGATTTCTATAAAAGTGTTTTAGCTATTGTACGGTAAAAACCCGACATGATTATTTATGGCGTGGTCTTACGAGATGCTTTTGTTTTTAAAGGATTTTTGAACTTTAATAGTCAATTGAGTGTGATTTTCTCATGCCGGTATTCCAGACTGACTCGGGTGTTATTTAACTGTAATGCTCGGGTCAGACCGAGTATTATAGGATACAGGTTTTTGATGCTGTGGAGCTCAGGAGATGAGCTAGACGACGATGCGTATTCTCGTACTTGTTTATATGTATATGCCGCTGTGTTGAGTAGTTGTGTATCTAGTTGTATGCTATTGATGTTGTGTGAACTCTTATGATGTACTCTGATAATGTAATGTATAACAGATATATTTGATTTTTGAGTAAATATTATTTATTCTCTATTATATTTATTTCTGCTGCGATGGTTAGATTCTGTTGTTGATTTATATCTTCTTCTTCTACCTCTTCTTCTTTAACCCAAATGGTTCTATTTCTGTACAACTTGAGTTGAGTTAGGTAAAATAGTGTTAACTCAAGGGGTACGGATTTGCGGGCTGTTTCACCGAAGTTGTCAACTGCAATATCGGAGAGGGCATCGAGAGCTACGTAATCAACGGTTGTGATCGTTTTCTGAGCTATAAATCAACGGCAAACTAAGCTCAAAGTGTGTGCGTTTGGGGGGGCATTTTCTCATCATAGGAGAGGCCGAGCTTCACTGGATGTTGGGCGGTGGTAGAGGCGAGCACGAGCTTGCTAATGGTGGTTGTTGATCGACGTGAAGAAGATCGTGGGGGGGGGGGGGGTGCGTTCGAAACCCTAGGGGGACGGCCAAATGGGTTGTTCGTGCGTTCTTACCTGTAGTCGCATGCGTTTGGGGAAGAAACAGGGGACGGCCCTGATGCTTGCATTTGGAATGTGTGGCTAAGATGGATAGAGGTTGTAAAATATTAAAATAAAAATGTAAATTTAGTTCATTTATAATTCGTGTAAACTTTAAACAAGTATAACTTTTTCATACGAGGTCCGTTTCGCACGAAATGAATTATGACGGGTTCGTATTGACGAACACTACGCAATGGAGCTGGTTTGGAGTCGTTAGGAGATAGTGAGAATTTCAGGTAAAATTAAACGCACGTTTAATTTTTTTCGAAATAAAACGCTGGAACTGATATCGGAAGCAAGGTGAGAACTTCTCACTCAATCGAAATTGTTTCGATTTATATTTTAAATAGTTAGATTTAAAATTGCTTGATTGTATGCCAGAATGATAAATTGTTATCTATTGATTGTTAAAATAGACATTATGTGCCGTTAGTAAGCGGAGGTTATTTATTAAAAACATATACCGCGATAATTTCACTGCAAAGTGAAATTGGTATTATTTATGTACTTGGAGTTGATTTCCCGCATTATATAGTGGATGAGACCCTATTGCGCCGCATAATAGCGGATAATATTTTATGAATCCCATATACTGCGATATTCCATACTGGAACGGAATTTGGTATTGTGCTAACATCTGTGGATGCAGGGAAACAGGTTAGAGGGATCCAAATGGATTCCTCACCGGTATTTATTTGATTACAGATATTGTGATGTTTGTTGATTATCATATCGATATATGATATTTGGATGTCGTGATTGACTATTTGGTGTTGTTGCATCATCAGATCCATTTTTGAAGTTTTAAATTAATGGTTTTGATTTTAAAAAGAATTTTAAAGTGACTTTTGAAAGTATACGTTTTATTAAATTTTGAATTGTTAAAATAAATAAACATTATAATTTTATTGTTATAAAAGTTATATTTTTGGAAAATAGTACTTAAGTATGATTTTGGAGTTATATAAGTTTTAAATAACGTTTTGTAAATTATTAAAAGGATTGGTTTATTTAAATTGAGATTTTTGAATTATTATAAACGGTTTATATAAAAGATTTCTAAGATTAATACTTATGATTAAAAATATAGGAATTGTGAAACAAGTTTTCATAAAACGTTAAAAAGAAGTATAAATGGATTTCATAAGTGAATGAAATTGATAGATTTATAAATTGTGAAGTTATAAAATGAATAGATTTTGTAAAATAGAAAATTATAAATAATTAACTTTAAAATTGGATTTTTGGCATATAAATGAGATTTAAATAGAAATGGTTAATAAGGGATTTTTATAACTCGAAGTTTTTATAATATATAAAGGTGAATTTATAAACATTGATTTATAAATTCAAGATTGATTGAATTTGATAAGTAAATTTTTATAGCTTATTAAAGGAGTATATTCACGATTTTGGGACAGTGGATAATTTTTGAATTGAATATGTAAAAGTGTTGAATTTGGTTAATGATTTATATTCATGATTTTGAACAGTGAATAATATATTAAAGAAATGTTTAGGGAGTGATCTTTTAAATGGAATTAAAACGATTTGAAGCTGTTTTAAAATGTATTAAGTGTCGAAACCATAGATTTCAACATTTATTGTTGAAATAGACGTTTTTGAGAAATAAGGAAATGGTGGACTATAACACTGTTGTTATAGTAAATGATTTCCGAAAGGAAATGTTTTATATAGTATTGGGATTTATATATCTATTTTAAGTTCGAATCCCTATACTAGTGATTTTGGGTCGTCGTAACGATGTTTTACGCAACATTCGTTTTGGCCCAAATAAATGTGCTTAAAATAATGGTTTCCTTAAAGAATGAAATATATACTTAATTTCGATTTGAGTATATCGAATATTTTTTAAGTGTTGAAAATAAATGGATTTGTGAATTACTTATTATTAAATAAGTATGGAAATGTTTTCCAATATAAAGTGAATATTTTGAGATTTTATCTTTTAAAGATAAATTGAAAATGAATATTAGAAATCGATTTGGAAATCGTATATTCATAGATATTTTGGAATTGTAAATTCACTATGGAATTTATAAAAGAAAGGGAAATTTATTTAAAAATAAACATTGATTTATTTTTGAAGTGTGGAAATAAATTTACGGATTCGGAACGTAAATATAAAGTAAATCGGTAAGGATTTATTTAATTGGTTTAAATGAACCATTTTGAAATGAAAGTATTTCCGTGTAAGGAAAATGATTGAAATTTATTTTCAAAAGTGGTAAAGGTAAAAAGTGATTTGAAAATTTGTTTTCAAATGGTTGAAGTGTGGAAATTATATATCTAGTAAAGATATTTGTGGAAAATAAATAATTTGGGAAATTATTGGAATTTGGTGATGTTGAACATACCTATTGATAGTTAAATAACCGACTATCAATATTTATCTTTGAATGGGTATTTGTTGTAATTTGCTTGAATTTGAATGCCACGCTTATTTTCAAAAATAAGCGCTCACTATTCGGGTTAGCCGGGAAAGGGCCTTGGGGTCGTATAACCCATTCCGAATATGTGATACGTCGTTATGAATTGCATTTGATGACCGGTGTTGAAGACCGGATATTTGTGAAAACGGAAGGATTACCGTCGAATGTTTCTACATCGGCTGATTCTCGATATAGAAATTTATTACCCTTTGTGATGGGAAGCCAGGTCGTGATTAGTGAATATCCGGATTGCAAGGACTTCTTTGGAAGTGCCTTTGGTTCCGTTCGATCCCGGAATGGACTTGTATGGATGTGTGTCTGATGTTACAATTTGAGATGTAAAGCTGGTTTCTATCAAATATATTTCCGTTGGTGGCGGAGAATAAATTCTCTTAGCTTTACACCCTTAGAGGTTATGTAGTCGATGGTTACTAGTGATACATTCCCAAATTGGTAATGTGGCATACGAAGTGCTGTTGAGCATATGTGATCAAAGCACGGCTTTTGTATAAAGCGTGGCTTTGTGGACGAGACTTCGTCGAACCTCACACCCCGAAAATGGTCAAAACAGGAAGGATGCGGCAAGGTTATTAGGGGGTAGCGCCCCTTTAGTGTATGTCATTCCTTCTGGATAGAGGTGGTATCATGGTATGGAGCCCAGATACTTAACCTATGTTGTTGCTGCAAATTTATTGCTTTGTGGTTGTTGGAATCGAGGATCCTCGGATATAGATCGGTTACGATCGGGGAATGACATATTCGTGTTAGTAGTTACCTAGTTTGAAAGGTAACCCGGCCTTGTGTTGGCAGAGATCCGGTTAGGTTCTCGGGTCATCTTTCCAGAGGCGTACCCATGTGGCAATGGGAAGTTCCTTGGCCTAACCATTTGTTGGAAATCCAAAGAAACAATACGAACCCTGTACGGTTTTAGTTGTATAACCTGCCATGGAATGTGGCGGTGATCTGCTATTGAACATGGTAGCAATAGTAGGCATACGATAATGGTCGTATGTTAGCTAAGATTTATATCTTTACTTTCGAAATGATTTTTCCTACACTATGCACTAGTAATAATATCAAATGTTTCTTTTTAATGCATATCAAGCATCTTTGACTATCATAAGGAGAAATCTCCTCCGATTCTGCGTTTGCATTGTGTGTGCGTGCAGGAGGCCTTATGGTAGTTTCATTTTCTAAAAAGCATTGCGAATCTATTTTAAAAATATCCCTTTTGTTTGTTTTAAAAAGATAAACTGTTTAAAGTTCTCACACCAGTCCCATGACTGACCTGGAGTTTATTTTTTTCCTTCCTAAACTCTGGGTGCCCACCAATTTCCACACGGGCAGTCTAGAGTTAGGTTATCAAGATATTTTGGAATTCAAGAGTTGCAGGAGGCAAGCTGGATGGCATGGAGTATTCACTAGTATATAGTATTTCTTTTCCGCTGTTTGTTGTTGTTTGTTGTTGTACACTCTGATGATGTAATGTAATGTAATATGATGTAATGTAGTAACTGATATAGTTCTTTTGTTTAAAGATTATTCATTTATCTATTATATGTTGTTCCGCTGCGATTGTGAGATTCTGATATTGTTCTGTTGTTTCTTTTTGTTCTGTTCTATCTTTTTCTCTCTTTTTCTATCTTTTACCTCTTCTTTAACCCTAACGGTATGATTTTCCGGCCTTCGATTGCTCGGCATTTGATACAGTGGACGTATTGATGTCGGTTTTCGAGCGTCGAAAAATCGCACTCGTTACATAAGTTAAAGAAAATAAATTGGAATTTAATAAATGAATTATTGGAAAATTTGGATTTAATTATTTGAAAATATAATAACTTCACTTTTAAATGGTTTAAATGAATTATTTTTTATTATAATATAAACCATTTTTAAAGGGTAATTAAATTTGAATAGTTGAATTTGAATTCAAATAGTGATTTGAAAATGAGATTTTGAAAGAATATGATATTTTGATATATTGAAATGGTTTGGAAATGATTTGATCCTTATTTTGATTTAGATTTGAATTTGAAATGATATTTGATTTTCAAAGTATAAAATACCATTTTAAATTTTATAACCACGGGTACACTTCTTTGTGTGCCATTTGATTTTCTTATGATTGTTTTGATACGCACCTTGAATTTGGGAGTATGGCTAGAGGTGAGCGATTACTGCAACTCTGCGCTACCCTAGCCACATTTACACTGTTATTTGCATTAATACTTTAATATGGGTATTTCTATGATAGTGTTTATTTCTGCTTAATTGATGGTTTACGGGATCCTTAAAGGATGGTCAATCCCGAGCATCCTTTAAGTTATTGAGCATTTCTATTACAGTTTACTTGAGTTGGTTTACATTGTATAAGTATGTATGTCCTAACTCGAGTGTTTTTGTGTTTTACTTTACGCTCGGGTCAGCCTAAGAGTCATAGCTTTATGGAGTTAGAGATTTGTTGGAGCTTATCTGTCTGTCTATTCGTCTGTTTCTGATCCAGTTATTTTTCCTATTCGAAAGTTGCTTCTGTATTATTGATTTATGTATCCAGACTTCTATTGTATCCATTTTTAAACTATGATATTTTGTAAATGTTTTGAGAGTTTGTATATAGTAGCTTCATGAACTACTACGTTATTTTATTTCCGCTGCGAGTTATTCTGATATTTTGTGTCTGTGATTCTGTGTTGATTTTATTTGCCCCGAAATTTAGTAGAATATGCTATTTTGAATTATTCAAGTCCGACATGTGTGGATTATTGTCGATTTGAATAGTCCAAAATAGTGGGTCGTTACAAGTTAATTAAAGCTATATATCATCTTCTGAAAACCACATTGTGTTTTATATATTTTAGTGCCTATCTGCGATCTTCATAGTGATATTCATATAATTAGGGGCAGACGAGTACTTCCAAGCTGAGACCTATCAAAGAAAATTTTGAATAAGCTTAAATTTCACAATATCTAGTTATTGACAATATTTACAGTATTTGAATTTGAAAAATTATATGTTTAAGTCATGCATTTTAAAGTTGAAAAAAAAATCGTATTAAGGAAAGTTGATGTACAGTTAATTTTCTTCGGCAAAAGGAACCTTCTAAGGTAGAAAGAATTGCTTATTATAACTGCATTTTTTACGTGGTGCATCATGATCATCATAATTGATTGATTATTTGGATCTAATCAAGATAATTTATTACTTAGTCGACATGGTTCTCTAAAATGCAAAAAAATTGATCACTATATCAACATAAAAAATGCAGGTAATATGTCTCTTTCAATACAGAGTATTATACTACCCTATATATAAGGTATCTGTGGCTTTTTTTTCTTCTTCAAGGCGTCGCTAGCATATGCTTGATATTTTACTATGCACTTCAGAATCATGATGTGCACAAGTCATATTCCTTGAACGTTAAGTAACTTTTCATGTTTGATAATAAGTGAATAAACCAAAGAATATTCACATTTCGGTTTAGTTCACTACACCATAGATAGTATTTTGGCGCAACCTTAGGCGGCACATTTGATACGGCTATAAGCCGTATCAAATTTAATACGGCTTATAGCCGTATCTATATCATTTAATACGGCTTTAAGCCGTATTAACATTTGATACGGCTTATAGCCGTATCAAAATCTGTGCCTCTTTTCGTGGGAAAATTTTCCCCAAAACGCACACCCTCCCTCCTTTTTTTTATTTCCAGCCTTCCCAGAAACTACGACGGCGACCTACCTACCATCTACAACACAATCTTCCACATCCAGACGAAACAAATCGCCAAATCGCCTCCCTAGAAACTACTACAGCGACCTGCCTACCACCTACAATTACAATTAGGTATGTACAATTTGATATCTAGTATGATGTTGTTAATTCATGACTTCTTTTTTCATGTTTTTGGTTTTGTGCAATTAGGTATGTACAATTAGGTATGTACAATTAGGTATGGATCATTCTGATAGCAGTGTAGATCAGTTGAGTATTGGCACTAGTTCTTGGGTTTTGGAGAGAGTTTTTCTACAGTGAAGAAGTTATTAATTTTCATTTTTCAATCGGCCTCAAATTTTCCACGTGTAGTCCCCTCATACTCGTCTATATTGTTCCTGCTAGTGCAGTCATTTTGGTTTTGTGCGTACTTGTAACTTACTGCTGGCTATGCCTTCTTATGCCTTCTTTCTTGGTGCTGTATTTTACTTATCCTGCTTTGGATTGGCTCGCTAGAGCAATTTTCGGTTGAAATATCTGCTAAGCGCACTATTCTATGTATGTCAGTCTACACCCGATATGACTTTAAAGGGTGATTGAAGAATAATTAGTTTTAAGTACTGTTGTTATTTGCAATTATAAAGTCCTGAAGTTCATATAGTCATCTGTACATGCAACTGTTGGGAAATTATAACCTTAATATATATTTGGTATTTATTAAATGAAGAAAAAAAACTATCATGCTGTTGTCTACATTCGTCTATTTTTGTACCCACTACCCAGGGTCAGAAAATGCACTCTGTTGACATTGAGGGTTGTATTTTCACATTTTCTTCCATCTACACATACAAATATTATATCCTTGCAGCAACAACTAGGAAGTTCGCCTGTGGACCTAATTTTAGCTGATTTTAAGTGAGCTTTTGTTGCATCTTTGCTTTTTCCGTCTCCTCTGCAACTGCCATTGCTTCACTCGAAAGCTTTTCAATACTCGAAATCTTATTTTCGGGAATATATATTAACTATTAAATGATATTTAAAGTCAAATATTTAATTATTCTTCAATTAATTAATTTCTTTAAATAAATAAATAATAGTACACTACATTATAATCACATATAAACTTATCCAATTATATTTCTCAAACACCTTTCACTTGTATTGCTACAAATTTCAGCTACTGCACCGCATCGCAGCTTCCAAAGGAGGGCATCGCAGTGAAAAATCGACCAATTCTGTAGACTAGGGTCAACTGACTGAGCTGTGATTCCTCCACTTAACTGATTTACCCTGCTCCGGTTCCTCAAGCACTACCCCTTAGATACCGAGCTTTGACCACTTTTAGGTATTTTTTTAATATTCTGCAATTTTTCTGTAATTTATATTCCATTATAGACCGATTTGTTATACTGTTTGAAATGAGCCATATTGATATGTATGCTTTGCTACTCATACATTTTCACTCAATGTGTAATGTTTTAAAGAAAATTTTGTCCATGATGACGGTTGTTATCTTATTAGAATTACAGTTACTGATCAGCTTAGCGTCTTAGGTAATTTTAAGTGTTGTTAAGTCGATACAAATTTGGGTTGGTATATCTGCCATACACAATAAATAAGCCTATGTAGTTCTTTGGTACAAACTAAGTAATCACTGAAGAAGAATCAATAGCAATGGGCATAGAAATCAAACCAATTTCTTAATTAGCTGCCATTGGCTTGACTGGATTGCTAACAGCATGTTGATTGTTATCTTATATTTGTAAATAGGGCCAGTAATAGTTGAGATGCAGTTTTATTTCTATCTTTAATCTACTGCGAAAAAACACTAATAAATAACGAATACATCAAATATTATTATTTTATATATAAAAAATATTTTAGTTCTTTTTTGATTAGTAGAATTGAGAATGAGTAAGCTAGATGATAAGTAAAGTATAGGAAGATAATGGGTAAGATGGAAGTGCTGGTGAAGGGTGTCCACAAGTTGGAAAATTAGATGTGGTATTGATTGGTAATTTTTTCCCTTAAATTAGATTGCATTTTGTAATAATGTATAAGCATAAATATGAGAACAACTGGATTAGATGAAGGTAGTATATGTATGTTTAAGTGTTGTCTCACATTATATATAAGGAGTCATTTATAATACAATCATGAATTCATGCACCATGACTAATTTGATATTCTCAAAATGTGATTGTGGATACAATACTTTTGATTAAGAATAAACTCGTAGAAAAGTATACCATTCATTCTTTTTTACGTACAAAAAGAATTATTATTTTGCACTATTTTTCTTATAGGAGTTTGTATCATATAAGTTATTTACTTCTTTTCAGGCACGTAATGCATGTGCCAAAAGTTATTGATATTAATTCAAAATTTGGTAAATATTGGTTGATAATAGTTATAGTACATTCTTTATCAAACATATACTTTAGTTATAGAATATGCATGCAGTATGAATGTTTGGTAAATCATTGATATATTCATGTTTTGAATGTCAATATTTGGAGAACTATGGTATTTAACAGTATTTAATACTAGGAATGCCTGAACTATTTGTTTCTTCACCGATAGAGATAGGGTACTAAATGGTGATAGCGGTTCCTTAAGGTTATGCAATCAGCATTATCATTTTTCAGATATAAATACTTTTAGCTGAATTCAATATCCTTATTCATCTAGTTGCAAAGTTTTTGACAATTGAATCATATTTCTTATTTTCCCAACATGATATGAAAATGTGTTCACTCATGGTATCCGACATGAAGAGTATAACTCCAGAACAATTTGAGAATAGAGGCAACAACCCTTGTAAATCTAGGAGGCACTCTCACTTTGTCCCTTTTGCTTCTACAAGTGATAATATTACAGGCCCAACAAATAATTTCAATACTGGCAAGGAGGAATTCACCCTGTCTGAAATCAATACTGCTAGTCTAGTCCAGTCAATACATGATACAACAAGATATGTTGAGTTAGCAATTCATGACTAACTCAACATATAATCGTCTCTGTTTTCAAGAATTTCATGCTCTACATGTACGATATTTTGTTATAGTGTATGTACTAAACACTATATGGCAATATACAGAAAATGAAAAGTAACAAAGAAAAAGTAAGCAGCAAGTAATCAACAGAAAGTAACAGGTAGAATTGAAAGATTATTATGCAAAGAAAGAACATACTTCTCAAACATCAGCAAATATACTTCTCAAACTGTCATTAGCGTTTATTTTTTTGGTACGACGCGTACTTCTGAAAACTGTCTTTTGTACTACTATAATTTATACCCATTTTTATGTTTGCGGGTTGAATCAGGAATGATCTTTATGCAATCTTTGGTGCTAGCTAATTTTGTTTGGTTTAGCAAAAAGTGTAGCAAGAGACTTGGAGTAATTCATTTGCAAAAGGTTTAGCCAGAGACACTGTTACAGATGTTATACTCTGGGTTCCATTGAACATCTTAAGGTCTTGTATTGATATTGTGACTTGTGTAGCTCTTGTTTTGAGCTTAACTTCATATTTGTACTAAATGCTGGTATGTACTATTTTTCGTGTTATGTAATGATATTGTTAAGTTATTATGCACTGCAATGCGGATTATTGAATCATTTGATTGTGCACTGCCTATAATATTATTTGTTTTCTAATATCATTTGAGTGCGGAATATTGTATATGTATGTGTAATTGACTACTTAGATACGGCTTCTGGCCGTATCTAATGTGTCAATTAGATATAGCTAAAATGGCCGTATCTAATTGATACATTAGATATGGCTATTAATTGTCTCTAATGAGACAATTAGATACGGCCTTAGGCCGTATCAAACTTGCTCATTAGATACGGCTATTAGCCGTATCTAATGTATGAATTAGATATGGCCGAAGGCCGTATCCAATTGTATCATTAGAGACAGCTAATAACCGTATCAAAAAAATAAGCTCGCCATATTTTGATACGGCTAAAAGCCGTATCTAATCGTATTAGATACGGCTTTTAGCCGTATCAAAATATCGTTTATGGTGTAGTGGTTAGATGAAGAGAATCCAACCTTCTTACTTTATTGGTCAGTTACTATTATGCTTTGGATGAGTATTTGATAATTTTATTGCAAATTTAGTTGATTATTCAAAAAGAGGGAGAAAAAACACTCATGCAAATGGGAGTGCAAGAGGAAGTGCATTTTAAAGGAAGTCGCATACAAACTCTTTTAGCACAAGCTAAAAAGGCACATTGCATACACCCATTTTGGATAGTGGCGAGGAATATCTCTTAATGTTCAACATTATTGATTTGGTTACAGGAGTGGGTAAGTGGAGAAAACCATAAGTGAGTTATCATGAGGTGTCAACAATCTCATCTTTTAGTTTTTGTACTTCAAAAGGTTCTTTTTTCTGTCTCATTCACAAGTATCTCAAATTAGGTTTCCTAAAGTATGAGAAATTGAATAACAAAGAATGTAACGACCCGATATTTTCAACCATTCGCATCCATTATAAGTGTATAGGTAGACACTCATGCCGGAATTGAATTGCTCAAAATACCGCATTGTAATTAAAAATTTGGCAAATCTCAGAATATACATTAAATAAAAATCACAGATCACAGACACAGAGTAATAATAATGCAGCGGAAGTAAAAAGAGATAGTAGTTCATGAAGCTACTATATAAAAATATCAGAGTTACATAAAATACAACAGAGGAAATAAAGTACAAAAGAAGTCTCACTTCATAGATGTCAACTAATACAAGAGCTGAAAGGAACAACAGATTTCAAAAGATAAACTTGACAAGTAGATAATCTCCAGTTTCAATCTCCAGAAAGTGGAAATCCAAATCTGTGAATAACTCAGGCTGACCCGAGCGTAAATAAAAATACAAACACTCGAGTCAGGACATACATACTTATACAATGTAAACCAACTCAAGTGAACTGTAGTAAAGGTACAAGTAACTTAGAAGATGCTTGGGACCGCCCATCCTCTAAGGATCTGTTAAACTATTTACTATGTAGTATATTGCGCTATATACAGTAGTGTCTAATCAGTAAAGTATAATCATATAGAAAATAGCGTTAAGGGGATGGTGAACCTTAACGCAGTCGGATCTTTAAAACCAAAATCGTAGTGGGCTCGATATAAGAATATGACACGGCACGCGAGGCAATGCCAGGGTGGATACACCGTTTGCACTCCCGGACCGGTGGTGACGGCAAGCCAGCAGCTTCCGCCCACCTCGAACAATACCCCCGAATCAAAGTGGCGCCACCGAATCGAATCACAACAGTAATATAATGGTTTCCGATGGAGCATGCTCGATGAAAGGGTGCGACCCTTTGTGTAGCCCGGTATAGCTCCTGTTTTAGTCATATATGCCAACTCACGGGAGTTGGGTCCACGTAATATACCTCGAGAACGTCGCCACCATCCTACTTTATTCTAGAATCTCCACCGCGTACACAGTTGTTAAAGTGGTTTTCGGTATTGGCCGGCTATAAGACAATATCCGATCCCGGTCTCTTTAACAACCAATCGTTATTATAACCCGTAGTTATAACCTTTTAAAACAATATTTATACTTCAAAATAAAATATTATTTCAACCCAAATCTTTATCAAAATAAAGATTAAATCATTCCAAAATATCATATCTTTCGGATCTTCTTTTCAAATCATTTTAATATCAAAATATCATATCTTTCAAAACTCCATTTTCAAACCATTTTAATATATCAAAATATCATATGTTTTCAAAACCACATTTCAATCATTTAATATATCAAAATATCATATCTTTTTGAAACCACATTCATTTCAAATCATTATTCATTTTATTCAATTTAAAATATCATTTCAATCCATATGTCAAAACAGTATATATTCCAAAAATCATTTTTAATCGTTAAAATGAAGTTATTATATTTAATAATTAATTTATTAAATTTCCAAAATTTTCGACTTCCAAAGTTCATTTATTCACTTAAGTTTATCAAAGCAGTGAAAATTCACTTTTCGTGGCATTTAGAAAACGCTACGGAAAAATACATTCAAAACAGTTCAATTTAACAGAAGACAACATTTTAAATGTTGTAATAGGGTTTACTTAAATTTCGAATAAACTTAGTTAAATTCAACAATTTATAGAACTTACAAAAATTGCTATAATAGCTTTTAATTCAATTTAGCTTTTTAGTTCATTATCATCAACTACAGCATTTTCAAATGTTGTAATATCATTTACATTATAATTAATAGCATTTCAAAAATACAGTCAATTAACTTCAAATATTCAATATAATTTCTCAACCAATTATATTTTTATTTAAAACATTTTTAACTTATAAAATCATACATTTTCACATTTATAACATCATTTAATTTTTCCTCAAGTTCATGATCTTATAAAGTTAAATTTCCATTCAAAAATCAAGATTTAATAATAATTCACTTATTAAATTGCAATGTTCAATTTTAAATCCATTACATTAAATTTCAACTTAACACTTAAGTTCAAATTCTCAAATATAACTTAATTTTATTTTTATTTACTTAACTAAAAGTTCACTTTTAAGTCAATTTCATAAATTTCCAATTTTAGTTATATTTCAAAATTTCAACTTAAAATATTCTTTCATTTCACATTTCAAATTTGTTAAAAATCATTAATATGATATAAAATCACTTTTAATTCATTTAAATTCAAATTATCATAAATTTATCATAATTTCATATTCAATTTAATTTCCAATTATAATTAAATCAAATTTTCCAAAATAACTTACGTTCAGAATTTTCGAACTTTTCATTAATTCATTTCACTTACAATTGTTCAGAAAATCAATAATACTTTACAAAATTTATTTTTAATAAATTTTAAATCAAAATATTATAATAATTACATTTTTAAAATATTTTAAACATTTTAGAAAAACATATTTTAACTACGGGCCTGTATATAATTTTCTACGCTAGGTAAAGTGATACGGGTAATATATCATTTCAACCCGTAATTTACAAAGAAAAATCCGGGTTTATCATTTCAAACCCGCAGTCCCAAGTAAAAGAAATAAATTTGAAAATCATTCAGGCCTATTATTTCAGCCCATGACGAATTTTCCCAATTCTAAAGTCCGTTCGGGTATGTATCATTTCAACCCATAGTGATTCTAGTCTATAGGGAACTTGCAATGGTGATAAACAGATATGAATGAACAGTAACAACATATATATATAATAACAGATGATATGACATGAAATTTAACAAGTTTAACATCATATATAAATAATCACAGTCAGTTATAACATCACATAAAATTCTACACATTCAATTATTGTTGTTGTTTCACAACTGTATAAGTATAAACGTCGTGTGAGTTTTACTCACATTTTATGGCTGGAGATTTCAATACCAATGACACAACTGATTCCAGAAGGCACGATGACACAACAATAGGCTCAAGTGGGAAGAGATCCAAGCTTAGAACTTGTGTTACAACCCAAAACAAAATATCCAAACAAACACAAATTCAATAAAACTAGATATGAAATAACTTTGAAATAAAAAGGAATAAAAAGAGATATGAATGCAATGACTTTTGCCTTGCTTTCTCTATTCTTTTGCACGACCTAGGGGTTTATTTAGGTCAGGTTTGACATGACTTTGGCTCAGCTTTGATCATAGGAATGCATGGCATAAAGGCTAGAACATGTGGAGGAAGTTGCAACATAAGAATATCAAGAGACTAGGCAACATAGTGTAGTTTTGGTGCACCACAAGGCTCGTCTACATGCATTGTTTGGCTCGGCTCTTGATGTTTCAGATCTGTACAGAGGTTGGAGGGGTGTGTGATGATCAGGTCAGAGGTGGTGGTTGCTGCTATGGTGGTGGTTAGGGTGGTGGTTGAAGTGGATGAGCAAGAAAAGGCCAAACAAGCATAGGTATAGGCTTTTGGTTGCATTTGGAAGAGTTTGACCATCAAGGGGTGTTCGGCCATGGTCATGGCTGTAGGCTTAGATGGTGGTGATGGTCGGGAAGAGATGGAAGGGGGTGGTGGCCATGGAGCAAGGGGGAAAGCCGCTCCAATCAGGGGAGAAAGCAAGGCAAATTTGCAAAGAAATAGGATAAAAAGTAGAAAGAAAAGAGGAATTTACCTAAAAAAAATTCTTCAATATGGAGGCCATGATTTTTAGGGTTTTGGAGCTTTGAAAATTCGTGAATAACAGGAGGAAGTCGGCTGGAGAAAAAAAAGAGAGGAATAGTTAGGGTTAATTGGTGAAAGGTTAGGTTAAAATTAAAAGGGTGGACTATAAAGGCCCATAGGAAGATAGAAAGTTTAAGGCCTTTCAAATTTCTCTTTTCTATTTTGTAAATACATAAAAAACCTGATAAAATAGATAAATAATCTCATAAATAATGTAAATAAGAAAAATAAATAAATACATTTTAAATTATATAATTTATATAAAGAAAATATCAATATATGTGAAACTAGGCTAAATAAATTGAAACAACCCAAATAATCTTTGGAAAAATCTATTTTTAATCAAAATACATATAAAATTAATATTAATAAATTATATAAATAGCAAATAAAAGTGAATGTATAAAATAAATAAATAAAGTAAGGAGTGGCTAAAAGAACTGATGAATTGATGACAAAAGAAACTGTAAAAGAAACGTGAAACAACATTACGTTTCTTAGCCTTTAAACCTTTCAAACTTCTTAAGTTTGTTTACATAACTTGATATTCTGGAATTAATAATAATAACAGATAATATTTCTAAAATTTATCAAAATATAAATATATATATAATATTTATTAAATATATAAAGTTAAATTAAAGAAAATAGCTAAAATAGTATACTAGTCTAGAAAATTTGAAATTACATTAAATAAATTTTAGAAAATTCATATGAGCTTGTAATATATTTTTAAACATAAATAATAATATAAAATAAAAGTAAATTCACCAAACAAATAAAAAAAATTAAATATAATTTTAATGAAGAAAATAGCAGAAAATAAGAAAACAGCCTTAAAAAATAGGAAATAAATGCAGTAAATTTTTGAAAAATTCTATTATCATTTTAAAAATATCCAAAAGTCAAAGTATACATAATATAACATAAATATACAAGTTGGAATAAGAGATATCAAATAAAATGTCATTTATAAAATTTAAAATAAAGACTATTGCTGAATAACCCAATATACACACAATATTGAAAACAGTATAACTTTTGCAATTTAAATCCGTTTTCAACGAAACGAAAAGCAATGTTCTTAAAATTTTATGTACTTTCATAATAAAAGATAAAATTTAGAATTTTAAACTTTTAAAAATTTAAATTAAAAGTCAAAATTTGATTAATTTGACCAAAATTCACTTTTTGGAAAATATTCTTTTTAGTCATGCTTTGGAATGATAATTCATATCAAAACTAAAGTTTATATTTAAAGTAACAAAATTAATCATTCAAAATAAAAAAATAAGTTTTTAAATCAAAATTTAATTAAAATAATTAAAATATACAAAAAAAATAAATCACAAAATACAGGGTTGTTACACTCTCCCCCACTCAAAACTTTTCGTCCCCGAAAAGGAATGAGGTACGGCAAAACACAGAAAAAAAATAGAGTGCGATAAGATTAGGACAAGATGACAAGGAGATTTAAATTATACCTGATAACTATTGTTACAGGTATGTTTAACAAGGTGGAGATGATCTTTCCAAGATTCTCCAAAATCAAGAACTCAAGCACGCAAAATAGATTCAAATGAGTACCAAAGATTATCAAAGATTATAGAAAGATGCCTATACCAGTCTATAGCAAGATAAGGATGATAAGGACAACCAAAAGATAGTTTGAAAAACAAAATAAGGAAATAAATTTGAAAGCATGGAAATTTCAACTTAAATAGAGAATAAATCTTTACACAAGTTAAATAAATCTTAACTATCCCAAATTTCATTATCTTATTATCCAATCATCTTAAATTAACAATTTTTAAAACCATGGGTTTGAAAAATAATCATTTATTACACTCACAATGTAATTAATAAATTTAATTCTTCTTTATTCCTAATTAAAATTAATTTATTCCTCTCACTATATTTATCACTTATGTTAAACATACTTACACTTATTATAACTGCTTTCTTTCATTCTTAGTTCTTTTAACATCATTTTATTGTAAGTTATTCAATTACCCTTTATTATATTTACCTCTGTTAATCATTTTATAATTAAAATTTAAGTGTATAACATTTATTATAACCACTCAAATTTCATTTATAAAATCTTTTTATATTGTATATTATCCAATTACATTGTTAACTTCTGAAATTAAGGTAAGTTATATTTGAATGCAATTATATTATACAAATAAAACTTTCCAATTCAATTCTCTCAAGTTTTAATCATTTATCCAAATTTTTGATTCTCTTTTTATAATTGAAATTATTATTTAAAATAAAATTTAAGAATTGTATTTCCGATTTCTCCAAACCATTTAGAGATAAGTAATAATATAGATATAACATGTCAAATCAAATTTCAATCATATATCTATATATATTATAAATCAAGTCATATTTTAGAAATTCAAATCAATTAAATTCCCCCGAAACAAAACTGTAGCAAGACCACAGAACAGTCTCTTCACTTCGAAACTCAAAAATGAACGTCGATGATGTCACGATCATCACCGAAGTTATTTCCCAGCGACAATGAGAAGAGCACTAATTTTAAACTTTAAAATTCTTTGGAAACAAATTTCTATTTGAAAATACTTTAAATAATATATCCCTTTTAAAACTTTTTAAACAAAAGGTTTGAAACCATTGGAAATCAAATTCTCAAATTTCTTGTTCTAAATTCATTTCAGTTCCCAAATCAATTTATAAACAACTATTTATAAATTCATTTATAGAACAATAAATGATAAATTAAGTATTATCACTTCAAATAATCAATTTAAATCAGTTTATTAAGTTCCATAAATTTACTTATATATCAAAATTTTATTTCATTGACCAAATTTTAAAATAATATTGTGTCAGTTTGTTCTGTCAAAGTGTTTTAGAAATCCTATCGATAGCGTTGATCAGACGAATCGATCGGAAACCCAAATCAACATCAACAACCCAAACAACACAATATATAAAACAAAACATAGATATACAAGTACAATTCAAAATGTTTAGAAGAATAGATTGGAAACAAAAGACAAGATGATTAAATAACAAAATAGGGAGGTGGATTAACTTAAATAAATCACGGGCAACCTTAACCGGGTCAACCTTGACTTAAAGAATAAGATCAATGTAGATTTTCTAGGGTAAATCTACATTCGATCTTGAGAGTTAGAGTTTGGAATAACAAAAGATATTAGCATCTAAACCAAGGATAGATATAAATCTCTGGTGAATCGATGCTAATTTGTAAAGGAGTTTTCCCCCTTCTTTTTTTCAATTCAATTTAAAATTGGCGTGACTGCCGACTTACTAGAAAGATCATTCGAAGCGGAGTTATGAAATACTCCAGAGTCAAAAGAAGATGAATAGTGAAGGATACGAATGGATTTTGGAATCGTAGGGAACGTTCCAAAATTCAAAGGAATTGAGTCAAAAAGGAAGAGATTCAAACTCGAATGTAAGTGGTTCTGTAAATACATTCACTCCATATGCTGAGTTTTGCCTAGAGCTACCAAAGCTCTGATACCAACTGTAACGACCCGATATTTTCAACCATTCGCATCCATTATAAGTGTATAGGTAGACACTCATGCCGGAATTGAATTGCTCAAAATACCGCATTGTAATTAAAAATTTGGCAAATCTCAGAATATACAGTAAATAAAAATCACAGATCACAGACACAGAGTAATAATAATGCAGCGGAAGTAAAAAGAGATAGTAGTTCATGAAGCTACTATATAAAAATATCAGAGTTACATAAAATACAACAGAGGAAATAAAGTACAAAAGAAGTCTCACTTCATAGATGTCAACTAATACAAGAGCTGAAAGGAACAACAGATTTCAAAAGATAAACTTGACAAGTAGATAATCTCCAGTTCCAATCTCTAGAAAGTGGAAATCCAAATCTGTGAATAACTCAGGCTGACCCGAGCGTAAATAAAAATACAAAGACTCGAGTCAGGACATACATACTTATGCAATGTAAACCAACTCAAGTGAACTGTAGTAAAGGTACAAGTAACTTAGAAGATGCTTGGGACCGCCCATCCTCTAAGGATCCGTTAAACTATTTACTATGTAGTATATTGTGCTATATACAGTAGTGTCTAATCAGTAAAGTATAATCATATAGAAAATAGCGTTAAGGGGATGGTGAACCTTAACGCGGTCGGATCTTTAAAACCAAAATCGTAGTGGGCTCGATATAAGGATATGACACGGCACGCGAGACAATGCCAGGGTAGATACACCGTTTGCACTCCCGGACCGGTGGTGACGGCAAGCCAGCAGCTTCCGCCCACCTCGAACAATACCCCCGAATCAAAAGTGGCGCCACCGAATCGAATCACAACAGTAATAGAATGGTTTCCGATGGAGCATGCTCGATGAAAGGGTGCGACCCTTTGTGTAGCCCGGTATAGCTCCTGTTTTAGTCATATATGCTAATTCACGGGAGTTGGGTCCATGTAATATACCTCGAGAATGTCGCCACCATCCTACTTTATTCTGGAATCTCCACCGCGTACACAGTTGTTAAAGTGGTTTTTGGTATTGGCCGGCTATAAGACAATATCCGATCCCGATCTCTTTAACAACCAATCGTTATTATAACCCGTAGTTATAACCTTTTAAAACAATATTTATACTTCAAAATAAAATATTATTTCAACCCAAATCTTTATCAAAATAAAGATTAAATCATTCCAAAATATCATATCTTTCGGATCTTCTTTTCAAATCATTTTAATATCAAAATATCATATCTTTCAAAACTCCATTTTCAAACCATTTTAATATATCAAAATATCATATGTTTTCAAAACCACATTTCAATCATTTAATATATCAAAATATCATATCTTTTTGAAACCACATTCATTTCAAATCATTATTCATTTTATTCAATTTAAAATATCAGTTCAATCCATATTTCAAAATAGTATATATTCCAAAAATCATTTTTAATCATTAAAATGAAGCTATTATGTTTAATAATTAAATTATTAAATTTCCAAAATTTTCGACTTCCAAAGTTCATTTATTCACTTAAGTTTATCAAAGCAGTGAAAATTCACTTTTCGTGGCATTTAGAAAACGCTACGGAAAAATACATTCAAAGCAGTTCAATTTAACAGAAGACAACATTTTAAATGTTGTAATAGGGTTTACTTAAATTTCGAATAAACTTAGTTAAATTCAACAATTTATAGCACTTACAAAAATTGCTATAATAGCTTTTAATTCAGTTTAGCTTTTTAGTTAATTATCATCAACTACAGCATTTTCAAATGCTGTAATATCATTTACATTATAATTAATAGCATTTCAAAAATACAGTCAATTAACTTCAAATATTCAATATAATTTCTCAACCAATTATATTTTTATTTAAAACATTTTTAACTTATAAAATCATACATTTTCACATTTATAACATCATTTATTTTTCCTCAAGTTCATGATCTTATAAAGTTAAATTTCCATTCAAAAATCAAGATTTAATAATAATTCACTTATTAAATTGCAATGTTCAATTTTAAATCCATTACATTAAATTTCAACTTAACGCTTAAGTTCAAATTCTCAAATATCACTTAATTTTATTTTTATTTACTTAACTAAAAGTTCACTTTTAAGTCAATTTCATAAATTTCCAATTTTAGTTATATTTCAAAATGTCAACTTAAAATATTCTTTCATTTCACATTTCAAATTTGTTAAAAATCATTAATATGATATAAAATCACTTTTAATTCATTTAAATTCAAATTATCATAAATTTATCATAATTTCATATTCAATTTAATTTCCAATTATAATTAAATCAAATTTTCCAAAATAACTTACGTTCAAAATTTTCTAACTTTTCATTAATTCATTTCACTTACAATTGTTCAGAAAATCAATAATACTCTACAAAATTTATTTTCAATAAATTTTAAATCAAAATATTATAATAATTACATTTCTAAAATATTTTAAACATTTTAGAAAAACATATTTTAACTACGGGCCTGTATATAATTTTCTACGCTAGGTAAAGTGATACGGGTAATATATCATTTCAACCCTTAATTTACAAAGAAAAATCCGGGTTTTATCATTTCAAACCCGCAGTCCCAAGTAAAAGAAATAAATTTGAAAATCATTCAGGCCTATTATTTCAGCCCATGACGAATTTTCCCAATTCTAAAGTCCGTTCGGGTATGTATCATTTCAACCCATAGTGATTCTAGTCTACAGGGAACTTGCAATGGTGATAAACAGATATGAATGAACAGTAACAACATATATATATAATAACAGATGATATGACATGAAATTTAACAAGTTTAACATCATATATAAATAATCACAGTCAGTTATAACATCACATAAAATTCTGCACATTCAATTATTGTTGTTGTTTCACAACTGCATAAGTATAAACGTCGTGTGAGTTTTACTCACATTTTATGGCTGGAGATTTCAATACCAATGACACAACTGATTCCAGAAGGCACGATGACACAACAATAGGCTCAAGTGGGAAGAGATCCAAGCTTAGAACTTGTGTTACAACCCAAAACAAAATATCCAAACAAACACAAATTCAATAAAACTAGATATGAAATAACTTTGAAATAAAAAGGAATAAAAAGAGATATGAATGCAATGACTTTTGCCTTGCTTTCTCTATTCTTTTGCACGACCTAGGGGTTTATTTAGGTCAGGTTTGACATGACTTTGGCTCAGCTTTGATCATAGGAATGCATGGCATAAAGGCTAGAACATGTGGAGGAAGTTGCAACATAAGAATATCAAGAGACTAGGCAACATAGTGTAGTTTTGGTGCACCACAAGGCTCGTCTACATGCATTGTTTGGCTCGGCTCTTGATTTTTCAGATCTGTACAGAGGTTGGAGGGGTGTGTGATGATCAGGTTAGAGGTGGTGGTTGCTGCTATGGTGGTGGTTAGGGTGGTGGTTGAAGTGGATGAGCAAGAAAAGGCCAAACAAGCATAAATCTAGGCTTTTGGTTGCATTTGGAAGAGTTTGACCATCAAGGGTTGTTCGGCCATGATCATGGCTGTAGGCTTAGATGGTGGTGATGGTCGGGAAGAAATGGAAGGGGGTGGTGGCCGTGGAGCAAGGAGGAAAGCCGCTCTAATCAGGGGAGAAAGCAAGGCAAATTTGCAAAGAAATAGGAGAAAAAGTAGAAAGAAAAGAGGAATTTACCTAAATTTTTTTCTTCAATATGGAGACCATGATTTTTAGGATTTTGGAGCTTTGAAAATTCGTGAATAACAGGAGAAAGTCGGCTGGAGAAAAAAAAGAGAGGAATAGTTAGGGTTAATTGGTGAAAGGTTAGGTTAAAATTAAAAGGGTGGACTATAAAGGCCCATAGGAAGATAGAAAGTTTAAGGCCTTTCAAATTTCTCTTTTCTATTTTGTAAATACATAAAAAAACCTGATAAAATAGATAAATAATCTTAGAAATAATGTAAATAAGAAAAATAAATAAATACATTCTAAATTATATAATTTATATAAAAAAATATCAATATATGTGAAACTAGGCTAAATAAATTGAAACAACCCAAATAATCTTTGGAAAAATCTATTTTTAATCAAAATACATATAAAATTAATATTAATAAAGTATAAAAACAGCAAATAAAAGTTAATGTATAAAATAAATAAATAAAGTAAGGAGTGGCTAAAAGAACTGATGAATTGATGACAAAATAAACTGTAAAAAGAAACGTGAAACGACATTACGTTTATTAGCCTTTAAACCTTTCAAACTTCTTAAGTTTGTTTACATAACTTGATATTATGGAATTAATAATAATAACAGATAAGATTTCGCAAATTTATCAAAATATATATATATATATATAATATTTATTAAATATATAAAGTTAAATTAAAGAAAATAGCTAAAATAGTAAACTAGTCTAGAAATTTTGAAATTACATTAAATAAATTTTAGAAAATTCATATGAGCTTGCAATATATTTTTAAACATAAATAATAATATAAAATAAAAGTACATTCACAAAAAAAATTAAAAAAATAATAATATAATTTTAATGAAGAAAATAGCAGAAAATAAGAAAACAGCCTTAAAAAATAGGAAATAAATACAGTAAATTTTTGAAAAATTCTATTATCATTTTAAAAATATCCAAAAGCCAAAGTATACATAATAAAAAATAAATATACAAGTTGGAATAAGATATATCAAATAAAATGTCATTTATAAATTTAAAATAAAGACTATAACTGAATAACCCAATATACACACAATATTGAAAAAAGTATAACTTTTGCAATTTAAATCCGTTTTCAACGAAACAAAAAGTAGTGTTCTTAAAATTTTATGTACTTTCATAATAAAAGATAAAATTTAAAATTTTAAACTTTTAAAAATTTAAATTAAAAGTCAAAGTTTGATTAATTTGACCAAAATTCACTTTTTGGAAAATATTCTTTTTAGTCATGCTTTGGAATGATAATTCATATCAAAACTAAAGTTTATATTTAAAGTAACAAAATTAATCATTCAAAATAAAAAAAATAAGTTTTTAAATCAAAATTTAATTAAAATAATTAAAATATACAAAAAAAATAAATGACAAAATACAGGGTTGTTACATAGAACATGTAGTGTCAACTTTCTAAAAATTAATTGAAAATTTTGAATTATTGAAACAAATTTGTTTGATAACTTTACTGTATGCTTTATCCATGCTTTAGACCTAATTAGCAGGCTTATGTTAATCGTATTTCCTTGAATTATATCCTTAAGAATACGCCAAAGGATTAGAAAGATGAAAGTACCAAAAGAGCTGGTGCCAAATGAAAGCAGCACTTTAAGTTTTTTTTAGTTTTCTTATACATGCAATGAACTGTATTAGTGAATTTTGTCATCGGGTTGCGTGTTTGTGTATAATAAACCTTGAACTGTCAAATGATACTTGCTAGAGTTCCATATGTTGTTTTCATTGCTAAATTTCATTGTTTGCTACAAATTTTCTACGATCAACTCAATGTATACCTACTATGAAAGCATATTTTGCTGGGTACCTTTACCTATTTATTGGAAACAACTATACAAATATGTTTTTGGGTGACATACATTGTTGCCTATCATTATTTCGAATTTGTTTTGGCTGAAATCTGTAGTATTGTATCTTTTCTTATTTGGCAACTTTTAACTGCAATTCAATTTTATAAACTATTTTTTTGATTGTGACATGCTTTGAAACTATTAATTAAACATAGTTACTCATGCCTACTAATAAAGCCAATACTTTAGAGATACTATTTTCCAAGCTTCTAGAATGTCCAAGCTTTATAGGTTAAGTTATTGTGTCCATACATATATCAGTGGTAGTTGTACCTTTAAATGAAACCCACCAAAATCCATTACTTTGTTATCTCAGTATCTACAATTAAAACTTAGGAATTATCTACTTCACTTTCTATATAGAGAAAAATGATTTTTTTTTCCTCCGTTATACGACTAATTTCAAGGAAGCCTCAAACTAAAGTACCAGTAATGAAGATCGATTAAAATTCAGCTACTCCCTAGCATTCTTACTATTATTCTACTTGCATCTAACTTTTATTAGTGAGGATTTTTTAATTTACACCAGATTTGAAAACTTTTAATCTACTTTCAAACCTATTTATAAATATTGGGTATTTTTTGCCATGTCAGCACCACACTGGGAAGAAGTACATGTGATATTCAAAATGACGTCATGTTTTTTCTGAACAAACTATATTGGCGACATTTCAAAATGCACTAACATATTACAAATTTATATGCTTGTGCCATTTAAATTTTGTCTTCCTTTTTGCCTTCTCAAGATTTAAAAATAATTAACAATTTTGTAAAAGCACCATCGTTATTTTTTAAAACAAGAGTGGCACCTTTTTAAATGTCGTCAGTATAAATTGGAAAAATAAAAATAACCGATGGCATTTCAAATATCACAAGTACATTATTGCCAACATGGTGCTGACATGGCCAAAAGTGCTCTGTTTTTATAAATAGTTTTGAAAGTGGTCTTTTTGCATAATAAGGTTTAGATGTGGTCGAAATTTACAAAACTCTATTAGTTATTAATTCATACTATATACTGTTTGATGGTAAAATAGGATCTTACTTCCAAAATTCATGATCGCCAACTGATCAATGTTTACAAACTTCTATGTTCATGTTAAAATGATGTTCAATAAGTTTCGTGGATTTTCGGTGGATTAACAAGATTATTTATATATAATAACTTGGGTAGCAACAACTTCAAAGGTTGCAAGTAATAAACTTTATTCGGTTGGTCATTATTTAATTGATAAAGAGGTTATTTTTTATGGTTTTAAAGCACTTGGTTTGTAAAAGCTATTTTCTGTTTTGATAAATTTGATTTTTGAGTTTTAGTTCTTATTATAGTCGTAGAGTATAGACCAATGAATGGTTTATGAAGTTTAAATAGTTTTTGACTTTTACTATTGTGATTAAACGTGATCTATGAATATTTGCAATGTTAAAGTACTGAGAAATATAATGAAAAAAAATACTTGGTATCCAATACCAAATAAGTAGAAATATATGTTATTAGCCAATCATCATATTATTTTAGTCAGACTTTAGGCATCTTTTTCTTTATATTTTTTTGTTACCATCGCCTATATTGATTAAATACACAACAATGCTATTCGTTTTGATCTTAAGCACAAATCATTTTCCAATTCTATTACTTTTGATGTTATTTTCGCTCATAGGATAAATGATGGTGGGTGGTGGTTAGCAGTTACATAATTTTTTGCTTGTTTTTCGTGTTTATGTTGCCATCATTAATTCGTACAGGTATTGGAGCATCCATACAATTGGAGCCATTACATTTGTTTATTCAAAGAAATAATATTGGAGCCATACGTAGCAAACTTTTCTGAAGCGACTTATATAATCGTTGTTTGTTGGTATCTGTTCTGATTTCATAAACACACAACTTTGTACTGAAAATATTCAAAATTTCTTTATTTATCGATTGTTTAATATAAAAGCTTGATCTTATATTTGTTAATTCAACACAAATAACCGTCTATTTATTTTTTATAATCTTTTAGTCCATGTTCTGAATATAAAAGGACTGTCAAGATAATAGATTATAAAATCTATTGTAATGGCAGTATAAACTTCTAAATATTTTTCTTTTGTAATAAGTTTCAACCCAGTTATTATGTTTTATTGATAAATAAATTTTTTATTGTAACTTGCATTCTATTCGATGAATTATATCTTAATTTCGCTGCTCATGCGGTAAGCCGCCCCATATATCATTCATTCATTTAATACTGTGTACAATCCATTGTGCTGACATTTTGGTGCAATTGTTATGAACAGATATAACTGGAATAATTGCTAGCTTACTTATTCATAATGGATCAAGCCATACATGATGTAAATATGGTTTGATTAATACACCTCATCTTATGCTTCTTCCTAACCAACACTCCTCTAAAAATTAAACTATTTACATGATATTTGCAACAACAAATATAATTATAATCCATGTGCATAGCACGGATTCGCACTGTTAATATAAAATAATGAACTTAAAATGATACTTTTGACATATCAAAAAATTATAAATACTAAAAAAATGATTCAAGGAATCATATATTTCAAATGATGGATATAGCTATCGAGAAATTATCATGAGTAATTTGTCCACTAGCTATGGAAAAATGAATCTAAAGTAACTATAGATGATCTGTAAATTCAATGCGTATAACTTTCAAAATTGTAGTTCATTAATGTACATACTTGAATTGGTGTGCGTAATGCACAGTTAGCGTTTTAAATGACTGTGTCACGTCCTTGTATGTGAACATATATGCATTATTACTATAGGAACAGTAAACGTAATTAAAAAAAACCATGAGAAGTTTAACTTAGTAGTATTAGTATTATGTATAAAACATGTATAATCTGGTTGTATTTATATAACTTACAAAGGAATATTGAAAGAAGAATGTGTACAAGATGGAGCAGTCTTTGATTGCAAGTGGAGATGGCACTCATATCACCAATTCTTACATGATCAGTGGCCACCCTTGACCTCGCTATAATAGCACTAATAAAGGGAGTACGATGTTACAAATATACAAAAAACAATAAAGAGAGTAAACCAACAGATGTTATAAACATACACCTTAATTAGAGGTAATCGCTTATCTTAATTTTATACGCACTCTATAATAAGTGGCATACAACCAACATACCAAAACACGCAGTAAATCAACAAAAGATATACAGTTGTGTGTATAATGCAGTTATGATAACATTGTTAAGAACAACCATTACTTCCAGCTAAGTTGTATTTATATCATTTCACAAGTTGTTAGTCATTAGTTAATAGTTGATATATACTAAACTGAATCTCAATTTGTTTGTAATATTCACCAAAATAATTCAAATAGTTCACACCATCTAACTATAATGTGAATCATGCACATTATTGAGTAATTGAAGTAAAACATGAAACTGAAATTTAACATCAAAAAGGAAATAAACATACAATTATTTTTGTGTGCCCGATGAAGTAATGAATAATGGAATGAAAAAGTCAAATGTAACAAACTTACCACCATTATAGAAGATCATATTTTGCCGGTAACATATCATTTAAGCAATCAAGCCTACAAAGTCAAGTTTCATGACCGCATGTTATCGCACAATTATAGTCAATGTTGACATTTTTGCTCATTTCAGTTTTAGTTAACACAAAACTATTAACAACATACGCACACTACATTTAGTTGCATTCATATATAATGATAGCCTAATAATTAATTCACCAAAATAGAGCTTAATCTAGTGTCATGACTCCAAATGCATTTTGCGCAAAAACATTTGTATATAGCTTGCTGATAGAATGAAAAACTTGACCTTCAACTAGCATTCTTAACAATCTAAGTTATAATTCATACTTAGCGAAAAATTATCACCACTACAAATTGTGAAGTAAATTTTAGACTTCTATTTTCTAGATTTTCTGCTTGAAGGATTTAGATCAGTATAAGTCTTTTGGTTTCCATCTATCAGAACATAAACTAAATAATTTTTCACTTGATAAATTTTACAACACTAATAATCGAGTTAAATTTTTTTTTTTGAAATGGTACTTAGATACAATATGTCACCGGGACAGCAAACCACAAATCATGTGTCAATAAATGTTCGAATCACGCTACACAAGTTTCAAACTTGTGACCTCTTACACCAAAGTCGAATCACTTAACCACTGGGACAATGGTTCTTGTCATCATGTTAAAATGATTAAAACTTGAACATGATTATATATGTTTCATTATTGATTATTCAAATGTAACCGAAATAGTTAATACTTATGTATGAATTTGCAAGTATTATGACCGAGTATCCAGTAAGTATGCTTTAATCAATTGAACAACACAGTACTAATGAAATGTTTCATTTTTATGTTTTATTTTTCCAAAGAAAAATGATAGCACAATCTAAATATGATGAGATACTCTTATTTGATAGTCAAGAATTTATTAAATTAGGACAAAATTCCTTGTGAAAACCCATTAGTTATTTTCATTATTACTTGAATAAATTTCACTAAACAAGCATTCACATGGCGAGCTTAAAATCATTATATTTTGAACCTTGAAACATGATACATGATAGTAAATTTTCAAGCAAAAGTGTCTACCCAAATAAGTTTGATTAGAGTTGATAATAAAAGATTGCAAAATCAATATCGATAAAGTGAACATGCATTCAAATGGTAGTAGTAATTTATGAAAATTTTAAAGATTGGAGCACTTGTCTTCCTCGTTATTTGGAAAGAAACTTGAATATATCTTAATTCCCATACTCTTCAAATTGCTAGTTGCAAACCATATACCCGAGAATCCAAACTCATACTGAATGCACCCCTAAACCCAACTAGCAATTCACATTCCCAATATTCCAAACCCGCAACACCAACGAACACCATAACCAGATATATTGTGCATCCTACCTCACCCCTTTACAATAATCCCGACACTAAAACAAACCACAGCCACCCATGTCTAGGAGTTTAATGTGACAAACCCAAACCAATAGGGATACCCCAGATTTCCCTAACCGCACTCATCTTCCATTGCTCAGTTCCATAACGACCAGATCTATCCATAACCCGCAAATGACCCTCCACGTGCAACCTACGATGCCCCCTATAACTGAAGCAACCACTACCCCATCCATATGTTAATCCACCTTCTGTTCCTCCAACCCAATCCCCAACATCCCTGTAGTTCCAAACCACAACCACTTTGCACAAATCAACCACTACAACTTTCCTCTACATCCAGTGGCCCTCACAACAACTACTTCATCACCATCAACTATCAAATTTGCTACTTTATAAATGTATGCAACTAGTATGCGACTCTATTAACCCTCTATATGGAAATTAACATCGCAACCACTAGGTCAAAACCTAATTAGCGTTATAAATTGAGAAAAAATAATCGCAAAGTGAGAAAAGAATGATGGGGTGGCTCATCACGTAAAGAGTAGGGGATTAGAATCAAAAACAAAGAAAGCAGGACTTGGTTTAATTTTTCCTAAAAGATAAATAAGATTTTATTTCAGTGGAGATGGGTTGTGAAAAATGAGGTCTATTTCTTCTGCTAAGTTAACAAGCGAAGCAAATGGGTGGTCTATTGCTTCGGTTGTGTTTACAACCGGGGTAAATGAATGACCTATTGTTTTGCAGGGGTCTATTGCTTTAGTTGTTAGGGTGGGACCAAAGCAAATGATACTGTTTGTTTTGGTTTCTAGCACAACCGAAACAAATGAGATGAAGCAACATACATATTGTGTATTAGCGTCTTCATAAGCTTGTAACTAGCTAAGAAGTTTCCCTATTGCCACGACCTCTAAAAAATTTTTCACTTTGATGATAGCGACAATATGTTTGAACTTTGGATCTAATGATCTAAAAATATTCTCCATAATTCTTACATCATCTAACTTTTCACCGTTTCTTTTGGGTTGTTATAACCATTAAAACACTTAAGAGGTAATTAGAGACAATTTCACCTTCTTTCATATGCAATGTTTTAAGCTCTCATCTTAAAGTTTGAAGACGTACGTTTTTGACTTGATTGGCTCCTTTGTAAGATGTTCGAAGCTTTTTCCATGCTTTTTTAGCCGACTTTTCTCCTAAAACCTTCTTGAAAGCACCTATATCTAATCCTTAATAGATTAGATAGAGAGCCTTCTTATCATTCTTCCATGAATCTCCTAAACTATCTCTTTGAGTTTGAGATAAACCACAATCATTCTCTTTTTTAGTGTAGTCTTTCTCGATCATCTCCCACACATCGTATGCTCCAAGAAGAGTGATCATCCTTAAGCACCAATTTTCGTAGTTGATATTGGTGAGTACTGGGACCTGGAGGGAACACCGATATTCACCATGTTTTTTTAGGAGGCCTTCAAGCTTTGATATCACTTTGTGGAATATTTTAGTAGAAAGATAAAGAGAATGTATGAAAAAGACTTTTTATTATTAATTTTTTTTTTGCTTGATATAAACACAAAGATTTCACCCTTATTTACACTAGTGACAACACCTGAACAATGATTAGGATTCTGCGAACACAACTTCAATCTAAGGTTATAATTAATTTCTCAAATTTTCTCCATATTATTAAACTTAACTTTGTTTCTATGCAATTCTAAAGACTTATCTAGAAAGAGTTTACTATATAAAACTTCTCTAAAACATATTTCTAAGATTTGGGTTTATTACATCAAATAATTAAGATCAAAACAGATTTGATTTTCGAAGAAGACAGAATAGAGATCGGAGGGAAAAAAATTTGGTGAGGAGAAAATAAAACCTTTTTTTAAAAATAGGTACTTTATATACTGAAAACAAACAATGATTACAACTTATATCATGGAGAGAACAAACGATAGTAAGTAAATATAAATTATACTCAAAACTATCATACGTTCGCTAAATACCCACGAAGAATAAAAACAAGAAAGAAAATAAATAGGCACAAAAGCATCAGCCATGCAAGACCAAAGCAACTAAGGTTTATATCCTACCAAGTATTACTTAACTTCATTCAATACTAAATTCCACGTTCGATCAAGAATTCCTGGCATCCTAAGTGTTTACCCTTCCCTCAAAGCTCATCAAATATGGCACTTATCTTACACTAGCGAGAGGATCCGTTGCTACTTCTCCTTTGTGAAGTCAGCAATGTTGCTTAAGCTTCATGAGAAAATACTCATGATTGTCGTTGTTCGTTTAATTTTCTAACCTTTTAATTTTAGCTGCACTACCATATTTTGATACACAGGGTTATCGATCACCTCATTAGCTTTTGTTGCATTAAATTCGAAAGAGATCTATTCCTGCCAATGCTTCCTGCTCTGGTTAGACCTAAAATGTGTTCCAATGTGACCATTAGAGAGCAATGTAGGGGTTTCAGATTGCGAACACTTCTTTTGAATATCTGCCATAGTCCGATCATCATTTGATCTGGAATAGAACTTTGACATTCATTGACCATGTAACCATTATTTTGTAACCGCTCTATGTTTTTTCTTATGGGCAAGTCTGTAGCTGAATTTGATAAAGTTTCCATGCATTCCAAATCCGTATCACGTGCATAATCTTGGTCCGACATTTTAGAGTCTCGTTGAGGTGATTTAGAAGCTAGGGACTTATTTTGATCTGGTCTAATGCCATTTGTGTTAGTGTGTGGCTGTACATGGCATTGTCTGCTATCATCATTAACATGATTGCTACTGTCACTAGTGGTTTGTCTAAAATTAATTGCAGTTGTTTTCTCCATCCATCTTTTTTTTCAAAGGTACAAAGTTTCAATTAGTGACCAAAGTAGTTGCCATTTGGGCATACGATGGGACTCTATTCGTATTAAAAAACAAGTCATTGTTTTCATTCACAATGCAGATTTCACTTGAAAATTTGAAATCGTTAATAATTTCCACTAAGACCCTTGTGTAAGAAGTTTTTATCACACCTTTAGTATAATGATCCATTTTTAATGGATTACCTAAAGCTATTGCAATTCTACTAAGTCCCTCTGCTAACCAAAATTCTAGTTTAAGTCTTGAGAAACGAACCCATACAGGAATGATCTATAGCATCTCTATTGGAAGACTAAGCACCGGAGACCATATTTTCATCATCATCAGTTTTGTATCATTGAAGTACTGACCTACTGCCAATATTCATTCATAGTCTTCCTTGTCTTCGAATTTGATAACATAAAATCTGTTTTCCTGGGTGTGAATAAAAAATTCCTTTTTTGATTGTCGGACTTTTTCAATGTGTGATCAAAATAGTGGTAATATGGGCATGAGCCAACCACGTATATAACAATAGAATTTTTCCAATATCTTCTAGTTGATTCTACAGCTAATTCGTCATTTGTACATAAGTTCTCCACCTGAATTCTATAGTATTATAGAATTTTAAAAAGGGTAGAAGCTGGAATACTTCCTCAGTGATGATATCCTTCCATGTTCTTGTAGTTTTCATTTTCTAAGATTTATGGCTTTGGAGTTGCTTCTTTGGCTTATGGGACTGTTGGTGCCCTAACCCTGGCTCTGATCTGATAGAAGTGGGTTAGAAATCTATGCGTTTCAGAATATACGTAATGTGGATCTCGTGATTCTTCTGTTACCTACTTAGGGGTTTTGCTTTTGAAAATTTATTTTCTCTAATCACACATCTAGACTAGAGTTTTCTTATGGTTGCGCCTTGATATGACTGGAGTAAAACCATCTCCATGTGAAGCTATGATATTCTATGGTAGAACATGATCAGGTGGGGCTGGATGGACAAAAGGAGGAGGCTGGAAAGAGGGAGGGTGTCGGACCTTGAGAAGGTCACCACTTAAATGGCGGCTAGGGTTTCTGTAATAACCCTAAAGCGATAATTTTTTCAAAATAAAACTTAAATGCAAACCTTTATTACAAAATTCATACTTTTCCTTTCATACAAAATGATGAATCCACCTTTATTTATACTAATTCAAATCTCAGATAAAAGGTGAAGATTCACTTTGATTTAATGGTTCAAAACTATTCTCTAGGATATTTCTTCATAAATTTTTCATGAACTTTCTCTCATACATTTTAATGTATGTTATATATCTAAACATATAATCTGCATATTTCCTATATGGAAAATTGAAGATTAAAAAGACAAAATCAAGTTTATTTTCAACGACTTCTCTATGTCAAATTGCTAGTTCCAGAGCATTATGGCGAAGTTTTTATTCACGATCATTTTAAATCCTCAATTAGGTGAATAAACCATGTTATTGATATTGACAGTAATTTTGATGTTGAGGTGCAGTAGAAAAGTAATATTGTTGCTGTATAGAAAAAATGATGTTGAGAATATGAGTTTTGTGAATGGTAGTTTGATTATGTGGAAGAGAATGTACGTTTTGACATAGTTGATGAGTAAATGTGCATCTAAATTGATGTTGAGGGTGCATATTAGACGCTATTGAAAAGATTAAATATTCTAGTAATAATAAAAAAAAAAGTTTATTGGTCGAGGAGATGAGGAATTTGTTTTTCTTATTCTTTTTTTAACACTTAATTTTTTTTTTTTTGGTTCTAGATGATGTCAACATATCTTTCTGTCTATCTTTCTTGTTTCTTTTTTTACTTCTAATTTTATTTTATTTCAGAGAACGTAGACGTAGTTATGTAAGAAATAGTAGAAGCTGTGTGGTGAGGTGTAATGGCTAAGGATAGACTTCTCTATGGGTAGAAGTGATAGTAGTGTTGTTGAAAACTAGACACTATGGTTGTCATTTTATTAATTAAAATGATATTCTTTGTGTAATTTTTTATATTGTAAGAGTGATACTTTATTAAACGTTTATTTTCGGTTTAAAACCTTGATATCTACAATCGAAGTATAGAGCGTTATACCATTAACCCGTTGAGCTATTGGTCCTTGAGTCTTTTTGTTGCTTTACTGTAGCAAAAAAGTTTATTGTTTAAATCCACGGGAGTGTCGTTTTAACCATGAATTTGTTACCGTAGGAGAAAAGAAGTAGTATCTATACTGGAAGATTTAAGTATATTTTTTTGCGATTGGTGGAAGTATTTAGATTCACATAGAAGTGGTAGATAACCTTTGGTTGAAAATGCAAGTAAAGTTTCAACCATTTGACAATGAAAAGACGATGGAGAAAGGGACCATCACTTCTTATTCAGGTGAAACTGCTGGGTATCAGATAACAGAAGATTCCAGACATACATCAACAGAGAGATAAATGAATGTAAATCCAACATATGAACCATTCATTTGTATAGTAAAAAGTAGAATATAATACTAATTATAATTAGCATTTATTATCTAGCCTAAAAATAAAACTTTATGCCTTTTAGGCTAGCTTTTTTTTCTTCAAGTTTGTCATTTTTCCTAATTTTTTTTTTATTTATTTATTGTTTACAGTTTTCTGCTGTTAAACATGATATATAAAAAGAAATTGGTCCGTTTTGGTGTCTATTTTTTGTGGGATACTCTATATTGTTGTTATATGGAACCTATCATGAAGTAATTCATCAGTATGGCCAAATTGTTTTTAATATAAAAACCATATTCTTCCTCTCTCCTTCCGTAATAAAAGGGAGTACATAATTTATAGACGAGGTAGGCCATGAATGATTCCGACATGCAAATACGACAGATGAAGCATCCGAGTAATAAAGTAAAATAGTTGACAAATTGAACCTGTGATCCAAGTAGAACAAATAACGTCCATATACAACATAAATAAAATATAATCATTGTTTAAATTATAGGACTCTCCTTGTCCATATTCCATTTTTATACGTTAAACCTACCACTAGTTTTATGTTTCAAATTCGGTGGTCTTACGACATTTTGTTGCTACATGTTTGTATACCTGAAATTAGACTACTAACGGGTGAACAAGACGAAATATTTCAGTACGAGTTAAATTTAAGTTCAAAACTGGCTGTAGTGAACAGCGAATAACAGCCATTGCTTTCTTGTTTTAAGAAGACAACTAGCTAGATGAAGGCGAAATACGTTAATACGATATTAACGTTTCTGATAAAGTTGAAATACTTTGTGTACATGTAACCTTTCAATATTTTATTTATCCACCAAAATAAAATACTCTCTTCACACGTGCAGGGCCAATCCCAGTATACGTGAAATGTACGCTAGGCCTTAATTTTTAAATATCATGTTCGACATACCCGAATGGATGTTTTTTGTCACGTCTGACATTATTTTTATGCGAAAATAGAGAATAGGCTAGATGAAAACTTTCAACAAATCTTTTTTAGACAAACTTTTGATCCAAACTTTCGAGAAAACCTACTTTTCTAATGGCAACGATAACTAACTGCACCAAGTTGTCAAAGTTAATATATAGAGTGCGGTTGTTTTCGAGGCGAAATGCACATACAAAAAGCCATTTGAAAGGTGCATGAAAAAAGAATGGTTCGCAAAATAGAAATGCGTTTTTTGTTATAAAAGAGACATTCTGCAAGAGTTCATGGACATAAGTGAAGAAAAAAAATAAATGTAGTTTATATGGTGTAAATTGGCACGTTCAACCCAACCGTGATCCATTCATCTTAAATGGACAAAATGACGGTTAAAACGTCAGACGCGATTGTCTCCAAACGCACCTTAACAAAGAATCAATTCAGATTTTTGAAATATATATTTCTAAAATCTAAATCTTGAAAATTCATATCTTCAAAATTTAAAAATCACTTTAATTTCAAAAACTGAGCGTTGTGTATTGTGCTTTCAATTTGTAATTCAAAAAACACACAAGAAGAGCATTACGTTTGTTGCAATAAAAGAACAAAAGAGAGGAACATAGAGCATAACATAGTTTTGTTATTTCTTAGATTTCAGTTTTGTACTAGTTCGAACCCTTCCTACGCGCATGGGTTTCACGACATAGTTTCGATACTGCATTTTTTTGAATATTAAGTTATATGAAGCTGAAGGCACGTGTTTTTTGATTTATAATTCTTTTGATTAGCATTTTCTTGAACACCACTGACAAATATATTTTTTATAATCTGCTTAACAAATTTCTAACCATATAAATTATAATTAATATTTTAGAGCATAATGGTTTTGTACAACAAATGATAACATCAACGATGAGTCTTTCCTTTCTTGATAAATATTTACTAAGCATGCATTTTTATTAATTTTCAAATGTAAGTGATATAAGTCAACGTAGTTTTGTCTTATGTTTAACATATAAGCTTAAATATATACACAGTTTGGTTTGATAGTGATATTCTAAACTTGAAATAGAGAAATAATGTTTGAAGGGAAATAACGTTAAATTAGGTTGAAAGAAGTCACATTTCAACATTTGCATAATTATAGCTTTTAGCGCTAAGCAACAATAATTAGAGTAGAGAAAATATTATAGTAGTTTTGAATCATTATATAGTTTAATGAATGCAATATGACATGACAATTATATGTAATATTTACACACTACAACAAAATGACATTATTACAAATTTGCTTAAAATGTCGGTTGATTGGTGGTTGTAATTAGGATTTTTAACAACTGTTTGTTATCATCAGTCGCAATAAAGTTGTTTTCAACAACTGTTTATATATTGCATTGTAATATATGTCTTTAACAACTTTCTCCATACCATCGTTGTAAATATTAATTCATAACAATTATAATTTATTGTTGTCCTTTTCATTCAAGGAATGTTATTAACAATCAACGAAAATTCTGATTCTGTTACGGAATAAAGAGAATGGAGGCCATTAGAGAGAGAATAATTTTATTGAATTAAGAGATGGATGTTACAATACAATCAAGCTCCATATTTATAGACTACTTATGCAGTGCAGATTACAATAGTGCCCTTTCTTATTTAGCATATTCATCCCTATATTAATGTATATTACAACACTCCCCCTTGAATATGCGTATGTAAAGATGATAAGAGTAATCGCCTCATTAAAATCCTTGTTATGAAAAAACCAGTGGGAAAAAATCATAAACAAGGAAAAGAGTACAACATGATTTCATCTTTAAGTAACGTATATTTTATAATTTTACCACGAGGGTTGATTCTTCTGGATCAAGATAATGCCTCATTAAAACCTTACTAATAAAAACCCAGTGGGAAAAAATATTAGTGAAGGAAAAAGAGTACGTTATAGCGTATTTCATACGCTCCCCCCTGGATTATAACGCATTATTTAATTAGTTTGTTGATGCAGCCGACGCATACCAATTTTGTACACCATCTTCTGAAATGTTGATTTTGGAAGCGCCTTTGTGAATAAGTCCGTCGGATTTTCTTGGGATCGGATTTGTTTCACTTCTATCTTATTATCCTTTTGTAGCTCATGTGTGGAGAAAAATTTAGGAGAAATGTGTTTCGTCCTATCACCCTTAATATAACCCGCTTGAATTTGAGCTACACAAGCTGCATTGTCTTCATAAATAATGGTTGACCTTTCCGTTACTGATGGAAGTTGGCAGCTTTTTCGAATATGCTCAATCAGTGATCTTAACCAAATACATTCTTTACTTGCTTCATGTAGTGCTAGTATTTCAGAATGATTGGATGATGTTGCTACCAATGTTTGTTTTGAAGATCGCCATGAAATTGCTGCATTGCTATTATTAAATACATATCCATTTTGTGATCTTGCTTTATGTGGGTCAGAAAGATAACCTGCATCAGCATAGCCAACTGGATTTGGATTATTGCCTGCGTTAGAGTAAAATAAACCCAAATTTGTCGTTCCACGAAGATATCATGATATGTTTTATACCATTTCAGTGTCTTTTTGTTGGTTCTGGACTGTATCTTGTTAGAAGATTTACTGAAAATGCAATATCTGGTCTTAACTGCATTGGGCCAAATATAATAATACACCAATGGCACTAAAATATGGCACTTTCGGGCCAAACACATTCTCATCTTCTTCTTTTGGGCGGTAAGGGTCCTTTTTAACATCTAAAGATCTAACAACCATTGACGTACTAAGTGGATATGCTTTATCCATTTGAAAACGCTTTAGAATTTTCTCAATGTAGTTTGATTGATGGATTAATATGCCATTAGTACTATGCTCAATTTGTAGACCGAGACAGTGCTTAGTTTTGCCAAGATCTTTAATTTCAAATTCCTTCTTTAAATAATTTATTGTTTCATCACTCTCTTTTGGAGTCCCAATCAAATTTATGTCATCAACATAAACTGCTAAGATAGAAAATCTCTTTACCGATTTCTTTATAAAGACACATGGACAAATGAGATTGTTTTCGTATCCTTCTTTTACCAAATATTTACTAAGACAGTTATACCACATCCTTCCAGATTGTTTCAATCCATATAGTGATCACCTTAGTCTTAATGACTACATGGACTTTGATTTCGCTTCAGGCAATATATCCGTCTGGAATTTTCATGTAAATGTTGGTATCTAATTCACCATAAAGATAACCTGTCACAACATCCGTTAATCTTATATCGAGTTTTTCAGAAACTACAAGGCTTATCAAATATCGGAATGTTATGACATCCATGACAGGGGAGTAAGTTTCCTTAAAGTCAAAACCTGGTCTCTGCAGGAAACCTTGTGCGACAAGTCGTGCCTTGTACCTCACGACTTCATTTTTATCATTTCGTTTTCGAACGAATACCCATTTATAACCTACTGGTTTAACATTTTCTGGTGCTTTCTCTATTGGTCCAAATACACCATGTTTTTGAAGTGAATCTAGTTCCACTTGGATAGCATCTTTCCATTTTGGCCAATCGTGTCTTTTTCGACATTCATTTATGCTATTTGGTTCATTATCATCATTCTCATTATTCTCATTATGGTCATGACTTTCAATTATTTCAGTATCTACTGCGAATGAGAATACATCATCAATTATTATTTTACTTCGATCCCATATTTCTTCGTAGTTCGTATAAAATATTGAGATCTCATTATTATTATGTACCATTTTATCTTTGGAATCTTCTTTTATCTCTTCTAGGATAATATTTCCTTCCGCGCTTCTAGGAGAATTGGGATTTGCATTTGAGTGATCTTTTTGATCATTTATAACCTCTTTAGGAGGTTCCTTAATTGATGATTTTTCATTGGACTTTCTTTTTCTAGGCGCCAAGTCTTTTGAACCAATTGGCCTTCCACGTTTTTGTCTTGCTTTAGATTCATTTGCTGCTATATTTACTTTTGATCCTTCAGGGACATCAATTTTTGCTGGCGCATTTGCTGCTGGAATGTGAGATTTAGTTATTTTTGCAGTGTCACTAAATGCATCCGGCAGTTGATTTGCAATATTTTGAATATGCAAAATTCTTTGTACCTTATATAGGCATTGTTTAGTACGTGGATCCAAATAAGACATAGATGGATTATTCCATGATATTACACGCCGTTCTACTGGAACGGTCTTTTCTCCCCCTAATGGCGGGAAGATTTTCTCATCAAATTTACAGTCTGAAAATCTTGTAGTGAAGACATCACCTGTAAGAGGTTCAAGGTAACGAATTATCGATGGAGAATCAAATCCCACATAAATTCCCAACCGTCCTTGAGGATCCATTTTAGTACGAAGTGGGGGATTAATAGGTATATCCACAGCACAACCAAATTTTCGTAAATGTGAAATATTTGGTTGAAATCCAGTTAAGAGCTGTGATGGTGAAAGCTGATGATAAGCTGTTGGTCTAATTTTAACCGATTTCGATGCATGCAAAATTGCATGTCCCCAAGCTGAAATGAGTAGTTTTGATTGCATAAGCAATGGTCTTGCAATAAGTTGCAAGCACTGAATTAATGATTCTGCTAGACCATTTTGAGTATGAACATGAGCTACTGGATGTTCAATTTCAATCCCCAATGATAGACAATAATCATCAAATACTTGAGAAGTAAATTCTCCAGCATTATCTAGTCGAATCGATTTAATTTGATGATTAGGGAAGTGTGCTCTCAATTTTATTATTTGAGCAAGTAGCTTGGCAAATGCCAAATTTCTTGTAGAAAGTAAACAGACATGTGACCAACGAGTTGATGCATCAATCAATACCATAAAATATTTGAATGGTCCACATTCAGGGTGGATTGAGCCACATATATCACCTTGAATTCTTTGTAAAAATGTTGGAGATTCAGAAGTGATTTTACTGTATGAAGGTCGAGTGATTAATTTTCCTTGTGCACATGGGGCACATAAGTAATCACTTGGTAAATTCAATTGGTTTTAAATCACGTCCGTTTGAGTTTTTGGCAATTTTACGCATCATAATTGATCCAGGATGACCCAAGCGATCATGCCAAAGAATCAATGTCTTTGTATTTGTGAGCTTCTGGCTCATGTTTATAGGGTGAGATTCAACTATGCCAATTTTTGTAAAATATAAACCAGTTGAAATTGTACCAAATTTTTCTAGGATAAGCTTCTGCCTTTCAATTCTAGAAATAACACAAAGACATTCTTTGTTGTTTTCATTTATAGTTTCAATATGGTATCCATTCATTCTTATATCTTTGAAACTCAGCAAATTTCTTTTAGAGTTGCTTGAGTATAATGCATTCTGAATAAAGATATGCGTACCATTAATTTGGTAATATTATATGGGCTCTTCCGGACCCGTCAATTATATTAGCAGATCCAGCTATAGTGGAGACTTTAGCTGAGAAATTTTCAGATAGTTCAGAGAAAAACTTCTGGTTTTTCAAAATTGTATGAGTAGTTGCACTATCTAGTAAGCATATATCATCACCCAAATGGCGTTCCATACCTTAAGAATTAAAGACAATGATTAGTCAATCATAAAAAAATTTGTATGCATAAATAAATGTAATGTAAACAAACAATGTAATATGATTAAAATAGGCTATTGATTAAAAACAACATCCACATTACACATTACTAGTACTGCAAAGGGAAATACAATTAAACGAACACAAACTTCAAACTGATTTATTGATGCAAGCTAATGAAATAAAACGAAAGTCACATAACAAACTTCAAGACATTTCTAATTGATCAACTCGGTCATATCATTGATCATTGCACTTAGATTTTCATCATTAATGAAATTTCCATTGTCATCTTCGAAGAAATCATCTAACTTCAGGTTAGTTTTTTCAGGTAACTTTTTGGAATTATTTGCCTCAATATTCTTCGAGCGATGATATTCTTCAACTGTTTTCTTTGATGATCTACATGTACGTAACCAGTGACCAGATCGTCCACATCTATAACAAACTTCCTCATAATGCCTTTTATTTTCTGAAGCTGAATCATTGTTCTTTATAGGCTCAATTTTCTTTTGTTGCTTTTTAAAGTTGGTGGTTTTGTTACCTTTAAAACCACCATAACCACCTCTGCTAGAGTTATATCCACGTCCACGACCATGTCTTCTACCTCGACCCCTACCTCTTCCAGAGTGGACAAAATTAGCATTAACTTCAGGTAATGCAGTCGAACCAGTTGGTCTTGAGGAGTGATTTTTTATAAGCAATTCATTATTTTGTTCAGCAATTAGTAAGCATTCTATGAGTTCAGAATATTTTGTAAAATGACGCTCTCGATATTGCTGCTGCAGAAGTATATTCGAGGCATGAAATGTTGAGAAAGTCTTTTCAAGCATTTGTGCGTCATCCACCTTTTCTCCACATAATTTCAGTTTAGAAGTGATTCTAAACATTGCAGAATTATATTCTCTTACGGACTTAAAGTCCTGAAACCTCAGGTTCAACCACTCTTGCCTAGTGTTTGGAAGTATGACTGTCTTCTGGTGGTCATAACGCTCCTTCAGGGAGTTCCATAAGTGGAGAAGGTCTTTTTCAGTCAAATATTCTGTTTTTAAATCGTCATGGATATGACGTCTTAAAAATATTAGAGCCTTTGCCCTGTCCTGCTGGGACATAGTATTGCCATTTTTAATGGCATTTTTAAGCATTGAGATTGCAAATGAATCTCAGCATCCAGTATCCATGTTAAGTAGTTGTCTCCAGATATATCCAAAGCTTTAAATTCAAGCTTGGCGATGTTTGTCATTTTGTGAACTGTTCATAAAATAAATTGCATAAGGTGAAAATATTCGCCACAACAACATTCACTATTTGTTTGTTTCCAGCTAAAAAGAAGAAAAAAATGGAAAGTCTCCATTCATGGTATCAAACAACTATACCAAAAAAAAATTGTATCAACAAAACCAAACATTTGGATTTTGCAACTTTCATGTATTTATCAAATAAGAAAGAAAAGTCAGCTTTTGCGTATATTCCATTCCAAACATTTGAATTTTATTTGGCAATAGATCCGCAAAGGGAAAAAAATATTGAATTTAGAAGCCAAAGAATAAAAATAAGAGTGATACAAGAAAAGACATGAAAAATATAGAAGCGAACCCCAAACTAGCATGTGCTGACTTGATAGCTTTATCAAAAAATATGATATTGACAATTACCTTTTTGGAGAGAGGAAAAGTAACGAGTTTATAAAGAAATGCAAGAACAATTCCTTTACCTGCTGTTTTAAAGGAAATAAGAAATAGAATGTATGTAGATATATTCTAAAAGACTCGTCTGCACTAATATATATAATAGGATTTTGAATATAAATAGTCTTAGAATTGAAATGGTCAGAAGAGGAACAGTCAGAGTAATTAATATTTAATTACTTGCTGAGAAGTTGGAAAGTTTGAAGGTGAACAGGTTGTGGTCAATAATTAATTCGCATTCCTTCGTGTTGATAGCATGCTACAGAATAAAGAGAATGGAGGCCATTAGAGAGAGAATAATTTTATTGAATTGAGAGATGGATGTTACAATACAATCAATCTCCATATTTATAGACTACTTATGCAGTGCAGATTACAATAATGCCCTTTCTTATTTAGCTTATTCATCCCTATTATTAATGTATATTACAACAGATTCGACATAACAAGATTAATGACTATTAATAAATATCTATAAACAATAATTAATAATTATTATATTTTATAATTAATAATCTGTTATTATAGTTAATAAATAATAATCTATAATTTAAAATTGTAATGTAGCATAATATATACTTAATATATAATAATTTATCATGATTAATGATTTATAATTAATGATTCAAAAATATACCATTAATGATTTATAATTTATAATTTACCGTATACTATAATTAACGGTTCATAACTAAAAATTTATAAAAAATAATTTATATTTAATAATTTATGAATTAAAATGACTAAATTATAATTAATAATCGTTAATAGTAATATGTAAATAATAATTGAAAAGGAACAAATGCACAAGGCGGTAAAGCTTAAATTTTAAAGCCCGCCTATGTATCTTTTAATCACTATTGAAACTTTACTTTTCGCTAAACATCAATCCCAAATCACTCATTCCCTCCCAAGATATGGAAGCCATAGGTTCATCATTCTCCGCGTCGCAACCCAGCCAATACCTCGACCACCTTTCCCTAACAATCCAGCATCAATGCTAATAGCCACATGCTCATGTGATGCCTGCACTTCTTAACCACAGGGAAGCCTTGATTCATCGTCCTCCCTATCGCACACCAGCCAAGACCTGGACCTTCCCTCCACTGCAATCTAACTTAATTGTTAGGAGTCCTTTACTAATCCAATGCCCGTGCATATGAACCATAAGCATAAGCACTAAACATGCATGTTTTATGGAGTTGCTAACCTATATATTTTTGTTTTATATTGAGTCCTAGATTTGATGTTTTTATGTTATCATACTTTGTTTGGAGAGCATTCAACTTGTAATACCAATACTGCTAGATATTAGTGATACAATATTCCATATTAAGTAGATTTTAAAGATATGTTTGGCAAGATAGAATTGTGACTCAAATACATTGTCTTTTTAATAAATTTTGGAAATTTTATAGAGTAATTAATTGCCTCTTCTATTGCATTAAAGAATGCAAAGAATTGTCTACAAAGGAAAATTTTATTTTGGGATATGGAAATAATCAACGGCTAATTTAAAAAAGACTTTATAAAGATTATTATAAATAGACATGTATGTGGTTTATTAGATGTATGCTAAAAAAGTAATTTTTCTAGGGTTTTGAGATTAGGTTAAATTTTTTGGCTTGCTCTTATAATCCTTTTGTAACAACCCGAAATTTAAGCTATAATAATTATTAACAAATTAATTAAATCATAAAATAACTTTATGAAATTATCAGAATTGACCCACGAAAGTTGCACCATTGTGTCCGTGGTAATTTTCTGGTCAATTTTCATATATTGGTTGTCAAAATCAGAGCTAAAACGAAGAAGATACGAAAGAAAGAAGAATTCAGAAAATAAGAGAAAACAAATGGAAAAATAAATAAATATAAAGGGTCAGGTTGACCCTAGGGTTGACCTTCCCCATACGTGGGTCGACCTATAGGTCGACCAACACACTACCAAGGTCGACCTGGCGGTCGACCCACTATAGCATTTGGACGAACTTTCTTGCAGATGAACGAATGACTTGTTTTTTTTATTTTTATCCAATCCTGTGCGTCCGTGCTTCCATCAGACGGTTCCCATCGAGCCTATGACATGGTTGCACCAGATTTAATCTTCAAATCCAACGGTCTGATTTTCACAAGTGACACTATAAATAAGACCCTAGGCCTAGCTATTTTTCTCATTCGGATTTTCTCCATCTGGGTTTATTGCCTAAGGCTGGACCCTAAAAGGAATATTTTTACGAGAAGATCTTTCCAATTAAAATATTTTATACCCCTCAAGGGGATCTGGAAAGGCCAAGGAAATAAACTAAGGACCACATGTGAGTGTTTAAGTAATTATTTTAGAATTTTAAGTAATTTAAAATAATAGGGTCTTCAACAGTTGTAGTTTTTATACAATTTTGAGACCACTTTTATACAAGTTGTTTATAGTTAATTTTTAATGTTCTTTTCAGTCTTTTTTATTTAGTTATTCTATCCATTTATTTATAGTTATTTACTATCATTTATAGTTATTTTTATTTTATTTACATTCGTTTTGTGTTAGATTTCAGCCTGTAAATTTTAGTTCGTTTTATTCCTTTTAAGCGGATAAATTAATAAAAGGTGGATAATTCGCTAATACGGTCTAAATTTTAGGAACACTAAATTTATAGAAAATTGGACGTAAATAAGTAGAACTGTAATAAAATAATATAGACTAAAATAAGCAAATTTGACACTTGCAAACTAGTTATAACTAGTAGATTATAACTAGAAAGACAAGATAAAAGAGAAATTATAACATAGGTTATAATTAAATGGAAGGAACAGAAAGAGGCTTATTTTAAAGACTTACACCAAGTTAATAAGCAAATGTAGCAGGGATAATAGAAGAGGCTTATTTAAATGTGATAACCCGTGGTTTTGGACATTTGATAATTGCATATTTTAACTTGTTTTCACCTTTGAGGTTCTAAATTTATTTTGTTAAATAAATAAATTTCAAATAATTAAAAATATCCGAAGGTGTATAAATGAATTTGGAATTATAATAAGTATTGGAATTATAAATGATAAACCTTATTAGGAAATTAATGAATTTTTATAAGTAGATATATGCAAAACTTTATAATAGTGAAATTTTCCAGAGGAAAATAAAGTATCAATAGAGATTGTAGATAGAATTTTGATTTAGAATTCAAGAATAAATATCTGATAATGAAATATGATTTATTAACTTCATATTTTCGAAGGAACAAATAATATGATATTAAAACAAGAATTAATAAAAGCTTTAACATATATATGTGTATATGTATATATATATATATATATATCTTTTGAAATATAGTTGGTTTGGATATTTGACTTAAGTTTTAAAATAATAATAATAAGATTTAATAAAAAGATTTAATATTCTTCCTTTCAAAATACACATGAGATAAATTGAATTTATATATATATATATATATATATATATATATATAAACCTATAATACATAAGAGATAAACTAATTTACAAATTATAAAATGATAGGGTTTAAAACATAATTTATAAATAAATTTAACAAAAAGGTTTAGGCATAAAAAAATACCTATTTGTGACAAATGTTTAATAAGTAAAATAGGTAATAAACAAGTGTAAACAATATTAACAAGTGGCAAAAATAAATTTTCTTTTGATTTAGAACTTTAATGAATATGTGAGAAACCAGAATATTTTGACTTCTAAACTTCTTTCTTCATCTTCATCTTCTAAAAACGTAACCTGGAAAAAAAAGAAGAGAAAATCAAACCAGAAATTAAATTAAAACAAATTCAATATGAAGCTAAGTAAGATCAACTCAACAGCATCAGATTCAAGCTAGGATTCAAATTATAGTTGTTTGTACCAAAATTGGGCACAACACTCTTCGGAAGTTTTTTGAAGAGATAACAATGAAGAGTATAAATTGAAAATGAGGATTATCTAACAAAAACTCCAAACAACAGGAAAGTAAATGCGTAGACAAGCGATTTAAAGTGGTTCGGCGTGTTGCCTACGCCCACTGTGAAGTTTTTTGCAACTTTATTGATTCTCTTTTAATGACTACAAGCGAGCATAGTAAACAATAGCAAGATACAACTGCAAATTCGAATTCAACAGCAAAAGTATGATGTAGGTATCGATCCGGCAGAGTCTGGGCGCTTGAGAATCAAAAGATACCCCTTCTGTATGCTCTGTGGCTCTATTTATAGGCGTAGGAGGCTGAGACTTCGCTCAAACTTCGGGAGATTCGCTCTGGCACGTGAGGGGGCCCACATGACCAATTCAAGAAAGTTTCGAGTTGATCTGTGATTGATACGAAATCATTTCGTATCGATCAAGATCATGTCCTATGGAGCTGAAATTTGGTGTGAACGTTCCTTGGCTCGTGTGCAATCTCCTGTGAAAGTTTTATAGCATTTGGATCAATGGATCATGAGATATAGTCAATACGAAATGGAATTTCTCGATGGCTGTTTGGTTCGAACCCATCACTTCGAATCGATCTTCTCACGTGGTTCTCTGATGACATAGCACGCACCCTTCGCCTCCATCCGAGTTTCACTCCTAGCTGACCGTGTCGATTCCATTATTTTTGCCTTGTTCGTATCGAATTTGACACGTCACCCAGGTTTGTTGACTCGATGGATACGAAGCAGTCATCAGCCATGGATTCAAACAACAGTTACGCTGATGGATACGAGCTAACGAAGGTCGATGGTTACGAACATGCCTTTACTCGATGGATATGACCCACACAGCTCCTTAATGGACACGAAGTCAATCGATGCGAACCGGTGTCCTTTGATGGATATGAAGTAAGGTAACCTGATGGATATGAATTGCTCTGCCCAGATGGATTCGAAGAGAGGCTCCCACGATGGTTACGAAGCAGTAACCGTTGCCTTAGTTGATGGATGCGAAGTAGACTATCTGCCGATGGATACGAAGTAGGGAGATGCCAATGGATTCGAATAAGCGGGAGCTGATGGATACGAACGATATCGAGTCGAACCAAGGCTTCCTGATGGATTCGAACTTGATCGACGTGAACTGAGGCTTTTCGATGGATACGAATTCGCTGGACCCCTGATCGATACGAACGTGATCGATTCAAACCAGGATTCGATGATGGATACGAAGATGGAGCTTTTCCCTTCAAATTGTATTGGCCATACTTGAGCATACGAACCTGGATTGACTTGACACTCAGAATGTTGGCTCTCTTGGCCTTGCTAGCCATGTCTTATCAATTATAGCTCAATCCGAACTCGGACAAAATTTATCGATATCCATAGCGAACCTGTGTATATTTGATATCCAGGAAGAGTGATCTTTGGTTTTCAATCAGTTCCTTGGTATCTCGGCCTTGCCAAAAGGCGGGATAACATTTGCCCCTCAAAGTACGTCTTATGGAAACATGACGTGCTTTGAAAAGCTGCAGTTGCTTTCTGAACAATCATCATATTTTTCATTGAAAGTTGCACCTTGTATTGCTGTAACCGACTGCTATGTGATAGTGATTAGCTGTTTGTCGTCGTAATCGTAATGAGATGAGTATTCGATCCCCGTGAATGTTGAAAATCGAATATTAGTCTGACATATATGCACATATGTTAACTTAACTCTTGTTAACGTTGCGCGTTCACGAGTTGTTGTCAGTTTAGTTTGTTTTTTATCGAATTTCGTGTCGATTCTCTCCTGAAACGATTTGAAATTCGAGTTGAGACAACTCTTGATGGTTGTTTTGGACTATCCTCTTGTATCGATCCTCTCCTGATTCGATGTAAAAGGTTGAAAGGTAGTTTTCTATATTGATGCGGTTTTCATTGATGGATACGAAATGATCGTTCGTATCGATGAGTTTTGATGGATACGAAAATAATCGTTCGTATCGACATACATGCGCTGTTGTGAAATAGATACTTCGTATCGATGGGGTTCAATGTCCTCGGTACAGCTTTCGTTATGTATTTCGTATCGATGGATCCTGGTTGTAGTTTCGCATCGATACTATTGTATAGTCATAACAGATATGAAATCGCTGTTTGCATCGATGTGCATCGGATGAAGTTGCGAATTTGCCGAAACGAGCAAGGGCTTCGAGTCGATGGGAAATTCTGTCACATGGTCATGAACAAAGTGTTCGACTCGATCCTGGGTTGACTGGTTGCGACCGGTCACGTGGACCGGGAGGTGAATCGGCCCGGTTGCCTTTTGAGTTTCATATATATACTATAGACTTCATCCTTTTTTACTTTTTTACTTTTTACTGCCGCCTTTAGCTTTTGCATCGATCCAGGGATTAGAGAGAAAAGAACTGCATCATGCCTTCAACTCGATCGAATTCAATTCTTCCAGCCTTCGAATTCCAATTTTACTTAGGTAATTAATTACGAATCCAAGTGACGAAGTTATTCCAGATCCATACTTTCTTCTTCTATTATCCCTTCTGGCAATAGGTGAAACCAGATATGGGATTGTGTTTGGTCGTAAATGGCCATGGCTATGCTCGAATCGATCGGAGAAGAAAGGGTTAAGGATTTTGAATAATCGATTGAGGGTTTCTCAGCCTCCACTTTATACCGATGAAAAGAAAGTTAGCGCTTGACTTTGTATCGATTATTGGGTGTGGGGTTCGCATCGATGTAGTGTTGTTCGAGGAATGATGGTTGCGAACATGATGGATGCGAAGTTCTCTGATTCGTAATCGATACGAGATTGGCGCAAGTTAGTCGATACAAGGGGTATCGATTCGATCTTGAACGATACAAGACATATCATTTTGAACCGGTGCGGTGCAAAGCACATTGATTCGACTCTGATCGATACGAAGTGTATCGATTCGAACTCGATCAATACGAACTTATAGTTTCGAACACAATCGATGCGAAAGGGAGGCTCCTGACTCTTCACTAACTTGAACTGTGGTGATCGATCCCAAGCCGAAGTTCGATGAATTCGGGAATATTTTGCATGCTTCAACACTTGACTCCAGCGAGCTTCATTCTTGAATATCTGGACTTAACTGTAGAACAGCATATCTGACTGCCTTTCGAAGCTCGTCGATGGAACCATAATTTAACAACATGATGAGTAATTTCAACTGGGATCGACTGCTAACATCTGGACGGTTTGGTGATGACGGTCACTCCAACTAGACTCCGATTATCTTTGTTGTTTGCAAATTTTCTTTAACTCTGCAAAATCTTTTCAAGTAATGCACAGCACTACACTGCACAACGCACATTCTACACGTGGGGAACACATGGGCTCTTTAGCATCTAACGATGATTTCTCGTGAGTTAGTTAACTATGGAAACTTCAAGCTCGCAGCCGCAAGAAACTCAGGGCTTAATTCCTCCCAGACTCGATATACCGGACATTGAGGCTGAAGTCATCGGCCCAGCTCCGGACGAATTCTCCGATGCATCTTTCATTGCCAGTCCGTCATACTCCGTCCCCTCCAACATTTCTGAAGATATGCTAGGGAGAATATGCTTAAGACATGGTTTGTCGATGGATGACGTATTATTGCCGGGGCCAAATGACAGACCGCATAATCCACCAGAGGGATACACTGCATTTAACCGTCACGCTTATGCAGCCGGGACGTTGCCTCCATTCAATGAATATATAAGAGAAGTGTTGTCGTTTTTGGGGATCGCCCCATCCCAGCTACACCCAAATGGATATGCCTCACTCAATAGCTTGTTCATTGCATTTATGGAGTATCTCTATCGGCTGTCGCTTCCAACTGAGATCAGATATTTATTCAACTTCAAAAGTCAAACAGATAGTCCATCCTTCACATTCCTGGAGGCAGTAAAGAATTGCCAAGTGGTCATCGGATCTTGGACTAGGTTGAGCTACTTCAAGACAGAATGGTTCTACGTTCGATGTCCTCCAAGGTTCGCCAGGCGATGGCTGTTCAGACGTGAGTATTATCATCTTCTGAGGTAGTTGTCAAGACAGCCATAGATGAAGTCGAGCTTATATCTCCTTTTGCTTTCTCTACAGCAATAATTCAGCGACCTGAAGGTGGATATTACAAGGAGATAGTTCGGGTCTTCCATGAAATCCCAAGCGAGGAGAGAAATATTGAATTGCTTTTGATGGACAGGAATCTCAGAACTCTTGGGTTGATTGAGCGGAGACAAAGTATAATGCTCGACGGTGCATTAAGAATCGCCTCGAGAGAGCGAGTCAAACGAAAAAAACCTAAAGTTGTCGTAATCGAGGAGGCTGACTTCGAGAGAACTCACACTGATGAGGAACCCTTGAGCGAACCTGCAGATGTAACCCAGGATACTGAAGAGCAAAGAAAAGGCAAGGCAGCGGTTTTTAAGTCACCTAAAAAGGGGAGATGGAAATCCGTTGTCACGTCCCGGCCCATCTCTGGAATTAGAATTTCGGAGGTGTCTCCTCCAAGAACAGAAAGTCTTTACGAAGGGCTTGCCGATCTTCCAATTCCGGACGATGTGTCCATGCAGCACGACGTCGGATTGGACGAACTCCAACATGCCATAGTTTTAAGCGAGTCTCCACCCGCTAGCGCGGTTGACATGTCTGGTTGGTCAGGGGGTTGCACATACATCCACACTTCACAGCACTACACTATTTATGAATGTAGTATACTCACTGCGATAGATTACTAACTTTTGTCTCCGTTTATATTTGCAGATACTATGTCTGGTCACGGCTCGATGCTTGGCAGCCTGCGCCACAAACGTCAATCTTCATCTTATTATGATTCGCGTAGGAGGGAAGGAGATCGAGATTATGACCAAGGGTATTCTGGCCAAGAAAGGACTGATAGGGACAAGGAATATGCACATCGTTCTCGGTCTCGCACACCCCCTCCTAGAGTTTCTATACAACCTTCTACTCACGCCTCACATCCTTCGAAGGCTCCGTGACATAAGCCGTCCTCCCAACCGTCAAGGTCTAAAACACACCGTAGAACGGAGATCGTGGCCCCCACAACAACAGAGCAGACACTGACTGAGCCTTCGGGGGAAGTAGCAGCGAAGCTTGCTCAACTAAAGAAAGATTTCCCTGAGATCTTCTTTGACGGGTTTGTCTTCCCCCTGCATCTAAAAAGGGTGCCCATGTCGATCAAACCCATGATGCATGATTATCTCACCGACATATTTTTCCAGTACCAGGAATGGTCCAAGGCCGCGAAGAAAGCATCGAAAGTGGCTTTTGACCAGGCGGTCGTGATTGAGAAGTTAGAGAAGGAGCTCGGTCAAAAGGATAGGATTATTCAGGTGCTCAATAGTGAGGCCGAGTCTTCTCGTAAGTCTGAAATCGAGAAAAGCTGATGAGGCTCAAGCAATAATGGATAGGATGAAGCGTAAGCAATACGCCACAGTGGAGGTCATGGGCCACCGGAATACGATGGTAACCGCCGAGCGGGACGCAGCCTTGGAGGAGTTAAATGAGCTTAAGTCCAAAGTCTCAGAGTTCACGAAGGAGAGGGACGCCGCTAACATTTCTACATAAGAGGCGTGTGATCAGGCGGTAGAATTCCGGAGGGAGAGAGACGCGGCCATGGGAAGGGTCCGCGAAGTGGAAGCCGGGGTCGATGAGAAAGTTCGGTTGGCGGAGACTAAGCTCGAGTCAGAAATAGAAGAACTTCTCATTACTTATAATGCCAATGTACTGAGGCATAGAAACTTGGCGTGGCTCGATGACTACCCGACACACTTATTCAATGCCTGGAATTTGTTAGTTGAAGAAGAGAAGGCAGCACAGCTGGGTGAAGCTTTTGATGAGTTCGAGTTGGAGAACCGCATATTGAATGATGATGAGAAGAAGGTTCTCCACGATTTTATGATCTCCCATGCTAGAGAGAGTCTGGGTACCCAACACTTAGAAGTTGGTGAGGGTTCTGGCGTCGCACACCCAGCTACAAGTTCTGGGATGATTACTTCATATGGATCCGAGCCGACGCCGGCTATTGAGCCGCAGTCGGTCCCAGGCTATGACCCTGAGCAGCTACGCTTATCTCCCATAAGGGAGCATTCTTCAGAGGCTGTTCAGCCAGCTATAAGTCAAGTAGAGGAAGGTACTCTACACAAACTTCATATGTGTCTGAAATGAAGTGCTTGTTTCGAAATGTGTTCTAACAAATTCTCTTCTTTGATGTCCAGTGAGCGGAGTTACAGTGACAGCGCCTCCTGAAGTCCAAGAGTCACATCAAGAGTGGGAGGCCATTATTACTGAAGCGATCACTACGACGACAGTCGCGCTGACCGAGATGACACAGGGGGGTTCAATCACTTTCGACGAGCAGATGATGAATGAACTCTTGAGCCAACACAGTGACCCTTTTGCTGACATGCCATTTGTCCTTAGCGGATTTCCACCGGTCTCTTGTACTTCTACACAGACTCGCAGTGGAGCCCGCGCCACTCGCGAAGCACAGACATTGGCCGAAATTAATGCTGAGATGGAGGCAGCGGCTCGTGGCGATGATTCAGAGGGTAGAGTGATGGCGCTAGGTCCGATCCTACTTAGGATAATACCACCCGGGGGACACTTGTTGATACCAGGGTGTCTACTCCACCCCCAGTTGCAGATCCGACTCTTCCAACTCCTTCTGAAGGGATCGTTCCCGTAGCCTCGAGTTCGGAGGAAGAGATTGACATCATGCCTTCGCCCGGAGATTCTCTGCCTGAAGAGAACATCTCGAAGCGAAAGACTGTAAGCGAGGCTGGTGGCTCCTCATCGAAGAAAAAACCGAGGAAAAAGAAAGAGTAGATAGATTCCTCAAGCACTCTTTTTTGGGATAGATAGGAGTTTATTTTTTGCTTTAGTAGGCCGTGTATAGATGCGGATTCGGCTACCGCTAGAAGGCACTTTTTTGGAATGACTTGCAGATAAATTCTTGTTTACAGTTAGTTGCAATAAAGCTTTATTTTCTTTGTTCCAACTATTTTTCCTGTCGTTCCTGCTTAAGTGTTGTGATGATTGGCTCGTAACCGCACCTATTACAAATCTTGAGCACACGTCCACGCTCCAGGGACTTAGGATAATTTGCAATAGATAATTTGGTCCACACTTCGAGAGCCTGATAATTATCGATGTCTAAGGCACGATTCGCACTCTGTGAACTTTGAGTCGATATTTATACTCCAACTTTTATCCTGAGAACTTGGAGTTAGCGTTTACATTTTGGTTCGCCCTTCGGGAACCTAAAGTCAAAGTTTATACTCCAATTCACACTCTAGGAATTTTGAGTTAGTGTTGATATTTTGATTCGCTCTCCGGGAACCCAGAGTTGATATTTATATTCCAATTCGCACTCCGAGAATTTAGAGTTAGTCAATGGATGGCCAGTCACACCCATTTTAGTGTTTATACTCCAGTCCACGCTATGGAGACTTAGAGTTATTTAATGTTTGTACTCCAATTCGCACTCTGAGAATCTGGAGTTAGTGTTTTACACCAGTTCGCACTCCAGGAACCTAGAGTTGATGTTTATACTCCAATTTGCACTCTGGGAATTTGGTGTTAGTGTTTATACTTCGGTTCACACTCAGAGAACCTAGAGTTGATGTTTATACTCCAATTCGCACTCTGGGAATTTAGAGTTAGTTTTATACTCCGGTTCGCACTCCGGGAACCTAGAGTTGATGTTTATACTCCTATTCACACTCTGGGAATTTGGAGTAGTTTTATACTCCGGTTCGCACTCCGGGAACCTAGAGTTGATGTTTATACTCTAATTCTCACTCTGGGAATTTGGAGTTAGTGGAAGGATTATCATGTATCAATCCTTTTGGATATTGGTGTGGTGACATGCACCCGAGCTCGGGTTTCACTTAGTGAGTGACCGGTCGTATCACAGTCACTTCCTATTTGAATAAATCCCACCGTATGATGGAACCAAGCTCTCCGTGCATCGTGATGTTGTACGTCATATTCAATAAATCACAGCTCTGGCTCGAAGAGATGGCATTTTATTGCTGAAATGAGAAAATATGGCAAAGTCAGTTTCTTTATTACAAATTCAAATTTCAAAATGCAAGAATAAAATGCAAAGGAAGAAATAGACTAAAATAAATAAAGTCTGTCATGTATAGTAGCGACAGAGACTCTCGCTATTCCAGGCTCTCGGCAGTGTGAGACCGTCAACGGTCGATAACTTGAACGTGCCATCTCTGAGCTTTTGTGAAATCACATACGGTCCTTCCCAATTCGGTTTCATGTATGAAGGAACCGGATAAATCCTTTTAAGAATGAGATCGCCAAGTTCGAAGGTTCATGGCCGAACCTTGGCGTTGTATAATTGGGCGACTCGACTTCGGTATGCGGCTGCCTTCAAATCAGCCTCTTCTCGCTTCTCATCTAATAAATCCAAAGATTCAGCAAGTAATATGGCGTTTGTTTTTGGACCATAATATGTCACGCGATGAGAAGATACTTCCATCTCGACCGGAATAACAGATTCTGAGCCATATGATAAAGAAAAAGGAGTGTGTCCGGTTGCGGATTTGTAGGTTGTCTGATAGGCCCATAATGCCATAGGAAGTTCGTCGACCCACCTTCCCCCGTCCTTTTCCAACCGCTTCTTCAAAATGGACTTTATGACTTTATTAATAGCTTCAACTTGACCATTCGCTTGAGGATGTGCAACAGCAGAGAACTTCTTGTGAATATGGAATCGTTGGCAGAAGTTTTTGAACTCCACACTATCGAATTGGGCTCCGTTATCAGTGATGATGGTATGCGGGAGACCGAATCGACATATTATGTTGCGGACTACAAAATTAATTACTTTCTTTGTTGTAATTGTCGCAAGTGGTTCAGCTTCAACCCATTTAGTAAAGTAATCAACAGCAACGATGGCATATTTCGCTCCACCTTTAGCAAGAGGTAGAGCTCCAGTGATGTCGATCCCCCATATTGCAAACGGCCAGGGACTGACCATTTGGGTTATCTCAATAAGTGGGGCTCTTGGAATTCAAGCATGTTTTTGGCACTTATCACATTTCTTTGCATAGTCTGCCGCATCACGGTTCACAGTTGGCCAGTACTACCCGTATCGAAGTACTTTCTTGGCGAGTGCTTGCCCTCCAGTGTGATCGCCACATTCTCCTTCGTGTACATCGTGTAACACTCATTTGATCTCATCGTGCACGATACACCAGAGGAGAGGAATAGATTACCCTCTTCTGTATACAACTCCGTTTTGAATGATAAACCGAGAGGCTTTTCGAAGAATTTGTCTTTTCTCGCTCTGCGCTCAGGCAGTATCCCATGCTTAATATAGTTTCGATAAGGGGTCATCCACGACTCCCTGCTGGAAGCAGTCTCAAATACGCTGTCGGTCTCCATCTGATCGATGCTTGGAGAAGATAGAGTTTCAACGGGAACGAGCCCCAACTGCTGAGCTTCGCCCGTACTTGCTAACTTTGCCAACAAATCGGCTCTCTGATTATGCTCTCGGGGTATGTAGAAAATGGAATAGTAATCAAACTGATCAAGCACCTCCCGGACTCGAGCTAGATAAGTAGCTAGTCTTCGATCCTTGGCCTGATATTCACCCCGAACTTGGCACAGAACTGGTTGGGAGTCACAGTAGATTTCCACCGCGGTAATTCTTAAATCACGGGCTAGCTTCAATCTAGCAAGTAAAGCTTCATACTCGGCTTCATTGTTGGTCACATGGAACTCAAATTTTAAAGCATAGCATATGGATTGGCCCTCGGGGGTTTCAAACACTACCCCAGCACCCGAGCACCGATCGTTGGATGCACCATCAGTGTGTAACTTCCAGGTATATTCGGGAGATTTGCTGGTCTCAGGCAAGTCTTCAGGAACAGTGAATTCGGCTATAAAATCTTCTAGGACTTGACCGTGAATGGCCCTCCTTGGAGTATAAGTGATGTCGAATTGACTCAGTTCGATGTTCCATTTGAGTAACCTACCAGACGTCTCAGGCCGCGTGAGGACCTATCGTAACGGCTGATCGGTGTACACAATGATAGGATGAGCCTGAAAATATGGGCGGAGATTCCTCGAGGCAATGACTAAGTAGTAGGCTAGTTTCTCCGGCTTTGGGTAGTTTCTCTCGGCTCCGGTTAGTCGCTTTCTAACATAATAGACCGGCTTCTGCACTCGATCTTCCTCCCGAACAAGGGCAGCGCTGATTGCATTCTCTGATACCTCCAGGTAAAGATACAACTGCTCATGGTTGATAGGTTTCGAGAGGATCGGCGGTGTGGAAAGATGTTGAAGCCGTGCCTGAAATGCACACTCGCATTCTGCAGTCCATTCGAAGTTTCGCTTCCCTTTCGGATAAAATCGAAGAATGGGATGCATTTATCAGTGGACTTTGATATGAACCTGCTCAATGCTGCTACCTTTCCGTTGAGACTCTGGACCTGCTTTATAGTTCTTGGCGCTAATAGCCCAGATCTTTTCGGGGTTGGCTTCTATTCCTCGGGCGTTGACGATGAACCTAAGGAACTTTCCGGACGCGACTCCAAAATGACACTTTAGCGGGTTAAGCTTCATCCCATATTTTCGAAGGATATTGAACATTGATTCCAAATCCTCGACATGATCGGTGGATTATCGTGATTTCACCAGCATGTCATCTACGTAAACCTCCATGGTCTTCCCGATCTATCAGCGAACATCTGGTTAACCAAGCGCTGGTAAGTTGCTCCGGCGTTCTTTAGTCCAAAAGGCATGACTTTATAGCAATATAGTCCCAGATCGGTTATGAAACTGGTATGTTCCTAGTCAGGTACATGCATGGGTATTTGATTGTAGCCTGAGTAAGCATCCATGAAAGATAATATTTCATGTCCGACCGTTGAATCCACGAGTTGATCAATTCAGGGAAGTGGAAAGCTGTCTTTCGGACAAGCTTTGTTTAAGTCAGAATAGTCAATACATGTTCTCCATTTCCCATTTGGCTTTCGGACAAGTACGCGGTTGGATATCCACTCCGGATATAAAGCATCTCGGATAAACCCGTTCGTTTTCAGCTTATCAACTTCTTCCTTAAGGGTTGCAGATCTCTCTGGATCCATACCATGCCTTTTCTGCTTGACCGGGATATACTGCGGGTCAATGTTCGGGGTATGGCTCGTGATGTTCGGCGAGATCCCACACATATCAGAGTGTGTCTAGGAGAACACGTCGAGATTCACCCGAAGAAAATCAACCAATTCCTGTTGTGTCTCTTGGCTCAACTGAGACCCAACCTTTAACATTCTCGAGTCATCATCATCGTCACCACCGATTGGAATATCAATCGTCAGCCCAGCCAGGGAAGCCTGACTTTCTACAGATTCTTCCTTGTTTTCATTATCTCTGGGGTCAAGATCCCTTTGGAATTGGTTGTGGTGCCCGGGCCGAGGCCCAGGCGCCAATTGTCAATTATTCGCAAAATGGACGCAGAGAGATTCCTCTACGCACTTTCCTTTCTCCTTTCGTCGTGCCTCGCGCAGCTCAGCAACATAACAGGCTCTTCCAGCAGCCTAATCTCCCTGAATGACTCCAATCCCATGATCGGTGGGGAATTTCAAAGTTAAACACCATGGGGCAATTGCCGCCCTGAATTCAGCGAGGGCCGGTTGGCCCAAAAATGCGTTATATGGGGATTGAATGTCCAATACAACAAATTTTAAAATCCAGACTCTCCGGCACTCCCCAACTCCCAACTCCACTAGCAACTCTACCACTCTAGTGAGTATATTGGCACTTCCATCGAAACCATGGATTCTAGATTGACAAGGCTTTAAATTTTTGGCTTCCATTTTCATCTGATCATATGCTCTCTTAAACAAAATATTCACTAAACTCCCACTATCCACCAGGATCCTCTTCATCCAAGCAGGACCAACCTGGGTAGATATGATTAGTGGGTCAATAGTTGGGGCTTCGACCCTATCAACATCCCGGCTTCTAAATACGATGTCATCCGTCATCGTCCTCTATAGTTTGGTTGGAGCCCATTCATCAAAATTACTGTAACACTCAAAGTCCGCATGCCTGATAGAATTGGCATACGACTCCATTTCCCTCCAGCTTCAGTCTGCTGGATGGGGACCACCACTGACTGTATTATTAACCAATCTCCCGCCCGTATGAGCGGATTCCTTCTGTCTCTCTTGATTCTGTGCACGACTCTTGTTTGACGGGCCTGCACCACCAGACTGCGGCGCCCGTACGAATTGGTCTAATTTTCTCTCCCTGATCAGCTTTTCAATGAGGTCTTGCAAATGTCTACACTCATTGATATTATGTCCATAACTCTCATGGAATCTACAGAACTTCCCTGTTTGAATCTGCCTCTCCGACGATGGTTTCGGAGCAGGTTTCTTATACTGCATAGCATTGCAAGTATGCAAATATACGTTCTCCAGCGACGTATTCAATGGTGTATAGCTATCAAATATTGGAGCTCTACGCCGCGCGCCACGGTTTTGATCCCGTTTCTTGTTTTGATTTTCATTGTTTATTGGCTGACACTGCTTGTTCTATATGTTCAACTGTACTTTCCCAGAACTCTCACCTGATTGTTTAACTGCCACATTACTCTGAATCCCCTCATTACTAGGTCCCACGTCGTCCTGCTTCCTACACCGTTTCGCGTCCTCACGCCTTAAGAACTGAGCGGCTTTGGAGTAGAAATGATCCAACGATGCGGGGGGTTTCCTAGCTAACCAATTTCCGAACTCGGAATCAAGGTCAATCACCTTAATGCCATCAAAATTGAATTGTCGTTGGGGTTACTAATCTCTGCACATGCTGCGTGGAACCTTTCCAAATAACGTCTAAGTGTCTCTCCTGGAGCTTGTGTGACACTAGACAAGGTATTAACATCCTTGGGTCTAGCAACATGCATATGAAATTGTTCTACAAACTTCTTGGCCAGCTGATCGAATGAAGCAATAGATCGAGGGGGTAGTCTTGTGAACCACATCGTCGCAATGCCCCCCAAAGAAATGGAAAAACTTCTACATTTTAACGCATCATCAACCCTTGCGGCACTCATCGACCATTCATATTTCAAAATATGTTGGTTAGGGTCCGAATTTCCTTCATACATCGGTAGTGTCGGCATTCTGAATCGCCGAGGAGGTTCAGCATAAAGAATCTTGTCTGTAAACGGTGTATGACTCCGGGAGATTCCTCAGTCGTCATTGGTAAGACCCGGGCTTTCTCGGATCATCTGTCTTATCTTGTTTGAAAGGTCTGGCATTGCAACATTCTGCACACGCTGGGCCAAAGTGTGGTCGGGTTCCATCGTGAGGTTGGACCGGGCGCTGTTGACGGTCCACGTCTCGCCTCCTTAGCTCAATGTCTTCTGGAACATACAGTTCAGGAGTACGTCCTTGTTGGTTTCAGGTATCAATCCCTATGTCGATTGCAGTAGCGGTGGCACGGTTATCTGTGGTGTATTGAGGCACAATCCCTTCCTTAGAAGAGGGTCCAGTGTGGAAGTTGGCTGATGGTCCGACCCTTAACTGCCCAACGGTTAATGTGGGCTGATGTCCCGTAGCTTGTGCATAGCCTTCGTCCAGTCGAGGACGGACGGATCTGCGGTTGTATCCAGAGGAAGCAGAGCTTTCTATGGAGGAATGAGAGCCCTGGTCCCTTCTATGTCTTCTGCGCTTCTGGCTGTTCAGCTGGTTTGTTAGCTCAGCATTCGCGCGTAGCTGTTCGGTTAGTTGCTGACGGCTTTGCGTTTGCTCTTGAAGCAGCAACTGGAACTCTTGCCTAGTAACCAGGCCTTGTGAATCTGAGGGTCCGGCTACATTTTGACTGGTCGGTGGCAATTGCACGGGATTCTGCCTATCTCAGCTTTTTTGTCGGCCAACGTTAGAGGTAGTTCTGGTACTTACCATCTTGAATAATGAACTTCTTTCCTTAGATTTTTGCAAATCTGAATAGAATGGAAGAAATCTGGATTTGTGATCTGGATCTCCCTCTTAGATTTGTTCAATCCGGTATCGACGATAGATCCAACGAGCAGGAGAAAATCTGGGTTTTCTCAGTGAAAGCACCAAAGTGTTTGTACCAAAATTGGGCACAACGCTCTTCAGAAGTTTTTTGAAGAGATAATAATGAAGAGTATAAATTGAAAATGAGGATTATCTAACAAAAACTCCAAACAACAGGAAAGTAAATGCGCAGACAAGAGATTTAAAGTGGTTCGGCGTGTTGCCTGCGTCCACTGTGAAGTTTTTTGCAACTTTATTGATTCTCTTTTAATGATTACAAGCGAGTACAACAAACAACAACAAGATACAACTGCAAATTCGAATTCAACAGCAAAAGTATGATGTAGGTATCGATCCAGTAGAGTCTGGGCGCTTGAGAATCAAAAGATCCCCCTTCTGTAGGCTCTGGGGCTCTATTTATAGGCGTAAGAGGCTAAGACTTCGCTCAAACTTCGGGAGATTCGCTCTGGCACGTGAGGGGGCCCACACGACCAATTCCAGAAAGTTTCGAGTCGATCTGTGATCGATACGAAATCATTTTGTATCGATCAAAATCATGTGCTATGGAGCTAAAATTTGGTGTGAACGTTCCTCGGCTCATGTGCAATCTCCTGTGAAAATTTCATTGCATTTGGATCAGTGGATCATGAGATGTAGTCGATACGAAATGGAATTTCTCGGTGGCTGTTTGGTTCAAACCCATCACTTCGAATCGATACATTCGAATCTATCTTCTCACGTGGTTCTCTGATGACGTGGCATGCACCCTTCGCCTCGATTCGAGTTTCAATCCTAGTTGACCGTGTCGACTCCATTATTTTCGCCTTGTTCATATCGAATTTGACACGTCACCCAGGCTTGTTGACTCGATGGATACGAAGCAGTCATCAGCCATGGATTCGAACAACAGTTACGTTGATGGATACGAGCTAAAGAAGGTCGATGGTTACGAACAGGCCTTTACTCGATGGATACGAGCCACACAGCTCCTTAATGGACACGAAGTCAATCGATGCGAACCAGAGTCCTTTGATGGATACGAAGTAAGGTAACCTGATGGATACGAATTGCTCTGCCCAGATGAATTCGAAGAGAGGCTCCCACGATGGATACGAAGCAGTAACTGTTGCCTTAGTTGATAGATGCGAAGTAGACTATCTGCCGATGGATGCGAAGTAGGGAGGTGCCAATGGATTCGAATAAGGGGGAGCTGATGGGTACGAATGAGATCGATTCGAACCGAGGCTTCCTGATGGATTCGAACTTGATCGACACGAACTGAGGCTTTTCGATGGGTACAAATTCGCTTGACCCCTGATCGATACGAACGTGATCGATTCGAACCGGGGTTCGATGATGGATACGAAGATGGAGCTTTTCCCTTCGAATTGTATTGGCCATAACTTGAGCATACCAACTCGGATTGACTTGAAACTCAGAATGTTGGTTCACTTGGCCTTGCTAGTCGTGTCTTATCAATTATAGCTCACTCCGGACTCAGACAAAATTTATCGATCTCCATAGCGAACCTGTGTATGTTTGATATCCAGGAAGAGTGATCCTTGGTTTTCAATCAGTTCCTTGGTATCTCGGCCTTGCCAAAAGGTAGGATAACAATTGTAGCAAATCAAATTCCAGTTTCTAGTGGCAGGGATCAAACTTCTAGATTCTAAGCATCTTAGGCCTTCTCTGCTTACAATATACAGTGAGTAAACCTTACTTTAAAAATAGATTTAAATTTGATCCTATAATTATTATCATTGGTATAGATTAAAATGTTTATATGAATATTGATGTGAATGCATGCATATATAAAGATGAAACCGTGATAATATCTGTGCATGTTTTCTCTGTTCTTGTCTCAGGCTCTTGGTTTTGATTTAAAAAAAAATATATCTCCAAATCAAATCCATATCAACCTTTGATTTTAAAATAAAAGTTGTTTTTCACAGTATAATGTTAATTTTAAAAATGTTTCATAATTTTATATTTGGAAATTAATTCAATTTGGAAAATCACAGTGGAAAATCAAATTTGGTCAAAAATCAGTCATTTCAATTCTCCATTTTGATCATCCTATCTGATTCATGATAGTGAATGATGAATTTTAATGGTAATAGCATGATTTTTAGTTTGATAATCGATTGGAATTTTCAAGTTGAACGTTTTCGGCATTTTGGTTGATTGTCGTTGATCGGCAGTGACTTGGAGGTCGAGGTTTGGATTGGAGATGGCCGGGATGTCGACGAACCCAGGAAAATTGGTGGAGTGATTTATCATTAGCCGTGGTGGCTAGGCTAGGGCGAACTAGGGTTCAGTGACTCGATTTGGTGGAGATGATATCTGAGCTTTGTGCGGTGACGGTGGTACATCGGAACTGTTCGCATGGGGAGGGGGGGGAGGAAATCAAAGGCTGGAGATCGAGGCAACTTTGGCCAAGACGGCGAGGGTTCGTGGGGACGAGTTCGTCAGCGATTGGTTGTTTTCCGATGGTGATGGTTCCAGTTTCTGAAACGAGTGTCTCGATTTTGTTTAACTTATGAAATCATCAATCTGGGTGGATAAATGGATTGGTGAGGTCGGCTTTGAACTATCGATGTTTAGGAGATGGTCAGTGATGGTCGGAGGGTTGTGCACCGTGCACACGTGAACGTGGGTTCTAAGGTGGATTGAGGCTTCGGGTTGAACGAGATTTTTCTCGAGTCGATTTCGTGTTCGACTCGGAGCAGGAAATTTTCTCGTTTTCTTCGTGTTTTGCTCGGGGAGGAGTTGTGTAGGGCTCGGGTTGTTTTCTAGTTGCCGGATTTAAGTTTTTGTAATAAAACTTGTACAGGTTTACTTTTTTTAATAAAGATAGAATCTAGTTTTCAAAACAAAGTAAGAACAAGTTTTGAGAAGTAATGATCATATTTATGATAGAGGATTAAACTTAAGTAATGTAAAATACGTGAAATGGTTTTATAAAACATAAGAATATAAAGTGTAAGGCAAAACAAAAATATGTATTCTCCAAATTTAAAGCTATTAAAGTGATAAAGTGTTTAAGCAATTTATTTAATCAAGTTTTAAAAAGAATAAGTTTTCCAAAGATTTATCGAACAAGTCCCAAAGTAAAATCATTTAATAAGATATTGAAATAAGTTCAAGTTTTAAATATAAAAGTTAAATGATTGGAATGTGTTAAAATGTATTTAAAATGTTAATGATAATTATGTCATTAATAAAGATAACGGTTTGCCTTAAAAACCAATTAAGGTTTTAATGATTTGAGACTAATTAAGTTAATAAATAAATTTAAGTTTAATTAACTAATTTAATTAATTAATGATAAGGAGTAATTAAGTAATTAATTAAGAGTAATTAACTAATTAAATACTTAATGCAAGTAATTAAAGGATAAATTTGTTATGGTTTAATTAATTTAATTTTAATTAACAGTTAAATTAATTAATGATTAGAGGTTAATTAATTGAGGATAATTAACCAATAGGATAATTACTTGATGAAAGTAATTTAAGGGTAATTACTTAATGAAAGTAATTAAGGATTAATTACTTGGTGTAATTAATTAAAGGATTGATTAATTTAGGAAAATAATTAAAGGTTAGTCAATTAATGAGTGTGATTAATTAAAGGATAATTAATCAATGTAAGTGATGATAGGATAATTAATTTAAGTAATTAATTATGGGTGAATGTAGTTAATGTGAACGGGTGAAGATTAATTAATTTGTGTAATTAATTAAAGGCTAATTACTTAATGTATTAAAGATGATAATTAAAGGATGATTAATTAATTTATTTGTAATTAATTAATGTTAAGTAAGCATGATTTAAAGGTAATTAAAGTAATTTATTTAATTTATTTAAACTAATTAGAAATGGTGTGACTAACTAATCTTGCTTATGGATGATTAGATTATATGGAATGCCTTTAATTGGTTGATATCACTAATATAAAATGTTTTGTAATATAATATGTTGGGTTGTACAGTGATAATGTGGTTATCTATCGATGATGAATTGCTGTGTAAGTGGCATCCTGTATTTAAAATTTGTATTATATTCATTTAAATACTTGGGTTAAGAATGACATTGGATTCGAAGAGACCACGGTCGGGTATCAGTAGATACTCGAAACCACTTCGATTAGTAATTTACAGTAATTTTTTATAGTTCGGTTAGAAGCAAACAGGCTAGAATGAAATAATTTAAGTATCGTGGATATTTAAACTGGATAATAATTCTTGGATATTGTTTTGAGATAAATGATTGACTTAAATAAGATTAGAACTCGTAGAAAAGTACAAGTTACCATGGTAATTCACTTATGTTTTGTAACTTAGTATTTCATGTTATATGGGTTTACTCATGCTGGTTTCCAGCCTAACCCGGGTGTTACTTTGATGTAATGCTCGGGTTAGACCGAGTATTACCGATTTTCAGGTAAGGACGTTCTGGAGCTCAGGTGGCGAGCTGGATGGCAGGAACGTATGGAGTACTCCGCTGTGTATTAGAGTGATTATGTGGGAAAAGTTAATTTTTTTAGCTGCCCAGCTTTTGTGTAAGGGTTGAAAACTCTGATGTATTGATGTAAATTAACTGATACAGTTTTCCTTTCTACAAATGCTATTTTATCCGATATTATATTTTGATCCGCTGCGAATGTGAGATCCTGTGTTTCATTTCAGTTTCTTCTTCTACCTCTTTTCTTCTTTTCCTAACTATCTGGAATTTTCAGGATCGAAAATCCTGGGTCGTTATATTTGGTATCGGAGCTGAAGGTTAAGCAAGGACCTTGGCTCTGGTGGGTTTACTCATTAAGGATAGGGTTAGTGGTACCCTAGAATGAGTTGAGTGTGTGTGCGTGTGTATGAGAGAGTGTACTTGTTATTTTATTATATAAAGGTTTTAAAAATGGCTTTAATGAATGATTTTTAAAGAAGCTTATATTTATATATAAAGAAATAATTAGTTGTTGGATATTGAATTGAATAAGAATTAAGTGACATATTATATATATCAAAATGGGAATTGAATCAAATGAACTATACAGACAAGATGGATTAGAATTGGTTTCAAACCAGAATATGGAATGGTTGTTGTGTTTAATAATGGGATGTTGTTTTCTAGTAAACATTGATAAAGAATAATGAAAAGGTTTTAGGGAAGAAAACTTTTAGACAAGTATAACTTATAAATTGAAGTGGTTTTAAATTGTGAAGTCTTGAATCCTACTCTAGGAACATTTGAAATTGTTTTCAGAATGTTAAAAAAATGATATTATTCAGACCATTTTAAATGCGATCTTATTTTAAAATAAGAGTGTTTGAAAATTTTAAAGAAAATTTGTTTTGAATTAAAACCAAAGGTGGTTTAAATTTTAAGGTATAACAAGGTGTGCAAAGGAAGATAAATATGCATATATGAGGGATATACATAATATCAAAGATAATTTGAAATAAACTCTAAGTGTCGAGATTTAAATTTTTTCCTTGGAATGTGATATGAAAACCCAAATTGATAAGGTTTTGAAATTTTAAGTGGGAAGATTATTAATGAGAAGTTTAAAATTTGAAATGAAAGTTCAAATTGAATAATGTTGACTGGAGTAAATTGAATTGAAATTTAACTTAGGGAAAGTAAAAAAAAAGTTTAGAACAACAACCTGAATTGGAATTTCAGGATGAAATTGAGATTTAACTTGGTAAGTTAAATGGTTGATTTGAATCGGGAGTTTGTGTGATCTAAAAATGGGTTTGAGATCTGGATATTGAAAATGGATGAATGTTTTAAAATAAATTGGATGATATCATCTTATTGTTATTAATAATCTTTAAACTGTGAATTAGATTTGTTCAACTGAATGAGAAATGGATTGTGATAATATATCCATTATTGAGATAAAAGGGAAATTAAACATTAAATTGAAATTAAGGATATGGAATCACTTTGAACTTAAGATTTGAATGTTAAGAATTGAATTTGTAAACTAAAATTGTTTAAAAATCGGTTTCAAAGTTGGAAGATAAAATTGGGTAATTAATTGAATTTTAAAGATAAAATTGTTTTGAACTCTTATTTGAACTTTGAAATAATTTAAGTAAATATAATTTAAAATGGAATTTTGAAATTTGAACTCAGAATTAAATTATTTAAAGATTTAGATTGTTGATTTAAAAATATAGGTTAATTTGATTTAAGGGATTAAATCAACATTTAAAATTTTACTCGAACTTATATAATTCGAGATGGTTTAAAGTTGAGATTTAAATTAAATTAGTTTAAATTGAATTTGATTTGAATTAATTAGAATTGTGATTAAAGATGGATAAGTTTAAAATTCAAATGAAATTTTGAATTGGATTAATCTGTAATGAAATTGAAGTTGAATGAGTTCAAATTCAAATTGGAAGTTGATTTGAATTTGGGATGGGAATGGAAGTTAACTTAATTTGAATTGAAATTATAAGTTAATTGGAAATTGGCAATTGATTGGAAATGGCGATTGGGAATTGAACAGTTTGGCTCTGTATTATATTCAAATAAATTATTTTAATGTAAACTGTTTTTAAATCTATTTTTCCTAGCTATTTACTATACAACTTTCCTTCTTAAATGCAAACCTATCTTATACTTGTTTTACAACTACTTTTGGGACTATTTAACTATTTACAACAATTTTAAAACTGTTTTATAAACTAATTACTATTTTGCAACTAATTTGCAATTACCTAACAATTTTACAACTATTTGACTATTTTACAACTATTTTATAATTACTTAACTATTCTACTACTATTTTGTAACCAATAATTATTTTACAACTACTTATCTATTTAAAAAAAAATTCAAGCTATTTTCTTAGCACAAGTTGCTCAGAGTGCAAACTGTCTATAAGTGAATGCCAATTGAGATAAGAACTGAAGTGTTAACCCGAATGGAAATTGGGAGCAATTTTGGATAGGTGAATAGAAAAGAATATTGATTTCGCTAGTAAATCAATGAAGATATATACGTAGATGTACGTATATTATTCTATTCGTATAATGATTTGATCCGGATTCGAGCATAGAATTTCGAGATAATATATCGATCCGAGTTAGGATTTTTTGCTCGATTTTCGACAAAGAACCTGAATATGGATTTTTGATTGGTTCTGGAAATTCTCGATCATAGTTATGACAATGCAAAAAGAATGACGGTTTCTGATCAAGAACCAGATCTGAGTCCGCACTAGGAAGTCAGGGGAATGATACTAGTTCGAAAGAGAAATTATGTGATCGAGTAGGCGATCAAATTGATATTGCGTACGGATGATATGTATACATCTTATGGGTTTGAATGAAATTAATATTGAAAAATTGTGGATAAGAACTGTAAAATGGTTTTTGAAATGAAAAGTATATTTTGTGAAATGTATGATGAAGTAAAATGGAAATTGGATATTTCAATGATTATGAAGAAAAGTAATGTGTAATCAAATTTGAATATTTGATTTGGAATAAACAAAGTTATGTATCCTTGTTATATATATGATAAAACTCCCCTTGTTGAATCTATAGCCAGAGGAAAAGAGTTTTTGAAAAGTATTTGAAGAATAAAAAGGGAATTTATACAAGTATGAAGTGATCTAAAAAATTTCAAAGTTATATATACCTATATATATGTGAAGGATTTTATGAGAGTGATTTTGGAAAAAAGGTTTCGAAAACCTATGGACTTTGGAAAGGCTTTTGATTTTTGGGAAAAAAAATCAATTTTGGAAATTTGGAAAGCCTAGTTTGAGAATTATCAATTTTGGGATAATCGATTTTGAGAAAAGAAGATTTATATGGGATTCATACTAGGTGTATGATTTGGAAGATACTATATGTGTATAGTATAAAGTGTTTTGAAAATGGCTCTGGAAAAAAAGGGCTCCCTTGAAATGAACTTCTCAAGAGTACTATAGGTTGGCACTTCCTTGAGCTCTAAGGGGGAGACACTAAAGTGGATCCTATAAGGAAGTCCGGACAAACTGAAGTTCCTAAGGATTATTGGGTAGCGAAAGTCGTGGGCGCTGATGCCTACAGAGGCATTTGGTTTATGCTGTGACGACAGTGTAACTCGATGTCGCTGCGATCTACTATGGACCATAGCGGAAATCGTGTGGAGGTGAGTGTCAGCGGTCTACAATGATTTTGCCGGGAAGGCAACGTAACATCGGTAGACTGCGATCTATGGTCGAGTGGAGTGGAGAAGTTTCATTTATTTGGTAACGGAATTCGAGGGCACTGATGCCTACAATTATATGGGTTTTTGCTGTGAAAGCAACGTAACCCCAGATATAGCTGCAATTTGTAGCGGGTTCCACGGCGTAATCGAGGGGCTGGAGTGCCTATAGTTATTTATGGGTTTTTCCAGGATGGCAACGTAACCATCGGGTTAACTGCGACCATGGATGGGGGTGATGATTTCCAGAGCATTCTCACCAAAGATATTTCCTCTATTTCAAAAATGTTTTCTATATTTTTATAAAGTTTTTGAAAATGTTTTCCAAGTATTTTCACTGGGTGTTGAAAACGGGTTTACCAAGTACTTATAGATGTTTCGTCCTACGCCTGATCAACGTATGACCGAATTTTTGTGAGGACGAGGACAGACTTATTGAAACATCGAGTTATAAAAGTATTTTTACAAAACTATTTTTGTAATACTATGTAGATTTTAAAAGTGTTTTAAAAATTCTTAATAAAAGATTAGTTTTCCTAATAATAAGCATTTTAATAGATTCTGGTTTCGTTCCTTTTCGACGACGAAAAGATTCCAAGGGGGAGGAATGTGATAACTCGGGGTTTTGGACACTTGATAATTGTATATTTTAACTGGTTTTCAAATTTGAGGTTCTAAATTTATTTTGTTAGGTAAATAAATTTATGATAATTAACAATATCTGAAGGTGTATAAATGAATTTGGAAATATAATAAGTATTGGAATTATAAATGATAAACCTTATTAGGAAATTAATGAATTTTTATAAGTAGATATATGCAAAACATTATAATAGTGAAATTTTCCAGAGGAAAATAAAGTATCAATAGAGATTATAAATAGAATTTTGATTTAGAAATCAAGAATAAATATCTTACAATGAAAAATGATTTATTAACTTCATATTTTCAAAGGAACAAATAATATGAGTTAAAACAAGAATTAATAAAAGATTTAACATATATATACATATATATATTTTGAAATATAATTTATTTGGATATTTTAACTTAAGTTTTAAAAAACATTTAATAAGATTTTATAAAAAGATTTAATATTCTTCCTTTCACCTATTTGTGGCAAATTTTTAATAAGTAAAATAGGTAATAAACAAGTGTAAACAAAATTAACAAGTGGCAAAAATAAATTTTCTATTGATTTAGAATTTTAATGAATATGTGAGAAACAAGGATATTTTGACTTCAAAACTTCTTTCTTCATCTTCATCTTCTAAAAACATAACCTGGAAAAAAGAAAGAAAATCAAACCAGAAATTAAATTAAAACAAATTTAAGTTGAAGCTAAGTAAGATTAACTCAACAACATCAGATTCAAGCTAGGATTCGAATCACAGTAGCAAATCAAATTCCAGTTTCTAGTGGCAGGGATCAAACTTCTAGTTTTTAAGCATCTCAGGCCTTCTCTGTTTACAATATACAGTGAGTAAACCTTACTTTAAAAATAGTTTTAATTTGATCCTATAATTGTTATCAGTGGTAAATGTAGTTGTAATATAGATTAAAATGTTTATATGAACGTTGATGTGAATGCATGCATGTATAAAGATGAAACCGTGGTAATATCTGTGCATATGTTCTCTGTTCTTGTCTCAGGCTCTTGGTTTTGATTTAAAAAAAAATTATATCTCCATATCAAATCCATATTAACCTTTGATTTTAAAATAAAAGTTGATTGTCGCAGTATAATGTTAATTTTAAAAATGTTTCAGAATTTTATATTTGAAGATTAATTCAAATTTGGAAAATCACAGTGGAAAATCAAATTTGGTCAAAAATCAATCATTTCAATTCTCTGTTTTGATCATCCTGTCTGATTCGTGATAGTGAATGATGAATTTTAATGGTAATAGCTTGATTTTTATTTTGATAATCGATTGGAATTTTCGAGTTGAACGTTTTGGGCATTTTGGTTGATCGTCGTTGATCGGCGGTGACTGGGAGGTCAAGGTTTGGACTAGAGATGGCCGGGATGTCGACGAACCCAGGAAAATTGGTGGAGTGATTTATCATTGGCCGTGGTGGCCAGGGCTGGGGTGAACTAGGGTTCGGTGACTCAATTTGGTCGAGATGATATCTGAGCTTTGTGCGGCGACAGTGGTGCATCAAAACTGTTCGCATGGAGTTGAGGCAATTTTGGTGAAGACGGCGAGGGTTCGTGAGGATGAGTTCGTCAGGGATTGGTTGTTTTTCGATGGTGATGGTTCTAGTTTCTAGAACGAGTGTCTCGATTTTGTTTAACTGACAAAATCATCAATCTGGGTGGATGAATGGACTTGTGAGGTCGGTTTTGAACTGTCGATGGTCGGGAAGATGGTCAGTGATGGTCGAAGGTTTGTGCACCGTGCACACGTGAACATGGGTTCTGGGGTGGATTGACGGTTCGGGTTGAACAAGATTTTTCTTGAGTCGATTTCGTGTTTGACTCGGAGCAGGAATTTTTCGCGTTTTCCTCGTGTTTTGCTCGAGGAGGAGTCGTGTAGGGCTCGGGTTGTTTTCTAGTTGCCAGATTTAAGTTTTTGAAATAAAACTTATATAGATTTTTTTTAATAAAGATAGAATCCAGTTTTCAAAACAAAGTAAGAACATGTTTTGAGAAGTAATGATCATATTTATGATTGAAGATTAAATCTAAGTAATGTAAAATATATGAAATGGTTTTATAAAACATAAGAATATAAAGTTTAAGGGAAAACAAAAGTATGTATTCTCCAAATTTAAAGATATTAAAGTGATAAAGTGTTTAAGCAATTTATTTAATCAAGTTTTAAAATAAATAAGTTTTCCAAAGATTTATTGACCAAGTCCTAAAGTTAAATCATTTAATAAGATATTGAAACAAGTTCAAGTTTTAAATACAAATGTAACAGCCTGCAAATCCGTACCCCTTGAGTTAACACTATTCTACCTAAATCAACTCAAGTTGTACAGAAATACGAACCATTTGGGTTAAAGAAGAAGAGGTAGAAGAACAAAATAGAAAACAACAACAGGATCTAACCATCGCAGCGGAATAAAATATAATAGATAACAAATAATCTTTACTCAACATCAAATATCTCTATTTATATATTACGTCATCATAGTACATCAATCACAGCTCAACATCAATATCATACAATGGACATTCAATAACCCAAACAGCGGAATACGTATATAAAACAAGTACGAATATACGTATCGTCATCCAGCTCGTCTCCTGAGCTCCACAGCATCATATCATGTATCCTATAATACTCGGTCTGACCCGAGCATTACAGTTAAATAACACCCGAGTCAGTCTGGAATACCAGCATGAGAAAATCACACTCAATTGATTAAGTTTCAAAATCCTTTGAAAACAGAATCATCTCGTAAGACCACGCCACAAATAAACATGTCGGGTTTTTACCTTACGATAGCTAAAACACTTTTTATAGAAATCCTCTGGTATTATAATAGGGTCTATATACAAATACTTATAAAATAGCCGGAATTGTTACATCAATTAAATTCCATCTACGAGCCACAGAGTGGGTAATACAAATAAAACTCGTACATGGCTCGTAGGGAGAATGGATTTCCATCTAATGACTAGGCACTGGGGTACCACCCTGTCACAGTACGGGGCCTAGATCACCGTACCAAGGAGTACGCCCGCTCCCCTGCAACACAAGACCGGGACTACCCCTTACTGGATAATCCCAAGTGAGATCACCCCGCGGTTGGGATCATCAACCGTCCACTAAGCCGAAATAAAAGGGGACATCTAGACAGGGATGACCTCACCCTGCTTGGGTGCTACCCACCTAGCCTTGCTGCATAACCCCTGATTTTCAATCATTCCCATTTGATGAAGCTTGAGGCTAAGCGTTACTTTTTAGAACATATCCCTTAGAATTCCCATCGTCCACTTGACGATGTTTCACAAGCAATCATCCATACAAGTCCGTCCCTGGTTCGAACGGAATCGAAGGCACTATTCCTACTACATCCATTTTGAAAATATCCTCCGGATTAGTAGCGACTAGCCCTTGCATTTCACTGCTCCATCTTCGAATCCAAACTCGTTTTTCACGAAAACGTGCAAACCAGATCGAAGTGGTTTTTGAGAAATAAATCTCGGTCCCGGTCTCTTCGAAACGATCAACGTATTTGGCCAATATTGATAGTCGGGTATTTAACTATCAATAAATGTTCACAACATCCATCACACAATAAATAATTTCCCAAATTATTTATTTATCTCAAAAATATCTTCACAAGATATAATTTCATCTTTCAAACTTCTTGAAAACAGTTTTCAAAACTATCTGCCTTTCTCAGAATAAATTCCAGGTATTTCTATTTCCACTGGAATTACCAAACACAAAACTTAGATTTTTTTTTATAAAATAATTTAAAACACTTTATTGTAAAATATATTTAACATTTAATACAGAAAAATTACTTTAGTACTTAATTTAAAATAATACTTTAGAAATAACTAAAATAAGGTTACCTTATAACTACATATTACATTTCTTCTTTAAACAAAATACCAGATCATTCTTTAAATAAATATTACGATAATAGATTAACAAATTACTTACTTTAGAATTTACTTTAAAACATTCAAGTTAGGACTACTTCAATAACTTACTAAAAATACATACTATATAAACTTTTGAAAATAAAGTTACTTATTAATATAAAACTAGGTTTCTACTTATAAAAACAAAATACTAAGTTACTTCTTAATAATTACTGCTAAAATATATTAAAAGAAAATACTTACTTTAGACTTTAAATATTAGAAATAATAAATTTTACAAAACTTGCTTTCTTTAAAACCAACTTTAAAACATTTAATTTATATATTTAAAAATTTACTTTTAAAAACATGTACTTGGCTATCCAGAGAAAATTCCAACTTCAATCACTTAAATCAATTTTCCCAAATTGATTTCCAATTTATTTTATTTGAAATAAATCTTTTACTTATCAGTTCATTTCCAAATTCAGTAGTTATGGACTTTATTATTATTATTATTATTATTTTTCAATTTCTTCTTTACTCTTTCAATAATTCAAATCTTAAATTCTAAATGAATGTTTGTTCTTTTTAATTAATAATACTGCATTTTAAAATTCATTAACTTTCTGTTTATTCAAATTTTCCTTTCCGTTCTCAGGATTTATTTATTAGAATTTTAAAGTCACTTTATTTCTTTTCCAAGTCATTCTTAAATTTATTCTATAATTATTGTACTTACAATTTCACTTCTTTTATTTTCATTTCAAAAATCGAATTTATATTTTTCGTAATTCATTATACCCAATTATATCAACCAAGCCATAGCATTCAATACTTCCACATAATTCATCATAGAATATCAAATAATCAGAACAGAGAATATTAAATAATTTAAATAAAAGTTGAGGGGTCCAGTTGGATCCCTCCAACCTGTTTTCCCTGCATCCACAGTCGTTAGCATCACATAATATGCTAATTTCAAATTATACTATACTATATCACATCAATCAATTCAAACATACAATCAATTATTTAAATTTAATCATTTAAATTTAAATTTAAACTGAGTGAGATTAACTCACCTTTGCTTTGCTTTTCGCAATCCATTCTAATCTGACTTGTTTCCTTGATTTTTAAACCTTGTATAACAATTCACGGTTTATTATTATTTGAACCAATCAAACAATTATTAACCATTTATTTATTTTGTTTACGAATGATTAAATTTTAACCTTAAATTTAATTTAACCGAAGTAGTAAAATTTAAACTAATTTTCCTTTATAAAATTTTGTTCAATTTAATAATTTATACTTAAACTAATTCCTAAAATAAATTATTTCCGGTAACTAAGATAAATTAAATAAGTTTATTAAATACATTAATTACCCTAAACAATATTTTAAAATTCCTATAATTTTTCCCAAAATCTCATATATGCATATTTATGTTTATCTATCTATTTCTAAATTTAAAATAGCTATCGATTTCATACATATACAAATCTATTTTTTTCTTTTTAAATAAAATATTTGAACTATTTGGAAAAATCACTTATTTGAAAGTTTAAACTAGAGGATTTAAAAATCTGTATCTGTTTATTTATTTATTTTAGCAGAAATATCAAAATAGAAACAGAGAGGGTTTTTATATTACACTACTATATATTCTTTTCTTTATTTTTTTTCTTTTTTCCTTCCCTTTTTTTCTACATATGATCATATTTATATCAAATTAGAATAGATAAATAAATTGCAAATTTATTTACCTTGTTCTCCAAACCCTAGCCGAGATGCCTCAAATCACCTATGCTGCCTCGTTCGCACGTGAAGTTGCAACCCCTCGCGAACCCACAGCTACTCCCACGTCGACGTCAGCCAATCGCATAATCACGATTCACCAACCTGCGGCAGTCCTAATTCCTAAAGCTTTGAACCCCTACCCACGACCACCTCGAGCTCGCGTTACGGTTGCGACCCCCCCCAAACTCGAAACCACCACCAGGCCCCACAACAGCCGCAACGGACGCAAACATTCAACTCAGATCGGCATTACAATTGGGTACGAGCTCGGCTCGATTTGATTTCGCCCCGATATGAGGATGAAGCTAGAGGAAAAAAAATTTCGACCATTACTTCGATTCGCCCCCTTTTCTTTTTTTTCTGATTCGAACAAAGCAAATCTACTCGATTCACCCAGAACTTGAACGCGATGAGGTGAATGAAAAAAATGAGCGCAATTGATTTTCTATTAATAAAGATTTCGCTCGGCTTTCCAAAGTAAATAACACAAAGAATCTGATTTTGATTTTATAGGAACGAATGGGAGGAACTTCGGCCATATTTAAAGCTGCTTTATTTTTTTTACTGCCGGTTGTAGATATTAAGGAGGAAGAGAGACACGATGATGAAGGCATGTACGAGAGGAGGCAACGATTTGAAAGAAAGGTAGCTAATGGTACATGAATATGTAAATAAAATTTGAAATAGAATTTTCGATGTAAATTTTCAACGCGTTTATGTATCGTACGCTCACATAACAACTCCAATCAATACGAAATTTGAAATCTGATAATGATACAATATTATGGACCCAATGGAACTGGTTTCGTCAAGTTCCGAGACTGTGCCTCGGAAGGCTATTTTTAAATTCAATTTAAACGATATAAAATTTCAAAACTGAACAAACCACTGCTAATTTCAATTTTACAACCTCTATTATCCTCTGTACTATCAATATAAATTTTATAAGCTTACAAATTATTTTTAATAGGCTTAAAATTCTAGATTCAACATTTCATCCAATTTTAAATTATTTAAATTCAATAATTAAATTATCAAATGAATTGTGATATTCGTAATTCAAGTTAAAATTGCTCTATTGAATACTTAAAATCAATTAAATATTTCGATTTTAAATGCTCGAAAATGCTGGGTCGTCACATTCCTCCCCCCTTAAAAGAACTTCGTCCCCGAAATTACTAGTTAGGAAGAATGGTCCAATACCCGTTATTTTTTTTTCAAAGCCAATAATTTAACATCCTACCAACTATCTTTTTAATAAAAGACACATTACCTTTCTTATTAACTTCCCAAACTCTCCCATAATTTGTACAATCCTATTTGCCCAATCATTCAAGTTTTAGTCTTAAAATCAATTTTGAATTATCAAAAATTTTCTAACTCCCTAAGTTTTCGAAAAATTTCGCCAGCGTCTCCTTTGCGCGGCTAGCTCATTACTACTACAAAAGGTCTCTACGGGCTCCTAAATTCCAAAAGATAACAAAAAGCCAAGTGGCTCAATCCAAAATCCCAATCAAATTTCATAGAAATTTAAACACATACCTTTTTGGTCTGGCAATTCAATTTTATCTTCTAGAATCAAAATCAATTCTCTTTTCCCTTTATAATACCTGCATATTCTACTTGACAATAATATCCAATCACAATATTCCAAAAACATTTTATCGACTTCCTTACAAGTGTCAATTATTTACTCATTCAAATATCAACTTGGAATATATTTGTAATATCAATCTCCAATTAAGAATTCACCATTCCTTACTTAAGTTTAGTATAAGCATTCTATATGATTTTTTGTTTGTTTCCACTTTACCACTTTAGTTAATATCTATTTCTATTCAAATTGATTTCCACATTACATATGAATTTTATTTATTTTAAACTTTGAACATTTAATTTTATCTTTCATTTATAACTAATTTATGTCATTTTAATTAGCATCTGTGACGCCCCACCTCTATACCCACACTAGCCAAGAACACTACGGAGTAGTGCTGTCAACTAGCGCGGAGAATAAGGCTGTTGAGGAGCGACCATCCATGTAATTTCTTATCACACGGTGGCTATAAAATAATCTTCGGAAACAAATATAGAAGTAAGCATAACATGCGAATCAATCACAGATATCCATATCAAAAAGGCGGAAAGAGATATGAATATATATCACATAAAAGTGTACATCAGAGTAGTGGTCTAAAAAGATCCACGATAATACAAAAGAATAGCAACGCGTGCTATACAAAAGAATACAACTATGAGTCTATATCTCAAGTGTAAACAACAAAAGCTGCTAATCTAAACAAGTAGCCAAAAGTCTGAGTAGTGAATCACTGGGGGAGGAGTCAAGCAGTAGCACCTGTAACATCTCGGTCTGACCCGAGTATTATTTATAAGAAAATAATAAACGGATCAGTCTAGCTATAAATATCAGATGGCATGATATAAAATAAAAGATATGGCATAAACATAAAATATCCATACTGACATACTACTATAAGTATGCAAATAATGATCAACAGGAGATCAACCGATAAGAGATAAATCAATATCACAAGAATCTTCTCAAAGATCCAAAGAGGGCATCATACCCTAAACTTGTACTCATGACAAGTCAAAGAGATAAATTCCAGAAATCAACACAAGAAATCCAGAAATCATAAAAAGGGAAAGAGGCCTATCACGTGACGGTCTGAAGACCAAGGGGAGCTACCCCGCATGTGTGAATGGAATCACACAGATTGAGGTCAAGACTAACCAAAAAGCAGAAAGGTATGTGTGAATGGAATCACACAAGTGGTGTCTAGTCTAACCTTGCAATGAAAGAGACATCGCGCAATTGCTAGTCTAATTCATAAAGTGATCATCAAGATCAACGAGAAGTGTCAATTACACTAAGTTAGTAAATATAGAAGTTTAGCTTCATGTCCCATAACCACTTGCTTAACTTAAATATTTACGAACAAACTGTAAATCTTCACTAATAAAATTGTCACAAGAGGTTCAATCGAACAAGTCCAAGAATTAACCGACGAAGTGAACGCAAGCGTTTCATACCACTTGTTTTACTAAGTCGTTTAATTAGATTTCTCATCCGAGTGAGGTAAAGGCTTGTATATACTAATAGATTGGAAAACGGTTTAAGAAAAGAGCTTTGTTATTAAAAATAGAGTTGAAATCATTTTGTTGAAAGATTTTTGATATTTACTACTAGTTTTGAAACCTTTATATTTTAAAGTGACAAATCACAGAAGCGATTGTAGAAACAATCAATCACAAAGGTCACATTCGAAGATGTGATAAAAATCCAAGGAAATCAGCTCAGCAAGTTCTGTTGAATATTTTTCAGATAAGATCCCCTACGGAGGGGGGGTCCAGGGGGGGTGGCAACCCCCCTAGGTGGGGGTGCGGGGGCAACGCCACCGCTTACGGGGTTCGACCTGCCCGGTCAGGTCGCGGGGGTCCAGGGGGCAGCGCCCCCGGCGGGGTGCGGGGCAGCGCCCCGACCAAAACGGTACGACCTAGTGAAGACAAAATGAGGTCTAACGACCTAAGGGGAATAGGGTCGAGCGACCTAATGGTTGCGACCTAGGGGTCTAAGGGGCACGACCTAATGGTCCAGCGACCTAAAGGGTATAGGTCATGCGACCTAAAATGGGTTCGCGACCTAACACTCAAACGACCTAAAGAAATTAAGGAGCCGAGCGACCTATAAGAAGCAGCGACCTAAGAAGAAACGAGGCCCAACGACCTAGGGGTTAGGTCATGCGAGTTAAGAAGGTCAGCGACCTAACAAAGACACGCGACCTAATAAAGAAACGCGACCCAAAGGCACGCGACCTAGCGACTTAAGAGGCGAGCGACCTAAGTGTTACGGCCTAAGAGTCGAACGACCTAGTGTGGAAGCGGCCTAAAAGCCAAACGACCTAACGACCTAAGGTCATACGACCTAGCGACCTAAAGCCATACGACCTAACGACCTAAGGTCATACGACCTAGTGCAACACGCGACCTAAAAGGTACGCGACCTAATGCGGCCGAGTGGTTTAAGGTCGGAGACGACCTACGACTTATAAAGGTAGACGGTTGAGCGAGCTAATGAAGTCCAGAGTCGAGCGACCTAGTGACACGGTGTGTTGAGCGACCTAACGAGGTCAATGTTGAGCGACCTAACAAGGTCCAGAGAAGGGCGACTTAAAAGAGGCGTGACCTAAAAGAGGCGCGACCTAACTCAAACAAGCAGGGCGATTTAAAAGAGGCGCGACCTAAAAGAGGCGCGACCTAAAGGAGCGCGACTTAGTGGGTTATATGACCCAACGACCTAAGCCACTAACTCGCGAGTGACCTAAGTCCTAGGTCGTGAACGACCTAACTGCGAGTGAGCAAAAATGGCCAGAGTCAAAGCAGAGCGACCTAACGACCATACGACCTACGACCTAAGGTCCTGAGCGACCTACGACCTAAGGCCCTGAGCGACCTACGACCTAAGGTCCTGAGCGACCTAACTCTGAAAACACGAAAATGGCCAGAACGACCTAAATGCAGAAATTTCACCAAAACACCAAAAATCGGAGTTTTTTCACCAATCCAATCCAAACCAAAAGCAAATATGAATGCTAAAGTGATAAGGAATCATTCCCAACAATCCAATATAGTTATAGACTAGATTTGTGAGATAAAAATCTCACCTTTGCACTAAAGTTTATGAAGATGAAGCTTGAAAGCAAGGAGAAGCAATCCAAAGCTTGAATCCAATATCTTCTACTTGAATTTGGAGTTGAATGTTGGATTTGCAATTGAATTTGTGCTTGGAGTTTTAATTTTCCATTCTTTTCACCATTAATGCCCAAACTTGAGTTAGTTAGAAAATTTATGAAGAGTGAAGAGAAGAGGGTTGGAACTTGGGCTTAATAGGCTAAACTAACCCAAAGTCCAAAGCGGGAAAAGTTAGTGAAATTGCTATAACTCCAAACCTATCGATGTTTATACTTAAAAAAGTTGTAAACGACATTTCGAACTCAATGGAAGTGGTCTCGAGTCCTAATTTGACCGTTTGCAAAAAGTAGCTTTTCGGACCAAAATCCGATTAACGAGTTAATATTTAAATAAAATATTTAAATACAAACTCGATAAATATGCGGGTTGTTACAGCATCATTTACTAATTTATTACAATTTCCAATTTGAAACCGTTTTGTCGTTAACAAAAGTTTCCAGAATTTTCAAAAAATTTCTTCTCCCAAAATTTCTGAATTTTTTTGGCAGAGTCTCCTTTGTACGGAGGAGCTTTTGCAATTTGACAAAAGAGGTAAATATATATACATCGACCCACACGGTAGGAAAAACCAAAAACAGTTCATATTTCCTATTTTTATTGCGTAGGCGTACCTTATTTAGCATTTTTAAGCAAACAACTTATAATTTTTAGCAACTAGCGCAACCAAATCCAGCCACACGGCTTCCAGGTACCTGTACTTACTCAATTTAAACATGTAAGTACCATATATATGAAGTTTAACAACATTTCACTTATTTGCAATAGTTAAAACATATGAATTCTAAAAGAAATGCCCATTAAACACTTTTTTACAAGCAATTTAAATATTTCAACATAAATTTTAATTGCTCTCAAAATCAATTTATTTTACCCTTATCAATAATATAGAATTTTCATTACTTCCATTTACATCCAATGACAATTTATTCTATGCAATTTGACGAGATCCATGTGAATAAATAAGTACTTATGTTTTATAACCAATTTAAATTGATTTCAACTCCATTTATACTTAATTCTATTCCATTTTAAATTTATTCACAATCCATATATTCTCATTTCCATTGCATTTTAAATTGAATCCATTCACTTGCATTTCATTCCTTATTTGTTTATTCCAAACTATTTTATTAGCTCGAAAACAATCCAGGCTATTTCGTTCAATAACCATTTCTCAACTTATTTAAACCTCACTTCGTTTGATTCTTATTTATTCCATCCATTTATTTATTTCAATATAATTATTTTATCTACTCAATCCATTTTAAATTTTCATTTCCCTAAATATTATATATAACTCACTGAATTCTATTTCGATTCAAATTTATTTTCACTTGATTTAAATCCAACCCAAAATCATTAAACTTAGTTTAAGTTGAATTCAATTCAACTCTCTTCCATTTGTTTAGTTTTAAGTTAATTCACTTCAATTTATTCAAATTTTATTCTTAAGCTCATTTTCATTTTACAAGTAATTTTTTTTATTCAACTTGATTCTATGTCAATTAAATCTTATTTTAAATTTGCAATTTCATTTGATTGGTTATTATAAAATTTAACGTTTTAGATTCACTCATTCAATTTATTATAAGGCCATTTCCAATTTATTTCCACTTATTTGGATTTTATTCACAATACAAACCATTACTATTTTAATCCAATTTCATGAACTCACAATTCAATTACATTCTCAGTTCATTTAATTAATTCATTTAATTAATTGCAAGGCCACTTTCAATTATATTTCTTCACTAATGATTCAAGTCAAATTTGATTTATAACTTGAGTTTTATTTTCCAACTTCATAATAAACTCACAATTCAGCTTTACTTAACTATAATAGGTTCCACTTACACATTTCATTACTAATTTATTAATAAATTAGTTCTCCCCTATTTATAGTTCAATACTTGATTTTTAATTCCAAATATCACTTCATCTAATTTTCTTAGTTCAATTTATTATATAATTCAAGTTTGGATTTTGTTTTATTTTCCAATTCATCAAACCATATTTATTTTGGTTTTCTATTTCACTTTCACATTTTATAAGTCACTACTTATTTTATACAATCATATTCATTCTAAGCTTGAATGTATTCATCTTTTATTTTTAATTCGAGTTTTACACTTTATAATCCAAGCAGTTTTTATTCTATGGATTTTTAGTTCTGATTCTTTTATAAGTTATTCTAATTTATTTACTTCAATCCAATCCTTAACCAATTTAATTTCCATTTATTCAGGTAAGAATCTAATTCCATTCAATAACTCAATTGAATTTTTTTATATTCTAATTCAATTTTATTTTAAACTCAGTTTTATTTAATCTCAATTCGATTTCAACTTAATTCGAAAAACAACTGGATATTATTTTTCAGCCTATTTAATTAATTTCAATCCAATCAAATTTTATTTTCCCATCCAGGTTAACTTCATTTCATTTTAAATTTAAATTCCATTATTCAAAGCTTATATTTCCTTCATGATTTAAAAATCATCTCAATTTATAAGATTACAACTATCTCATCAGGATTTTTAAACACCCGACTTTTGGTTTCAAATCATTTTGAAATCTTCAACATCCCAAAATCACACTTCTCAAAAATTTCAAACCAATTCTGGTTTTTATTCCCAACAAATTTCCTTTGAAATTTTCAAAAACAACTAGCTTTTCTGAACAAATCAAATTTTGGCAGCAATCCGTCACTTAGAAATTCGAAAATGAATACTGCTGATGCGGCCGTCATCATCAGAATTATTTTCCAATAATCCGAGTGATTTCAATGCTATATCACTTCAAAATCCCTTTAAAACAATTTCCTTTCAGAAATACCTTCAAAACAATAATGCTATCATTTATCTCCAAAACATTTCGATAAACACTTTCAAAGTCTCCGGGATTTTAAATTTCCAAATCCTGCTTAAATCAATTTTAACTATACTTCATTTGCATAGCTTATGCTCATACCAATTTTCATTTGATTATATTTCAATTTACATTTATAATTCATATTTATAAATTTCATTCTATAATGAATTTATTCTCTTAAACTTTGGCTATATTTCAATTTCTAGTTAAATTTTTACACACCGATGATAATAATTTAATATCATCATTTCTAACATCCAAGCAACCATATATTAGCTAAAATAGTTTACAAAAACTTTTCTTTATATCAAAAATATACTTTGGGTAAAATTATTTCATTTACCCACATTAAAACAATACCGTGCCGATTGTTCTATTCAAGTGTTTAGAAACCCCTTCGATACAGTTGTCCAGACGAAGGTTCATATGCCACTCAACAAACCAATCAACGCAATATTAAAACAATTTATATTCACTAACAAATACGCGCTCATATCTATTAATACGCTCAAACTCATTCTAGAGTACAACGGACTCTAATTGAGTAATTTCCCACCAGAGCCAAGGTTATCTCCAACCTATGCTCTGATACCAAGTGTAACAGCCCGCAAATCCATACCCCTTGAGTTAACACTATTCTACCTAAATCAACTCAAGTTGTACAGAAATACGAACCATTTGGATTAAAGAAGAAGAGGTAGAAGAAGAAAATAGAGAACAACAACAGAATCTAATCATCGTAGCGGAATAAAATATAATAGATAATAAATAATCTTTAATCAACATCAAATATCTCTGTTTATATATTACATCATCAGAGTACATCAATCATAGCTCAACATCAATATCATACAATGGATACTCAACAACTCAAACAGCGGAACATATATATAAAACAAGTACGAATATACGTATCGTCATCCAGCTCGTCTCCTGAGGTCCACGGCATCATATCTTATATCCTATAATACTCGGTCTGACCCGAGCATTACAGTTAAATAACACCCGAGTCAATTTGGAATACCAGCGTGAGAAAATCACACTCAATTGATTATTAAAGTTTCAAAATTCCTTTGAAAACAAAAGCATCTCGTAAGACCATGCCACAAATAAACATGTCGGGTTTTTACCTTACGATAGCTAAAACACTTTTTATAGAAATCCTCTAATATTATAATAGGTTCTATTTACAAATACTTATAAAATAGCCGAAATTGTTACATCTATTAAATTCCAGCTACTAGCCACAGAGTGGGTAATACAAACAATAACTCGTACAAGGCTCGTAGGGAAAATGGATTTCCAACTAATGACCAGGCATTGGGGTACCACCTGTCACGGTACGGGGCCTAGATCACCGTACTGAGGAGTACACCCGCTCCCATGCAACACAAGACTGGAACTACCCCTTACTGGATAATCCCGAGTGAGATCACCCCGCGCTTGGGATCAGCAACTGCCCACTAAGCCAAAATAAAAAGGGACATCTAGACAGGGATGGCCTCACCCTGCTTGGGTGCTACCCACCTAAACTTGCTGCATAACCCTTGATTTTCAGTCATTCCCATTTGATGAGGCTTGAGGCTAAGCATTACCTTTTAGAACATATCCATTAGAATGCCCATCGTCCACCTGACGATGTTTCGCAAGCATCATCCATACAAGTCCGTCCCGGGTTCGAACAGAACCGAAAGCACTATTCCTACTACATCCATTTTGGAAATATCCTCCGGATTAGTAGCGACTAGCCCTTGCACTTCACCGCTCCATCTTCGAATCCAAACTCGTTTTTCACGAAAACGTGCAAACCGGATCGAAGTTGTTTTTGAGAAATAAATCTCGATCCCGGTCTCTTCGAAACGATCAACGTATTTGGCCAAAATTGATAGTCGGTTATTTAACTATCAATAAATGTTCACAACATCCATCACACAATAAATAATTTCCCAAATTATTTATTTATCTCAAAAATATCTTCACAAGATATAATTTCACCTTTCAAACTTCTTGAAAACAGCTTTCAAAACTATCTGCCTTTCTCAGAATAAATTCCAGGTAATTCTATTTCCACAGGAATTACCAAGCACAAAACTTAGATTTTTTTTATAAAATAATTTAAAACACTTTATTGTAAAATATATTTAACATTTAATATAGAAAAATTACTTTAGTACTTAATTTAAAATAATACTTTAGAAATAACTAAAATAAGGTTACCTTATAACTACACATTAGATTCCTTCTTTAAACAAAATACCAGATCATTCTTTAAATAACTATTACGATAATAGATTAACAAATTACTTACTTTAGAATTTACTTTAAAACATTCAAGTTAGGACCACTTCAATAACTTACTAAAAATACATACTATATAAACTTTTGAAAATAAAGTTACTCAATAAAATATAAAACTAGATTTCTACTAACAAAATACTAAGTTACTTCTTAATAATTACTGCTAAAATAGATTAAAAGAAAATACTTACTTTAGACTTTAAATATTAGAAATAATAAATTTTACAAAACTTGCTTTCTTTGAAAACTACTTTAAAACATTTAATTTATATATTTAAAAATTTACTTTTAAAAACATGTACTTGGCTATCCATAGAAAATTCCAATTTCAATCACTTAAATCAATTTTCCCAAATTGATTTTCAATTTATTTATTTGAAATAAATTATTTTACTTATCAGTTCATTTCCAAATTCAGTAGTTATGGACTTTATTATTATTATTTTTCAATTTCTTCTTTACTCTTTCAATAATTCAAATCTTAAATTCTAAATGAATGTTTGTTCTTTTTAATTAATAATACTGCATTTTAAAATTCATTAACTTTATGTTTATTCAAATTTTCCTTTCCATTCTCAGGATTCATTTATTAGAATTTTAAAGTCACTTTATTTCTTTTCCAAGTCATTCTTAAATTTATTCTATAATTATTTTACTTACAATTTCACTTCTTTTAGTTTCATTTCAAAAATCAAGTTTATATTTTTGGTAATTCATTAAACCCAATTATATCAACCAAGTCATAGCATTCAATACTTCCACATAATTCATCATAGAATATCAAATAATCAGAACAGAGAATATTAAATAATTTAAATAAAAGTTGAGGGGTCTAGTTGGATACCTCCAACCTGTTTTCCCTGCATCCACAGACGTTAGCATCACATAATATGCCAATTTCAAATTATACTATACTATATCACATCAATCAATTCAACCATACAATCAATTATTTAAATTTAATCATTTAAATGTAAATTTAAATTGAGTGAGATTAACTCACCTTTGCTTTGCTATTCGCAATCCATTCCGAACTGACCTGTTTCCTTGATTTTTAAACCTTGTATAACAATTCACGGTTTATTATTATTTGAACCAATCAAATAATTATTCACCATTTATTTATTTTGTTTACAAATGATTAAATTTTAACCTTAAATTTAATTTAACCGAAGTAGTAAAATTTAAACTAGTTTTCCTTTATAAAATTTTATTCAATTTAATAATTTATACTTAAACTAATTCCTAAAATAAATTATTTCCGGTAACTAAGATAAATTAATTAAGTTTATTAGATACATTAATTACCCTAAACAATATTTTAAAATTCCTATAATTTTTCCCAAAATCTCATATACGCATATTTATGTTTATCTATCTATTTCCTAATTTAAAATAGCTATCGATTTCATACATATACATATACAAATCTAATTTTCTTTTCTTTTTAAATAAAATATTTGAACTATTTGGAAAAACCACTTATTAGAAAGTTTAAACTAGAGGATTTAAAAATATGTATCTGTTTATTTATTTTAGCAAAAATATCAAAATAGAAACAGAAAGAGTTTTTATATTACACTGCTATATATTCTTTTATTTATTTATTTTTCTTTTTTTTCCTTACCTTTTTTTTCTGCATATGATCATATTTATATCAAATTAGAATAGATAAATAAATTGCAAATTTATTTACCTTGTTATCCAAACCCTAGCCGAGATGCCTCAAATCACCTATGCTGCCTCGTTCGCATGTGAAGTCGCACCCCCTCGCGAACCCACAGCTACTCCCACGTCGACGTCAACCAATCGCATAATCATGATTCACCAACCTGCGGAATTCCTAATTCCCAAAGCTTTGAAGCCCCAGCCACGACCGCCTCAAGCTCGCGTCACGGTCGTGAACCCCCCTCAAACTCGAAACCACCACCAGGCCCCACAACAGCCGCAACGAACGCAAACATTCAACTCAGATCAGCATTACAATTGGGTACGAGCTCGGCTCGATTTGATTTCGCCCCGATATGAAGATGAAGCTAGAGAGGAAAAAAAACTTCGGCCATTACTTCGATTCGCCCCTTTTTTTTTCCTGATTCGAACGAAGCAAATCTATTCGATTCACCCAGAACTTGAACGCGATGAGGGGAATAAAAAAATGAGCGCGATTGATTTTCTATTAATAAAGATTTCGCTTGGCTTTCCAAAGGAAATAAAACAAAGAATCTGATTTTGATTTTACAGGAATGAATGGGAGGAACTTCGGCCATATTTAAAGCTGCTTTATTTTTTTTACCGTCGGATGTAGATATTAAGGAGGAAGAGAGACACGATGATGAAGGCATGTACGAGAGAAGGCAGCGATTTGAAAGAAAGGTAGCTGATAGTACGTGAATATGTAAATAAAATTTTAAATAGAATTTTCGATGTAAATTTTCAACGCGTTTATGTATCGTACGCTCACATGACAACTCTAATTAATACAAAATTTGAAATCCGATAATAATACAATATTACGGACCCAATGGAACTGGTTTCGTCAAGTTTCGAGACTGTGCCTCGTAAGGCTATTTTTAATTCAATCTAAACGATATAAAATTTCAAAAATGAACAAACCACTGCTAATTTCAATTTTACAACCTCTATTATCCTCTGTACTATCAATATAAATTTTATAAGCTTTCAAATTATTTTTAATAGGCTTAAAATTCTAGATTCAACATTTCATCCAATTTTAAATTATTTAAATTCAATAATTAAATTATCAAATGAACCGTGATATTCGTAATTCAAGTTAAAATTGCTCTATTGAATACTTAAAATCAATTAAATATTTCGATTTTAAATGCTCAAAAATTCCGGGTCGTCACAATAAAAGTTAAATGATTGGAATGTTTTAAAATGTTAATGATAATTATGTCATTAACAAAGATAATGGTTTACCTTAAAAGCTAATTAAGGTTTCAATGATTTGAGATTAATTAAGTTAGTAAAGAAATTTAAGTATAATTAAATAATTTAATTAACTAACGATAAGGAGTAATTAAGTAATTATTTAAGTGTAATTAGTTAATTAAATGATTAATTACTTAATGTAAGTAATTAAAGGATAAATTTGTTAGGGGTTAATTAATTTAATTATTAATTAAAGGTTATATTAATTAATGATCAGAGGTTAATTAATTGAGGATAATTAACCAACAGGATTATTACTTGATGAAAGTAATTTAAGGGTAATTACTTAATGGAAGTAATTAAGGATTAATTACTTGGTGTAATTAATTAAAGGATTGATTAATTTAGGAAAATAATTAAGGGTTAGTCAATTAACGAGTGTGATTAATTAAAGGATAATTAATCAATGTAAGTGATGATAGGATAATTAATTTAACTAACTAAATAAGGGTAAATGTAATTGATGTGAATGAGTGAAGATTAATTAATTTGTGTAATTTATTAAAGGCTAATTACTTTATGTAATTAAAGATGATAATTAAAGAATGATTAACTAATTTATTTATAATTAATTAATGTTAAGTAAGCATGATTTAAAGGTAATTAAAGTAATTAATTTAATTAATTTAAGTTAATTAGAAATGGTGTGACTAATTAATCATGCTTATATATGATTGGATTATATGGAATGCCTTGAATTGGTTGATATCACCAATATAAAATATTTTGTGATATGATATGTTAGGTTGCACAGTGATAATGTGGTTATCTATTGATGATGAATTGCTGTGTAAGTGGCATCCTGTATTTGTAATTTGTATTTTATTCATTTGAATACTTGGGTTAAGAATGACATTGGATTCGAAGAGATCGGGGTCGTGTATTAGTAGATACCCGAAACCACTTCGACTAGTAATTTACAGTAATTCTTTATAGTTCGGTTAGAAGCAAACATGCTGGAACGTAATAAGTTAAGTATCATGGATATTTAAACTGGATAATGATTCTTGGATATTGTTTTGAATGATTGACTTAAATAAGATGAGAACTCGTAGAAAAGTACGAGTTACCCTGGTAATTCACTTAATTTTTGTAACTTAGTTTTTCATATTATATGTGTTTACTCATGTAGGCTTCCAGCCTGACCCGGATGTTACTTTGATGTAATGCTCGAGGCGGACCGAGTATTACAGATTTTCAGGTAAGGACGTTCTGGAGCTCAAGTGGCAAGCTGGATGGCAGGAACGTATGGAGTATTCCGTTGTGTATTAGAGTGATTATTTGGGACAAGTTAATTTTTTTAACTGCCCAGCTTTTGTGTAAGAGTTGAAAACTCTATTGTATTGATGTAAATTAACTGGTACAGTTTTCCTTTGTATAACTTCTATTTTATCTGATATTATACTTTTATCCGCTGCGAATGTGAGATCCTGTGTTTCATTTCAGTTTCTTCTTCTACCTCTTTTCTTCTTTTCCTAACTATCTGGAATTTTCGGGATCGAATCCCAGGTTGTTACTTTAAAAGACTTAGAGTTAATAAGAAAATGGAGCAGTTGAACATAAGAGGCTTATTTAAAAGACTTATATTAAGTTAATAATAAAAGATAGAAGTAGGGCTCACAACTAATAGCATTCCCGTTCAGACTAGGACTGATGGTTTCACAATAGGTGAGGCTAGGCATGACCCTTTAAAAGTAGGACTGATGGTCTCATAGTAGGCGAGGCTTGCCATAACCCTTTCAGACTAGGTATGATGGTTTCACAGTAGGCTAGGTGAGGTTGGGACACGCTTATGCTAACTAAAGTAACTAAGGGGCCAATAGATAGAAGCTCAAATCAGGGGATTTGGAAAGGGGGTCAACTAGATTTTATTTGATAGGATCCAAATTGGCAGCATTCCCTTTCATACTAGGACTGATGGTCTCACAACACGTTGAGGTGAGGCTGGGCAGGACCCTTTTGGACTAGGACTGATGGTCTCACAACGGAGGAGGTGAAGCTGCGCACGCTTATGCTGTTTAGGGTAAGGGGGAGCAACAGATAGTGCGAGCATAAGGTGGCCGTGCATGCGGTATCGGTGCGGGGAGATAAGTCGCTATTGAGTTTCAAAGGACTAGCAGGTGTCTTTTTACTGTGGGAACCACGTTAGGGACTAACTCACAGTGGCACAACAAAGATAGAAGGTCAATCGAAAGGTAGAATTAGGAATTCAACCTAATTAAAGTAGGATTAAGAATTCAGCCTAATCAAAGCAGTAATTTAAGACAAGTGCAAACAATCGAAATAATCAAAGCAAGCAACACTTTATTTCAGCTTTATTTTTCCTTTATTTTTTTATACTAGAACTGTTTATTAGTCTATTATCTTTATCTTGCTTAAAAATACTAGTAATTACTTCCACTCACTAGACTTATAGTCTGACCTACTCCTCTATTTGCCCCCTTTTCCCCTATAGGCCAACAAAGGCAGGGACAATAGATTTCAGAATTTCTGGGAGATTCAGCTGCGGATTTTTTCTTCATATATTTTTCTTCTTTTCAGTTTTCATTTTGATTTTTTTATGTACTGGTACTATTTGAAAGAGATTATTTTGTACTCTGATATTGTGACTGAGATGGTATTTTTCAAGAGACATCTGTATTTAGTATTAGACATATTTTGGTTATGACTTATTTTATGACTTTTAACTTTTAAATGAGTTATTGTTTAAATGTTTCCGCTGTTTTTATTTAATTGTCTTTTAAATCTTAGTCTCTATAAAGTTTTCGGTGTACCTACAACGCACACATCTTTTAGTGTGTTCGTTTTTGATATACTAAGGGATGTGGTGTGTTTCATTTGGTATCAGAGCATAAGTTTACAGGATTTCTAAAAACTTGTTTTGAAAATAAAGTATTTTTCCAAAAGCCACCAATTTTTAAAAGTAGCATATCTTCAAACTAGAAGTATTTTCAGAAAGAAACTCTTATTATAGAAATGGATTTCAAGTATAAAAGAGTTTTTATAGAAATCCCCTCAAAATTCTAGTTCAACCTTCTTTCAATTCCTTCGAGCCTAATTTCCTTTCCTTTTCTTAGTATGGCTGACTGGTTCCATAAAGCTACGATACCAGAGTTGCAAGGGAAAGTGCCTAATCCATCACCAACAGGTGGAGATCCCATTAATCCACCTGTAGCAGCCAATACTTTTAAGCTATGCAAGGAATTTGCTAGTCTAGGAGGCAAGACGTTTTCTAGCACAGAAGATTTCTAGGAGGCACGTGCTAGGTTGGAGGATACGGAGCAAATGTTTAGACTGTTAGGATTGGAGGACCTATGGAAAGTTCAACCTGCATCTTGGCAGGTGAAGGGAGAGCTTAAAAAGGTTCGTAATTCAGAAATCTCTAAGAATCCATGGTGGAAGAACAAGAAGAATAAGAAGAAGAGGAAAGAAGTAGGACCTCAGAAGAGGATCAGGAAAAGTGGAAAATGCAATAGATGTGGATTGGTTGGTCATTACGCAAGGGACTATAAGAATAAAATGCTGAAGGGGAGGTGTTACTGTTAGTCCTTGAGATGATGGTTTTGATGACAACAACCTTAGAATAAGATTATAAAATATAAATACTAACATTGTAGTTTAGATATATATGTATATAGAGGATTTAACCATGCAGGACCAAGAATGAAGACTGTACAGTATAGAGATTCAAGATATCAAGATTGAAGACTCATGAGTATCAAGATTATCAAGAATTCTTGATAAGTAATTTAATTAGGAATTTTGTTAAAACTCCTAGAAAAACATTGGCATCTTAAAATCCAATTTATTCATGGAATGGAATCCACTTCGAGCCCATTAAAGGGATGGAACACTAAGTAGGATGGAACCTATGAAAAATTTAGTGGAACATTGTTTTATGTCCACTAACTTTTATTTAAAATGTTTTACAAAATTACATCTTTTTTTCAAAATGTTTTCAAAATCTTTCTTTTAAAAAGAATAAAAAACATCCATCCTGGTTTTAATACTTTTTGCCTCAAAATAATCTTTAATTTCAAAATCAAATTATCCTTGGTTTTAAACTATCTTTAATATTAATATATTTAACTTTTAATATTTATACTTAGATTTAAATATAAAATTATAGTAAAATTTTATATATACCAAAATATTATTTTCTATATTTACTTATGTATTTTAACTATAGTAAGTATATTTATAAAGTTTAAAATAGTTTTAATATAAGATAGAAGTTATTTTCAAAGAAAAACAAAACATCAAAATCTCCTTTGGCATGTCGACATACTCAAGATACCTATGTCGACATAGTGGCAGTTGGTTTCAAAACTTAAATTTCAAAAGAAGTGTCTATTCGTCATATCCTTTCACGAATGGACATGGTTGTTGTTCGTCTATAAATAGGGGCTGTCTTCAACGAATTTCATATCATATTTTTCTTGTTTTCACTCCTCTTCTTATTCCACATTTCTTTATACATATTCTTACCATTACTTTGTCGAAATCAACATTGAATCTTAGTAGATCATTTTTGGTTTGATTCTCTATCACTATCTCAACAAGATCTCAGTGCTATTCAGAGTTATAGACTTCTTTGTAATCAATTAAGTGAGAAAAGGTGTGATTGTAGCCTTGGAAATCAATCAAGCGAGAAAAGGTGTGATTGTGGCCTTGAAAATCAATCAAGTTAGAAAAGGTGTGATTGTAGCTTAGGAAATCAATTGGATGAACTTGTTGCCTCTGAAATCAAGTATCTTTACCCAGAGGATTGTGAATCTGCAGAGGTGTACCTCGTGGCCTTGAAATTGAGGGTATAATTGTAAAAATTGCTTTTGAAAGGAAATCCATACTTGTGTGCGGGACTGGATGTAGGGTAATGCCGAACCAGTATAAAATCCGGTGTGTTTTTTTCCTTTGCTGCTTTTACTTTATATTTGCATCTGTGTTTGATTCTGTGATCATATTTGTGTTTGTATGTTTCTTACATTTGTGTTCTAATTAATATAAACTCAAAAAGATTTAGTAATTCCTTAAAACACTATTTACCCCCTCTCTAGTGTTTATACTAGCCTTAAGATCCGTAATCCGCATTTCTCACAGTTTCAACTATAGGCTGCCTGGTTACATTAGTAGAGCTTGTCCTCACAACACGGGGCAAGGAGAAGGCACATCTACAACGCAAGTACAGGCTTTGGATGCAACACCTTCTATTGGTGGACCAGATAGAGGTTGGAAAGTTTATGTAGTAGGTTTGATCTCTATTTTTGAAATTTCCCATTCAAACTCTTTTCAATTCTAGAGTATCATACTCTTTCATTTCGAGTCTTTTAGTTGATTTTTTGCACTTAGATATCTCCTTAGTAGTAGACCCCATAGTTGTTTCAAACCCCATAGGAGGATCGACATATTTATATATGATTTATAGGGGTTTGAATTTTTTTCTCTAGGCGTAGAGTTTGATTGTAATGCCTATGTACTGGGATTTTTGGGGTATGGGATGATTTTGAGAATGGATTGGTTATCCACTTATGAAGCGATATTAAACTATGAGAGGAGAGTCTTAGACTAAGGACATGCAACAGTAGGACTCTCGAGGTTTCTTGCGACCCACAAGGGTCAGTCATGTTGAGCTTCCTTTATTCCCTTGATTCATCATCAGCAGAGTAAGATTCAGTTCTAGCCATCGGAGATTTTATAGATGTTTTTGAGGAGGTTGGGGGACTACCCTTAAGAGAGAGATCGACTTTAGGATCTATTTGAATGACAATACCAAGCCAGTGGCATTGCCCGTGAGACATATGGCATCTAGGGAGCGGGAGGAGTTAAGTAAGTAGATTTGTGAGCTATTGGAGAAAGGCTTCTTCAGACGGGGCATACCTGATTAGGGAGCACCAGTCGTCTTCGCTACAAAGGCGGATGGTTCCCTTTGACTTTGCGTAGACTATAGAAAGTTGAATAAGCTCACGATGAAGAACCGTTATCCACCTCCTAGGATATATGATCTTTTCGATCAATTGCTTGGCTCTTTAGCATTTTTTCAACTTGATTTAGCTACTGGATTTCACAGCTTGGAGTGGCTAATGATAGCATCGATAAGACAACATTTAGGATACCCGATAGATTCTTTGAGTGGTTGGTTATGCCTTTTGGGCTAACCAATGCCCCTGCTTATTTTGTAGATTTGATGAGCCGTGCTTTTCAAGATGTCCTAAATAAGTTCGTAGTAGAGTTCGTGGATGAAATTTTGGTGTTTTCCAAGAGTATGGAAGAGCACGATATTCATCTAGAGGTGGTTCTTTACACACTTCGCATTCATCAGTGGAAGGTAAAATTTTTGAAAGGTCACTTTTGGCTGAAGGAAGTGTGTTTCTTGGGGCATACAGAAAGTCAACAAATAGAAAGAGTTTTAGAAATGGTCTCGTACATTTAGGTTCGGATTGTGAAAATCCAAAGAGTGGTAGGCAAAGATTGGAGATGTACAATAGATTCAGTTAGAAAGCTCATGTGTAGATAATTGCGAAAATCATAATTGTTTCATATAAATGAATTTAATGGTAGTTCCTTGGAATAAATATAAGCATGAAAGAGGAATAGAAACAAAAGACTTCGGTAAGGAAATGAGATTTCCAAAGTTTAGGAGGATACTCCTAGGGTAGTAAGAAGAAAATCCACCTTATGTTTAGCCCATTAAAATGAAATTGTTAAAATCGAAAAGTTGAAAATTTTAATTGTTAACATTTTTGAGGAAGTAAGTATGGGATTTTTGAAAAAAAATTGTATGAAATTAAAATTGGTTTTATATGATCTAAATTTTGTTAAAAGTGTAGTTCTTTTGGAAGTATTATAGAGTATACATAGCTCACTAGTTTCTTTATAGGCAAACTAAGGGTTTAAATCTAAAAATCTTGAGTGCATTAAGTATCGGAAACATAGGTTACAACATTTATTGTTGTGATAGATGTTTTCATGAAAAATAAATGGAGCATGGACTATAACACTACTGTTATAGTAGGTAACTTCCAAAGGAAATGTTTTTACATAGTATATGAGATTTATTAGTATTTATTTTAATTGAATCCATACACTGGTATTTTTGGGTTGTAGTAACGGTATTTTACACAACATCTGTTTTGTCCCAAATAAAAATGTATTTTGAAAATAAGTTCTAAGTATAATAAAAAGTGGTTTGTAAGTACACTTATTATTTAGATAAGTATAAGGAAATATTTTCTACTTATGGATATATTAAAACAACCTTGAAAATGGTTTTTTCTGGAAAGAAAAGTGTAAGCTAAATATTAGAAATTAATACATTTCATAGAAATTGACTATTGTAAAAGAATATATAATAAACATACTTTAATCTATTGGAAAGAAATGAATAATGATAGAATTTTTTATGAAACCAAAATATAAATAAAGATGTTTTATGCAAGTTATAAGGAATACATGAAAGAGATACAAGGTATGGGAAGCACCATAGCCTATTTTGAAAAATATATAATAAGTTTCTTGTAATTTCACATAAACATGGAGTTCTCATTTTAAGGTTTCATAGAAGGTTTTAGCGTTAATAGTTTCTTATAAAAGAACGTAGTTCCAATACATTAAAGTATAAAGCCATTACGTGTAATAAGAAGTGTAGTAATTAGAGACAGTGTTAGTTAGGAGAGATATTATCGATAGCCTTTGTAGAAAGTCTTGACTTGTAGTTAGGAACTCCTCAAGGTTAAGTAACTGGAAAGTTAAGGATTTTTAATAATATAATTGTTTTTATCTACTCTAGTTTTGGCAAAATTGAAAATCTATGAAGAGAAAAAGTTTTTAAAACATGTAAGAACATTTTAAAGATATTTTAAATAAAAATGGTTTGGTGAAAAGTAAATAAGTTTTTGGAAGCTAAAAACTTAACAACAGTTAAATTTAAAAATCCAAATTTTTATGGAAAGTTGTAGGTCTTTAAAAGAAAAAGAGGAATTAGTATTGAACTTAGAATTTGTAAGTTTCCCTCTAACTTTGAGGAATAATGTAAATTCAAAAAGGCTGTAAGGATGTAAGTCTAGAAAGATAAAATGTTAAGTAACCAAGTACCTTTGAATTTAATAAAAACTTGAAAATAACACTTTTAAGGGCAAAATTTTGGGGATTTGATGTTTTAAAAAAAAAATTAGAAGCTTTATTTTTTGAAATGATAAATACCAACACAAACTTTGAAATGTGGAGTAGATAGGAATCATTTCATAGGTGTAACGGAAAAAATGTAAGGCTGTAGCAGAAATTATTTTTAGAAGTAATAATAGAAGTTTCCATAAAGTGTACAGGACACTAGTGAGAATCTAGGATTGTTGCTTCATGTGTGTAGACTATAGAAAAATAGTAAAGTGATACTAGTAAGATGGTAAGATACACAAGGTTAAGGATGTATATTCTTAATTTTGGAGGAACTTCGAAGGAGCATCTTCTTTTAGTAGAATTCACATATAATAATAGTTTTCAAGCTAGCGTTGGAACGACACCTTTCGAAGCTCCCTATGAAAGATCGTGCAAGTCCCCTTCGTATTGGTCGGAGTTTACAAAGAGATTTGTAACGACCCGCCTTTTTGGATAGTTTAAACCGACGATCAAATACACATGTCGATTCCAAACCATTCAAAAGGGCAGATGGTTATTGGGGTAAATAAGAAAAGAAAAGAAAGAGAAATAAAGGAAATGAAACAACACAGAATCTCGCAGCGGAACGATAAAATATAATAGTCAAATAAACAGTTCATGAAGCTGTTTACTATACTTTGACAATTATTTATACAACATTTATCAGAGTTATACATATACAACAGAACAATTAAATAATGCAGCAGATAGCATGATGCAAGGGTAATAATAGTAATAGTATACCAAATCTTCGTCTTCGTCCTCCAGAATAGATCTTCAAAAATCTGAAAAAACTCAGGACTGACCCGAGCGTAATGAAAAGACAAAACACTCGAGTCAGGACCAAAATATCCTTATGAAAGTTAAATCAATCGTAAATAAATATGAGTGTAACGGCGTCAGAGATGTTTACGGGGTTTGACATCTCATATCCAGTGTCAACGTGCGTGCAATAACTCAAGAGATGTTACGGGATTTTCCATCTCTCAAGGATCCGTGAAACTATCTACTATGTAGTAATATACGCTAAGTAGATAATGTCTATCAGTAATATAAAGTATCAAAATAGCGTTAAGGCATTACCATAATCCCCCTTAACACATTTTATATTCCCAAAAGCATATACAAGACCGTAGTTTCCCCAAAACCGGAAGTCACCAGAGGGCAATCCATATACTCAAGGTACAAACCAAAACGTAGTGGTCGCGAATAGGATAATCAGTATGACAAGGTACATGAGGCGATACCAACTAGGATACTAGTAGTTGCGTGATCCAGACTGATGTTGAGCATAGCAGCTACTACCTCAACACCGCGAAACAACACTCCCAAATCAAGGGGTGCACCCAAATCAAATCACAAATGTAATAGATATGGTATCGAAGAAGTGTGTCCGCTAGAGGTGGCGAACCTCAATGGCCCGGCGCGGCTCCTGTTTTAGTCATGTCAGGGGTCATCCAATATCGTTCTCTTTCTTCAGTCAACGCGTTCACCAAACCATCCACTTCATTCTGGATCAACACTCCGCGTATAATAGTTATTAAAGTGGTTTTCGGTATCGACAGAGAGTATGTCCATATCTGATCCCGGTCTCTTTAATAACTACGTATTATTACACTGACGGCTCTTTTATATTTCAAATTGATTCATGATTGATAACAAAATATCATATTCGCTTTAAAATCAAATCCATTTCAAAATCATCATATATTCAAAATTATCAATTTTGTCCGATAAATCAATTTCACTTCATAATTTGATTCGAATTCAATTTAGGTTATAATCTCTACTTTAACCTAGTTCGTATTTAAACCAAAGGTTTAAATATAAACATTTCCGTCTCTTTAACCAGTTTGAATTTAAGAAAATAGTTTAAATAGTTTAAAAAAGTTAAATAATTCAAAATAGTTTAATAGAAAATATTTAAATAGTTTAATCGAAAATAATTTGAATATAAAATGGTTTATATATAAAATAGTTTGGAAAAAATCAAAAATTATTTGATAAATAATTCCAAAGTCAAACCGGTCAACTTCCCAAATTTCCTATCCAAATCAAATACAAATTCCATTTCGATTTAATCGATTTATTCCAATTTCAACTTGAATAAATTTCTATTCCACGTAAATTTCGATTTCAATTCACAAATTTCTTTAAATTTCAATTCAATTCCAAATTAATTTAAATCTAAATTTCAAATAAATTTTCAATTCCAAACTCAAACTTGAAATATCATTTCATATCAATTTTCTTAGAAATATTCAGAGTTCGATTAAAAGTCCAATATTTTAAAACAAATCAACTTTCAAAAATTTACACCGTATTTCAATTTTCAATTTAAATCTAAACTTCGATTTTATTTAATAATTTCGTTTACCAAGTTTAAATTCTAACATTTCGAGCTCCAATTCAAAATAATTCAATTTCCATAAATTGGATTTTATTCTTAAAATCAATTCATTTAAATAATTTAAAAACAACTTTTAAAATCATTTAATTTATCCAACTCGGTGTCCGTATATAATTTTCTAACCTATGGCCAAGTGATTAATTATTACAATTAAATGTCAGGGATGAATATATCATTTAAATCAATCACAGTGTCATATGTATGCATAGCAGGATATATATAAACAAATAAACATCCAAACATTTAAATATCAACCAATAACATCCATCGAAATACATCATCCAATAGGCAATACAATTCACGGCAATTTCATATTTATTAATGTCAGGTAATTTAATCGCAATTCAATTTTAATTTAAATTTAACTGTCAATTTAATTTTTTTAACGGTGAATTCAAATGACAATCAATATGATAATTAAATTTTATCAAACAACAACAAATAAAAATCATAACTATGCATAATGTCAAATTTAACTAGCATAAAGATATTCAGTACGTTGTGAGCGTTATAAAACACTCACCTTGATTTTACGATTTTAAATCAAATCGAACGACGTTCGATTTAACATAAAATTTTAATGAGCTCCAAACACTTTCGGATCTGCACTGCAGCGCAGCTCTCATCTCCGTGATTCCGGCGCTTCTTCTCCAACGTGAAATTCACGTATGCAAACCCATTAGCCGCCGATCTTCAAGCAATATTCATGACCACCTCGTCGACTCCCAGAACGATCAGCTAGCGCCACCACGAAGCCCTTCACCAGAGCCACCTACGCGCCAAGTTTCATCCCGTCATTCGCCGTCGTTTGCACGCAATCCAAGGAAATATGTACACACTTTCAAGTCAGATCTGGACGAATTCATGAAAAATTAGCATACATCAACCGTATGGATTTGAAGAGCTCGTCGAGATTTACACTTTTGCTTTTGGAATTTTTCGATTTCGTCGAACGGATTGAGAGATATTAAGGAAATAAAATCGGCAATTTCTGGCCATGGAATAGGTGGCGGCCATGATTTAGAATTAGGGTTTCTGGATTAAAATAATAATAAAACTGTCTCGGTTTGCGTGCGTATTTATATAGGTAGGTCCAAAATCATCCGAACTCCAATCGAGACGTGCCGCCAAGCGTTTATAAGGTTTTACCCCCATTCCGGACGCAATGGAACTAGTTTCAAGGCCTAATTCGATCATATCTGGAAGATAGATTTTCGAAGTCGATTATTTTAATTAAATTCGAAATTAAATTTCTACGCGTTTCAAGCTCGCACGGCAAAACGACAAGTCCAATTGCTACGAAAATTGAAATCCTACCATAATTTACTATTACGGATCCGATGAAATAAGTTTCGTCGAAATCCGAGACTGTTTGAAAAATGGCTATATTAACTCGTCAATTAAATATTAAAATATTCAATTTTCACAAATTTACTTTTAATTCGATTTTAAAAGTTCTACAACATCATTCTAACTTTAATATGATAAAATAGAATTTTACAAATCATTTTTAATCATATTAAACACGGTATCCAATTATTCAAATAATTTCAAATATTAAATTATTCAACAAATTACATTAATAATCATTTTCCTTCAATAATCACCTTAAATTTTCTAATTAAAATAGCTAAAAATACGGGTCGTTACACTCTCCCCTACTCAAAACTTTTCGTCCCCGAAAAGGAAAAGAAGGGAAAAGGAACTATGTATAAAATTCAACATTAGATATATTTTATTCAAAGTTACCAACTTATAAAACAATGAAATTCCATTTATAAAGTCATAACTACGCTTCCACAATGTTACTCCGAATGACTTTCTAAATTTAAAAGTTAGTTATCAAAACAAGTTATAAAATTTAAAAGCTTGAAAAATTTTCTAACACCCGGATTCACGGAAAATTTCGGCAGGGTCTCCTTTGCGCGGCTCGATCGAAATTTTTTACAATTCAATATATAACACAAATATAACCAATATATATCAAATATACATCTCATCTCAATGATGAGGCATCCCATATCTGGGGAAACAACATATATATATCACCAATACCATATAAAACCATAAGCGTACCTTTTATTTAGCATTTATTAGCAGTTTACTTACATTTTGTATTTAGCACAGAAGCGAGCTCTACAACGAAGTGCAACCCCTTTGCTACCTACTAAAATGCTCAATAACTAAGTTAGAACCATGCATATAAAGATAGATCGATATATTTAGCCTACACAACATATATATAACCTATTTAGCTTCAAAACCGAGATTCCAATTTCAGGACAGCAAACAAATCTCAGTTTTAAGTCACCTAAACTATAAAATTTGGCAACAGAATCTAAACAAAAGTTGTTGTATTCATTTCAAGCTTTCCGTAATGTCCAAAATCATCGAATTCGGACCATACATTCAAAAGTTACGGCCATTTTACTTAGAGGATACGCCTCAGCCTGGGCAATGAATTGCGCAGGTCAGCGACGTTCACCCACGTTTTTGACCTTCTAAACGATATCAAAACACAAAACACTTAAAACAAAAGTTTTAGCTTAAGTTCTTAGCTTTCCAGAAAGTGCAAGATCATCAAAATCCGATAAACCAGTCAAAAGATATGGCGAAAATACTAAGGGTGTATACTACTGATTTTACTTATTTTTACACAAGACAGCGAGTAACATTCAAGTTTTTAACCAAGCAGACGAAGGAATTTTCTCAAGTTATCTAAACAAAAGTTGTGCTATAGTTTCTAAGCTTTCCGAAAAGTCTAAAATCGTCGAATTTCGTTTAGCCATTTAAAAGTTATGGTTGTTTTCGTTTCAGCATATATTGGACAATGTTGGATTTTTTTTTCCCAAAAATTTGCTTTTATTATTTCAAAGTACAAAACTTCAAATTTTCTAAAGAACAATCATAAACACAAAGTCATCTATTTTCTTAATCATCCATGCAATAGGTTTACATTCAATTTGTTTCTGATTTATTCAAGTTTGTTTCATTCACATTTTTAATTCAAGTCAATTTGCTCCCAATTTGAATTTAATTATTTAAAATTTTATTCCGTTTATTCAATTCCATTAACACTAATGAATTCTACTTAATCAATTATCATCCATCTAACAACCAATGCATATCAAACATTAACATCCATCCAAAATCTACATTAAATTAATTATACATTTCCAAGTCAATTTTAATTTCATACACTTCCAAGTTTATTGACATTTAGTTATATTCAAATTTAATTAGTTTCCATTTACCAATTTTATATTTCATTAAGTTTAAATTTTATTCAATCACTTATACATGTATCATTCATTTTACAGCTTAAATTTCTTTTATATTTACAACTATCAATAGATCTTTACATTTTATTTTTCACTCTCACACTGGTATATTATTTCTCTACTTATCCTTATTAGCATTTTAAACCCTTTAAGTATTTGGTAAGTTATAGTTATGCAAATAGAATGTAGTTAAACAACATACAACTTCTTTTCATTTAAAGTTGAATTTTCAATTTATCAATTCTTAAGTCATTACTTAAATTTCACTATAATTTAATTTCACATTTACATTCACATATAGTATTTTCATTTTATATTAACATAATTGTGAATCACCTTTAAATGTTAATTTAAATTCCAATTATTTACTAACAATTTTATTTATATTTGCAAACCATTAATTAAATGCATATTTCATTATTCAAACCTATACTTGTATATTATCGAATTAACAATTCATATAACATTTTTGAACTTCTTAAGTATTTTGGTAAGTTATATCTAAGCTATAGAATGAAATTTAATACTATGCGAGTTTTACAATTTCAATTTTATTTTAAGTTCATAATTTCCTAATTCTAAGGATTTCTACTTCAATTGATATTTTCACTTAGCTCTTAGGTTCATTTCTCATTTCACAATTCAGAAGTTCCTTAATGATTCAAGTCTAAATTCATTTCAATCATAAAAAAAATCATTAATTATTAAAGAACTTAAGAATTCCAATCCCGGTTTCATTTCAAATCAAGGTTTGAAATAATATATACTTATATAATTTATATATCAAATCATACTATAGAGAATGCAAAACAAAATAAAATTTGAGTCAAAACAAGGTTTAGACAAGCTATTAAATGGTCTCCCCCACTCGGACTCTCGAAAATAAACGCCAATGATGCGTGCACACATCATCGAAATCATTTTCTAGCGTCAAGAGAAGGGAATATAATACTTATCATAAAAAAATCCTTCGAAAACAATTTCAAGTCAATTATACTATCATATAATGCTCATATTATATTTTTCAAATTCTTGTAAGTCAATCTCAAACACCGGAATTTAAATTCCTAAATCCAAGTTAAAATTCATTTATATTCACTATCAATTGTGTTTACAAGATTTCATTTTCCTAAATCCATTGTTATTTAATCAATTGTTGTAAATATTGACTGATCAAACAATAACGATAATAATCTAATATTATCATCTCCTAACAATCAATTCAATCAAAATGAATAAATATTCAAATAATTCTTTTATATAAAATATATTCCAAAATGATATTGTGTTGGTTTGTCCTATTCGAGTGTTTAGAAATTCCTATTGACGCCTTGGCGTCCCAAGTATCGACCAGAATTCATAAATACTCAACGGAACAAATTAACACAATATAAAACCATTTTATATCAAATAACAAGTACGCTCTCTCATATACACTCAACTCATTCATATAGTTTACCTCTATTTCAATGAGTTATTCCCCACTAGAGCCAAGGTTTATCGCTAAACCAAAGCTCTGATACCAACTGTAACGACCCGCCTTTTTGGACAGTTTAAACCGACGATCAAATACACATGTCGATTCCAAACCATTCAAAAGGGCAGATGGTTATTGGGGTAAATAAGAAAAGAAAAGAAAGAGAAATAAAGGAAATGAAACAACACAGAATCTCGCAGCGGAACGATAAAATATAATAGTCAAATAAACATCTCATGAAGCTGTTTACTATACATTGACAATTATTTATACAACATTTATCAGAGTTATACATATACAACAGAACAATTAAATAATGCAGCAGATAGCATGATGCAAGGGTAATAATAGTAATAGTATACCAAATCTTCGTCTTCGTCCTCCAGAATAGATCTTCAAAAATCTGAAAAAACTCAGGACTGACCCGAGCGTAATGAAAAGACAAAACACTCGAGTCAGGACTAAAATATCCTTATGAAAGTTAAATCAATCGTAAATAAATATGAGTGTAACAGCGTCAGAGATGTTTACGGGGTTTGACATCTCATATCCAGTGTCAACGTGCGTGCAATAACTCAAGAGATGTTACGGGATTTTCCATCTCTCAAGGATCCGTGAAACTATCTACTATGTAGTAATATACGCTAAGTAGATAATGTCTATCAGTAATATAAAGTATCAAAATAGTGTTAAGGCATTACCAGAATCCCCCTTAACACATTTTATATTCCCAAAAGCATATACAAGACCGTAGTTTCCCCAAAACCGGAAGTCACCAGAGGGCAATCCATATACTCAAGGTACAAACCAAAACGTAGTGGTCGCGAATAGGATAATCAGTATGACAAGGTACATGAGGCGATACCAACTAGGATACTAGTAGTTGCGTGATCCGGACTGATGTTGAGCATAGCAGCTACTACCTCAACACCGCGAATAAACACTCCCAAATCAAGGGGTGCACCCAAATCAAATCACAAATGTAATAGATATGGTATCAAAGAAGTGTGTCCGCTAGAGGTGGAGAACCTCAATGGCCCGGCGCGGCTCCTGTTTTAGTCATGTCAGGGGTCATCCAATATCGTTCTCTTTCTTCAGTCAACGCGTTCACCAAACCATCCACTTCATTCTGGATCAACACTCCGCGTATAATAGTTATTAAAGTGGTTTTCGGTATCGACAGAGAGTATGTCCATATCCGATCCCGGTCTCTTTAATAACTACGTATTATTACACTGACGGCTCTTTTATATTTCAAATTGATTCATGATTGATAACAAAATATCATATTCGCTTTAAAATCAAATCCATTTCGAAATCATCATATATTCAAAATTATCAATTTTGTCCGATAAATCAATTTCACTTCAAAATTTGATTCGAATTCAATTTAGGTTATAATATCTACTTTAACCTAGTTCGTATTTAAACCAAAGATTTAAATATAAACATTTCCGTCTCTTTAACCAGTTTGAATTTAAGAAAATAGTTTAAATAGTTTAAAATAGTTAAATAATTCAAAATAGTTTAAAATAGTTAAATAATTCAAAATAGTTTAATAGAAAATATTTAAATAGTTTAATCGAAAATAATTTGAATATAAAATGGTTTATATATAAAATAGTTTGGAAAAAATCAAAAATTATTTGATAAATAATTCCAAAGTCAAATCGGTCAACTTCCCAAATTTCCTATCCAAATCAAATACAAATTCCATTTCGATTTAATCGATTTATTCCAATTTCAACTTGAATAAATTTCTATTCCACGTAAATTTCGATTTCAATTCACAAATTTCTTTAAATTTCAATTCAATTCCAAATTAATTTAAATCTAAATTTCAAATAAATTTTCAATTCCAAACTCAAACTTGAAATATCATTTCATATCAATTTTCTTAGAAATATTCAGAGTTCGATTAAAAGTCCAATCTTTTAAAACAAATCAACTTTCAAAAATTTACACCGTATTTCAATTTTCAATTTAAATCTAAACTTCGATTTTATTTAATAATTTCGTTTACCAAGTTTAAATTCTAACATTTCGAGCTCCAATTCAAAATAATTCAATTTCCATAAATTGGATTTTATTCTTAAAATCAATTCATTTAAATAATTTAAAAACTACTTTTAAAATCATTTAATTTATCCAACTCGGTGTCCGTATATAATTTTCTAACCTATGGCCAAGTGATTAATTATTACAATTAAATGTCAGGGATGAATATATCATTTAAATCAATCACAGTGTCATATGTATGCATAGCAGGATATATATAAACAAATAAACATCCAAACATTTAAATATCAACCAATAACATCCATCGAAATACATCATCCAATAGGCAATACAATTCACGGTAATTTCATATTTATCAATGTCAGGTAATTTAATCGCAATTCAATTTTAATTTAAATTTAACTGTCAATTTAATTTTTTTAACGGTGAATTCAAATGACAATCAATATGATAATTAAATTTTATCAAACAATAACAAATAAAAATCATAACTATGCATAATGTCAAATTTAACTAGCATAAAGATATTCAGTACGTTGTGAGCGTTATAAAACACTCACCTTGATTTTACGATTTTAAATCAAATCGAACGACGTTCGATTTAACATAAAATTTTAATGAGCTCCAAACACTTTCGGATCTGCACTGCAGCGCAGCTCTCATCTCCATGATTCCGGCGCTTCTTCCCCTACGTGAAATTCATGTATGCAAACCCATTAGCCGCCGATCTTCAAGCAATTTTCATGACCACCTCGTCGACTCCCAGAACGATCAGCTAGCGCCACACGAAGCCCTTCACTAGAGCCACCTACGCGCCAAGTTTCATCCCGTCATTCGCCGTCGTTTGCACGCAATCCAAGGAAATACGTACACACTTCCAAGTCAGATCTGGACGAATCCATGAAAAATTAGCATACATCAACCGTATGGATTTGAAGAGCTCGTCGAGATTTACACATTTGCTTTTAGAATTTTTCGATTTCGTCGAACGGATTGAGAGATATTAAGGAAAGAAGATCGGCAATTTCTGGCCATGGAATAGGTGGCGGCCATGATTTAGAATTAGGGTTTCTGGATTAAAATAATAATAAAACTGTCTCGGTTTGCGTGCGTATTTATATAGGTAGGTCCAAAATCATCCGAACTCCAATCGAGACGTTCCGCCAGGCGTTTATAAGGTTTTACCCCCATTCCGGACGCAATGGAACTAGTTTCAAGGCCTAATTCGATCATATCTGGAAGATAGCTTTTCGAAGTCGATTATTTTAATTAAATTCGAAATTAAATTTCTACGCGTTTCAAGCTCGCACGGCCAAACGACAAGTCCAATTGCTACGAAAATTGAAATCCTACCATAATTTACTATTACGGATCCGATGAAACAAGTTTCGTCGAAATCCGAGACTGTTTGAAAAATGGCTATCTTAACTCGTCAATTAAATATTAAAATATTCAATTTTCACAAATTTACTTTTAATTCGATTTTAAAAGTTCTACAACATCATTCTAACTTTAATATGATAAAATAGAATTTTACAAATCATTTTTAATCATATTAAACCCGTTATCCAATTATTCAAATAATTTCAAATATTAAATTATTCAACAAATTACATTAATAATCATTTTCCTTCAATAATCACCTTGAATTTTCTAATTAAAATAGCTAAAAATACGGGTCGTTACAAGATTGCTACTTAGTCCTGACATGGCTAGAGAGACTTCAGAGAAGATTGATTTGATTAAGAGAGAGCAAGTACCTCTTATCCACATCTCTTCGATAGTAAAATTTTGAATTTTCTATTTTTATCTTTAGTTTTGAATAGGTTTTTCCTTTATTATCCTTTTGTAGGGTAGATTCTAGGATTTAACCTATGGATGGTATGATATGATGTAAACATGTTATTAGAACATGTTATGTAGGGTGGATATTAGTGGTTGCAAGTGGTTGCTAGTGGATGCTAATGGATGCATATACTTACACTATGCACTATTATCTCTTAGGGATCGACCTAACTAGGACACTAGAGCATATGTATATAGACATGTGCGCATTTGTAATTTTATTTTTATTTTATTCCTTGGTTTCTATAAATGGATGATTATCACATGTTTTTTGCATTCGGATGATGATTATAGCATGCATATAGAACTATCAATTAACATAGGAAATTGCATTTATTTGGATACATGGCACGAACACCATTGCATAAAAGGAGGTCGATTAAATCAGTAGACCGCCTAATCTTTTGCATTAGTTAGGGACATTGACACTACACTAATTGCATATGTATCATAAATCGCATTTAGAAAAACTTATGGACAATGGATGTAACGTATGATGGTTGAGTAGTTAGTTGTAAAACTTGGATGGAAACATTTACTTCATTCTTCTATCCGTAGAGATTTCGAGGACGAAATCTCTTAAAGAGGGGAGAATGTAACAACCCAAAATTTAAGCTATAATAATTAATTAACAAATTAATTAAATAATAAAATAACTTTGTGAAATTATAAGAACTGAGCCACGTGAGTTGCATCATTATGTCTGTGGTAATTTCTGGTCAATTTATATATATAGATTGTCAAAATAAGAGCTAAAATGAAGAAGATACGAAAGAAAGAAGAATCCGAAAAATAGGAGAAAACAAAATGAGAAAATATAAATACAAACGGCTAGGTCGACCCTAGGGTCTACCTTCCCCATACATGGGTCGACCCATACACTACCAAGGTCGACCTAGCAGCCGACCCGCCATAGCATTTGGACAAACTTTCGTCCACGTGAACGAATGATGTGTTTTTTGATTTTTATCCAATCCGCTTCCATCCGACGGTTCCCATTGAGCTTATGACGTGCTTGCATCAGATTCAATCTTCAAATCTAATGGTCTATGTTCCACAAGTGATACTATAAATAAGACCCTAGGCCTAGCTATTTTTCTCATTCAGATTTTCTCCATTGGATTCATTGCTGTCTTTTATAGTAATTTGTATTTTATTTACATCTGTTTTGCATTAGATTTCAGCCTGTAAATTTTAGTTATTTTTATTCCTTTTACGCAAATAAATTAATAAAAGGTGGATAATTCACTAATATGGACTAAATTTTAAGAACACTAAATTTTAAGCACGTGCCGTAACACTCGCTATATATATACATATGTATGTTTATACAAAAAATAAAAAAATTATGATATAGACTTAGCACTAACCCTCTCAACATAAACAAAAAAATGGGTTTTTAAGTATTTGATTAATTTAGTATTCATTATTTAAATTATATAAAAATTATAATTTAAATACAATGTTTTATGCTATGCAAAATATGATTTTATAATTTTATATATTTAGTTTCATACTCAAAATATAATCAGCATAAATAAAATATTATATATAATTATTCTTTTAAATATTATTTAAATTAATTAATTGCATAAACTAATTATATTACTATATATAAATTATATAAAACGCGTTTCATATTTTATAAAATTAAATTAGTGCAAATTTTTTTTGGCAGGAAGATAAAAAATTAATATATAATTTAAATATTTAAATAATTGCCAAAATTCAAAATTGAATTTTAAAATTGAATTTAAAATATATTTATACGTAATATATAAATGTTATATTTTACTCAGATTCTTATTGATAATTTTAAACTTGAAATTAACTTTTGAAAAATAATTTTTTATTAGTTTATATTAATTTCGTTATTGAAATTGATACACACACACACTTTAAAAAACCAAATTTAGATTTATAGTAGTTTGAAATTTTCCAAAACTCCTATGTCAATTGTTGTATAATTGTTTTGCGCACGTGTAGAACACCTGTTTAAATTTATTAATAAAAGTGGACAACTTGTCTTACTAAAAACTAAATTTTATCATGAGCATTATAATAGGTATATATTTTATTTATATACTTTATATACATATATATTTCATTTAAGTATAATTCTATAATTTATTTTGAACTATTTACAAGATATATGTGTGTGCGTGTTTAAAAAAATTGATTTTGATTTTGAATTTCCAGTAGAATAAATAAATAAAATTTTAAATATATACATGTACGTAATTATATATATATTATAAATTCTATATACATGCACACATTTATAAATTAATTTTCATATATATATATATATATATCTGTGTGTGTGTCTGTAATATTTAGAATGCATAAATAAAATATATATAAACATATGTTTGGACGATACATTTATACACTAGATGAGTTAACAGCTCCATTGCAGTGTAAATATCGACGCTTAAATATACGGGCATGTTATATCTTGCACAGATTACTAAGTGACACATGCATATGAAAGTGACTAAGGATCGTGTGATACGAAATATTAACTGCACTATTTACTTATGCGGACTATAAATATAAAAGTAATAAAGTAAATGACACCAAGGATTTTTATACTTGTTCGAATTTCCCGTACTACTTTCGGTCCTAGACTCCTTCTAAAGTTAATCGATACCCTCACTTAACCTAGAGAAATAAGTATTACACCGCCTGAGCAACTGAACAGGACTTCAAGCGCCTAGACAATTGAATAGGACTTGAACCGCCTGAGGATACCACAACAAGATTTCAACTATAAATAGCAAAAATATATTTGACCAAATATGCTCTTGAATAGCACTGATAAGTCAATAACACACACCCTTCCTATAATCTTCTCCTTCATGGTATATCTGTAGTTTTGTGAAGAAAGGAATCATTGATCACAAGAAAATATTATCGAATGATCCCATGATTAAAAATATAAAGCGGTTTGGAATTGAATGCTTTAGAGTTCGATAGTAAAGATAGAGAGAATTGCAAATAGAATTGATGATAAAAACAATGAAATAATTTGCTTTATATAGAGTTAGTGGAAATCATTCGCGAAATTAAATGGTGAAATGTTAGGACTGCAACTCTTGATTTAAGAGATGTAAACCTACATGAAGAAGAGGTACCCTTTCAGAAACTAGCTGTAATACAAAATCAGCCGGTTGAGTAGAGTATGGTAACCAGCTGAATCGAGATTTAGAAATCAGCAAGGAAATAGTTCATTTTAGGCAATTTTCAGTCGGTTGAATACAGTCATTTAGTCGGTTGCATATTCAAAGATATTTATTTGTACATGGACATATTCAGTCGGCTTACCTGGATGGTTCAGCCGGTTGAATTTCAAATTTATTGTGATGTTGTTGAAAATTCAAATTTTGAAAAATCGTGTGTATGTATACCATAGATGATATTTTAACAACTTTATACCTCTAGACATAGGCACTATGACTGATAGCACTTCGGAGCGTTAATTTGGTCATTATTCAAATATAATTATATCTTTATAAAGTTGATACCATTCCCTACAAAATTGGTTAATATATACAATATATATTTGTATAGTTGTCACTATCAAAACATCGAAATATAAGATTCTAACATTCTCTCTCTTTTTGATTGTAACCACTATATAAGTTCAATTTTAAATCGAGTTATTCTCCCCTAACTTGACACTTCCTCTATCAATATGGCCTTATTTTATTCTCTACCTTTGTCGTCGACAAAAAGAAAATAGATATCAATATGAGAAATAGCAAGTTTGTAAAAATAAAACAATTTATGAGTAGTATTTGACTAAAAACATCACAGAACAAACAATCATCACATTACGTAAAACATTACAGATAAGAGGACACAAATCATCACAGACATGTCACGAAAATACCATGCATAATAACATGATGAATAAATATTCAACATAACATCAAAAAAATATAAAGATCAAGTCATCAAAAACATTACAAAATAAATTATTTTTAAAGAGTTAAACACAGAACATAAACAAGAGTCATAATTAGCTGATAATAGAAATATACCATGATGTAGAGAACAATCGAAACTCTTGGCTTTAAGACTTACCTCTTTCATCTTCATCTTTGTCAACATTTCTTTATTTTTCGTCATACGTTTTGAGCTACCACTATCAAGTATTCATTTTTCTCTTTGTGACGATGCGGAATTTCTGACAATTTAAATTTGAATAGTTAATTGATTTTACAATATTTAAAAGTTAATTTTAACTTGAATTCCAGATATCAATATTTACTTGATAATTAAATCATTGAATTATATAGTTTAAATATTGAATTTAATAATTGAAATTGGGTAAATTGTTGAATCTGAAATTTCTAAGCCTGTTTAAATATTTTGAAGGCTTATAAAATTTACAACGATGATACTAAAGATAATAGAATGGTTGAAATTTAATTTAAAGGTAATTTGTTCAGTTTTAATAATATATCGTTTAAATTAACGTTTAGAAATAGCCTTCCGACGCACGGTCTCGAAATTCGACGAAACCAGTTCCACTTTATCCGTAATAGTTAGTTATTATCTGATTTCAATTTTCGTAGCAATCGAAGTTGTCGTTTGACCCTGACAGCTCAAAACGCTTAGAAATCCTTTTAATCGATTTAATTTAAAATTGATCGCTTACTTCCATAACTCGCGCATATGATCGATTTGGCTTTTGAACCGCGTTCCATTGTGTTCGGGACGCGGGTAAAACGTTATAATCACCTAGCAGCATTCCCTAAGAGGAGTTCAAAATTTTAGTTGGCGATTAACGAGACATTTTGAAGTTTTGTAATATAATTAAATTTAAAGTAAATTAGCAAGATATTTTCATTTACAACGCGTATTCAGAAAGCCATCTCCAACCCTATATCTAATCCTACGTCTTCCTCTCAAATTTCGAAGCAGAAAATCGAACGCATAAAGAAAAAATGGCCGAAGCCGACTCTGCCTGATATTCCCAAATCAATTCGTCTCGTTCAATATTGCCATTTCTATTCTCTAATCCTCTGACCAAATCGAAGAGCCGAGGCAAGCTCGAGCTCGCGTGAGGCCGCGACGTATTCATGTGTTGGAGAATTGAGCTCGGCAAAGAGGAGCGGTCGCGAGTAGAAAGGCGTGACGCTCGCGATTTGGGGATTCTCGAAGTAAAGGCGAAGTCGCATTTGCGCGAGATGGCAAGGAGATGAGATCTGAAGGCAGATGCAAGGGAAGCATCGCACGGGCGAGAGTAGTCTCGAGCTATGGGAAGTTGATGGGGTTCGCGTTCGATGGCACTCGAGGGTTTCGGCATATGCCTTGTCGCGACGATATGTTCTGGTTCGAGCAGGCAGTTCTCGAGGGTAGTGGCAGTGCTTCAATGCGTGCACGTGCAAAGTGGTCGCGAGTCTTGGGTTGATGGTGACAGGCGAGGCCAAGACAGTGAGGTATCCTCATTTTTCCAATTTAAGTTTAATTCATTTACAGCAAGAAGTTGCTGCTTGTTTATTTACAGGAAAATAAAAAGGGGTTTTAAATATACCGTGGAGTTTAAAAAAAATGTATAAATAGTTTAAATCAGTTGAAAATTTAATAAGTAATGGTGATAAATTATTTGATTAATTTAGATAGTAATATATCATGAATTATTTATACAAGGTCAAAAATCGAGGAAACCAAGACAATTTTGAGATGGATTGCAAATTAAAGCAAAGGTGAGTAGATCTCACTCTGTTGGATTTTTTTTTAATTTAAATTTAAATGGTTAAATTTAAATATTTGGTTGAATGATTGAATTGATTTGATGTGCACTGTGAATTGATGTTCTGGTGATTTTGGTTTTCGTTGGCTCTCGAGTTAATTGTTGCTTAACTCGAAGTGCTGGGAATTTTAAGTTGTTTTAAACTTAAAACATAAATAAGAAAATGTTTCCATTTTAAAGTTACTAAGGGCTTAATGATTTGTGATTCATTAAATTAGTAGGGTAATTTAAATGGATAATTAATTAATGATTTGGTTTAATTAATTTAGTAATTAAAGGTTTGAATTAATTAATAAATTAAGTTTTTAGTTAATTAATTAAGTGTAAGTAATTCAGAATAATCATTTGATGGTTTGATAAATAATTACTTAATGAAATTAATGAAATATAATTATTTTGTGAAATTAATCAAGAGATTAATTAAGATGATTAATTAAGGAGAAATTGATTTATTTAATGAAGTAAATAAATAGATAGTTAATTACAGGTTGAGATAAATCAAGAATAATTAATATTATGGTTTAATTATTGTAATTAATTTAGATTAGGATAAACTAAAATATATTTGGAAATCATTAATTTATATAATCAATAACGTAATTAAAGATTCATTAATTGAATGAATTAATCAGTAATAAGTGACTTATGAGAAGTTAATTAGTATAAGTAATTAAGGGTCAACGTAATTAAAATAGTTAATTAATCCATGAAGTAATTAAGATTACTTATTGATTCTGGTTAAGAAAATTAATATCGTGAAATTATTTAAAGTCAATTACTTGGATGTAACTGAAGGATAATTAATCGAGGTTGATTAATAAAGATGAATGATGAAGGTAAGGTTGATTAATTGATTTGAAATTAATTAATGACAAGTGAAGAATTCTAAATGGTTGAGGTTAGAAATTCAATCAGAGTTAATATAATTTATATTGGTAGCGAACAAGCTTTACTTATAGACGATTGAATGGTATTGTCGTTTGACCCAGACAGCTCATAACGCTTAGAAACCCTTTTAATCGATTTAATTTAAAATTGATCGTTTACTTCCGTAACTCGCGCATATGATCGATTTGGATTTCGAAATGCATTCCATTGTGTTCGGGACGCGGGTAAAACCTTATAATCGCCTAGCGGCATTCCCTAAGAGGAGTTTAAAATTTTAATTGGCGATTAACGAGACGTTTTGAAGTTTTATAATATAGTTAAATTTAAAGTAAATTAGCAAGATATTTTCATTTACAACACATATTCAAAAAGCCATCCCCTACCCTATATATAATCCCCCATCTTCCTCTCAAATCTAGAAGCAGAAAATCGAACGCATAAAAAAAATGGCCGAAGCCGACTCTGCCTGAAATTCCCAAATCAATTCATCTCGTTCAATATTGTGATTTCTATTCTCTAATCCTCTGACCAAATCGAAGAGCCGAGGCAAGCTCGAGCTCGCGTGAGGCCGCGACGTATTCTTGTGGTGGAGAATCGAGTTCGACAAAGAGGAGCGGTTGCGAGTAAAAAGGCGTGACGCTCGCGATTTAGGGATTCTCAAAGTAAAGGCGAAGTCGCGTTCGCGCGAGATGGCAAGGAGATGAGATCTGAAGGTAGAGGCATGGGAAGCATCGCACGGGCAAGAGAAGTCTCAAGCTATGGGAAATTGATGGGGTTCGCGTTCGATGGCACTCGAAGGTTTCAGCATGTGCCTTGTCATGATGATATGTTATGGTTCGAGCAGGCAGTTCTCGAGGGTAGTGGCAGCGCTTTGATGCGTGCACGTGGAAAGTGGTCACGAGTCTTGGGTTGATGGTGACAGGCGAGGCCAAGACAGTGAGGTATCCTCGTTTTTCCAATTTAAGTTTAATTCATTTACGGTAAGAAGTTACTGCATGTTTATTTACAAGAAAATAAAAAGGGGTTTTAAATATACCGTGGAGTTTAAAAAAAATGTATAAATAGTTTAAATCAGTTGAAAATTTAATAAGTAATGGTGATAAATTATTTGATTAATTCAGATAGTAACATGCCATGAATTATTTATACAAGGTCAAAAATCGAGGAAACCAAGACAATTTTGAGATGGATTGCAAATTAAAGCAAAGGTGAGTAAATCTCACTCTGTTGGATTTTTTTATTTAAATTTAAATGGTTAAATTTAAATATTTGGTTGAATGATTGAATTGATTTGATGTGCACTGTGAATTAATGTTCTGGTGATTTTGGTTTTGGTTGGTTCTCGAGTTAATTGTTGCTTAACTCGAAGTATTGGGAATTTTAAGTTGTTTTAAACTTAAAACATAAATAAGAAAATGTTTCCATTTTAAAGTTACTAAGGGCTTATGATTTGTGATTCATTAAATTAGTAGGGTAATTTAAATGGATAATTAATTGATTCAATTAATTAATGATTTGGGTTAATTAATTTAGTAATTAAAGGTTTGAATTAATTAATAAATTAAGTTTTAAGTTAATAAATTAAGTGTAAGTAATTCAGAATAATCATTTGATGGTTTGATAAATAATTACTTAATGAAATTAATGAAATACAATTACTTTGTGAAATTAATCAAGAGATTAATTAAGATGATTAATTAAGAGAAATTGATTTATTTAATGAAGTAAATAAATGGTAGTTAATTACCGGTTGAGATAAATCAAGAATGATTAATATTGTGGTTTAATTAATGTAACTAATTTAGATTAGGATAAAATATAATATAATTGGAAATCATTAATTTATATAATCAATGACGTAATTAAAGATTGATTAATTGAATGAATTAATCAGTAATAAGTGACTTATGAGAAGTTAATTAGTATAAGTAATTAAGGGTTAACGTGATTAAAATAGTTAATTAATTCATGAAGTAATTAAGATTGCTTATTGATTCTAGTTAAGAAAATTAGTATCGTGAAATTAATTAAAGTTAATTACTTGGATGTAATTGAAGGATAATTAATCGAGGTTGATTAATAAAGATGAATGATGAAGGTAAGGTTGATTAATTGATTTGAAATTAATTAATGACAAGTGAAGAATTCTAAATGGTTGAGGTTAGAAATTCGATCAAAATTAATTTAATTTATATTGGTAGCGAACAAGCATTACTTATAGACGATTGAATAGTATTGGATGCAATGAGTTAATATCTCTGATATGAAATGTTGTGTATTTCGTATGGATAACTTGGGATAGGATCACATGAGACTCGAAAAGGCCGGGATCGGGTATTGGGAGATACTCGAAACCACTTCGAATTTCTTATAAATTGATATGAGAAATTGATAGGTTGGAATGAATGGATTTAAATGAATCGGATTATTTAATCTAAATTTTGGCACTTAGAAAACTTATTTTGAAAATAAGTTATGTCTATAACAAATTGTGACTTTGTAAATTGATTTGAGTTACTCGGGTTCTATAAGTTGTATGCTTTGTATTCCATGTTGGATATGTTTACCCACGCTGGTTTCCAGCCTGACCCGGGTGTTACTTTGGTGTAATGCTCGGGTCAGACCGAGTATTACAGATTTTCAGGTAAGGACGTTTTGGAGCTCAGGAGGCGAGCTGGATGGCAGGAACGTGTAGAGTATTTCCTCTATATTATATTATTGTAAATCTGAGACATGTTGATTTGTATATGTCCAGTGTTGAATATATGTGTAAGTCTGATGTATTAAAATGTAATCGATAGAATATTATTCTTTGTTAATTGCTATCATTTATTATTATATTTTATCAGCTGCGAATGTGAGATGTTGATGTTTCTGTTCTTCTTCTTCTTCTTCTATCTCTTTCTTCTTTTTTTATAACTATCTAGAATTTCCGGGTTCGAAAATTTCGGGTCGTTACAGTTGGTATCAGAGCTGAAAGGTTAAGCGAGAACCTTGGCTCTGGTGGGAACTACTCATTAAATAGAGTCCGTAGTACTCTAGAATGAGTTGAATATACATACATGCATATATATATGTATGTATGTATGTATGTATGTATATACATGAGAGCGTACTTGTTATTTTCTTATATGAAGGTTTTAAATGATTTTATATAAAAGTATATTTTGATATATATAGCAACCTTTCCTTCTAATAAATATTATGGTGATTGAATGTTAAATAAATGTAATTAAATTAAGATGTAATATAATACAACCAAACTGAAGTCTTGAATTGGAATTAAAATTAAGTGGTAACAGGAATACAACCAAATTAAAATTAAATTGATTGAAATGAAATCCTAGAATTTGAGCTCAGAAATTAAATTGTTTAAAAACTTTAAATAAAGGTAAGTTTGAAATGGATTCAAACTGAAATTTAATCTTGAATTTATAAAAGTAAGAATAATATAAAAAGGAATTGGTATCTGGATATGATTACCTTGGGTATTATCATAAATAGTTATTGTGTTTAATAATGATATATTTGTTATTAAGTAAGCCAAATGAAGTAAATTTATAAGATGAGTATAACTTCTAAATTAAAGTAGGTTTTAAAATTGTGAAGTTTTAAAACCTAAGTCTAGAAACAATCAATTGTTTCAAAGAGTTAAAGAAAATAACAAATAATATAGTTCAGACTATTTTGAATATTGTCTTATTTTAAAACAAGAAATGTTTGGAAGATTTTTAAGGGATTTGTTTTGAAATTAAAACCAAGGGTGGTTTAAAATTTAAAAGTAGCCTGGTGTGTAAAGGAAATAAATATGAAAATAAACTCTAAGGATGAGTTTTAAATTTTCCTTGGAATGTGAAGTGAAACCCAAAGTGAAGCAAGTTTTAAACTTAAGTGGAAAGGTTATTAATCTAAAGATTTAAAATTTGAATGGGAATTGGGATTAAATTCAAGCAGGAATTGAAATGATTTGAAATTGAAGAGGAGTTCAATTTGAAATTAGTTCAAATTTATTTGAATAATTTAGAACTATAAATAAAGTTGAATAAGTAAGAATCAAATGGAATTTGATTTGAAGTTGGAAAGAAATTGAGAATTAATTCAGCTTGAAATGGGAATAAATCAAGTCCAATGGAAATTGGAGTTATTTAAATTGGAATTGGGTCAATTTAAACGGAAGTGGAAATTTAAATTGAATTGATGGGAAAGTGAAAGTTTTGACTCTGGACTATTTTCAATATAAATTGTTTTAATATAAACTTATTTTTCCAAACTATTTAATATATACAACCTTTCTTTCTTTAAGCCAAATTATTTTCTACTTGTTTTATAATTATTTTTGGAGCTATTTGACCATTTTTCAACTGTTTTATAAACTAATGACTATTTTTCAACTATTTTACAAATTAATTACTATTTTACAACTATTTTGCAAGTATCTAAAATCTTTGAAACTATTTGACTATTTTCCAACTATTTTACAATTAGTTAACTATTTTACAGCTATTTTGCAAAATAATAATTATTTTTCAACTACTGATCTATTTTTAAACCTTTCAAGCAATTTCTTAAATATAAACTGGTCGGAGTACAAACTGTTATTGATTAAATACCCAATTGAGATAAGAATTGAAGTGATAATCCAAATGAGGATTAAAATAAATGTGAATAAGTGAATAAAGTTCAAGAGGATGAATAGAAAGGTAATTGATTTGGCTAATAATCAATGAAAGTAAATACGTAGGATGTACGTATATGATTCTATTGGCATAGTGAGTTGATCCAGATACGAGCACAGAAATTTCAAGATAGTTTATCGTTCCGAGTCGGGATTTCTCACTCGATTTTCGACGGCGAACCTGGATATGGATTGTTGATTGGTTCTGGATATTCTCTATCATAGTTATAGCTATGCAAGCAGATATGTGTCCGCACTAGGAAGTCGGGTGGACGATACTAGTTCAGAAGTGAAATTGTGTGATCGAATGAGCGATCAGATCGGTATAGAGTACGGATGGTAAGTGTACATCGTATAGTTTTGAGTGAAATTGATATCGGAAGAAAGTCATCAAATTTGAATATTTGATTTTGAATAAACAAAGTTATATATCTTTGTTATATGTAAGATGAAATTACCCTTGTTGAATCTATTGCCAGAAGAAAATGGATTTTTGAAAATAATTGAAGTATAAGAGGAGTTTTACACAAGTTTGAAATGAACCAAAGTTTAATTTTTTTTTATATATATCTATATATATAAAGGATCTTATGAGGAATTTGGAAAATGTTTTTGGGAACCTTTGGACGTGGAAAGGCTTTTGATTTTTGGGTAAAATCAATATTGAAATTTGGAAAGCCTAGTTTGAGAATTATCGATTTTGGGATAATCGATTTTGTGTAAAGGGGCTTTGTATTGGATCATACTTGGTGTATGATTTGAAAGATACTATATGTGTATAGTATAAAATGTTTTGATGATGGCTCTGGGGAAAAAGGTGCTCCCTTGAAATGAACTTCTCAAGAGTGCCACCGGGTGGTGCTGCCTTGAGCCCCAGGGGGGTTCTAAAGTTGATCCTGTGTGGAGTCCGGACAAAACTAGTTCCTGTGGATTATGAGTAGAGTATACCATAGCGAAAGTCGTGTGTGCCGCTGAGAGCCAACAGTTACATGGACTTTTGCTGTAATGGCAACGTAACGCAGGATGTAACTGCAAACTATGTAACATAGCGAAAGTCGTGTGTGCCGCTGAGAGCCAACAGTCTGCGTTTGATTTTATATCGGTAGACTACGACCTATGTAGGACTGTAGAAGTTTCATTTTGACAACGAAAATCGTGTGTGCCGTTGAGAGCCAACAGTTACATGGACTTTTGCTGCGATGGCAACGTAACCCTAGAATGTAACAGTGATCTGTTGTGGGTTCCATGGCATAATCGAGGGGCGTGGAGTGCCTACAATTACATGGACTTTTGCTGCGATGGCAACGTAACCCGGGATGTAACTGCGACCATGGATGGGAGTAATGATCTCCAGAGCATTCTCACCAAAGATATTTCCTCTATTTTCAAAAACTGTTTTCTATATTTTCAATAAAATCATTTTCCAAGTATTTTCACTCGATGTTGAAAATGGGTCTGCCAAGTACTTGTAAATTTTCAGTCCTACGCCTGATCAACGTATGACTGAATTTCTGTGAGAACAAGGATGGACTGGTTGAGACATCGAGTTATAAGAAGTATTTTATAAAGAGCTATTTTAATAGTATTATATGAATGTAAAAGCATTTTAATTTTTTTTAAAATAAAAGTATTGGAATTTTGGAAAATGAAAGAAAATCCAAACTAGAAATATGAAAAACAAAATTTGAACTCGGGAAAATTTAATGAAGTGATTTTGTAATAAAATCGAATATTGATTTAAAAATTGGAAGTAAGCTGATTGGCTAAATAAATTATTTGATACAGTATGTTAATGAAATTTAACCTGGTTAAATAAAATGGATTGTGAGTTAATAATGGAGTTTGGAAATGAATTCGAATTGTAAATAGAATTCGACTTGGGTTTGATGATGAATTAAATAAGTAGAGATGTTATGAAAATAAGTAAAAATAAATAGAGTTGGATCGAAATAATGATGGTTTGAGTTACAAATAAAATTCGAGTGTAATATGAATAATATCTAATGAAAGTGAATTATAATAGACATGGTTTGTATTGAAAACAAAACCCAAGTGAATAGAAATAAATTGAGAATGGCTTTGTATTAATAAAATAAATTCGAAAATGAATTAACTAAGTGAATTAAAAATTTAAAATGGGTGAATAAATGGGTTAATTGAATTAAATAAGAAATGGATGAAGTCTGATTAAATAAAAAATAAAATCTAAGTTTTAATTGGAATTGGGTTATCAGAATGAACTTAATTTATGAGGCGTATTAAATTGAAGTAAAATTACTTAAGTCAATAAAAGCTTGGTTTCAAAAAGAATGGAAGACCATTAAATAAAGTTTGGGTTAAATTTATATGGGAAATGGATAGTAATAAGCATCGAATGTGACAAGCTCAATGAAATAGTTTTAAAATGAATCCAATGTGGAAATAAAATGAAGCGCAAATGTATGGTTGTTGAATAAATTAGAAATGAAACGGAATTAAATACAGGATGGGTTGAAATTAATTTAAAGTAGTTATAAACTGAAATAAATACTCTATTAAGCGAATATCGTCGAAATTACATAAAAATAATTATCGTTTGGCGTGAACAAAAATAATTAAAAGTCTATGAGTTGATAGAGATTAAATAAAATTGATTTTGAATCATTTGAAGTAAATATGAGCTTGTTCGGATTAAAAATAAATTGAATATAAGCATTTGAATTAGCTTTAAATTATATAAATCGTTTATGGGAAGCGTTTGGTGGTTGTTGTTTATGTAATGCATGTGTTTAGTTATTGAAAGTAAGTGGAATGCAAATAAGTTTTCTGTATATGGCACTTACATATTTAAATTGAGTAAGTATAGGTACCGGGAAGCCATTTGGCTGTATTTGGTTGCACAAATTGCTAAAATAAATTAGCTGCTTGCTTAAAATGCTAAATAAATGTACGCCTACACAATATAAATAGTAAATATGAACCATTTTTGCTTTTTCCGACCGTGTGGGTCGATGTATATATATTTATATCTCTTGTCAAATTGTAAAAGCTCCTCCGTAAAAGAAGACTCTGCCAAAAAAATTTGAAAATTTTGGGAGTTAGAATTTTTTTAAAATTTTTGGAAATTTTCTGTTAGCAACAAAACGATTTCAAAGTTGAAACTGTAATAAACTAATGGATGAAACTAATTTAAATATTGATATGAATCAGTTATAAATGGAAGATAAATTCAATATTCAGAATTGAAGGCAAACTGAATCCATATGGGAATGGGAAAACTAAATTGAATAGAAGCAAATGTGAAAACTTCTGTAAGGAAATATAAAAATGATTTGAAAGGTTACGATTGAATATTGTTGCTAAGTAAGATATGCAGGTATTAAAGGGAAAAGAAAATTTGGATTTGTTTTCAGGAGATAATGTGAATTGCCCGACTAAAAGGTATGTATTCAAATTTCTACATGAAATTGGATTGGATTTTTGATCTTCCCACTTGGCTTTTGTTTTCTTTTGGAATTTGGGAGCCCGTAGAGGCATTTTGTAGTTGTACCGAGCTAGCCGCGCAAAGGAGACGCTGGCGAAATTTTTTGAAAATTTAGAGAATTAGAAATTTTTTGAGAAAGCTGTGACAATCTAAATTTGAATAAGTGGAGTAAATAATGTTGTTGGAAACTATGGAAGGTTTTGGAAGTTGGTTGAGATAATAGTGAATCTTTAGTAAAAGATATGTTATGGCAAGTTGATAAAACAGTTGGTTTTGGAGGAAAGGTAAACGGGTATTGGTCCATTCTTCCTAACTAGTAATTTCGGGGACGAAATTCTTTTAAGGGGGGAGGAATGCGACGACCCGGAATTTCTAACAATTTAAATTTGAATAGTTAATTGATTTTACAATATTTAAAAGTTAATTTTACCTTGAACTCCAGATATCAATATTTATTTGATAATTAAATCATTGAATTATATAGTTTAAATATTGAATTTTATAATTGAAATTGGGTAAATTGTTGAATCTGAAATTTCTAAGCCTGTTTAAATAATTTGAAGGCTTATAAAATTTATAACATGATACTGAAGATAATAGAATGGTTGAAATTTAATTTAAAGGTAATTTGTTCGGTTTTAATAATATATCGTTTAAATTGACGTTTAGAAATAGCCTTCCGAGGCACGGTCTCGGAATTCGATGAAACCAGTTCTATTGGATCTGTAATAGTTAGTTATTATCGGATTTCAATTTTCGTAGTAATCGGAGTTGTCGTTTGACCCAGACAGCTCATAACGCTTAGAAACCCTTTTAATCGATTTAATTTAAAATTGATCGTTTACTTCCGTAACTCGCGCATATGATCGATTTGGCTTTCGAAACGCATTCCATTGTGTTCGGGACGCGGGTAAAACCTTATAATCGCCTAGCGGCATTCCCTAAGAGGAGTTTAAAATTTTAATTGGCGATTAACGAGACGTTTTGAAGTTTTATAATATAATTAAATTTAAAGTAAATTAGCAAGATATTTTCATTTACAACACATATTCAAAAAGCCATCCCCTACCCTATATATAATCCCCCATCTTCCTCTCAAATCTAGAAGCAGAAAATCGAACGCATAAAAAAAATGGCCGAAGCCGACTCTGCCTGAAATTCCCAAATCAATTCATCTCGTTCAATATTGTGATTTCTATTCTCTAATCCTCTGACCAAATCGAAGAGCCGAGGCAAGCTCGAACTCGCGTGAGGCCGCGACGTATTCTTGTGGTGGAGAATCGAGTTCGACAAAGAGGAGCGGTTGCGAGTAAAAAGGCGCGACGCTCGCGATTTAGGGATTCTCAAAGTAAAGGCGAAGTCGCGTTCGCGCGAGATGGCAAGGAGATGAGATCTGAAGGTAGAGGCATGGGAAGCATCGCACGGGCAAGAGAAGTCTCAAGCTATGGGAAATTGATGGGGTTCGCGTTCGATGGCACTCGAGGGTTTCGGCATGTGCCTTGTCATGATGATATGTTCTGGTTCGAGCAGGCAGTTCTCGAGGGTAGTGGCAGCGCTTTGATGCGTGCACGTGGAAAGTGGTCACGAGTCTTGAGTTGATGGTGACAGGCGAGGCCAAGACAGTGAGGTATCCTCGTTTTTCCAATTTAAGTTTAATTCATTTACGGTAAGAAGTTACTGCATGTTTATTTACAAGAAAATAAAAAGGGGTTTTAAATATACCGTGGAGTTTAAAAAAAATGTATAAATAGTTTAAATCAGTTGAAAATTTAATAAGTAATGGTGATAAATTATTTGATTAATTCAGATAGTAACATGCCATGAATTATTTATACAAGGTCAAAAATCGAGGAAACCAAGACAATTTTGAGATGGATTGCAAATTAAAGCAAAGGTGAGTAAATCTCACTCTGTTGGATTTTTTTATTTAAATTTAAATGGTTAAATTTAAATATTTGGTTGAATGATTGAATTGATTTGATGTGCACTGTGAATTAATGTTCTGGTGATTTTGGTTTTGGTTGGTTCTCGAGTTAATTGTTGCTTAACTCGAAGTATTGGGAATTTTAAGTTGTTTTAAACTTAAAACATAAATAAGAAAATGTTTCCATTTTAAAGTTACTAAGGGCTTATGATTTGTGATTCATTAAATTAGTAGGGTAATTTAAATGGATAATTAATTGATTCAATTAATTAATGATTTGGGTTAATTAATTTAGTAATTAAAGGTTTGAATTAATTAATAAATTAAGTTTTAAGTTAATAAATTAAGTGTAAGTAATTCAGAATAATCATTTGATGGTTTGATAAATAATTACTTAATGAAATTAATGAAATACAATTACTTTGTGAAATTAATCAAGAGATTAATTAAGATGATTAATTAAGAGAAATTGATTTATTTAATGAAGTAAATAAATGGTAGTTAATTACCGATTGAGATAAATCAAGAATGATTAATATTGTGGTTTAATTAATGTAACTAATTTAGATTAGGATAAAATATAATATAATTGGAAATCATTAATTTATATAATCAATGACGTAATTAAAGATTGATTAATTGAATGAATTAATCAGTAATAAGTGACTTATGAGAAGTTAATTAGTATAAGTAATTAAGGGTTAACGTGATTAAAATAGTTAATTAATTCATAAAGTAATTAAGATTGCTTATTGATTCTAGTTAAGAAAATTAGTATCGTGAAATTAATTAAAGTTAATTACTTGGATGTAATTGAAGGATAATTAATCGAGGTTGATTAATAAAGATGAATGATGAAGGTAAGGTTGATTAATTGATTTGAAATTAATTAATGACAAGTGAAGAATTCTAAATGGTTGAGGTTAGAAATTCGATCAAAATTAATTTAATTTATATTGGTAGCGAACAAGCATTACTTATAGACGATTGAATAGTATTGGATGCAATGAGTTAATATCTCTGATATGAAATGTTGTGTATTTCGTATGGATAACTTGGGATAGGATCACATGAGACTCGAAAAGGCCGGGATCGGGTATTGGGAGATACCCGAAACCACTTCGAATTTCTTATAAATTGATATGAGAAATTGATAGGTTGGAATGAATGGATTTAAATGAATCAGATTATTTAATCTAAATTTTGGCACTTAGAAAACTTATTTTGAAAATAAGTTATGTCTATAACAAATTGTGACTTTGTAAATTGATTTGAGTTACCCGGGTTCTATAAGTTGTATGCTTTGTATTCCATGTTGGATATGTTTACCCACGCTGGTTTCCAGCCTGACCCGGGTGTTACTTTGGTGTAATGCTCGGGCCAGACCGAGTATTAAAGATTTTCAGGTAAGGACGTTTTGGAGCTCAGGAGGCGAGCTGGATGGCAGGAACGTGTAGAGTATTTCCGCTATATTATATTATTGTAAATCTGAGACATGTTGATTTGTATATGTCCAGTGTTGAATATATGTGTAAGTCTGATGTATTAAATTGTAATCGATAGAATATTATTCTTTGTTAATTGCTATCATTTATTATTATATTTTATCAGCTGCGAATGTGAGATGTTGATGTTGATGTTTCTGTTCTTCTTCTTCTTCTATCTCTTTCTTCTTTTTTTATAACTATCTAGAATTTCCGAGTTCGAAAATTTCGGGTCGTTACAGTTGGTATCAGAGCTGAAAGGTTAAGCGAGAACCTTGGCTCTGGTGGGAACTACTCATTAAATAGAGTCCGTAGTACTCTAGAATGAGTTGAATATACATACATACATACATATATATATGTATGTATGTACGTATGTATGTATATACATGAGAGCGTACTTGTTATTTTCTTATATGAAGGTTTTAAATGATTTTATATAAAAGTATATTTTGATATATATAGCAACCTTTCCTTCTAATAAATATTATGGTGATTGAATGTTAAATAAATGTAATTAAATTAAGATGTAATATAATACAACCAAACTGAAGTCTTGAATTGGAATTAAAATTAAGTGGTAACAGAAATACAACCAAATTAAAATTAATTGATTGAAATGAAATCCTAGAATTTGAGATCAAAAATTAAATTGTTTAAAAACTTTAAATAAAGGTAAGTTTGAAATGGATTCAAACTGAAATTTAATCTTGAATTTATAAAAGTAAGAATAATATAAAAAGGAATTGGTATCTGGATTTGTTTACCTTGGGTATTATCATAAATAGTTACTGTGTTTAATAATGATATATTTGTTATTAAGTAAGCCAAATGAAGTAAATTTATAAGATGAGTATAACTTCTAAATTAAAGTAGGTTTTAAAATTGTGAAGTTTTAAAACCTAAGTCTAGAAACAATCAATTGTTTCAAAGAGTTAAAGAAAATAACAAATAATATAGTTCAGACTATTTTGAATATAGTCTTATTTTAAAACAAGAAATGTTTGGAAGATTTTTAAGGGATTTGTTTTGAAATTAAAACCAAGGGTGGTTTAAAATTTAAAAGTAGCCTGGTGTGTAAAGGAAATAAATATGAAAATAAACTCTAAGGATGAGTTTTAAATTTTCCTTGGAATGTGAAGTGAAACCCAAAGTGAAGCAAGTTTTAAACTTAAGTGGAAAGGTTATTAATCTAAAGATTTAAAATTTGAATGGGAATTGGTATTAAATTCAAGCAGGAATTCAAATGATTTGAAATTGAAGCGGATTCAATTTGAAATTAGTCCAAATTTATTTGAATAATTTAGAACTATAAATAAAGTCGAATAAGTAAGAATCAAATGGAATTTGATTTGAAGTTGGAAAGAAATTGAGAATTAATTCAGCTTGAAATGGCAATAAATCAAGTCCAATGGAAATTGGAGTTATTTAAATTGGAATTGGGTCAATTTAAACGGAAGTGGAAATTTAAATTGAATTGATGGGAAAGTGAACAGTTTTGACTCTGGACTATTTTCAATATAAATTGTTTTAATATAAACTTATTTTTCCAAACTATTTCATATATACAACCTTTCTTTCTTTAAGCCAAATTATTTTCTACTTGTTTTACAATTATTTTTGGAGCTATTTGACCATTTTTCAACTGTTTTATAAACTAATGACTATTTTTCAACTATTTTACAAATTAATTACTATTTTACAAGTATTTTGCAAGTATCTAAAATCTTTGAAACTATTTGACTATTTTCCAACTATTTTACAATTAGTTAACTATTTTACAGCTATTTTGCAAACTAATAATTATTTTTCAACTACTGATCTATTTTTAAACCTTTCAAGCAATTTCTTAAATATAAACTGGTCGGAGTACAAACTGTTATTGATTAAATACCCAATTGAGATAAGAATTGAAGTGATAATCCAAATGAGGATTAAGAAAAATGTGAATAAGTGAATAAAGTTCAAAGTGAGGATGAATAGAAAGGTAATTGATTTGGCTAATAATCAATGAAAGTAAATACGTAGGATGTACGTATATGATTCTATTGGCATAGTGAGTTGATCCAGATACGAGCACAGAAATTTCAAGATAGTTTATCGTTCCGAGTCCGGATTTCTCACTCGATTTTCGACGGCGAACCTGGATATGGATTGTTGATTGGTTCTGGATATTCTCTATCATAGTTATAGCTATGCAAGGAGAATCACGGTTTCTAATCAAGATAGCAGATATGTGTCTGCACTAGGAAGTCGGGTGGATGATACTAGTTCGGAAGTGAAATTGTGTGATCGAATGAGCGATCAGATTGGTATAGAGTACGGATGGTAAGTGTACATCGTACAGTTTTGAGTGAAATTGATATTGGAAGAAAGTCATCAAATTTGAATATTTGATTTTGAATAAACAAAGTTATATATCTTTGTTATATGTAAGATGAAACTACCCTTGTTGAATCTATTGCCAGAAGAAAATGGATTTTTGAAAATAATTGAAGTATAAGAGGAGTTTTACACAAGTTTGAAATGAACCAAAGTTTAAAAAAATTATATATATCTATATATAATTTTTAGGATCTTATGAGGAATTTGGAAAATGTTTTTGGGAACCTTTGGATGTGGAAAGGCTTTTGATTTTTGGGTAAAATCAATATTGAAATTTGAAAAGCCTAGTTTGAGAATTATCGATTTTGGGATAATCGATTTTGTGTAAAGGGGCTTTGTATTGGATCATACTTGGTGTATGATTTGAAAGATACTATATGTGTATAGTATAAAATGTTTTGATGATGGCTCTGGGGAAAAAGGTGCTCCCTTGAAATGAACTTCTCAAGAGTGCCACCGGGTGGTGCTGCCTTGAGCCCCAAGGGGGTTCTAAAGTTGATCCTGTGTGGAGTCCGGACAAAACTATTCCTGAGGATTATAAGTAGAGTATACCATAGCGAAAGTCGTGTGTGCCGCTAAGAGCCAACAGTTACATGGACTTTTGCTGCAATGGCAAATTAACCCAGGATGTAACTACGACCTATGTAACATAGCGAAAGTCGTGTGTGCCGCTGAGAGCCAACAGTCTGCGTTTGATTTTATATCGGTAGACTGCGACCTATGTAGGAGTGCAGAAGTTTCATTTTGACAGTGAAAATCGTGTGTGCCGCTGAGAGCCAACAGTTACATGGACTTTTGCTGCGATGGCAACGTAACCCTAGAATGTAACAGTGATCTGTTGTGGGTTCCATGGCATAATCGAGGGGCGTGGAGTGCCTACAATTACATGGACTTTTGCTGCGATGGCAACGTAACCCGGGATGTAACTGCGACCATGGATGGGAGTAATGATCTCCAGAGCATTCTCACCAAAGATATTTCCTCTATTTTCAAAAACTGTTTTCTATATTTTCAATAAAATTATTTTCCAAGTATTTTCACTCGATGTTGAAAATGGGTCTGCCAAGTACTTGTAGATTTTCAGTCCTACGCCTGATCAACGTATGACCGAATTTCTGTGAGAACAAGGATGGACTGGTTGAGACATCGAGTTATAAAAAGTATTTTATAAAGAGCTATTTTAATAGTATTATATGAATTTAAAAGCATTTTTAAATTTTTTTAAAATAAAAGTATTGGAATTTTGGAAAATGAAAGAAAATCCAAACTAGAAATATGAAAAACAAAATTTGAACTCGGGAAAATTTAATGAAGTGATTTTGTAATAAAATCGAATATTGATTTAAAAATTGGAAGTAAGCTGATTGGCTAAATAAATTATTTGATAGAATATGTTAATGAAATTTAACCTGGTTAAATAAAATGGATTGTGAGTTAATAATGGAGTTTGGAAATGAATTCGAATTGTAAATAGAATTCGACTTGGGTTTGATGATGAATTAAATAAGTGGAGATGTTATGAAAATAAATAAAAATAAATAGAGTTGGATCGAAATAGTGATGGTTTGAGTTACAAATAAAATTCGAGTGTAATATGAATAATATCTAATGAAAGTGAATTATAATAGACATGGTTTGTATTGAAAACAAAACCCAAGTGAATAGAAATAAATTGAGAATGGCTTTGTATTAATAAAATAAATTCGAAAATGAATTAACTAAGTGAATTAAAAATTTAAAATGGGTGAATAAATGGGTTAATTAAATTAAATAAGAAATGGATGAAGTCTGATTAAATAAAAAATAAAATCTAAGTTTTAATTGGAATTGGGTTATCAGAATGAACTTAATTTATGAGGCGTATTAAATTGAAGTAAAATTACTTAAGTCAATAAAAGCTTGGTTTCAAAAAGAATGGAAGACCATTAAATAAAGTTTGGGTTAAATTTATATGGGAAATGGATAGTAATAAGCATCGAATGTGACAAGCTCAATGAAATAGTTTTAAAATGAATCCAATGTGGAAATAAAATGAAACGCAAATGTATTGTTGTTGAATAAATTAGAAATGAAACGGAATTAAATACAGGATGAGTTGAAATTAATTTAAAGTAGTTATAAACTGAAATAAATACTCTATTAAGCGAATATCGTCGAAATTGCATAAAAATAATTGTCGTTTGGCGTGAACAAAAATAATTAAAAGTCTATGAGTTGATAGAGATTAAATAAAATTGATTTTGAATCATTTGAATTAAATATGAGCTTGTTCGGATTAAAAATAAATTGAATATAAGCATTTGAATTAGCTTTAAATTATATAAATCGTTTATGGGAAGCGTTTGGTGGTTGTTCTTTATGTAATGCATGTGTTTAGTTATTGAAAGTGAGTGGAATGCAAATAAGTTTTCTGTATATGGCACTTACATATTTAAATCGAGTAAGTATAGGTACCGGGAAGCCATTTGGCTGTATTTGGTTGCACAAATTGCTAAAATAAATAAGCTGCTTGCTTAAAATGCTAAATAAAGGTACGCCTACAAAATATAAATAGTAAATATGAACCGTTTTTGCTTTTTCCGACCGTGTGGGTCGATGTATATATATTTATATCTCTTATCAAATTGTAAAAGCTCCTCCGTAAAAGAAGACTCTGCCAAAAAAATTTGAAAATTTTGGGAGTTAGAATTTTTTTAAAATTTTTGGAAATTTTCTGTTAGCAACAAAACCATTTCAAAGTTGAAACTGTAATAAACTAATGGATGAAACTAATTTAAATATTGATATGAATCAGTTATAAATGGAAGATAAATTCAATATTCAGAATTGAAGGCAAACTGAATCCATATGGGAATGGGAAAACTAAATTGAATAGAAGTAAATGTGAAAACTTCTGTAAGGAAATATAAAAATGATTTGAAAGGTTACGATTGAATATTGTTGCTAAGTAAGATATGCAGGTATTAAAGGGAAAAGAAAATTTGGATTTGTTTTCAGGAGATAATGTGAATTGCCCGACTAAAAGGTATGTATTTAAATTTCTACATGAAATTGGATTGGATTTTTGATCTTCCCACTTGGCTTTTGTTTTCTTTTGGAATTTGGGAGCTCGTAGAGGCATTTTGTAGTTGTACCGAGCTAGCCGTGCAAAGGAGACGCTGGCGAAATTTTTCGAAAATTTAGAGAATTAGAATTTTTTTGAGAAAGCTGTGGCAATCTAAATTTGAATTTTAAATTTAAATTTAAATTTGAATAAGTGGAGTAAATAATGTTGTTGGAAACTATGGTAGGTTTTGGAAGTTGGTTGAGATAATAGTGAATCTTTAGTAAAAGATATGTTATGGCAAGTTGATAAAACAGTTGGTTTTGGAGGAAAGGTAAACGGGTATTGGTCCATTCTTCCTAACTAGTAATTTCGGGGACGAAATTCTTTTAAGGGGGGAGGAAATTCTTAGCCTCAATTAAAGTTAGAAACATTTTTGGTAATATTATCTAACTTTTTTTATGACTAGTAATATCTTGTTCTAGTATTTTAACAGTTGATTTCAATTCATGATTTTTTATTTGATAACGTGTCGTTCTTTTCTTTTGAGTCTCGATTTCACTACTTAACATAGTAAGTTGAGAAGCAGTATTAGAACAAGATTCTTTTGAAATAACAAGTTCTTCTTCTAAGATTTTCTTTTCATCTCTTAACATATCAACTTTGATTTCATTTCTATTTAGCCTTTATAGTAAGTCTTATACTTTCTCTTGAGATTTCTTAATGTATTTAATAATTAGGAATTTATATCAACTAAATCAGATCACTTATATCATCGCTTGTGGCCATAAGCATGCATTGGCTTGTTCCGAATCACTATTGCTGTTTGATGAGGAAGAGGAATCTGAATCCTCCCATGTAACTGAAAAAGCTTGTTTCTTCTTGTATCTGTCGCTCTTGCTTTTGTAGTCATTTCTACTTTTCTTATGATCTGGACAGTCTTTCTTCATATGCCCCTTTTTATGGCCTTCGTAGCATTCAAGAGTTAAGGATGATGGTTTGTTCTTTCTGTTATTCCTAAATTTTCCATTCTTTCTAAATTTCAGAAACCTTTTGAAATTCTTAGCTATAAACACCATATCATTTTCATCTTCGACGAATTCTTCTTTTTCGGTCTAGAATGCTATTGTTTTTCTATTTTAAGCTTGAACTCATTTTTCCTACAAATTAACTTCATATGAAATGCGATTTCCTATTAACTCTTTCGGTTTTATGGTAAAAATGTCGTTAGCTTTTTCAACTGCTAAGACTTTTTGTTCCCACTCATCCATTAAAGAATTTATGATCTTTGAAATAATACCAAAATCAATATATTTTTCTCCTAATGCTAGAAGTGGGTTATATATATATCTTGAAACCTTTACATCTCATTTATGGTTTCATATTGCTTCATTCTAAAATTCTGAAATTGATTCTTAAGCATAGGTATCTTGCTTTGTTTAATGTTATTAGTACCTTCATGATTAATTTTAAGAGTGCGCCAAATTTCACATACTGAAGTGCACATACTAACTCTATTAAACTCATATTTATCCAAGGAACAAAACAACAAATTTAAAGCTTTAGCATTTTGAGAAGCATCTACTTTCTATGTATTTGACCATTGTGCATAAGGACTGGTAGGTACAAAATATTCTTGTTGAGCGATAAATCAAAGTGTTGTATATGTTTGCTTGCACGTAAATTCTCATCCTAATGAACCAATAATTATAGTTTAATCCATTAAATAGCAATGGTCATGTAGTAGATTGACCTTCAACAAAACTTGATGTTGTGTTATTTTCTATATTTCTTGAAAAAATTTTGTTATGGTTATATGATGACCTTGATCTGATACCAAATGAAAGTGACTAAGGATCGTGTAATATGAAATATTAACTAAACTATTTACTTGTACAAAATATAAATATAAAAGTAAAAGTAATAAAGTAAATGACACTAGGGATTTTTATATTGGTTCGAACTTCCCGTTCTACATCCAGCCACATACTACTTCTGTGTTTAATCGATACCCTCACTTAATCCGGAGGAACAGGCATTACACCACTTGAGCAACTGAATAGAACTTTAACTGCCTAGACAATTGAATAGGACTTCAACCACTTAAGGATACTACAACAGGATTTCAACTATAAATAGTAGAAATGTATTTAACTGAGTATGCTTTTGAATATCACTGGTAAGTCAATAACGTACACCCTTTCTATAATCTCCTCCTTTAGGGTATATAGTGCAGTTTATGAAGAAAGGAAGTAATTTTACTGACAAAAAAATATTCTTGAATACTCATGTAATCAAAAATATAAAGCAATTTGGAACTGGATACATGAGAGTTCGATAGTTAAGATAGAGAGAATTGCAAATAGAAATGATGATAAAAACATTGAAATAATTTGCTTTATATATAGTTTAGTAGTTCCAATCACTCGTGAAAAGAAATGGTGAAAAGTTAGGACTGCAACCCTTGATTTAAGAGATGTAAACCTTCATGAAGAAGAGGCACCCTTTAAGAAAACTAGCCGTTATACAGATTCAGCTGGTTGAATTGAGTATGGAAGCCAGCTGAGTCGACGATTTTGAAATCAGCAAGGAAATAGTTCATTTAGGCAGTTTTCAACCGGTTGAATACAGTCATTCAGTCGCTTGCATATTCAAAGATATTTATGTACATGGACATGTTCATTCAGCTGACCTGGGTGGTTCAACTGGCTGAATTTCAAGTTTGTTTTGATGGTTTTGAAAATTCAATTTTTGAAAAATTGTGTGCGTATATACCACATAGATGAGATTTTAACAACTTTATACCTCTAGACATAGACATTATTACTGATAGTACTTTGCAACATCAAGTTGGTCTTCGATTGGACATGATTGTCTCTTTGTAAAGTAGATACCATTTCCTGCAAAGGCGGTCGGTATATATCATATATACTTGTATAGTTATCACTATCAAAACCTCAAAATATAAAATTCTAACAGCGACACACACATATGTATATATATGACACACATTTTATATAATACAATATTAGTTACATAGCATGAAACTATATTATAATTTTAAACAAAAAATTGATTTTATATAAAAGGAAATTTAGAAATGTTCTAAATAAATTAGACTTCATAGGCCTAAAATATCCAGAATGCTAAATAAGTTTGAAATTCACCTACTTTTTCCCCTGTGGGCTGGCCTAATTCCAACAACGGCATCGGAACCAGATAACTATGCGGTCTAAAGTAGTCATATTAGGTCTAAGTTATTAAAGCCTACCCATATAATAGTTTGTCTAGAAAAGTAGTATCTAAGGTTGGGTTTGAATAATCAAGTACTCTGTCCTACCTTGCTACTGGCCAGACTCGAAATGATAAGGTAAGCCTAAAAGGTTATCCCTAATAGAAAAAGGCCCAATTTGAATTGGGCCTTAAGCTAAATTCAAAATTGTTTTGAAACTAAAAATAAAAGTTTCATATTTAAAAGTTAAATTTAAAATAAGAAAGTATTATAAGTGTTATAATATAGATTTTTAAATTGTTTTGAAAATTAAAATAATAGTTTTAAATTTAAAAGATAAATTTAAAATAAAACACATGCTATAAAATTTATGATATAATTTTCAAAATATTTGAAAATGTTTTAAATTAATTTCAAAATTTTAAATTTATTAGCAAGATTAATAAAATATATAAATTAATTAAATAAGTTAACTAATGAAAAATATATACATGTATTATATATTTTGATATATGTTATGATATTTTCTTAGCAAAGCTACGCCGGCTTTATGGTGGGCCATGCCACTATGAATATAATAAGGAACATGTGTTCTGTGCATGCATCGAACAGCTAAATCTGATTTTATAGTGGTCATGCCACCAAATACATAAACAAAAGAAAAACATGAGCCAGACAATGAGACTAGACTGCTCAGAAGGACGAAAGTCCCCCCGGTCATTACTGATATCAAAATCAGTACCGAGACCTACAACATGCTAATTAGAAGAAAAGTATGAAGCCAAATACGGATCATAAGACCTCGAGAGAGTAGAGTATAGATAAATGTGGTCCCATGTACGATCTAAGAATTGCCACCAATTGCTTGCACCATGAATACCAGTGGTCGACAGAGATTACCCTCAACATGATACACCAGCCTCCTAGACTCATCTTGACCACCTAAGAACATGTGATAACTATGCATCTACGGGTCGCACCTCATTTCATTTCCGCATGTACCCATGAACTCTCATCAAGTTCCAAGAAAATAACCTCGTCATCGGAATCACTGGCCGCTAGTGATTCTGACGTTGACTCCCCAGCAAGAGATATAGAAACTACAAGATCAAAGACATGCAGTAATCTAACCTTAGGGACCCATTACATTTTCGACCTAGGTAGGGGGACTTTGTCGGCAGGCGGTAGAGGAGCATTCCTAGAACACTTCTCCACAGAATGTCCAAATGACTGATAATTTGTACATATATCGGGCTTCTAGCTGTAATTAACTTTTATCTCCACCTCGTGACCTTTCATGATTCTTACTTTCATTATCCACAGTAGTGGATACATTGGGGTTATTTCAATCAACGCCCTAGCATCTAATAAATTCTCGCCCACAATTGTATTTGCATCAAAGCATTTGAAGTCCCTAAAAAGGCTCGCAAGCCAGTTCAGACCATTAGAGGTTGAAAAACCAATGGAATATTGGAGAAAGTGGTCCAATCCAGAATCGAGAGAATCTGCGCTCTTGCTCTGCCTATGCCAACGCTCCAAGGAGTCACGATAAATGGTTTCCCCTCAATAAAGAGAGGGCTAGGATCAAGCGCAATAAGTCTACCTTTCTTATTTCCAAATTTAAAGAAGAAAAAGGAATTTATAAATTGGACATGAAGAGAACCTTTCAATTTCCTCACTCGCCTACATTGCTTACGAACAACAGAATATGAAGATGAAGCATCTAGAAAAAATCCGACCGGATGTTCAGACCAATCGCTCACAGCCTCCCAAAGCACTGTAGGAGGGAGCACGTTTGTACCATCAATAACCTGAGTGCTAAATTTCTGCAAGGAGTATGCACCAGATTCCGTGGCATTGATTTAAACAATGTAGACCAAACCGGCTTATCAACTATAGGGATGTTAATAGCATCAACACCACCAGAAATATCATTGGATTTAGCAACAATGGTTGCAGGAGTTATATCAGTACTTGTTACTGAAAATGGACAATTAGAGGAAGAAATTATACGCTTCCTGGAAGTAATATCACATACAAGAGCATCGTTTGACTTACAATTCTCCACGATATTCCTAACACCAGAACTAGGGATGATAGTATCGTTCAAAACTGACTCAAATTCTCCATTCATTACAATAGATTGAGCGACCCCAATTATAATATTGCATTCAACACTAACCCAATTTCCAACAGACTTAAACAAATTTGAATTTGGCATTGAAAGAGTAATGATGGTTATACTTGACATGGGGACATCAGCCTGTGAAGAAGAGGCTAAATCAGTTGTGAAATTCGTTAATGGGTTAAGCGTGCTTAAGACATCAGTGAAAATATGTAGTGGAGATGATTGGATCATAGGCGACTCTGGATTAAAGCCATTGACAGGGATTGATGGAGTTTCTGTTGGAGAAGGAAGCATCTCAGAAATGGAGAAATTGCTGCTAGATCTAGTTTGCGATGAAGATCCAAAAGATGCAGCGAAGTAAGGCTTAAGCTTTCGGTTCTTGGCCATCAGATCAAAGATGAAGCGAAGGGCACTTGGAAGAAGCGAACGAGGTGAAAAGGGAAGGAATAAACGAAAGGGATTATCGGAGATCTGAGAAAATTTGCCGATTATGTTTGAGGAAGAACGCCATTGTGGCCCAGATTATGTCTGATTTTTTTTAACCTTGTTAAAAAATCATATATGTTATGATATTTGAAAATGTTTAAGATATCATAAGTATACATGTATGTATATAAAATGGATTTTTAATTTAATATAAATTTAATTCAAATCATTTAATTAAATAAATTGACTAAAAGGTTAATTAATTAAATAACATCTGTACATACATACATATACACATACACATACACATACACATGCACATATACATACATACATATATATGATATATGTGTTATACTATAAAGGTTATAGTATATAATAAATATTAATTTAAATGTTATATTAAGATAATATAAAATTAATTTAAATGTTAATTAAGTATGCTTTATACATTAGACTATTGTATAAGTAATATGAAATACAAAAGTTATATAATAGTAAATTTATATAATATGAATGTATAAATTAAAGGTGAAGCGTTAAGAAACCCCAAATAGACTTAAGGACTAAATACAAATATAACTGTACATGTACCATGAATTCCAATGTGTTCAACATATTAATCATAAGGGTGTTTCATAAGAAAAACATTATTCCATAAGTCGATATCATTGGATAAAATATATTATAGATTATGAATCTTTAATATACGTGTTGTCCTCTACTAATTATATGTTAATAAATTAATTGTATACTTTAACTCTGGTCGACGACCCAAACCCGGCCGCAGCGCAGTGCCAAAGAATGGACAAGGAACTGTTACTCAAATAGTACTAGCAGAGGCTAGAGAACCAAGGTGATATGACACAATTGGGATCAGCTGTCGGGTCTAGCTCCCAAGGTAGGTTGCGATTGCTCTCAACTGACCAACTTCCAAACGTCTGACTTGGCAGCTATGGTACGACGGCTTACGTGACGACCGCCCTAGGCCGCCTATTCTGCCATCTAAAAATATAGCTATGCATCATCAAAGTCATTAGTTCCCATCATGAAACTCCCAACATCAAGTTATGCATGGTCGTCATTGAATTTTGACAAATACGGTCAATGAAAAACTCAATTTGGAAATTTCCCCAAGCCAGGCATGGATTTTTGGCCAATTCCCAAAGTCGAACCCAAAGAAACTTTGGAAATTCTGGCCCAAAGTCAGACTCGAGTAAAACCAAGATTTTCTCCAAGCAAACCACAAAGTGACTCCAAGCACCATTCGTCACTGACCTGCCACTTCAAATTTCTATGACTACATGCGAACCATATGCTAACTCGAAGCAAATAGTAGATTTTCCCAAGTTAGACTCCAATCTTATGGGGTATTCCTTATCATCCCATATCGATTTCACCCAATTTGGGAAAATTTGGAGATCATCATCGATCCGTGACCCCATCCTAACCGGTTCGCCATTTAGTCGGCATTTTCAACCATCCAAACATTGCATAATCATGCATATATCATTCACAAGTATTACAAATAGATGCAACTTGAAAACGGACTGAACCAATGGGGATTGATGCATTTACCCTAGTCAAAGCCCAACCATTGAAGCTGATTAGTGTGCAGAATATCCAAGAGATTCGATATGCCAACCATGCCAGCGTATTCTGGAAACACAGACCCCTGAGAGCATCTCATGAAATATGAGTGGCACATAAATTCGACCAAAGTGATGGACGCAATCAACTGTTGATTCTTTCCCATAATCCTTAAGGGAGTAGAAATCATATGGTTTATGTGATTACCACCCAGGTTCATCTCCTCATTTGATCAACTGGCTAAGAAATTCATCTAGCAATTCAGAATGCATGCCACTTGCCCCAAATACGTGATGTTGTTATCCAACTTATCCCAAGCGCCAAGCAAGCCACTCAAAAACTTCTGTCAAAGATTTAAGACCATTGTCACTAAAGTGAACAATCCCAGCGAGAATATCAAGCCAATAGTATTAATAAGGGGAATGGACCTTGAGACACACTTTGGCGACTGTTCAGTTGGACAAACTTCTATGACCTTGAATCGTTTCTGCTACAGAGCAAACCAGAACCTAAGCAAGGAGGAGGCCAAGCAGACTTGGGAAAAGAAAATTGCAGACCCGTTGGCTAAAGGGAATCAAAGCGAAGGTAGCAATGGTGATTCCCTAGATGAGTAATCGAATTCTAGGAGATGACCCAGTCCCAAAATTTGACTTATACACTCCTTTGAACGTTTCAATTGAAAGCGCCTACTTGGCGACTCACAGCTCGGAGCAGTATAGGAAACCAACCTGAGAGAGTCCACTGAAACCCAAAGGAAGTTTAGGAAGTATTATATATTTCACGATACATATGGTCATAACGCTAATGATTGCAGACACCTTCGAGATGTGATCGGAGAGTTAATCCAGAAAGGAAAGCTTCAACAATATGTGCAAGCCCTGTAGAATGGAAGGTAGGAGACTTCCGACCCTTACTAATAATGACCTTTGATTATCAACTGGACCACCTACGCTCGAATTCCAGTTGAAAGGGGCAGAGGTAAAGTGGTGTAGCAAGCACACGATGCTGCTTCGTCTATCAATAAAATTTATTTCACTTCCAATTATGTTTTGAATTATAACCAACTTGAATTGAACAACTTGCAAATGATGCAAGTGACCAAGTACCCAGTGTTAAGCATCAATCAACCTCCACAGACCATGATCAGACTTTTGGAGTATCATTAAGATGATTGTGATTCAACTGCTCACCAGTTACCATTTGCCCCTGACTTGGGGGCAAGAACCCGAAATAGAAAGTTGGTGTGACTTAGCCACCCACTTCCTATTATGTGCTTCCATTATGATGGAACATCCATGCCTTGCTCAAGGCCTAACAAGGTCAAACTTGGATACAAAATGGACAGGACTGATCGTCCACTCATTAACCTCTACACACGATTTAGAGAAAAAAGAAAGGCTTCGAGTGGATGTGCTCGACCATCGACTCTCCAGCTCCTACAGGAAGTTCGTTGAAATACTTATGCCTAACCTAAAACCTAGCAAGACCGAGGTTCAACTAGAAGGGATGTGACATGACCATCCACACATTGACTCTTGCCCTAAACACAGGGGCAGATTGGGAGCTCTACTAAAAGTAGGCATGACCGACGTCAACTCATCAACCATTGCCCTCGACACGAGGACCCAACTACAGCTTGAGGTGGATGCTAATTGACCGTCCACCCAACAACTCTAGATCTCAACTTGTCATGAAGAGTACGAAGGAAATTGGATGAGGCTTGACCATCCAACCCAAGCATGGATGTGATTCGGCCAACCATCACTTAATCACCAAGTGGATGTTAATTGACTGTCCACTCACCAACCTTTGTCCTTGACATTAGGGGCAGAATTCCTTTCCATGAATAAACATGACTCGATTGTTCATTCTATAAATCTTACCTTGACCTGACAGGTGAAATATAAATCAAAAGTGAGTGTGACTGACCACCCATTGACTAACTCTAGTCTCTCAGCGTCGACTAGATTACAAAAATCAAAAAACAAGGATGGGTTTCGACAACCCATCAATCAACTCTAGTCCTCCAATGCAAACTTGAGTATAAATACTAAGATGTATGCAGTTCGACTTTCCGTCGACCAACTCTGCACCCTTAGTACAAACTGGAGTATAAACACCAAAACATGGATGAGTTCGACCGTCCATTAATTAACTCTGGTTTCCCAGTGTAAACTGAAGTATAAATTTCAAATGGGCATGGTTCGATTGCCCATCAACAAAATCTTCTCCCCAAGAATGAACTAGAGTAGAGGCAACAAAATCAGATGCGACCCGACCACTTGGCACAAAGCAGACATGACATGACCGTCCATGCGTCAACTCTTCTCCTTGGCACATGACCCATAGCATAAATTCATGCAGATGTGCTCTGACCATACAATAAAAAATTTCTTCCTTGGCTCGGTAGAAAGAGCCAGATTTCCAAAATAAACGTGACTGACCATCTGATTCCGAATGGATGTGATTGCCTACCCAATCGCGAATGAACGTGACTCGATGGTTCACTCGCCAACACCAATGTTTGCCTTGACAGTTGGAGTAAAAATTCACTAAGTGGATGCGATTCGACTATCCACTCACTATCTCTCACTCTCAGTTCGATAAAAGGGGCTTACATAAAAAAAGGGATGTGGTTCGATCATCCATCAACAACACTAGCTCCCAAAGCACAAGCTGGAGTGTAAACACCAAACGGGTGCGATTAATCGCCCATCAACAAACTCTGGTCCCCAGAGCATGGTTAAAAGTATAGGTACAAAATAGACGTGGTTCGACTGTTCATCCATTAACTCCCCCTACAAACCGACAGGCTAAGTATAAAACATAGCATAGATGTGACTTAGGCATCCGCTAATTAACTCCGACGATTCGATGAGAAGAACTCCAAGTAAGAGTAAATGTGATACAATCAATCAATCTATGATTTTCACCCCTAACTTGGGGTAAAAGAAATGACTAAGGAAAATGCATTTCGACTATTTTTCAGAATAACCCCAGTTCCTAGAGGGTGGACTAGAATATATACATCAAACGGGTGTGATTAACCGTCCATTGTCTAACTCTGATCCCCAGAGTGTGAATGTGACGACCCGGAATTTTCTAGCAATATCAATTTAATAATCTGCATTAAATATTAAATTGATTTTATAATTTAATTTGAAATAATACTTTTCTTTTAATAAATATTCAATTGGTAAATTTTATCTGTTAGAAATTAATTGTTTGTTTTCTATTTATATATGTATATATTTGTATACATTGTAAATAGATGAATTTGTTTTAAAATTTAACTAATTAAATATGTTTAAATACTAATATATATTTTAGTGAATTAGAAATTGTGTTTTATTTAATATAAACTTTTCAAAGGCTAAATAAATCAATATAGAGTTTTAAATACATAAGTAAATGTTTAAATAGTTCAAGACTCATTTTAACTTAAGTTTAAATTTAATTTACTAACAAAAAGATTTGTTTACTTTTCTTTTAGTATAGTTTGATTTAAAATATGAATTTAAAAATATATATGAGTTATATATATAATTTTGTAAATCAATACATTAACATACATAATAAAATATATAGTTTATAATAAACAGATAATCTATTCTATCTATCATTTCAAAGTGATAAATATGTTTTTATAAATAAATAAAATTAAAATATGCATATAGAAATATAAGTAAGTACATAAGTTAAATTATAATAGCATAACAACTATCAAGTCATTTAGTTTCAAACAACAAACATAGGAATAAAATAAAATATACATAAAGCTATAAATTAGAAGTTAAACATATAGAATACATTCATAGATTAAAGTTAAGTATAAATACATTTAAAATTTACAATAACTAGTCAACAATAAATAAACTAGAAACAAAATCATTTTTTTAAGTTTGAATCTATCAAAGGAACTGCAGTATACATATGTACATGTTTAAGCATCAAGACAGTAACAAAATCTAAAGTATATGCAAGCTACTGAACAATTCAAAAGTATGCAGGCCAAATAAATAAACAAACTCTGTATATGTGTATGAAGCTTGCTTAGGAAGATAGTATTAAATATCTTAAGCTAACAAACAAAAAGTAATTAATGCAAAAATCTTTTAGTACACTAAGTATTATATATCAGCCCACAATTTAAATAAAATATCTCTGGAAACATCTGTACAAACAAAGATTTTATGCACATATTTGTTTCAGATTGTTGAAACATAATCATATTACCTGTCTTCATATGCTATGTGTATTTGTTTATAAATTAGCTTCATCTGCATATTCAGTTCGAACTAAGTAAAATCTAGAATAAACTTCATTTAAAAAATAAAACTAGCTTCAGTTTAAACAACAACCAAGAATAATACAACAGAGAATCAAAGAGGAGTTCAACCTGCAAATTGCAAGCTTGTTGAAAAGCAAATAAGGCTCTGTTCTTTTCTGTTTCAGGTGAGTAACACCTTTAACATTTACTTAAGTTTTAAATACTAATGCATGTCTGTAATTGAATGTTTAAATGAATTGTGTGAACAATTTATATCCTCATTCTCTCTGGATATTGGTGAGATGAAATGCTACATATCTAAAGCCTGCAAAATCAAACTGTTTTCTTAAAAACTTGTTGTGTTTTCTATTTGCTGTGAGTCAAAATTTAAAAAGCCCAAGTATATTTACATATGATTGATAAATTATGCCTGAACTAAATATGAATATGTGTTTATACACTGTTGGATGTTTGTGAAATGATCCCTGCATGTTATAACTTGTAATACACCTCTGTATATTAAGTTTTCAAGTTCATGCTTTATTTCAAAAAGCATTTCCGGATTGATCTATGGATTGTTAGGACTTAAGATCCAAACAAATATTGCTTGTTTGATTCTGAACTAAGATTTAAAAATTTATTTAGTTTAAATTAAGACAGGAATTGCTCTAGAAATAAAAGTTTAAACAGTAAGTTCAAATCTCTGTAAAAATTCAAACATGAAATTCTACAATTCAGGTGTATAAACTAAATCTTTAAACTATGATATGATTTTTAAAGCTAGAATCAAAGTTTTTAGATTAGAAGTGAAAGTGAAATTCTGGGTTGCACTGTTTTTGGGTTTTTGGAAATCTCTGGTGATCTATGGGATTAGAGTTGGTCAGATTGTGCGAGGAGGTGGGGAAGCTTGCCAGGGTGATGGGAAAAATAGGCGGAGGTGGCCACGGTCACGGTGGCGACAGCGGCAGACGTTTAAAGGTTGTAAACCTAGTTTTTTGCTTTGGTTGGGTATTGGTCTCGTTCGGTGACCAGAGGAGATCGAGTTCAACGTGGGCTTGGGGATAGGTAGAGGGAAGGTAGTTGGAGCTGTAGCTGGAAGTGGTGGTACTCCGGTGGTCGGAGTTTGGTGTGCGGCGAAGTTTCCAGGGTCGAGTGGTAAAACTGTTGTGCTCCAGGTTTGTTCAGACAACTTGTTTTTGATATGAGGTGCTGCAGTGGGTTTGGATGGTCGTGGCGACATCTGGAGATGGTCGCCGATGGGAAGCAGTTGTAGTGGATGGCCAGTGATGGCCAGAGGGATGGTGCACGTGCACAGGCACGTTGGTGGTCTGGGTTGTGTAGTTGGGGAAGAAGATTTGTGCAGGGGAGAACTCGAAGCAGTTTGTTTGTTTTCTCGGGGAAAACTCACGTTTTACTCGAAGAAATAGGGGGGAGTGCTCGGGTTTTAGTGTTCAGGTTTGTAAAACCTGAAACTGTTTTAACTGTTTCAACTGTTTTAAAACTTTGTTTTAAAATTTAAAATCAAAGTTAAAATCTAGATTTAAATCAAAATTTAACTGTGAATTCAAGTCAGTTTTGAAAACAAAGTTGGGTATAAATAAGTTTTCAAAACTTAAATTATTTTAATAATTTAAAGGTGCTTAATGTTTAAGTGTATTCAAAAAAAAAAGAGTTGAATTCAAAAATAAATTATAAATGGTTAAAGAAAGTATTTAGGCAAGTTGACTCCAAAGAAATCTGGACTTAGTTATGAAAAGTTAGATTTAGAACTAAAATAAAGTTTTATAATTTAAATTTATTCAAATAAGTTTTAGTTGAAATTGAATATATGAGATTACAAAGAGTTTTGAAAAATATAATAAATTAGTTATAAAACTTTATTAAGAATAAATTGGTTTCATTTAGAAAGTAATTTAAACAAATGTTTTAAAACATATTGGAATTTTACTTTAATTCATGAAGTTTTGGAATTTTATATGCATTAACTCTTAAGTTGATTAAGTAAGCTAGTAATTATAGTGTAAGTGTAGTAATTAAAGTTAATTAATGAATTAATTTACTAATGTGTGATTTAGAACTATAGATTAGATTTTTAAATGGTTAATCAACTTATAATTAATAATAATTAATATAAGTTGATTATATTAGAAGGAAATAATTAAATAATTATTAATGAAGTTCATTAACCAGATTATGTTATAATTAATTAATATGATTGATTTTTAATAAATTTATTAGATTAATTAATTCAATAATTTAAATGAAATTATTTATTGAAAAGTGATTAAGAAATTAATTACCTATTAATTGTGTAAATTGATTTGATTTGAGTTAATTAATTTAGTTTAATTAACTGATATTTTGGAGGTAAATTACTTAGAGAAGTAATTGAAGGATAATTACGGGATGTAACTAAGAAATTGATTTATTTGAGAATAATAAATCAAAAAGAAAATTAAATGGAAATAAATCGATATAAATGTAATTAATGGATTTATTCAAGTTTAATTTCTGTAAATAAATTAAAGGAAATTTCTGGAATGCAGTGAAGGATAGATGATTAATTTGAATATATAAGCAATGGATAATAAGATTTAAATTAAGTAAATTAATATTAATTAATTTTAGAAATCATTTGATGATTTGGTATGTGTAATTACTTGGTGTAATTAATGGAGCATAATTTCTCAGAATAGTAATTGGATGATCATTATTTGATGAAGTTAATACAAGATGATTTGTAAGTGAAGTAATTTGAGTAATTTCCTATAAAATTAATCAAAGGATTGATTTATGAAATTAATTAATCATGGATTGATTAATATGTAATTAGGGGTAGTTAATTACTGGTTTGTTATTAATCAAGGGGTGATTAATAACTGTGTTTAAGTAAAGAGTTAATCACTTAATTATTTTAAATAAGAAATTGAATATAAATTGAAGATCATTAAGTAATATAATTAATGATGTAATTAAGAATTGTAAATTAAGGAATAATTAATTAAGGAGGTAATTAAATGTTAATCTATTATGAATAATTTAGAATAATTCATTTTAGAAATTAATTAAAGACTAAGTTATTCTTGTAATTAGAGAATGATAAATTAATTTGATTTATAATTAATTAATAATTGTGAGAGCAGGATTTATGGAATGAGTAATTAATTTAATTTATTTTAAATTAATTAAAATGGAAGTAGTTAATTTAATTCATTTTAAATTAACTATAGTTTGTGATTCATAAATCATTGCTGATGGATGATGTTGATATTTCATTGATTGATTATGATCTTAGATATGAGATAGATAATGTCTATGTGATGTGGATGCTTGGTTTAAGTATGATAATGTTTAATTATCTGTTTGGATGATGATATTAATTATCTGTTTATTATGATGATGTGATTATCTATTATGAGATGTGAATTGTCTATCTGTGCATATTGATAATATTGAATTCGCTGTTAAGACTAAATAGACAACTTGGCCTTAAAAGACACGCTTTGGATTTCGATGAGACCTGGATCGGTTTTCCGCATTAGGAATATCCGAAAACCACATCGTTTCCAAATTAACGATAGGTCGTGAATCTGAAGTGAAGATGAAGGTTCTGAATGCAAGGGTTATCGTCGTTAACTCTGAGGGTGATTCCAAAATGAGTGTAACGAGATAATGTCTTCGGTTTCGTTCGAACCCGGAACGAACTTGTATGGATTGAATGCTTTCAACACATCGTTAGGCGGACGATGAGCATTCTAAGAAATATGTTCTATAAAGGTAATCGAAACCTCAAGCCTCATCAACCGGGAATGGCTAAAACAGGGAAGGTGCAGCAAGGTTAGGTGGGTCATGCCCAAGCAGGACAAGGATATTCCCCTGTCTAGAAGTCCCTTTTTATTCGGCTTAGTGGGCAGTTGGTTTGCAGCCAACTGCGGGGTTTATCTTGTTCGGGACTGTTTAGTAAGGAATGGTTCCGGCCTTGTGTTGCAGGGGATGAAGGGAGTAATCCTCGGTACGTTGATCTAGGCCACGTACTGTGACGGGCGGTACCCCAGTAGCCCTGCCATTGTATGGAATCCATAATCCAATAAGTGCCTACGGTTTTGATTGTATTACCCACTTTTGTGGCTAGTAGCTGGAATTTAATGAATGTAACAATTTCGGCTATTTTCTATTTACTTGAAAATCCTAGACCTATTATAATATCATTGGATTTCCTATCAAATGTTTTGGTTAGCGTAAGGTAAAAACTTTTCCATGTTTATGTGTGGGATGTCTTACGTGATACCTTTTGTTTTCAAAAGATTTTTCAAAATTAAGCAACTTTATCCTGTTACTCATACCAGACCCATGTCTGACCCGAAGTTTATTTTTGTTTTTCATAAACTCTCGGTACCCAAATTTTTACGGGTAGCCAAGGGATTCAGGTTTAGCTTTGACGAATTCTGGAGGAGCAATGGAGCAGGAGGCTTCAGCGTTTTAGATATATTTTAGTTCCGCTGTGTGGTATCTCTGTGATGTATTGTGTATTGAGTTGTATTAACTAGACAGGTGTTTATAACTGTCTAGTATGTGATGTACTATATGTATTCATGTTATATATACTATGTAAATACTTATGTGATTAATATATTTTATTCGTTCCGCTGTGAGATTTTGATGTTTGTTGTTCTTTCTTCTCTATCTTTTATATTTTCTCACCTCTTTCTTTCTTATTAACGATGCTACTTCCTGGGCGTAGGAAGTGGGGTCGTTACGGTGGTATCAGAGCGCTAGGTTGAGTGAATATCTAGGCTCTTAAGTGATTTCTTTCCTGAGAGAGCGTATTTGTAATTTTAATATATATATATCTATATATATATATATATATATTTATTTATTTTCTATCTATTTGTTGGATTACCTGTACGGGTTTTCCAATATAAGCATAAGGATAGATTGAGTAGTGGTGTGTGTAACACGACTACCTGTGGTTGGAAGTATATTTGACGAGACTGTTGACCTAATACCGTCTCGAGTAAATTTGTGGTGTAAGGATTTCACCAAATCTCTTGAGGAAACCTGTTTAGATTTGGAGTCCATTTTGTTGTACAAGAGTGGGTGAGTAGAATTTGGATTTTTTGTGAGTTGAGCAGAAGCTTGAATGTTATCTAGGTAACTCAAGAAGTAAATAGTTGTGTATTGAGATGCAGTAGCGATGGATTGTTTCCGAAGAAGTTCTCAAAGATCTTTGGATAAGGAATTGTGTCTACATTAGTTTTGAGTTTGAGTTCAGCTAAATGTTGTGTTTGGCGTTGAGGCCCGAGTTTTTCGAGGAATTTTGGATTAAGATTTTTGGCACCAGCAGCAGTGTTGTAGCTCAGATTGTTCTGCCGGCAAGCAAGGAGGTCATATGTCAGCAGTTCTTTAGAGGTGAGTCTAGAAGCAATTTGTGAATCCATTTCTTTAATGGATTGGCTGGATAAGTTTAAGCTGTTCAGATTGGTAAGGAGGGAGCAGTTTTCTTTGATATTAGCCTAGGTTGATCGCAAAAGTGACTTGCGATAGTTAAGTGTTTTCTGGGATGGCAGAATTTTTCTGGATATCTTTGAAAAGTCGATGGTTTGTCTTAGCATCTGAGGAGTTGAGTTTGGTATCGACTGGATTTCAGAAAAAGTGTCGATGGTTCAGCTTAGTAATAGAATGGTTTCTAGAGAGAGAAATTGGTAAAGCAGCTCAAGTTTTGGAGGAATTTTTGAGTTCTATTTTGGATTTGCTGAATCATATTTTTGTCATGTGTTGTCCAGTTGTGCTTATGTGCATCATCAGTATTTTCATCCACTCTAGATCAGAGTTGAGCAGCGGAAGCAGTTGGAAGTACATTTGTTTTTCTTTTCTGGGAAAGAGAAGATGTTTTCTACTGATGATAGTAAAGGTTGAGCTGATCAGTAAGTTGAAGGCAGCTTTGGACTGACAGATGTATTTGGTGGATAAGAGACGAAGGAATTTGGATTTCAGAATCGGAGATTTGATTTTGGAAGAATTTTCTCTGATTCAAAGGAGTTCTGTAGATTAGTAGATTTGGTTGTGATAATTGTTAGCATGTGGTTGATATATGCTTATGATTTAAAATTAATTTAAAATCTTAAATATATTATTAAATTACCTTTGCTTTTAAATTTCGGGGACGAAATTCTTTTAAGGGGGGAGGAATGTGACGACCCGGAATTTTCTAGCAATATCAATTTAATAATCTGCATTAAATATTAAATTGATTTTATAATTTAATTTGAATTAATACTTTTATTTTAATAAATATTCAATTGGTAAATTTTATCTGTTAGAAATTAATTGTTTGTTTTCTATTTATATATGTATATATTTGTATACATTGTAAATAGATGAATTTGTTTTAAAATTTAACTAATTAAATATGTTTAAATACTAATATATATTTTAGTGAATTAGAAATTGTGTTTTATTTAATATAAACTTTTCAAAGGCTAAATAAATCAATATAGAGTTTTAAATACATAAGTAAATGTTTAAATAGTTCAAGACTCATTTTAACTTAAGTTTAAATTTAATTTACTAACAAAAAGATTTGTTTACTTTTCTTTTAGTATAGTTTGATTTAAAATATGAATTAAAAAATATATATGAGTTATATATATAATTTTGTAAATCAATACATTAACATACATAATAAAATATATAGTTTATAATAAACAGATAATCTATTCTATCTATCATTTCAAAGTGATAAATATGTTTTTATAAATAAATAAAATTAAAATATACATATAGAAATATAAGTAAGTACATAAGTTAAATTATAATAGCATAACAACTATCAAGTCATTTAGTTTCAAACAACAAACATAGGAATAAAATAAAATATACATAAAGCTATAAATTAGAAGTTAAACATATAGAATACATTCATAGATTAAAGTTAAGTATAAATACATTTAAAATTTACAATAACTAGTCAACAATAAATAAAATAGAAACAAAATCATTTTTTTAAGTTTGAATCTATCAAAGGAACTGCAGTATACATATGTACATGTTTAAGCATCAAGACAGTAACAAAATCTAAAGTATATGCAAGCTACTGAACAATTCAAAAGTATGCAGGCCAAATAAATAAACAAACTCTGTATATGTGTATGAAGCTTGCTTAGGAAGATAGTATTAAATATCTTAAGCTAACAAACAAAAAGTAATTAATGTAAAAATCTTTTAGTACACTAAGTATTATATATCAGCCCACAATTTAAATAAAATATCTCTGGAAACATCTGTACAAACAAAGATTTTATGCACATATTTGTTTCAGATTGTTGAAACATAATCATATTACCTGTCTGCATATGCTATGTGTATTTGTTTATAAATTAGCTTCATCTGCATATTCAGTTAGAACTAAGTAAAATCTAGAATAAACTTTATTTAAAAAATAAAACTAGCTTCAGTTTAAACAACAACCAAGAATAATACAACAGAGAATCAAAGAGGAGTTCAACCTGTAAATTGCAAGCTTGTTGAAAAGCAAATAAGGCTCTGTTCTTTTCTGTTTCAGGTGAGTAACACCTTTAACATTTACTTAAGTTTTAAATACTAATGCATGCCTGTATTTGAATGTTTAAATGAATTGTGTGAACAATTTATATCCTCATTCTCTCTGGATATTGGTGAGATGAAATGCTACATATCTAAAGCCTGCAAAATCAAACTGTTTTCTTAAAAACTTGTTGTGTTTTCTATTTGCTGTGAGTCAAAATTTAAAAAGCCCAAGTATATTTACATATGATTGATAAATTATGCCTGAACTAAATATGAATATGTGTTTATACACTGTTGGATGTTTGTGAAATGATCCCTGCATGTTATAACTTGTAATACACCTCTGTATATTAAGTTTTCAAGTTCATGCTTTATTTCAAAAAGCATTTCCGGATTGATCTATGGATTGTTAGGACTTAAGATCCAAACAAATATTGCTTGTTTGATTCTGAACTAAGATTTAAAAATTTATTTAGTTTAAATTAAGACAGGAATTGCTCTGGAAATAAAAGTTTAAACAGTAAGTTCAAATCTCTGTAAAAATTCAAACATGAAATTCTACAATTCAGGTGTATAAACTAAATCTTTAAACTATGATATGATTTTTAAAGCTAGAATCAAATTTTTTAGATTAGAAGTGAAAGTGAAATTCTGGGTTGCACTGTTTTTGGGTTTTTGGAAATCTCTGGTGATCTATGGGATTAGAGTTGGTCAGATTGTGCGAGGAGGTGGGGAAGCTTGCCAGGGTGATGGGAAAAATAGGCGGAGGTGGCCACGGTCACGGTGGCGACAGCGGCAGACGTTTAAAGGTTGTAAACCTAGTTTTTTGCTTTGGTTGGGTATTGGTCTCGTTCGGTGACCAGAGGTGATCGAGTTCAACGTGGGCTTGGGGATAGGTAGAGGGAAGGTAGTTGGAGCTGTAGCCGGAAGTGGTGGTACTCCGGTGGTCGGAGTTTGGTGTGCGGCGAAGTTTCCAGGGTCGAGTGGTAAAACTGTTGTGCTCCAGGTTTGTTCAGACAACTTGTTTTTGATATGAGGTGCTGCAGTGGGTTTGGATGGTCGTGGCGACATCTGGAGATGGTCGCCGATGGGAAGCAGTTGTAGTGGATGGCCGGTGATGGCCAGAGGGATGATGCACGTGCACAGGCACGTTGGTGGTCTGGGTTGTGTAGTTGGGGAAGAAGATTTGTGCAGGGGAGAACTCGAAGCAGTTTGTTTGTTTTCTCGGGGAAAACTCGCGTTTTACTCAAAGAAATAGGGGGGAGTGCTCGGGTTTTAGTGTTCAGGTTTGTAAAACCTGAAACTGTTTTAACAGTTTCAACTGTTTTAAAACTTTGTTTTAAAATTTAAAATCAAAGTTAAAATCTAGATTTAAATCAAAATTTAACTGTGAATTCAAGTCAGTTTTGAAAATAAAGTTGGGTATAAATAAGTTTTCAAAACTTAAATTATTTTAATAATTTAAAGGTGCTTAATGTTTAAGTGTATTAAAAAAAAAAGAGTTGAATTCAAAAATAAATTATAAATGGTTAAAGAAAGTATTTAGGCAAGTTGACTCCAAAGAAATCTGGACTTAGTTATGAAAAGTTAGATTTAGAACTAAAATAAAGTTTTATAATTTAAATTTATTCAAATAAGTTTTAGTTGAAATTGAATATGTGAGATTACAAAGAGTTTTGAAAAATATAATAAATTAGTTATAAAACTTTATTAAGAATAAATTGGTTTCATTTAGAAAGTAATTTAAATAAATGTTTTAAAACATATTGGAATTTTACTTTAATTCATGAAGTTTTGGAATTTTATATGCATTAACTCTTAAGTTGATTAAGTAAGCTAGTAATTATAGTGTAAGTGTAGTAATTAAAGTTAATTAATGAATTAATTTACTAATGTGTGATTTAGAACTATAGATTAGATTTTTAAATGGTTAATCAACTTATAATTAATAATAATTAATATAAGTTGATTATATTAGAAGGAAATAATTAAATAATTATTAATAAAGTTCATTAACCAGATTATGTTATAATTAATTAATATGATTGATTTTTAATAAATTAATTAGATTAATTAATTCAATAATTTAAATGAAATTATTTATTGAAAAGTGATTAAGAAATTAATTACCTATTAATTGTGTAAATTGATTTGATTTGAGTTAATTAATTTAGTTTAATTAACTGATATTTTGGAGGTAAATTACTTAGAGAAGTAATTGAAGGATAATTACGGGATGTAACTAAGAAATTGATTTATTTGAGAATAATAAATCAAAAAGAAAATTAAATGGAAATAAATCGATATAAATGTAATTAATGGATTTATTCAAGTTTAATTTCTGTAAATAAATTAAAGGAAATTTCTGGAATGCAGTGAAGGATAGATGATTAATTTGAATATATAAGCAATGGATAATAAGATTTAAATTAAGTAAATTAATATTAATTAATTTTAGAAATCATTTGATGATTTGGTATGTGTAATTACTTAGTGTAATTAATGGAGCATAATTTCTCAGAATAGTAATTGGATGATCATTATTTGATGAAGTTAATACAAGATGATTTGTAAGTGAAGTAATTTGAGTAATTTCCTATAAAATTAATCAAAGGATTGATTTATGAAATTAATTAATCATGGATTGATTAATATGTAATTAGGGGTAGTTAATTACTGGTTTGTTATTAATCAAGGGGTGATTAATAACTGTGTTTAAGTAGAGAGTTAATCACTTAATTATTTTAAATAAGAAATTGAATATAAATTGAAGATCATTAATTAATATAATTAATGATGTAATTAAGAATTGTAAATTAAGGAACAATTAATTAAGGAGGTAATTAAATGTTAATCTATTATGAATAATTTAGAATAATTCATTTTAGAAATTAATTAAAGACTAAGTTATTATTGTAATTAGAGAATGATAAATTAATTTGATTTATAATTAATTAATAATTGTGAGAGCAGGATTTATAGAATGAGTAATTAATTTAATTTATTTTAAATTAATTAAAATGGAAGTAGTTAATTTAATTCATTTTAAATTAACTATAGTTTGTGATTCATAAATCATTGCTGATGGATGATGTTGATATTTCATTGATTGATTATGATCTCAGATATGAGATGGATAATGTCTATGTGATGTGGATGCTTGGTTTAAGTATGATAATGTTTAATTATCTGTTTGGATGATGATATTAATTATCTGTTTATTATGATGATGTGATTATCTATTATGAGATGTGAATTGTCTATCTGTGCATATTGATAATATTGAATTCACTGTTAAGACTAAATAGACAACTTGGCCTTAAAAGACACGCTTTGGATTTCGATGAGACCGGGATCGGTTTTCCGCATTAGGAATATCCGAAAACCACATCGTTTCCAAATTAACGATAGGTCATGAATCTGAAGTGAAGATGAAGGTTCTGAATGCAAGGGTTATCGTCGTTAACTCTGAGGGTGATTCCAAAATGAGTGTAACGAGATAATGTCTTCGGTTTCGTTCGAACCCGGAACGAACTTGTATGGACTGAATGCTTTCAACACATCGTCAGGCGGACGATGAGCATTCTAAGAAATATGTTCTATAAAGGTAATCGAAACCTCAAGCCTCATCAACCGGGAATGGCTAAAACAGGGGAGGTGCAGCAAGGTTAGGTGGGTCATGCCCAAGCAGGATAAGGATATTCCCCTGTCTAGATGTCCCTTTTTATTCGGCTTAGTGGGCGGTTGGTTTGTAGCCAACTGCGGGGTTTATCTTGTTCGGGACTGTTCAGTAAGGAATGGTTCCGGCCTTGTGTTGCAGGGGATGAAGGGAGTAATCCTCGGTACGTTGATCTAGGCCACGTACTGTGATGGGCGGTACCCCAGTAGCCCTGCCATTGTATGGAATCCATAATCCAATAAGTGCCTACGGTTTTGATTGTATTACCCACTTTTGTGGCTAGTAGCTGGAATTTAATGAATGTAACAATTTCGGCTATTTTCTATTTACTTGAAAACCCTAGACCTATTATAATATCATTGGATTTCCTATCAAATGTTTTGGTTAGCGTAAGGTAAAAACTTTTCCATGTTTATGTGTGGGAAGTTTTACGTGATACCTTTTGTTTTCAAAAGATTTTTCAAAATTAAACAACTTTAACCTGTTACTCATACCAGACCCATGTCTGACCTGAAGTTTATTTTTGTTTTTCATAAACTCTCGGGTACCCAAATTTTTACGGGTAGCCAAGGGATTCAGGTTTAGCTTTGACGAATTCTGGAGGAGCAATAGAGCAGGAGGCTTCAGCGTTTTAGATATATTTTAGTTCCGCTGTGTGGTATCTCTGTGATGTATTGTGTATTGAGTTGTATTAACTGGACAGGTGTTTATAACGGTCTAGTATGTGATGTACTATATGTATCACTCTGATTGATGTTATATATACTATGTAAATACTTATGTGATTAATATATTTTATTCGTTCCGCTGTGAGATTCTGATGTTTGTTGTTCTTTCTTCTCTATCTTTTCTATTTTCTCACCTCTTTCTTTCTTATTAACGATGCTACTTCCTGGGCGTAGAAAGTGGGGTCGTTACAGTGAATAAGGGTATAGACAAATGAGTGAATGTTATTTGGCCACACATTCACCAACTCAGACCCGAACATAAAATCAATCAGAACGATATCCAAAGTTATGGGTAACCAACTATATCATACCATTGGATCAACAGGAAATATCGACCCAAGCTTTCTGTATCATACCATTGGGTCGACGGTCAATATCGATCCGCGCCAAACATATATGGATATGACTCGAATTTTATTGAATAACACTATTCACCAGTGCGTGGATAGGAGAATAAACCACGAATGAGTGTGACTTCACCATTCATTCTTCATCACCCTCTTTTGATCGTTCAGGAGGCGATGAAACTAGATGAGGATGACTCGACTGCTCTAGAGCTAATTTTATCCCTTGGTCCAATAGAAAAACATAAATCAAAATAGACGTAACTGACCATCCACCTCTAAATGAGTGCATCATGATCGTTCATTCACTAGCTCTAACCATGATTCGACTAGAAGAGCGGTTCAAAACGAACATGACTTGACCATTGTTTGGTCCTTGCCTAGTGACATCTGCATCAAAAGTGGACGTGATTGACCGTCCAGTCTGCCTAGCCCCAAAATTATATGGGGCGTTAAAGTTTTCCTTCGAGAAGGAAATGATCGAATGCAATCCAAAATAGGCGCGATTCATCCTTCCATCGGCTAACTCGATCCCATGGTTCGATGGGAAAGAATATAAATCCAAATTGATGTGACATGCTCATCCACTTATCGACATTTACCTTTAACTTAGGGGCACAAGCAAGAATCAAGATGGATGTGAACAGACCTTTCATTAATCAACTCTAAGTCTTTGGAGCTTAGGTAGGAGTATAAACAAAACTAAGACGAGACTTGACCGTCCATGCGTTACATTTATTAACCCAAGAACAATGGTAGAAGTGTGATCATGCAAAAATTGACTGTGATAGCTCAATACTATGACTCATACCTAGTGTTTACAATGATTCCAAGCTACGATCAAAAGGATGCTTAGAGATAAAATCATCGGATTGATGCCCAGGCTAATGAGCGAACATCATTCCAACCTTAATAACAAGTAACGGATCGTGAGTACATTGAATGGAAAGCACATTACTCAAATACACAAGCAGATTCAAACTCAACACAAGAGCCAACTATATAGATGCTTGCAACACGAGGCTAAACCCTACTCAACATTTGGCTCAACGTGTTTCTAAGTCTAAGCTTCAACCATTGCAGATAATAGCTCAAAGCATCAGAACCCATCGCCATGGAATCATCATCTCATAATGAGATCCAAAGTTTGACCGGAACGACCATCATCACATGCCCTCTTAATCGGCTTTCATACTATTGACTTTGCATTAGAGAAATGCTCAAACATGGGGATTGACATCAAATCCAACTACCGTACTCCGTGACTACATAAACCAACAAAGTGTTGAATTTACAAGACTTGCCTAGGCATGGGCCGACATTGATCCCCACGCCTAGGCGACTTTGCAAACCCAATTCAGACATCCCCTATGCTAAGTATAGTTTAGTGCAATGTTGTGTAGTGTAATATATTTCAATACTATACGGTAGTTATGGCAAAACTCAGGAGTTCGACTAGAGTGACCGTCATCGCTGACCAGTCCAATCAGATTTCACATCGATGGTTATGCAAAACGATTATGTTCAAATTCAAGGATCGTCTATCGGCATATAAGTATTCGACATTCATATTAAAGTTCATTCAGAGCATGTGTTACAATTCGTACAACATAAATATTTTAATTTATTCAATTCTGAAGTGGTCAACTTCCGATTTAAGGCTATATGCTAGTTCAAGCATGCAAGTCATATGTGGCATGTACCATTGTTCGATTTCATGTTCACACGGTCTAATGTGTTCATGTCAAACTAAAAAATGCGTATGTCCCACTAATATAAGGGATCATGATCGATCCCATTGCTTGGGAAAATCCACTTAAGCATTTTTTGGCACACAACATAAGGCCAATATCAAGCGACAACACCACACATACAAAATTAATTTGCTTAGAGCTTCAATCAATAGATGATGAAGCAAACAGTCTGGTATTAGATGATGGACAATTACAAGAAAAAATCAACCAAATTGCACACTGACCATGCTATTATATACATATTTATAACCCAAAACAACTACAATCAGCCACCGATCCCTATACCAATCACCGATCCCTTACACACTGCCTGAGTAGGTAAAAGGGATAGGTGATAAACAAATGAAGTAAAAGGCGGATTGGTTCATTTTGTTAAATAAGTGAATAAGCAAGGGATCGGTGGGCAAGTGTCAAAGAAGCGATTAGATTGCTTTATAAAAAAAATGGATGTGAATAAGAAAAGAAAAGATCAGTTGCAAAATAAAAGAAGGGATCGGTTCATCTACAAGAATCAATAAAAAATGGAAGTGGAGAAGGGGATCGGTCTTTTTCTCTTTATTGAACCCTTATTTCATTATAAAAAACATATAAACAAGAAATTCAATCCTATTGCAATTAAACTACAAGTAACTAGTGATGATCCATGAGCATACGATCATGTTAGAGAGCCAACGACAGGGTTGTGTACATGAACGTGCATATGTGCATCCTAAAAATTTAATTTCTTGACGCCCGAAAGAAATTGAGTTCTCACATGTAGTTATTAGAGAAAAGACCGGACCTAATAACCAGGGCCTACTAGCTCAATGGAACTGGGCACAAATAATAATTAAGAGATTGTCGCTCAAGTTTTAAATTAACGAATATAGACCAAGCGTTATAACAAAGACAAGTTAGACTAGACTTCCATCAAGGCCAGTAGCCTTGGGAGATGATATTGGGGTCCAAAGATCAAACACAGATGATAATATAAAGCAGTGATCAAGAAAAAATGGGAGATGAACTTTACAGAATATTCTAAGTATGGATTAAAGTCTCAACTAGGCAAGGGACCGACTATGATCCCTACCTCAATACAATGGATTGGATCGTATCGTATCAGCTTAACAGTTCAACTCAAGGGGAATCGATTGATATCTCAAAATCTAGAAGTCAAATATGCAAACTTTTTTGGTGAAATGGAGCTAACATGAAGGGGGACCTACCAGAAGGACTGTATCTCGCTACGTGGCCATTAAGAGGGATTAGGGCTGATCCTTATTCCTTGGGATTTGGTTTTAGCGATTGCTCGTGCGACCTCGTCAGCATCTGGAGGTTCCACTGTAGATTTCTCAAGAACATATTCAGTCGTCTCCCCTTATAGTTACTGGCTTTATGGTTCATTTTAGGGATCTTTTACGCTGTTAATTATTTTGTACTCATTGTATTCATGGAGTCCCATCCTATCCCTCTTGTCCCTCTTGTACTCATAATTCAGTCATTAATAAAGTAATTTCATCAATGTAGATGTAGGCAATCAATGCCGAACCACTATAAATCATTGCATTCTTGTTTTTGCTTATTTTCTGTTGGTTAATTGCTTGTTACCTCTATTTTCATTAGATTTCTTTATTTATTTCTCTACAAAATTCTATTGAGTGTTTGTGACCAATTTTGGTGCAAACACCATGTAATGTTATAATAATCTAAATTGATAAATTTGTGTATCTAATGTGAATGATAAATCGTTTATCAATTAAGGTGTACAAATAAACTAAATTGAAGGTTGACAAATAGAAATATAACATATACCTACTAAAAAACACTTATTACATGTTAATGTTTCAACATCCATGCAAGTGCTTGATTCTACAACTATTAAATACGTTTTCAATTTGGTTGTTTACGTGTTTATTTGGTTGAGGCCATGTATTGCATTCTATGAATTCCAAACTCAAAAGCAATACAATACTATGGATAATTGATATATATATATATATATACATACAATTGTATATAAATGTTGTATGGTGAACGGTCATAGTTTGTAATGAATAATATTTCGATGAAAATTAGTTCATCCGAAACAACCAAATAAACAATAGAGCAAGATCGGGTATTCAATTTGATTGATTATAATAAATTATCATATTGTGCTAAATGTAACACTAGACCAATACTACAATATAGATTCAAGAACTCGATCGTTGAAATATTAGTTTGATCAGTTTACATAGGGTGCATCACATTTGATGTCCTTAAATGTTAAGTATATTCAAATGCATTTTTGTAAAGAGTTTATTATGATATTATGGTAAGGTATTATTTTGAATGGTTCTGCCATTTAGAAAGAATAACGAATGCACAAGAGTAGATGTAACTTAAGGTACAATTATGACGAAAAGACTGAATGATCACTTTTGCTTTATAAATAAACATCGGAAACAAGAATTGTAATAATAATAATTGATACTTAACATTGGAATAAGAAGCAAGAATTCTATTCCGGAATGCATTTTTGTATAGATATTTTTTTCTATGAGATTTATTTCTTTGAGTTTAATAAATTTGATTAAAGAACTCTCCTATATAAACTAGTTGCAATATATAAAATAAATAATCGATATTAAGTGAATAATGGATCTCTTAATTCAGTATGTTATTATAGTAATGGTGGAAATAGTGGGAGCATGTTATATAACATTTATTGATTGCATCAAGTTACAAAAATTATTTTCGTAAAACTTAGCAAACATTATTTATGAAATAATGGTTATTTTTTATTATCGGTCGAAAAATTGCTATTGTTATATTTCAATGTGGATATTATGAATATTTTTTATGAATTAAAACTATAAAGTGGTATTTATATTCATAACAAAAATAATGCATTGGAAAATACCGAAATATCTAAAATTATTTACAATTATGGAATTATAGACTAAGCCATAGTATTGAGAAATAATTTTTATTACATGATTATGTATCATATGATACTGTTTAATTATTTTCTTTAAGGCTATGCACTCATTTAGTTAGAGTGTCATAAGAGTAAATGAACTCTTCAAGTTGATACACATAGCTTATGCAATCATAAGTCTATTATCATTGTTAACCCACCTTTTGGCAAGGAAACATACAGGCGGATTTAACCTAAACAACTGCACAAAACATAGTATAGTCGACGGACAAATAGTTCAAGTTGTTTGAAATATGGTTTTGACAAAGATCGAGTTGCTTTAGGTTGCTTAGAGTCTTCTTCGAGTCACCTTCATTTTTGCTTCGAGTTTTCAAAAGGGCTGCTAGGGGTCAAAGAAGTGTTCACCTTGGGTCTTTAAGGAACAAGCTACTTCGAGTCACCAAAGCACCTACTTTGAGTCGATGAGGGGTTTACTTCAGGCCAAGGAGATGGTTCCTTTGGGTCAGAGCATTGAATCGATCGATAACCAAAAATTTACATTCGTATCCATCTAATTTCGCCCACTACTTTGTATCCATCCCCATCTCGTTCATATCCATCCCACAAATACCAATACGTATCCATCCATCCAAACCACTTCGTATCGATGCAATGACGACATATTTCACATCGATGATTCACTTAATCAATAAGAAGAAAATATCCATGCATCAATACGAATAGAAGGTTCATGCATTGATACGAAACCAAACAAAAAACATCGATACGAAGGAACGAGATGTGGATCGATATGAAATGCTTGGCAACTGATCGATACGAAAGCGAGGATGCATGATTGATATGAAGAACATAGCAACCAATGGCTACGAATGAGGAAGACTTGGTCACTCGGCATGAAAAGTGGATCAATGCTAAAGTATAGTGCCACATTACTTGATCAATGCAAACTAGAAGTAACACGAAGCCATCGATACGAATTGTATCGATATGAACTCGGCAGTGTTTTACAAATACAAACTTGGATCGATCATAACTCAAAATCTACAAGTCCAAATGCCACTAAATTTTCATAGAAGCTTACGTATCACCTTAAGAATGTCGTTGATTGATCTCAGGCCAAATGGAGGTGTTTTTGATCGATACGATACATACACATATTAGTCCTAAATCACCCCGGATCGATCTCGTGGGCCCACCCACCTATGAGAAGGAGTCTTTCAAGATCTAAGTCAGATATGTCTATGCCACGCCTATAAATGGTAGCCCAGTGACTCCAGAAAATGCATCTTTTTGGCTCTTCTATGTTGTTATTCTGTTGAGCCCCATTGTAATTCGGATACTATCATTTGTACTCTTGTAAGTCAGTAGAGAATCCTCAATAAAGTAATAACTCTTCAAAGTGGATGTATGCTACAACGTCGAACCACTATAAATCTTGTCTTCCTACTGCATTCCGTTTAATTTTCCGAGTGTACTTCAAATTTTATTCTAGTACATATAATCTATCTATGATCTGTGACTGTGACTTGGTGCTTTCATATGCAATTGGTAATTTGTGATCATTTTTGGTGCACATATTTTGGTGCTTTCACTGAGATGGCTAGCATTCAGGGATTCTACAATTTGGACTTTGGATCTGAAGGCCTGAAGATTTGGATCTAGAAAGCTATGACGAAGCAACCAACAAGGAAATAGAGAGCGAAAAGGAGTCAGCACGAAAAGAATTACGAGGCTTCCTCAGGAGCAAATCAGACCTTAGCTTTTATCATAAGAAATGAGATGGAGATGATGATGGGAGCTATGCATGAAGAATTATTAGAAAGGCAGAAGGAAATGATGTAGAACATTCTCAAACAGTTTGGACAGGCAGGAACAGCAAAAGCTGCTGGAGTTCAGATCCACGGAGCTGGACCAAAAGGTCCCAACAGGCAATCGGATGGAGAAGGACCATCAGGAGTGACCCTTGAGCTGGAGGGCACTCCCAGAAGCATGTTGATCCAATCTCAAGCGGATACCTGGCTGAACTATTCAACAAGGCATTGATAGAGGAATGGATGCTCGTCAAGGAGAGCAGATTCTAGGATTCCCTCATGAACTCAAGGGGCAGGTCGGAGGTAACGGACAAGGACTTCAACTTGGCGACAGTGATAGATTGGCGGAGATGGTTAGATGAGCCATGAGAGGCAGATTAGTGAATAGATATCTAGAAGATGTGAATAGGATCCCCTTCGCTCCCATAATTAGGTAGGCTCGAAATCCACCAGAATTCAAGCTACTAATACTGGAGACATAAGATGGGAGGATAGATCCTAAAGTTCATCCGATGAGGTATATGAGGCACATGGAAGTACTGAGTGCATCGAAGGTGGTCATGGCCCGGTGCTTCCCATTGTATTTAACCAACATAACAGCACTGTGGTTTAGACAATTGGAAAGCGGCTCCATTGGAACATGGACCGATTTGATTGAGAAGGTTAGGAGGTAGTTCAAAGTTCACATTTCGAGTCCCAAGAATGTGATGAGTTTGAAAACACCAAAGTAGAAAACTGGAGAGTCTTTGAGGAGTTTTTTAACAAGATTCAATGCATTAGCAACATCGGTGGATCGACCTGATCCGTCCATAGTTTTGATGGCTTCTGTATCTAGCATAGCTGATGGAACAGAATTCAAGAATTCATTGACAACGGATCCACCCATGGATCTAAGGGAGTTTTACCATGAGGCAGAAAGGTTTCTGCGACAAGAGGATGCAAATGTAGAAAGTGAGAGAGGAGAGGGAGTTGAAGTTTATGCAGGCAAAAGCGGAGAGCCGTCCGGAAAGGATACATGCAAAGATAAAGGGAAATGGAAAGCAGAGGATAGCTATGATGTGCCAAAGCGTCCACGAAAGGAACATAGATTCACCTGTAATACGCAGTTGAATGAAACTTTGGAACGAATCTACTAAGACATTTGGGGGCAAGTTCCCTACCTAAGGCCGATGAGAAGGGATCCGACCAATAATAGAGGAAATCAGACAATTACTGGTTATTCCATGAGCTAAGTGGCTATATTACGAATGATTGCAGGCACTTAAGGGATGAGATTGAAGGACATATCCAGAACGGTATGCTGTTGCAGCACGTGAAAAGGCGGGCATCAACGGTGTAGCAGGAGCAACCACCAACTGCACCAAATAAGGACGGCTTCGGATCTAGGCATCGTCAACTTATCATCTACTGATTGGAATAATGATGAATAAGTAGCAAATTCTACACTGACAATGGTTAAGTCGCTTACACATGTACGCGATCACGAACGGTCCTCAAAGGCATGCTCCGAGACGGCTATAAACTACAACAGTGGAGGGTTTACACTTCGAGGTTTCTGTTTTGTTTTTTTCCTATTTTTTTCATCTAGACTTGATTTGGTTGGACATTTTGTAATATTATTCATTTGAATGTAAATTTGGTATTCATAATTCCATAACGGCCAAGTCACTTACACATGCACAGCAATGACCCAGAATTTGACCACTTTAAAATATACTATTTAAAGTGATTTTAAATACAAAATATGTAATATTATATGATTCAAACAATATTAGATATTATTTGAAAAGAGAATATACACAAAAATAGTAACATTTGCCTATATCGGCAAAAGTGGCAAAATACTAATTTCAGAAAAGTAAGTTTCAATGGTTAAATAATTTTTTTAATTAACTTATGAGTGTTTATATTTTTGAATAGAAATATACAAATTTATTTTTTAAATTTGATTTACATAAATAAATAGTTTAACTAAAACGTCAAAATGTGAACCTAAAATATTTTGTCGAAAATCAACGTTTTGTCAATTAAGAGTTGTCGCAGTATTGTCGCTCCTTTTATTTCTTATATAGGAATGTAAATTCAAATAGTATAAGTATTAAGTAATTCACTAATCAAGTTTACTTTTACTAAACATACTTAGAAAATTCTAGAATATAATTAACAAAAAGTAAGCATAAAAAGACAAAAAAGTACAAAAGTCAAAAATTAAAGCATCAAATCAAACAAATATAATTATTACTTTCTTTATTTAATATTTAAGTGAAAATGACATAAATTAATGATTTGAAATGTGATGTTAAGTGTTAAAAAAAATAAGATTGCTTAAAAAGTAAGGTTATTTTGGTAATTTGGTAAAGGGATATTTTGGTAACTTACCACTTCATTTTTTTCTATAAATATCAACCACTTTTTCACCTTTTTCACACTATTTCTACCTTTTTGTTCCTCTTTAAAGCTCTCTTTAATGGCTTCTTCTCTCTTTTCCTTACTAACTTTTTCAAAAATATATCAAATCAACTCCAAGCACAACCAAACTTTACCAAAGACCTTAGAATACCGTTCAAACATGATTTAAAATTTAAAAAGTGAAGAAATGATGGAGGAAGGGAAGGATGAAGGGGAGGCCAAGCACATCTAGAAGGAGAAAGCAAGTTCGGGAAGCTCCGGAGCAAGAAAAAGAGAAGGAAGTGCCGCCGATTTCATTCCAAGGAGCTAGGACCAAATTCAAGGTGCTGTGGAAGCTCCGTCGAATTTTACGAAACTGGTTGAAATTGAAAACAATAGTGAAGTGTTGAATTAAATGAATGTTGGTAGGAAGTTAATTGATTTGTTAATGGTGAGTACATATATTTAAACTTACTAATTTCTGAAAATATTTCAAGTTAATAACATGAAAAGTTTAGTATATGTTGGATGATTTAATGGATGATAACTTGGTTGAAATTATGGTTGATTACATGTTTGTGATATGGATGATTAAACGACAAGAAAAATGATTAGTAAGCATAGTTAATTTAATAGGAATTTAAATTCATATAAATATAGGTATGGAAATTATTTAGCCTCTTAATGAAATCAAAATATCTAAGAAGATTGAAAATGATACAATACAATAATATGAAATGAAATGGAAAATGGATTTGAAATATGAAAAATATCATTTAAAATGATTTCAAAATGATTTAGCAATGTTTTATAAACATTCAAAAGTGTTCCATTAAGTTTGAAAAGAAATTGGATAGTCAAAAATAGGCGCATCGCATAACGGTAGTTCGCGATTTCATGCCATAAAAGTCAAATAAGTATAAAATTTGTAATATAGCTCAAAATTCTTCAAGATAATAATTTTTCAAACTATTATATCCATAGTTTTCCAATAAAGAAAGAAGGTCGAGATTTTAGTAAGTAGATTTTAAGATATGAGTAAAACAAATTTTGGAAAAATCGCGGTTTTGATGTTCGGAATCTAAAACTGGATTTCTATGAAAATGATGTTTTAAAATTGTTAAAAATATATGAAATAAGTCTTATAAATATTTTAAAATGTTTTAAAAGTTATATAATTTATAAAAATAGATTTTCAAATAATAAAAAGTCGTTTTAATCAATATTGCTTTAAAAAGAACTTCCCATAGCACTTTTTCGCAGCACTTTTCAATAACTTTTGAAATATAGTTTTAGCACAACCATTCTTTTCCAAAGCCTTTGTAGAGGTTCTTAAATGATTAATAGAATATTCTAAGGGTGATTTGAAGGACTTATAGAATGGTTAAATAAATGAATAAGTGTTTTAAATAATGATTTGGAAGTTTTATAAATCATTCCTAAAAATGAAAGGGGTATGCGGAAACGACTAGTTCATTTGTCCCGCTTGTGAGATCTAAACGGTAAAACAAGGTGTGTAACTAAGGTTAGGAATGAAACAACCAGTGCCCTGAACTTACCTGGCCTTCATTTAATCTTTTAAACTAGGGGTGGAATAGATCGAAAGGAAAGCCCAGATGCTCTAAACGATCATAATTAAGTTTTTTCCAAGATAAAAGAAAAGAAACAAATCTTTGAATTTATTATAAATGGTTTATACATAAGATTTATAAAATTGATATTTTATAAATAAAAGTAATAGAATTATTAAAAGCGTTTTATAAATGTCAAAAATGGAATTTTAATCGAATGTATGTGTTTGCGCCAAAATTGGTCACAAACACCCAATATCGTGAAAGCACTCATTTATGAACGCAAATCAGCAACAATCAATATAAAACTCAGATCTAAGCAATAACAATCACAGCAATTCACAAATAACAATCACAAACGCGGGATTTATAGTGGTTCGGCGATCTTACCTACGTCCACTCTAAAGTTTATATCTTTATTGATATTCTCTTGATGATTACAGTTGGTTACAGCAAATTACAATGGATTATAGCTCTAAAACTTGAATGCAACAACGATGATAAGGTGTAGAATTGAATCCGGTAGAGTCTAGGCGCTTCAAAATTCAGATCCACTTTTTTGAATGATCTGGGGCTCTATTTATAGCTGTAGGAGGCTGATATTTCGCCTAAATTTTGGGAGACCACTTCTGGCACGTGAGGGGGCCCACGAGCCCAACCTCAGGAAATTTGGGCCCACTTTGGGATCGATTCGAAGTACGTTCGAATCGATCAAGAATTCATCCAATCGAGGCGAAACTTGGCGTGGACATTCTTCAACATGCATGCAAGCTTCTGTGAAAATTTCGTGGTATTTGGACTTGTGGATCTCTAGTTATGATTGATTTAAGATTGTATTTCCGGTTGATGCATTCTTTTCGAATCGATTCTCTCCGAATCGATTGGGTCGAATCGATGGCATTACGTGCCCAAGTGATGACGTGGTGCGCATTTCCAGGGTCAACCCGCTCTTTGCTCCGAAACGACTGGGTCGACTCCACGCTTTTCGCCGCTTCGACTTGGTGGATTCGAGGGAACGGATTCGAGGCAAGGTGCATTCGTATCGATCGTGGCCTATAACAGTTGATCGATACGAAGTCGTCTCAACGGGATGGATTCGAAGTATAGTTGCTTCATGGACTCGAGGTACTTTGCCCTGATGGATTCGAAGGAAGGCCATTGGGATGGATACGAAGCTTGGCCACCTGATGGATTCGATGCAGGGGAAACTTGATGGATTCGAACTAGACAGACAGTGATGGATACGAATCCTATGGATTCGAACAGCATACTTTGACTAACTTGCATCAATCATATCTCGTTCATACGAACTCCGATTATCCTGAAATTAGGAATGCTGGTTCCCATGACTTTGCTTGCCGTGTTCTATCAATTGTAGCCTGATCCAGACTCGGACAAAATTCATCGATATCCATAGCGAAGCAATGTATAACCAATCCTTGAGACGAACTACCTTCGGTTTCTGATCGATCTTTCGGTATCACGGCTTTGCCAAAAAGTGGGATAACATTTGCCCCCCATAACATGCCTTGTGGTAGGAAGGTGTGTTTTGTAATGCTTTGAGCTGGATGTTCGTGTCTTGTCAGCAACCTGTAAAGAACTTGATAATTTCATATGACCTCAAATGACGATCGTTCGGGATCATATGTCATTTGAGATGAATCGAGACCGTTCGCGGTCGATGCCGTTTGCGGCGAATGATGGAATGGGACCGTTCGAGGTCGGGTGCCGTTCGAGGAGAATTGTGACCGTTCGAGGTCGGGTGCCGTTCGAGGCGAATTGTGACCGTTCGCGATCGTGTGCCGTTCGAGGCGAACTTGTGACCGTTCGAGCTTGGGTGCCGTTCGAGGCGAATGAGTGTGCCCGGGGGGACTTAATATTATCGATACCAGGCTCACGTTCGAGTGGGTCCCTGGATCGTTTGTCGGGGCGGTTTATCGCCATCTCAGAGCATGCCTAAGGACCGTTCGCGACCTCGTACATGTGTAAGTAGCTTAGCCATTTCAGAATTATCAGAACCAAATATCTATTCAACAGATGAGTTTTTAGATAGAAATGTCCAAACAAACCAAGTTTAAATGTCCAAATCAAAATGAAACAAAAGCAAAGTAAGGATGTCAAAGTGTAAATTCCCACTACGAAACAGTCAATGATCATTCAGAGCATGCCTGGGGATCGTTCGCGATCTCATACATGTGTAAATGATTTAATTGTGTTAGTAGGAAGCTTACGACTTGTCCATCGTTATTTCAATCAATTGATAATCATACGGTGTCCCATTTCAGGGCCACCCCTGGCTGATGTAGACGGTGGTCGCTCTGGCTCCACCGCTAGAGCTCGCCTCCTCACGTATTGAAGTAGCATGTCGTTCCTGTTGTGCCCTTCCGCCTCATCCTTCAGATGCAATTCATGAAATACACAAAACTTATTTGATTTTCTTTCGTCAGAAGTTATATCCCTTCGCATCGGTCTACGATACGAAACCTGCTCTTTGGTATCCTGATAACTTCGTTCTAGACTCTCATTCAGCTCAGAGTAAGTGGTGAATCACGGCTCCCTCCGTTGCCGCTTTGACCTGTCCCCGTCATTCTCAGTCTTTCTTTTACCTCTACTAGTTTTCGCACCTTTCTTAGGGGGATTTCCTCCTTTGATCGCATAAATATCAATTCCTTCTCCTTCTTCTCTTTCAGCGTTTGCATCTTCCAATCGTAAAAACTTTTCAGCCTCGTCGTAGAATTCCCCTAGATCCACAGGTGGATCTTTAGTCCATGAATTTTTAAACTCTGTGCCGTCAGCTACTCCGGACATAGCTGCCATCACCACCATAGATGGATCTGCTCGATCCACCGAAGCTGCTGCTGCATTGAATCGCGTTAGATAACTCCTCAAAGTCTCTCCGGCTTTCTGCTTTAAGGTTGCCAAAGTCATCATATTCTTGGGTCTTGTAATGTGAACCCTGAACTGCCTCATAAATCACTCATTCAAATCGTTCCATGTTCCGATAGATCCACTCTCTAGTTGTCTAAACCATAACGCTGTAATATATGCCAAGTACAATGGAAAGAACCGGGCCATAACCTCCTCTGATGCCCCCAGCACTTCCATATGCCTCATATATTTTGTCAGATGAACTGTAGGGTCTGTTCCCCCGTTATACATATCTAACGATGGTAACTTAAAATCTGATGGGTTCCTTGCTCGCCTGATTGCCATGTTAAAAGGACTTCTATTAACATCCTCTAAATCTTTATTTACTAATCCGCCTCTCATGGCTCGCCTAACCATCTCCGCCAACTTGTTATTGTCTCCAAGATGCAATCCTCGTTCATCGCTTTCGACCTGCCCCCCAAGTTCACGAGGGAATTATGGGATTTGCCCCCTTGACTGAGCATTTACTCCTCTGCTACTCCCAGGTTGCACAGATGCTCCTCTTTCTCTCTCCGAGATTGGATCAATATTTTCAATGCGCGTGCCTCCTAATCCAGGTGCTACGCCGGATGGTCCTGCTCCGTTCTGAACTCCATCAGCTCCTCTATTCTGTGCTCCAAGTTGCCCTATCTGTTGAAATAAACTCTGGATCAATTCCTCCTGTTTCTTCATCATTGTCTCCATCTCGTTCCTAGTGATGAAGACCGATGCTTGATTTGCTCCTGAAGAAGCCTCTTGACTTCCCTCATGTTGACTTCTCTCTGGCCTTTGTTTTTTACTTGTTCGTCTTGTCATAGCTCTTAAATCTGAATTCCCAAACTCTCTGATTCAACTCTCAATTGATAGAATTCTTGAGTTAGCGTTCCTAGTGAAAGCACCAAAATGTTTGCGCCAAAATTAGTCACAAACACCCAATATCGTGAAAGCACCCATTTATGAACACAAATCAGCTACAATCAATATAAAACTCAGATCTAAGCAATAACAATCACAGCAATTCACAAATAACAATCACAAACGCGGGATTTATAGTGGTTCAGCGATCTTTCCAACGTCCACTCTGAAGTTTATATCTTTATTGATATTCTCTTGATGATTACAGTTGGTTAGAACAAGTTACATTGGATTATAGCTCTGAAACTTGAATGCAACAACGATGGTAAGGTGTAGAATTGAATCCGGTAGAGTCTTGGCGCTTCAGAATTCAGATCCCCTTTTCTGAATGACCTGGGGCTCTATTTATAGCTGTAAGAGGCTGATATTTCGCCTAAATTTAGGGAGACCACTTCTAGCACGTGAAGGGGGCTCACGAGCCCAACCTCAGGAAATTTGGGCCCACTTTGGGATCGATTCGAAGTATATTCGAATCGATCAAGAATTCATCCAATCGAGGCGAAACTTGGCGTGGACATTCTTCAACATGCATGCAAGCTTCTGCGAAAATTTCGTGGTATTTGGACTTGTGGATCTCGAGTTATGATTGATTTAAGATTGTATTTCCGGTTGATGCATTCTGTTCGAATCGATTCTCTTCGAATCGATTGGGTCGAATCGATGGCATTACGTGCCCACGTGATGACGTGGTGCGCATGTCCAGGGTCAACCCGCTCTTTGCTCCGAAACGACTGGGTCGACTCCATGCTTTTCGCCGCTACGACTTGGTGGATTCGAGGGAACGGATTCGAGGCAAGGTGCATTCGTATCGATCGTGGCCTATAACAGTTGATCGATACGAAGTCGTCTCAGTGGGATGGATTCGAAGTATAGTTGCTTCATGGACTCGAGGTACTTTGCCCTGATGGATTCGAAGGAAGGCCATTGGGATGGATATGAAGCTTGGCCACCTGATGGATTCGAAGCAGGGGAAACTTGATGGATTCGAACTAGACAGACAGTGATGGATATGAATCCTATGGATTCGAACAACATACTTTGACTAATTTGCATCAATCATATCTCGTTCATACGAACTCCGATTATCCTGAAATTAGGAATGCTGGTTCCCATGACTTTTCTTGCTGTGTTCTATCAATTGTAGCCTGATCCGGGCTCGGACAAAATTCATCGATATCCATAGCGAAGCAATGTATAACCAATCCTTGAGACGAAATACCTTCGGTTTCTGATCGATCTTTTGGTATCACGGCTTTGCCTAAAAGCGGGATAACAGTATGTATGGACTTGCAATTGAAATTTAGAAATAAATTTATAATGGATTTTGTAAATAAAGAGATTTGAAAAGAATGAATTATTACATAAGAGATTTATAAGTAAATTAACTTATAATCGGATTTGGACATATAAATGAGATATAAGTGGAATTTTTTAGTAAAGGAATTTTTATATGGAAGTGTTTATAAATTATAAATTTAATTTGTAAACACTATTTTATAAGTGAAAAATCAATTTAATTTGATAAGTTAAATATGTAAGTTTATTAAGGGAATTATTTTCATGATTTTGGACCGTGAATAATCCTTTAAATTAAATATGTAGAAGTAATTTGGCAAAGCAATTATATTCATGATTTTGGACAGTGAATAATTGTTTAAATTAAATGTGTAGAAATAATGAATTTGGTAAAGAAATTATATTCATGATTTTGGACAGTGAATAATCCTTTAAATTAAATATGCAGTAGTAATGAATTTGGTAAAGGAATTATATTTACGATTTTGGACAGTGAATAATCCTTTATATTAAATGTGTAGAAGTAATGAATTTGGCAGAGGGATTATATTCACGATTTTGGGCGGTGAATAATCATTTGAATAAAATGAATACATTGGAAAGTGTTTTGATTGTTAAACGGTCAATAAAATCAAGCCTAGTGATTATTTTAGTGCTAGATTTTGTTTGTTGCTTTGATAGATAAATAACTGACTGTCAAGTTTGGCCATTTTAGTTCCTCAACTTGATGTGGAAACTAATTAGTCGTATACTTAGTACGTAACTGACTGTGGAGGTTTGATTATCATTTGTGTTGAGAATGTTGATTCGTGTAGTGCGGAGTTATTACTCCAATCTATCGAGCTTCCTTCTTGGCCGAAGGATAGCAAGTTGAAAGTTGAAGACATGATAAGTCTAAGAGACTTAGTTTCTGTGTGAAGTTGAGAAACGCTTTTGCGTTATTAGTGTGAAGAGTCCAAGATCAGATTTATCTAAAACCCACTTCGGACCAACATTGGTTATGCAGGTTGGTCGAGATATTGATATTTAGGATTTTCATAGTGAAGGACTGCTTGATTGTTTGGGGTTAAAATCCCAATATACATATAGTAGCAATAGTCTCTTCGTTATGAAATATCCAATGCAAGGACTATTTTCTACTAATCCTAGGATTTCCTGATAGGATGTGGTAGGAAAGTACCTTCGGTTTGTCATTTCCTAGACAACTTGTATGGACAAGTGTCTGACATTGCATTTCTATGATTACATACATTGGTTTTTACAGACGTACACTATGTGGTGGCGGAGAAGGCAACTTCTCTTAGTCTAACACCCTCTTTGAGACGTACGAGCTTAAGGGTTGTATATTTGGGGAAGGTAATTAGTAGTCAACGGAAATGGCAATGCGGCATTCAAGATGATATGATTTGTGATATGTGAAAGGTAATCGATGCCTCTTTGGCCTCACTCCTCGGAAAATGACTGAAACAGGGATGGAAGCGGCAAGGCTAAGTGGGTCGCTCTCATTAGGAGATGCCATCACTCTTCCAGATATATCTTCACACACTCTGATGTCATGCACTTGATTATTGTTATGTATGCTTGTGGCTACGATTTAAAGGTTGGTAACGACTGGAGTGATGACATATTCGATACTATGCAGGAAGGGTTAGGCCGGTCTTGTGTTAGTTTAGGCACCGAATATCTCGACCTTAGGTACATCTAGGTACATCCCTCTAGAGGTATACCGGGTTTTCGGAAAGGTAGTCCCTTTACCTAGTTATTTGTATGGAATCCAAAATCCACTATGAACTTGCAGTTTTGTTGGTAGAGCCTAGTATTGCTAGAATTTAATAATGGTAATAATTTTAGCTATTTAATCTATTATTTGTATAATAGACACTATTATAATATATCATGATTTGATATGAAAAGATTTTGGTTATCGTAAGGGAAAAACCCATCAGTGTCTATATGTGGACGTGTCTTACGAGATACCTTTTGTTTTGATAAAGGAAAAGTTTTGATAACTTTAGAAATTCAATCGAGATGTGTTTTCTCATACTGGTTTACCAGACTGATCTGGGTGTTCTTCCTTTCCAATGCTTAGGCCAGACCGAGTATATTTACATGTTCAGATTTGGTGCTTTTGGGGCTTTAGTAGGCGACTTGGAGATCTTCATGTCGTACACACGTATTTGTTTATTATTTCACTGCATTGTTTTGCATTGTTGTTGTTATAAATTATCAGCATTAGTGAGGACAGGTTATTATAGCTGTCCAAGATGATGATTATTTATTACGTGCTCTGATATTGACTTAGGTATATTACAGTTTCTCTTTGTAAAGATTATTGATCTATATTATATGTTATTCCGCTGCGATGTGAGATTCTGTGTTATTTTTCTTTTGCTTCTCTCTTCTTCTTCTCTTCCCTTCTTCTTTCTTTCTTCTCACCCTCTCTTTTCTTTATCATGATCATCTGCAATCGGTGCACTCTGGGTCGGACATATGTAGTTTATTGTCGGATTCGAAAGGTGTCGATTTCGGGTCGTCACATGCACGGGATCGCGAACTGTCCTCAGGCATAATTTGAGATGGCGATGAACCACCATATCAAAAATTTCGTAAACTCATTCGAACATGAAATCGAAAATTAATGATATTAAGTCCCTCCCGGGCATCCACAATTCGCCTTAAACGGCACCCAAGCATAAACGGTCACCTTTTGACTTGAATGACACCCGATCACAAATGGTCACCTTTCGCCTTGAATGGCACCCGACCACGAATGGCCACAATCCGCTTCGAATAGCACCCGATCACGATCGGTCACCATTCGCCATGAACGACACCTGACCTCGAACGGTCATAATTCACCACGAATGGCACCTGACCTTGTCGCCAAGAATGGCATATTACCTCAAACGGTCGCATATCACCCCAAGCGGCATACAATCTCGAACGATCGCTATTCATTGTCAGGTAAGATTATCGATCTCTTTACAGGTCATTAATAGGATATGAACGTCCAGCGTATGGAACTACAAAATACACCTTCCTATCGTAAGACATGTTTGGGGGCAAAGTGTTAACCCGCCTTTTGCTAAGGTAACATACATGCGGATTTAACCTAAAAAATTGCACAAAACATAGTATAGTCAATGAACAAACAGCGCAAGATGTTTGAAATATGATTTTGACCAAGATCGAGTTGCTTCAGGTTGCTTGGAGTCTGCATCGAGTCACCTTCATGTTTGCTTTGAGTTTTTAGAAGGGCTGCTTCAGGTCAAAGAAGTGTTCACCTTGAGTCTTTGAGGAATAAGCTACTTCAAGTCATCGCAGCACCTACTTCGAGCCGCTGAGGGATTTACTTCGGGCCAAGGAGATGGTTGCTTTGTGTCAGAGCATTGAATCGATCGACAACCAGGATTTCACATCAGTTCATATCCATCTAACTTCGCCTACTACTTCGTATCCATTCCCATCTCAATTGTATCCATCCCAAAAATTCCAATTCGTATCCATCGATCCAAACCACTTCGTATCGATGCAAAGGCGACATATTTTGTGTCGATCATTCTCTTGATGGATACGAAGAAAATAGCCATGCATCAATACGAATAGAAGGCTCAGGCGTTGATACGAAACCAAACAAAAAAAATCAATACAAAGGAACGAGATATGGATCGATATGAAAGGCTTGGCAACGGATCGATACAAAAGCGAGGATGAATGATCGATGCGAAGAACATAGCAACCAATGGATACGAATGAGGAAGACTCAGTCACTCGACATGAAAAGTGGATCGATCCTAAAGTGTAGTGCCACATAACCTGATCTATGCGAACTAGAAGCGACACGAAGCCATCATTACGAATTTTATCGATATGAACTTGGCAGTGTTTTACAAATTCAAACTTGGATCGATCATAACTCAAAATTTACATGTCCAAATGCCACTAAATTTTCACAAGAGATTGCGCACCACCTCAAGAATGTCCTTGATCGATCTCGGGCCAAATGGAGGTGTTTTTAATCGATGCGAAATGTACACGTATTGATTTCAAATTGCCTCGGATCGAACACATAGGCCCACCCATGTGTAAGAAGGAGTCTTCCGAGATCCGAGTCAGATATTTTCATGCCACGCCTATAAATAGCAGCCCAATGCCTCCATAAAAGGGATCTTTTTGGCTCTTCTATGCCGTTACTCCGCTGAACTCCTTGTAATTCGATACTATCAATTGTAATCTTGTAAATCAGTAGAGAATCATTAATAAAACAGAAACTCTTCAAAATGGACATAGGCTATAATGCCACCACTATAAATCTTGTCTTTCTACTGCTTTCCTTTTAATTTTTTGAATGTTATTCATATTTATTCTATTATGTACAATCTATCTATGATCCATGACTATGATTTGGTGCTTTCATATGCAGTTGGGTATATGTGACCATTTTTGGTGCAAACAATTTTCAAAATGGTTTCACTTACTTCATCATGTTCAATGATGAGTTATCACAACATGAACATGTGCATTTGACATGCATGTATAAGTTTATGATAAGCTCATAGAATATAAAACGAAAGTAAATAATATAACATGCAATATAAATGATTCAATTTGGTCGAATGTGTGAGTGTATTTGAAAGAGTTCCGTATATACCTAATATCATTAAAGATTCAGTCTCGAAGGTTACTCCTTCCTATAATACGTAATGATGTATTAATAAGGAGTAATCAAACTTTGTAGGACAAAGCATAATTAATGATGAGTGAAGTTGAGTTAAACTCTTTCTATAAGGTATCTACTTAAGAGTAGTGCACAATGTTAAAGTTAATATCATCTAAAGAATAGTTCACTAAACCATATGAGATAAGGGTTTATAGAAAACTATAATGACCCTAAATTTGACTAACATTTTTAGGACATTTAATTAGATAGATCACATGAAATAATGTAAATGGTTAAGGGATTGAGATTTGTATGATCATTGGGTAGCTGTTCGTAATTAATCTAAAACCAAAGGAAATTAAAATGAAGTAAGTAAGAGAATTAAGATAAGGGAAAAATAGGAATAGGTTATATTCTTATACCCTAAACCCTCATTTTATTTTCATTTACCATGTTCACAAATAAAACTAAACCTAAGTTTGGCCGGTCACTATTAGAAGAAGATAAGGGGAAGATAAGCAAGAGCCAAAAGAAGAAGCTTAATCAAATCAATTCAAGAGCAAATCTCAACTTTCTTTAAAATCAAGTTAAGGTGAAAATTAGATTACATCTCATTTTTATAGCTTTTGGTTTCTAGATAAGATCTGAATTTATTTTGTAAGAAAAATGCCATGTTTTGATTGTTTAAATGGTTATATATGCCTGTTGATGTTTTTCATTGTTTCATATAGATTTTATGATAAGATTTGATTTTAAAACACCTATAAAATGACATCAAAATGAAATGTAACTTTGGTATAAGTTCACGAACATTATTTTGGAGATGGGTTTCGAGTATCATAATTTTCTAAGTTGTTGTGGATTTATTATTAATTTTCAAGTAAAGAAAATGGTTAAATTGGGGTTAAAATTAATTTGGGCTATTATATGTTAGCTTTGGGTCAGAAATTTAAATACGTTAGAAAACATATTAAAAGTGATTTATGACAATTTTTGGAGAATTTTTCTAAGTATTTTATTAAAGATATAAAATTATTTCAGGTATGGGACCTAAACATTTTATATGTTTATAAAAGGAGATGAGGCAATTTGCTAGATGCTTTAAATTGTTAATTACTGAATTCGGCAGCACTTTTGGAAAAGATTTTGAAAAAGAATTGGCAACCAATTATACGTTGAAAAATAAGGCAAGTTAGTTGGAATGACATAACTTTAAAAAGTTAAAAGTCAGTTAAAGGATTGTTGCTTTGCCACTTTCATCGACCACCTTTCGACCCCGTACTACTGCCTCCAACCTAGTTGAAACCGATATAAATGGTATCAATGTCTTAGTATGTAGTGGATTGGAGATAGGCGAAAGGTATAGAGTCAAAATATGCTTTCAAAGGGGTATATGTAGTCTTTACAAACTCAGAACTATTTTGGTTACAAAATGAGGCTTTGGAAGGAAATAGCTTTCGATGTAGTCAAATACTCCTTTGTTTTAGAAAAGGTCTTTCAAAAGAGGTTGCTGCCTTTTGTTTTTTAAAATAAGCATTCGAATGGCTCAAAACCCCAGCTGCCACATTCGACCTTTCGAATCAATGCCTTCGAAAGAGTTCTTTTGCCTTAAACTTTGAAGTTGCATCTCCATGCTTTCGAATGGGTTGGTTTTAAAACAATCCACTTTATTTTACTTAGAAATATTTCTTTTGAAAGAGTTGATTTCACCCCTGTTCTTTTAAGTCTCTTTGTTTATATTAAAAGTTAAACCTAAAGGCTTTGAAAGGAATGGTTTTAAATGGTTTCGAAGCTATGTTCCACAAAATTTTACCTAAACCCAATGCTTTCTGAAGGTTTGTTTTAAGTAAGGAATTTTAATACTTTCGAAAAGGGGATGTCTAAGGTTTACTTGAGTCTTTTAATGGAGGGTTTACTTGTGTCTTTTGATGGAAGGCTTCTAATGCTTTTGAAAAGCAAGTTTAACATTAGTAAAGGGGATGTCTAAGGTTTACAAAGCTTTCGATGAAATGCCATCAATGATTTCAAAAGGTTTATTTTAAGGGTTTCGAAAGGTATGTTCTGGGCTTTAGGCTTAGTGTTTCACGGTATAGTAATTAACATATTTTGAAAGGGGTACTTTCAATGGATTCGAAGGTCATTGTATAAAGTTTTTAAACAAGGGTTTCGAAGGTTTTCATCAACATTGCCTCGTGTAGAGCTTATATCATGGAAAAGAAATTTGAGTAAATTAAAAAAAATTCCTTGTTTAAGTATGATTTAAATGGTTAAATTAATTCGAAAGAAATGTTTTCAAGTAAAATTTGATAGGGTAGTTAACCTTAAGTAAATGACTCAAATATTAGAACAACAGATGGGACTGGTATAGGGTCTTCCATTATTGTAAATAATTTTTACTATTAATTTATATTGTTTTATAATTCAAATATAACCATTTTAATTCATCTAAAATGATAAGTAATAGTTCTCAATTTTTTTTACAAATACATGTACGTTAATTAATAAGTGAAAACATGGTTATAAATCGAGAATAAAATTTGTATGGTTTTGACGTATATATGTTGTGTAACATTGTTTATATGACTTGAATACCTATATGACATATTAATACATACATGAACAAATATATAAATTTTACATGCATACCCTAACATATGTAAATACATATACACAAACATATATATAAATATATGAAAATACCAAAGATATTTTACCATTTCCTTACTTCTTAAGCCTTCTCAAATAACCACTTACACATCAGTGGACATACACTCAAGTAGACACACGAGGGGAGGTCCTTTCGGCTGAAATAGTGAGGTGAGGGTGGTGGTTGAAGTAATGATGGTAGATGATGTAAGGGGAGATAAATATCTGCCTCTTCACTTGCCTATAAACACCCACCCATTTTTCCTCTTCTTCATTCCTCCATAACTCTCTAAAATCTAAATGACATGGCGCGATTCTTTTATTCAAACCATTTAAAGTTTCAGCGGCTACAACTTTCTAGTTGACCACTTCTTCCCATTCTGAGCTTAGCTATGCTCAAAACCCACTTCTTTCTAGAGTATTTTTGAGCCTATTTTAAAGGCCGAAAGTACCTTTTTTCGTTCGAGTACAACTCCTCTAAAACAGAACTAAATGAAGTAATTCTTTTTTCAAATGGTGTAGGATTCTAGCGGCTACAACCTTTTTCTTTAGCACTTCTTCCAGTTTTGAGCTTTACTATGCCAAAGTTCCACTTTTCTACAGTGCATTTTCAAACTTTCTTTTTACGAATCCAAGAATGCCCTCTCTTCTTTTGATCATAACTTCCTCGAACAAATCAAAATTGAGTGTTTCTCTTTTTGAAACCATAGAGGAATGAATTTCCTATAACTTTTATGCTGACCAAATTTCCAAATTTAGAGAGTAGAATGTCAAAACACCTAAGAGAAATTGACCTATTTTTAGGTCTAGTTTTTTGGTAAATTCAATAAGAATCCAAAGTCCTACACCTCATTCCTCATGCTTGGACGAGCACCACTTTTGGCATCGAATGGCCGAGCATGCTAGGAGGCAAGGTGTTGTTATTCGTGAGCTCAAATCACGGGTTAGTGAAGTTATAGCCCTCTTTCCAATAGAAAATCAAAGTGAGAAACTCTTACTTGTATTATATTTTTGGATGATGATATGATGTTTGCAATGGATGTTTAATTTGCTTTGATCACCAAGTTTGGTTGTTTAATATGAATGTTGAATATATATATGCAAGTCACGAAAAGACACGTTGATAAGCACAAAGGAAATCACTTTCCTCTATTTAATGAATTGGTGTATATGGAATGTTAAACCTCTTTAAAAAAGGTTAAAAAATGAGTTTGAAATGTTTTATAAACATATGAAAGAGTTTTGATGAAGTTTGAAAAGTAATTGAAACTTTAGTCAAAATAGGTGCGTTGCGTAACGGTAGTTCGCGATTTCATGCCACAAAAGTCAAATGAGTTTATAGAATGAAATATTGTTCGAAATTCTTCGAGATAAGAATTTTCCGAACTATGATATCCATAGTTTTCCAATGAAGAAAGAAAATTGAGATTTTGATAAGTGGATTTTGAAATATGAGTAAAATAGTTTTTTGGAAAAATTACGTTTTGTTGTTCGGAATCCACAAAAAGATTTTTTTTGAAAATGATATTTTAAATTTTTTCAGAAATATGAAATAAATTCAAAAATTGTTTAAAAATATTTTAAAAGTGATTTGAATTATAAATGAATTTTCAAATGATAAAAGGTCGTTTTAATCAATATAGCTTAAAAAGCACTTTTCGCAGCACTTTTTCTCAACATCTTTCTATAACTTTCGAAATTTGGTTTTAAACGCAACCATTATATTCCAATTCTTTTGTAAACGGTTTTCAATGATTAATGAAGTATTTTAAAATTGATTTGAAGGATTTATGGTATGATTAGATAATGATTTAGTGTCGATAAATTACTTGACCGCTTTATGGATGGTAGAGAGATAGTGTTTAGGCTTGGGTTTGGAAAACCGGTTTCCTACTCTCCCTGACTATCCAGACAAGCTTGACTGATGGGATAGTAAATTTTATTTACTCGGATTAAAATTTACAAAGTATAAAGGATATGATTTCCTTAAATATAGATAACTTGGATTTTATAGGAATAACCTTATTGTACTTGGTGTTAAAGCCCGAAGAGGGAACTCATACTATTCATGGAATTTAAAAGGTGATTTCGACATTATTCCGCTCATAGTATTTGTTGAATATGGGAATTGATATTAGGTAGAATTAGACGATTTCCATAGATTCTGCTCACTTAATATTTACTGGTTTTGGGATTAACATCCTAGATAACATGGTTTAAACTCAATCTAAATTTTGAGTTTAGAATTAATAAATCTTTATTAATAATTAAATGGAATGATTTGGAAATATTTTCCTAATCGAAAAATGAAATGAGTTTGAATTATTCCAAGTTTAAAAAAGGGTTAAATTAATCAATGGATTTGATAAGAGAGGTTTAATGATTCCATATATACCGGTGCATTAGAAAAATATATCTCCAAAGGAAATTTTGATAAAAAGAAGTAAATAAATTAAAAAATGATTCCCTATTCACAAACATCTTTTTGTCAATGATTGGTTGAAGGAACCGGGTTGGATTCATCCGAAAACCACTTCGAACCAATTTACGTAATCGAAGTGAAGATATGGATATGATTTGGAAGATGGAGTGTAGGCTCCTTGTCACTGACCTTCGGGGGAAATTCTCATATCATATTATGTCTCAGCAGTTCATCATTTAAGATCTTCGATACAAGGACCTCTCATTACTAATCCTAGGGGTAACTCCCGACAAGATGCAATAGGAGAGTACTACGGTTTGTTCTATTCCTGGACAACATGTATCGATGAATGTATGACGTTGTATTTCTAATTACATTGATTTATCTCTATAAGCGTATCATCAGTTTGGCGGTGGTGAAGGAAACTTCTCTAAGCTTAACACTCTTTCCTGAGACGTACGAGCTTAGAAGTTATATGTTTGTAGAAATCAGTTGTGTGATGATGCAATGGCGGTGTGGCATTCAAAGTGGAATATGTTATGTGAAAGGTAAAATGTTACCTCAGGACTCATCAATCAAAAATGACAAAAACAATGTAGATGCAGCAGGGCTAAATGGGCCGATCCCATTAGGAGATGGTCATCACCTTTCTAGGTAACCCTCTATATATTGGTTATGCCGTGTATGCTATGAGACATCTCGGATAGGTTAGGAACGACCAAGATGATGTCATATTCGGTACTATCCAATGAAGAGGTAGGCCAGTTCTATGTTGGTATAGGAGTTCATTATATGGACCCTAGGTGCATCCCTCTAGAGGTGTACTATAGGGAAGGTAGTCCCTCACCTTGTCATTTGTATGGAATCCATTCTCTGAACGAGCCTTGTAAGAGTTTTGTTTGTAGAGCCTAACATATCCTGAATTTCATAATGGTAACAATTTCGGGTAAGATTCTTAAGTTTACTTGCAAATGTTTTTAAAAGAATGTCGTTAAAAATAATATCCCCATATTTTGCATAGCAAATGGTTTGGTAATCATAAGGTGAAAACCTATTCCTTGTTTTATGTGTGGCGTGGTCTTATGAGTTACCTTTTCTTTCAAAATGTGTATTTTGAGTTTCTCATTCCAGTCCCATGACTGGCCTAGAGTTTATTTTCCTTTTCCCATAAACCCTGGGTGCTCTAATTTTTTCGGGCAGTCTAGTAGTCAGGTTAAGTTAGAAGAAATCTTAAAGAGCTTGGAGCATGGAGTTAGAAGATTCTTTTGAAGATTCTTATCCATTTCCACCACACTCATGTACTTTGTATTCCGCATTTGTAAGGACGGATATTTATAACTGTCCGTTTAACTCTGATAAATGTGTTTAAATTTTCTGTTGTAAAAATTATATGTTGAAATAATATATGTTATTTCATTTGTGTGAGATTCCGTTCTGTCTTTATTTTCTTTCTTACCCTTAACGATCGTGTTCTGCCACTTGGATTTGCGGCACATGAATACCGAGGATGTATTGGTGTCGATTTTCGAGGGTCAAAAATTGGGTTTGTTGCATTTGGTATCAGAGCTTTGGTTGAGCGTACACCTTGATTGTGGTAGGGGTAAAAGTTTTATCAGAGATAAGGTTAGTAATACCCTAGGATGGCTAACTCCTTAAAGATAGGATTGGTAATGCACTAGAATGAGTTTAAGTATATATGAGTGTGTATTTGTTATTAGTATATGTAAGCGATTTTTGTTTTTAAAATTGGTAAATTAAATAATTTTACCTCAGATTATATTTTGAATATAAAGAATATTTTTCAAATAGTATAGTTATTTGATTAAGGAAATGATAATACTCTGTTATTATCTTTGATCGATGGGTTGTTTATTTAAATGTCTAAGTACGAACTCCTCGTGAATTTCTTTTCACAATTTGACTATGGGGCATACGATAAATAATGATGCTGGTTTAAGATCAAAGAAATTTATTTAAGACAATGCTGGTTTAAGATCAAAGAAATTTATTTAAGATAAATAATAATGCTGGTTTATAAATGAATTTTTGAAAATTTAATTTCCAATATTTTTGAAAGGAATTTCAAATGATTTTTGGAAAAGGAATAATAACGGTATCATTTCTAAAATGGGATTTGGAAACGAAAAACAATCTTATGATTAATTGATTCGAGTGGCTCGAAAGTAACTAAAAATGGGCCGAAGATGTGTTCGGATGGTAAATGCTTCTCTTAAGTATTCCTCTTCTTGTTCAGTAAATATGAGATACTATTCGTAGTACCCAGTTCCTTGGTATCATTTTTGTGTTACTCGATCAATACAATTTTATAAAGTAAAAGGCATAAGGAGAATCATTAGTTGATAATTTAATTGATGGTTATCAATTTTGTCAAAGTATTTTTCTTAATTGATGAGCATGGGTATGTTTTGGTCTTTAGAAGAAATGGTTAAAGTTATTAATAAATGGTTTTAGTTCGTAGTAAACGATGTTTTAGCAACATTTGTTTTTAACCCTTGAATGGCATTTTGGAAGAAATCTTACGGGTATATTTAGGTCTTTAATAATGAAATAATAACAAGTATTGAAGTTTGTTATAAAAAGATAGAAAATATTATAATTAACATGTTACAAAATGAGAAGTTCATTATAACAGTATTTTGGTTAGTAATTGTTTTCAACTTCTTTGATTTTATTTTAAAGGTAAGAAGAAAAACAGCTTGTTAAATATACTATAACATTTGAATAAATATATAAATACTTTTTAAGTATTAAAACAGTTATAAGTAAAGAGAATATATAACAAAGGAAGTTTATGGTGATTTATCGATTAAATGAATTATTTTGAAAATGAGTTTTCTAGAGACGATTCAAATATGTTTAGAAATGTATTATGATAAAAAGATATTTATCTTTTGAAAAGAAATGTGTTTTTAGGTAGAAATATTTGGAAATAAATGGTAAAATGGTTAGTATAAAGAAGTATCTTTATAAAAGTTTGGATAAAGAATGAAAATTTTATGAAATGTTTTCATACAAAAATTATTATTTAAAAATTCATGTAAAGTAAATGGATTATTTCGTCCCACAATTTAATCTAAGATTCGAGTGCAGAAATTTCACATGTTTAACACTTATTCGAAAAAGGATTTGTCATTCGATTCTTGACGATGAACATCGATGAGGGTTGGTGGTTAGATACTTGAGTTTTCTATCATAGTTGAGAAATATGCAACGAAATCTAAAATTCTGATCGGAAAGCCTGGTCAGGCTCTGCACTAAAGGATTGGGGGTTCAATACTAGTTCAGAAGTAAAGTTGTGAATTCAAATAATAGACCGAATCAGATATTATGTACGGAGGATCTATATACAAAGTAGAAATGTAAGTTTAAAAGTAAATATTTTAGGCAAAACCTTTGGGTTTTTATTTTGGATAATTTCAGAGATGAAATTCTTTTACGCGGGAAAGTCTGTAACGGCCTACAAATTTATTGCTTTAATAAATTATATTTATTTTAAATTTATTTAAGTAAAAGGTTGATAATACAAAAAAAATTGTTTTTAGTAATAAAAATAAATAGTAATCTTTTTTTAATATATATGTACAAAATATTTTCCTCGAAATTTAAATTGACAAAATGACCGAAAATCATTTTATCTATAACTAGCTCTATAATCGTAAAACGTCATGCACAGAGCTGGATACATACACTTATTTTTATAATCAAACCAGGTTATAAAATAAATAATTTATTGTATTTTTGAAATTTAAATATAATTATAACATTGTTAATAACGCCCTTCAAAATAATAATTGATTTATTATATTTGAATTGAGATTTAATGATTTAGTAATTATTTTAATTATTCAAATAATTATTTTAAATGATGATAATTCATTTTTAATAGTTATAAAGTGATAATAAATCTATAATAATTTTATAAAGATATATATCTGATTTGGAAGTATAAGGAAAAATCGATATCGCTTTATCGGTACAATAACAATTATTGTAAATAATTTTTAATATTAGTTTATGTGGTTTTGTAATTCAAATGTGACCATTTTAATTCATCTAAAATGATAAGAAAATAGTTTTCAAATTATGTTTACTATATATGCATGTTAATTAATAAGTGAAAATATGATTGGAAATCGGGATTAAAATCCGTAATGATTTGACATATATAAGTTGTGTAACATTGTTTTTATGACTTGAACACCTATATGACATATTAACAAATACATGAACATATATATATATATATATATATATATATATTTATGTACACATACACATTTCATATGCACACACTAACATTATATACAAACATATATATATTTATATATATATATATATATATATATATATATATATATATATAGACACACACACACACACATATGAAAATATCAAAGATATTTTACCATTTCCTTACTCCTTAAGCCATCTCTAAGTCAACACTTACACATCAAAGGACACACACTCAAGTAGGCATATGGGGGGAGGTCATTTCGGCTGAAATAGTAAGGCGAGGGTGGTGGTTGAAGTAGTAATGGTGATGGTGGTGGATGATGTAAGGAGGAGATAAATATCAACCTCTCCACTTGCCTATAAATACCCACCCATTTTGCCTCTTCTTCATTCCTCCATAACTTTATCAAATATGAACAAAATGATGCGATTATTTTTTCAGACGGTTCAAAATTTCAGTGTCTACACAGTTCTAGTTGACCACTTCTTCCCATTCTAAGCTTAGACATGCTCAAAACCCACTTCTTTCCAAAGCATTTTCGAGCCTAGTTTTAAAGGCCGAAAATACCTCTTTTTCATTTGAGTATAACTCCTCCATAATAGATCCAAATGAAGTAATACTTTTTTTTCAAACCATGTAAAATTCTAGTGACTATAACTTTTATGTTTAGTTCTTCCAGTTTTGAGCTTAACTATGTCAAAATTCCACTTTTTAGCAGTGCATTTTCAGGCTTCCTTTTTACGAATCCAAGAATATCCTCTTCTTTTGATCATGACTTCATCAGAAAAAATCAAAATTGAGTGTTTCTTTTTTTTTAAACTGTAGAGGAAAGAATTTTTTCAACTTTTATGCTGACCACATTTCCAAATTCTGAAAGTAGAATGCCCAAAAACCCGAGAGAAAAAGTCCTATTTTTAGGTCTAGTGTTTGGTAAATTCAATAAGAATCTAAAGTCCTACACCTTATTTCCCATGCTTGGCTGAGCACCACTTTTGATGTCAAATGGCCAAGCGCACTAGGAGGCAAGATGTTGGTGTTCATGAGCTCGGATCGTGAGTTAGTGAAGTTATATCACTTTTTCCGATAGAAAATCAAAGTGAGAAACTCTTACTTGTATTATATTTTTGGATGATGATATGTTGTTTGTAATGGATTTTTAATATGCTTTGACCATCAAGTTTGGTTGTTTAATGCGAATGTTGAATATATATGCAATTCACGGAACGACACATCGATATGCACCAAGGAAATCACTTTCTTCTATTTTATGAATTAGTGTATATGGAATATTAAACCTCTTTACAAGGTTAAAAAATAAGTTTGAAATGTTTTGTAAACATATCAAAGAGTTTTGGTGAACTTTGCAAAGTAATTGAAAATTTACTCAAAAATAGGCGCGTCGCGTAACGGCGGTTCGCGATTTCGCGCCATAAAAGTCAAGCGAGTTTATAAAATGGAATATAGCTTAGAGTTCTTCGAGAATTTTCCAAAATATTATATCCATAGTTTTCCAACGAAGAAAGAAAATGTAGATTTTGACAAGCGGATTTTAAAATATGAGTAAAATCAGTTATTGGACAAATCGCGGTTTTGCAGTTTGGAATCAATAAAGGGATTTCTTTGAAAATAATATTTTAAAATTTTTCAAAAATATGAAGTAAATTCTAAAATTATTTTAAATTTTTTAAAAGTAATTTGAATTATGAAAATGAATTTTCAAATGATAAAAAGTCATTTTGATTAATATAGCTTAAAAAGAATTTTTCACAACACTTTTTCTCAGCACTTCCTATAACTTTTGAAATATAGTTTTAAATGCAACCATTCTTTTCCAAATCTTTTGTAAATGTTTTCCAATGATTAATTAAGTATTTTAAAAGTGATTTGAAGGATTTATGGAATCTATACTATATTATGATTAGTGAGTTTCACTTCAATAGCATAGAGGCCCTCTTGAAGTTGGCCAAACGAAGCGTCTCCTACTTTATACATATTTCCATCTTCCTCATTTTCATCCATAAACCCCTCCCCTCTTTCCACTTCTTTTCTCCCCTTCCACCTAACGTCGCCCACTGCCGATCCAATGCCTTTTCGGTTCTCTCCCCTTTTGCTCCTTTTCCTTTGTTCCCTTCGCGAATCAACAGATTCCCTTCGATTTAGGCTGCAGCTGTTCCTTTGCCCCAAATTTACTGTCACGTTGTCTGCTATACCCTCGACGTCAACATTATTTTCAGCTCTACATCTACACCCACCTTCCTCCTTTCGGTTTTGGCACAAGAACCATATATAACAAGGTATGACCGACGAAAATCATTGTTGTTCACCCTTTTTGTTATATGCCGTAAGGGATTGTTGTTGTATTTTGAATTTTGCTTCTGATTTCAGCACGGTGGATCTTGCCCACGCTTGGTTCACCAGGATTTAAAGCTATAGTGGAGCTATTCGGCTCGTTAGCCTGCGTCTCTGCCCAACTGCACGTAATTTTTTACGCCTGTTTTTTATATTCTTCATGCTGCAAATAATTGACTACTGTCTCCTGTTTTAAATTATGATATAGTTTTGTTCTGATGATTTTTTACTTAGGGCATGGATTGGAAGGCTTTTATTCTTCACTTTTTTACATTAGATTTCTTTTTAGTCCATTTATTTCTTTTTCCTTCATTCTATTTTACTTTTGATATATTATGTGGTATCTATTTCAGCCAATTGTAATCCAAGCATGCACAAAATAATACAAAATTTGGTCTTATATATGGCAACCAAAAGTAATGCCACTTAATTAGTGAATAAAAAAGCTAAACCATTTTTAACCCATAGGCAGAGCTGTACTACTCTTTTTGAATTTAAACTACTTTGACAATTTATGAGTGTGCAAGATCTTCAATTTTAATTTTGTAGGTTGGTGAGAATAATGTGCACAATTCAAATAGTACTATATCATATGATCATATTAAAATGTACAAGTGAATGACCAATATTACACTTTGCCAACTACATAAACCAACAAATAGTGCTCCTTCATTAGTAAATAGATTGAACTGAAGTGAGCATAAACATAGGAAAACATACATATTTATCGATTATATGAAAGTCGACTATTGAATTCAAATTCTATTTCTGATTTGGTTTATGTGTAGCACATGTGTAATGGACTGTAAGTAATGGACTTTAAGTAGGCAGTACTTTTTTGATTATTCTTAAAGCATGCATGTGTGCTTCCACTGATTGATACGCACAACATGGTCCTCTTTCAGTACACTGCTTTATTGATCAGACATTACATTCATAAAGACGATATTTTCGCAAAATGGATAGCTTTACCATTTTTAATGTTTGGGAATGTTTACCTCATCAATATATAGTTGATTTCCATTTCTTGCATTCTTCTAATAATAGTTAATTTTATACTTTCTCATTGTTAATGGTATTTTTTTACAAACCGAAGAAGTTCATCATTTCTCTAACTTTTCTTTCTTCTTATTTGAAGGTTTTAAAGTTGTCTATTACCTTGATAACCCACTTTCTTTTATATTTAAGTTTTTTCAATTATTTTTGAAAGGACGTGGACTCAACTTTGTTTGATCTGTAGCTGCAGTAATTGGATATACAAACCCTAATTAGGCTTTACTGTAAATAACCTTCTTTGTTTAAGTTAGTAGTCAAACTTTAGTATAAGATCAAATTTGAAGTTTACAACATTACTAACCGATCTTATCTGTTGATTTTGTACTTATTATCAAAACTATAAAGCAGTACCTTTAAAAGAAGGTACAATGTAATTCCTATGTATATAAACTTCACCCTACGACTACTTACCTATATTTCCTATGTATATAAACTTAATCATGTTGCTCCTTACCTGTATTTCCTATGTTCATAAACTCTACTACATCATGGTGGCAACTGACATTTTGTAGGCATTCATCCTCTTTTGCTACACCGCTTCAACTTTTTTCTATTTATGAAAAATTATGTTCTTTTACTTTTTCTTTGTTAATGTATGGCCATGTTTACCTCATCAATAAATATTTGATTTCCATTGCCTTCATTCTTCTAATAATAATTAACTTTATAGTTTCCCATTGTTGACATTGTTTTCTCTCTGAACTGTGGCTTTTTTCTTGATTGTTAAATTAAATGTTTTCAAAGTTGATTACTGCCTTGACAAGGGGTTTTCTCAATTTAACATATTGAATTTAGATTTAAAAGGATTCCATGAATGTATATCGTTCCATTAAAATTTTCATTTTATAAACTTATTGTATCAGTCAAAATTTGGTTTTTAAACCTTTTAGTTATGGCTGGATTGTTGGACCAACTTGACATTTTACAAATGTTGGTTACAGTCATTTCCAGCTTTTCCTATGTTTGTTGTACATGGTTTCTGAACATCCAAAATTACCACAACCTAATTCCTTTTATATTTTAGTTTTGTCAATTGTTTTTGAAAGGCCATAGACTCAACTGTTGTCTGATCTGTAGTGGTAGTAACTGGATATAACCATAATCGTACTTTACTGTGAATAAGCTTCTTCATTTAAGTTAGTAGTTAAACTTTAGTATAAGATCAAATTTGAAGTTTACAACATTAGTAACTGATGTGATCAATTGATTTCATACTTTGAATTTGTATTCACATTATGAAAACATTAGGATCGTATTTATTTGTTTTTGTGACATGAATTAAAATATAAAATTAAATTTTATATTTATGGAAAAGTCTATTAAGACACAAAATCTAACACAGTTTATCTTAATCGTTGAACCTCCACTAATTTCAACCTTATATGTAAACAGTGTCATGTCAAATTTTTGGTTTTATTCTATGTCTCAATATTTGAAATTCATATATTTGTAATAGTTCGCCTAATTTACACGGCATAATATTTAATGTACACAGCTACCTCAATAGATTTAATTTGCATCGCTAGCCTAAAAACTATATGGTATAATTTCCTTGACTAATGCATCTTGATAAGGATCTGCGATTTATTAGTACTTTTGTTGTATCTTGTGTTTTCTCAATTGTCCTTCCAATATTGTTATAGGAATACCAAATATACCTTCAATTTTGAAATGAACATTATATGATAATTTATAATTTCATATACAAGCACATGAACATTATATGATAATTAGCAATGAAATTTACAATAAATTTGTCGCATGTGAAGTTTAAACAGTATTATACGCGTTGCATTGGCACGTGGCTATCTATATTTGAACACATTATTATTTTATAATCCAAATTTGTTATTAGCGGAAGAAAGTTGTTGAGGTTAGTGGAATAGTACTATAAAATGTATTAAAATAACGGGGGTTGGTAGTTCACTATCAGCTGTGCACAACAAATGTGCAAGTCATTTGAAAACGGTACGTGAGAAATGAAAATACTAGTTAGGACATAGTTCTAGACAGTATCTATCTTCTCAAAATGTGTGATTATTCGAAGGTAATACATGTTGGATATTACTATGATTAAGTACATTAATGCATTCTTTGTCATCAATTAGGGAGAAATGTATAGTTATAAATTGGTGTAAGTGATTCGTTTCAAATTTATATTTGTCATTTCAAACATTTATTTAAAAGCATTCATGAAAAGCATAGAGGTTTTAAATTTATCTTCTACATTATGGTTTAAGGTACTGTATTTCTAATTTTTAAAATACATAGATTTACATCATATTTTCAGCTACAACGCTAGACATTTTATTTCAACCTTACAATAAAGAGAAGATGCAATTTATGTTTTTCTAAGCCTTCATAATTGGAATGAACATGTCATTTTGACTAGAATGAAAATAGATACGATTATGGACGCTATGCTTAAAAATTTATTCACATTTATTTTAAATAAAAAAGTTGATCAATAATAAGAAATAAAGTTATAATATGACTAAAAGGAAACCATATTCTGAATAAATTATGTAAATATGTAGATTGACATTGATATAAATAAGATATAATATGATATATTCAGAGGGAGACTATTCTTTAGTTCCAAAAAGGTTAATAAATTATGTAGTACTTAAAAAGATATTAGTATGGATACTTTAAAAAATTTCCCATACTTGTTTCTAAAAAAAATAGATGATTAAGAAAAAACAAGAAGTTTTAATATGTTTTTAATGGAAACAATTTTATGAAAAGGAAAAAGATCAATAAATTATAATGTATATACAACACATATAAACTTGAATTTGAAATTAAATTAAAGAATAAGTAAAACAGTAAACATAGAAACATTTGATGGAGCCTTATATTTGATGTGTTATAGATTTCAATGATATATTGAAGGCACTAGCATCATCATGCTTAATCGCTTCTCTTAGTTTATATTATGCGCCTGTTAAGCTTTTCGAGGTGTTGAAAACAACTCTTCATTTTTTATTTCTGCTTAAGCAACAAGTGCAAATAGTGTATATATTTTTTCTCCAATATATATGAGAAATTCTACTGCTTAATCTCATGCCATTTAATATTAAATGTAGCCACTTTATTAACTAAAACACTATTGAAACTATTTGATTTTTTTAATAACTAGATCTTCAAATGCAAGCTTCACGATTTGACTTCTTGGTAACCCAAACCTTGGAATAAATGTCCACATACACTTTCGAAACGAAAATGATTTAGTAGACATAATTAAAAACTATCACATATGTAGAGTTCGATCTAGCATTTGGTAAAACAATCAAAATTTGCCAAATATTGGATAACTTTAGCCCCATCATTTCATGCTTAGGTACATTCTTCCTGAAAACAAAGTATGCTAATAAAAATTCTCATTTTCTTCATCTGTCGTTAAAAGAATACCTTTCTGTATCGCACAAACCTGAATTATGTCACCATAGTCAATGTAGGAAGTTTTCAAATCCACACCACAACTTCGGATAGTTCAAATTTATGTAAGCAATGGAATAAGTGTATTGTAATATGGGTCATTGGTCTACATTGGAGTGGTTAGTTATAGGAAATCTTGCATGTCTATTTCATTTGCTGTTGGGATTGTATAAAAAGATTATGTATATTAAATTTTTTTTTACGCTATCGGAATTGGTATGCTTTTATTTATGTAGAGAGCTTACTTCAGATGTAGAATACACAAGAGGATACAAAAATTATTGTAATTTTCATATATAATTCCTCTAGCATAAGTTTTTTTTGTTACATAAATGATTATACCTGATACCCAACTACTAATTTTATTTTTTCAAATTCATCTCCAGTTTCTACAAAAACTTAAAAAGGAAGATACTGCAAAAGCATTTAACTACCTTCTATTGAGTTTGTGAACTTTTGGCGGTACATGAAATTCTAGAATTTTCAGTTTCTCAAGAAGACTGAGGTAATGATTTTAAAAACTTAGGGCCTATTTTGTTTGAAAAATGGAATTTTGAGTTTTTCATTTTTCAATATGTATTCAAAAATGTGTGGAATAGAAGGACGACGTGAAAAGGAGTGGAGGGCGTAGGAGGACGTGGACGACGTGTGCAGGGGAATAAAGAATAGGAAGAGAAACAGCGGAAAACAAAAAAAATCATTTTTAATTTGAAATGTTAAAACCATTTTCCGAATTTATAATTTTTGGAAATCCAATGCACTTTTTCCTACGAAAATCCAAAATTGAAAATTAGAAACCAAACGGGCCCTTAATTTTTTTATAGGCATTCAAAGCATCATTCAAAACTACTTCCACTGCTAACCATTTGCTTCAGCTCATCACTAAGCTTAGACATTCAAAAATTTCATCCCATCCACCTTGAACATTACACTCCTATTTTCCCATTTAAAAATTGGGGAAGGCCCCATATATTGTCCCATTTTAATTCATTTAATATAATTCCAGTTTTAGGTTTCAGTACCTTTTCTTTGAACAATCTAAGTGAGAATTGGTAAAGGAATCAAAACTGGAAGATAATGTCTTCTGATTCCTTTTTGAAATCATTAACTAAATAAACCGATCAAAGATTCCCATTCTACAAACCTATCTCCATCATTTTATTATTGTTGACTGCTTTATTCATACTAGAAAAATATATTACCTTCAATTAAAATTTTCTAATCCAACGTTTCTTTTACTTCTTGCATTTTCCTCTATCGCATGTAGTTGGTGAAGGGTCATGTTTGTGCTTATGCAATATTTCCTATACAACTTGAATAGTTAAATCGACCAGCGCTAGTTTATCGATTTTGACTTAATTTTTATAGCATCATGTATTGGATCAATTTTTTAATTCCAGTTTTGTGACATTTTAAAGTTCTTTTGTTCTTTTGCAAGTTTTGTGTTTCAAGCAGTTTTCTTGATTTAGAGTCACGTGTAAAATAAATTTATCATTTTCTTTTTGGGCTCATCACGCTATATTTTCTTGCTTGTATCAGGGTCAATCTACATGCGATCAAATAGTCATGAAACATCAGTTATATGACTGAAATTTATATGCAGTTAATTTCTTGGTCTCGTGCTTCTGTAATTGATAAAACTCATGTTATACTGAATTTTCCTATGGCTATTTATACAATGTAAAACGTTAAATATATACATTGATGTTGCAGATGTTATATACCATGACTTTATAGTGTTAGGGGTTACTACTATTTTTTTTTAAATATGAATTTTTTTGGACATCCAAGAACAAAAACAGAAGGTATTGATTAACCTTTTCGGTGGAATAATTATCACGAAAAATATTGTTAATTTTTAAGGAGCAATGATTATTTTGAAAAAATATTCAAATGGGTAATGATTAACACACTTACTACTAATTAATGTTGTTTGTGTAATTAGCCTGAAAAGTAAGACGCTCTTCCTGTTGCCTTATTTTTCATGTCGGTTCATTAATTTACTGTTATATGACATGGTATGCAATTCAATTTTATAGGTGATGGTGTAATGGTTTGCTCTAGGGTATAAACATTATTTCAAGGTGGGATGTTGTTATCTGTGTGCAACTTTTACTGCCACGCCGTCTGCCCTACCCTTGACTCAACATCATTTTCGGCTGTACATCTGTTCCTACCTTCCTCCTTTCGGTTTTGGTGCAAGAACATTATATTACAAGGTATAACCGACAAAAATCACTGTTGTTTACACTTTTTGTTACATGTCGTAAGGGATTGTTGTTGTGTTTTGACTTTTGCATCTGATTTCAGCGCGACGGATCTTGCACGCGCTTGGCTCACCATGATTTAAAGCTGTATAGGAGCTGTCCATTTTGTTAGCCCACGTCTTTTCCCGTTTGTAGGTAATTTTTTGTGCCTTTTTTGTATTCTTCATACTGCGGATAATTTACTACCGTTTTCCATTTTAAATTAAGATATAGTTTGTTCTGATGCATTTTTACCTAGGGCATGGAATGGAAAGCTTTTTTTTCTTCACTGTTTTTACATTAAATTTCTTTTCAGTCCACTTATTTCTTTTTCCTTCATTCTATTTTACTTTTTAATATATTGTGCGGTGTCTATTTCAGCCAATTGTAATCCAATCATGTATAAAATGGTACAAAATTCGGTCTTATATATGGCAACCAACAGTAATGCCACTTAATTAGTGAAAAAAAAGCTGAATCATTTTTAATCCATATACAGAGTTGTACTACCCGTTTTGAATATAAACTATTTTGACAATTTATGCATTAATGTGAAAGATCATTTCAATTTTTATTTTGTAGGTTGGTGAGAATAATGTATACAGTTCGAAATAGTACTATATCATATGATCATATTAAAATATATAAGTGAAGCATGAATATTACACTTTGTGAACTACATAAACCAAGAAATAGTGCTCCTTCTTTACTAAATAGATTTAACTGAACTGTTTCTATTCTTTACTTCTATATTTTAGGAACCTTAAATTTAAGCAACATATGATAATTAGCCCAGCAACTATACTTTGTATAGATATTTTGTATGGAAATTTGATTGGTATATATAAGTACATTAATAATTATTCGGTGATTGATCTAATGGTACTATTATGGGGTGGGAAATAGAGCCGTGATTCTTTTCGTTACTTAATATTATGAATTCCAAGCATAAGAAAATTTGAGTATTCAGATTCTAATAGATTGCTTTCTGAAACTACAACCCATTTTCTTTCAACTGTTGTGTTATATAAAGTAATCTTACACTTTTTATTCACCAAACTATGGTTATGGCTGTATGCCTGATATCTTCGGTGGACATCCAGAACATGTTATAGTGATTGGCAATGACAGAATTAAGAAAAAAGATACGTTGGTTAGAATAATCGAATAAAAAGTGAAACGGTTTATGCCCTTAAGATTAATGTTATGAGAACATCCATTTTTTTAATATTCATCATCATTTCTTAATAGACATACATACATTATTCGTATGATGTATCTCCTCCTCTCATGTGTTTTTCTTATGTAGACAAATTATTCTTCAAAACGTGCTTGTAGTATTAATAGGCTGCTTATGTCATATAATATTTGAAGCATATGATGGGTAAGCTGTTAAGCCTCAAATGCAGCAAGACTTTCATGCTGCATGCATTAAAAAGTGGTAATGGTTTCTTTCGGAAAGATAAGTGCAACTTAGACGGAAGTCTTCTTTTATAAACAAAAAATGGGTTATTCAAATACCTTTATGATGCATGCAAATTTTTGTCATATTATCATATTGTACCAAATTTCTTTCAAATATCATAATTTGTTTTGCAATATTTGAATATTATCACATCTGAAATATTTGAAACATTTATGATATTTATGTAATATGATCATCGTTTAGGCTTCCTGTTTTGTGATGATGTAAGTTTTCCTCTATCATGGTCTAACTACTTTCATTTCATACTGCTATGAAATTTGAAAATTAATGAAATATTACCACACGGCTGCTTCAATATTACATATGTATGACCAGTTTCTGTAAAAAAGGGTAATAGTTAAATTTCCAACACAACAGTTGAGTAAAAAATTTCCTCCTCGGGCTGCTCTTCAAATAGTGACATGCACCGATAGAGCATGTTCGAACGGCTTAGAAAAATATACAATCTAAAAGAAATAACGGTGAATTGTAATTAGCTACAATTAAGTACATATGATCATGACAACAACTATAGACCAAGGAAGCTTTTTAAATTTCTTTTGAACATCATAATTTTTTTTGCAATATTTATATATTATGATATCTAAAATATTTGAAACAATTATTATATTTCTGTAATATTATCATTATTTGAGTTTCCTATTTTGTGAGATGAAAGTTTATCTCCTAATTTCTATTTTATATGCTCTTTGACATGAGTATAATTTCTAAAATATCATCGTCAAACTGTTTTAATATCATGTCTACTATGAAATATGGAAAATTCCTGGAGTATTACCACCCGGCTACTATTAGTTTACATATATATGACCAGTTTATGTAGAAAAAGTAATATTTATGTTTCCAATGCACCAGTTGGGTAAAAATTTGGCTCTTCAGGCTGCTCTTCAAACAGTAACATGCATCGGTACAGCATGTTCAACTGACTTAGAAATATATATATATATATATATATATATATATATATATATATATATGTAAAAGTAATAACAATGGCTTGTAACTACCTACAATTATGTATATATGATCCCCGTTAGCAACTACAAGGAAGGAAGGTTTTTTCCCTGAATCCATCAATGGAAGATTTGCGCCTTTAAAATAAATTTTGTGGAACCTTTACTTTTGGGATAACTCTTTGTTTACCCATGTTAGGAACTTGTATTTTTCTATTATACTCCATATAGCTGGTTATATTTCGATAACCACTCGCAACAGCTATGACAGTAAATATATAAACCAATTTGGGTATGTGTGAGGATGACTTATGCATATATTAAACCCATTTCTTCATTTCCAACCACTTCAGACATAATTGATGCACCAGGGGTTTGATATGATGAAAAAGACCAACTGGGATTTCATAACTTTTCTGTTTGTACTAGATATCATTTTGGGGATGGAGGAGGGTAACAAAAATTGAAAGAGAAAATCAATTTTAGAAACCTCCCCTTATAAAAATTCAAGCCCGTTGTTTGACCCCGTTGGAGAACTCTGTGTTGGGGGTGTATAGAGGAGCAGCACTCTTCCACCAACATTGTCATCCAGTAGACAAATTAGCCAATTAGACTTATCCATATTTACTGCGAGTATGTTTTCTTTTGTTTCTACTTGCTCTATTAGGACACATATTATTTAACAACATCTCTAACTTCTCTCTTCTAGTAGCCGGTGGGTACGTTGGGTGCGGGCCTTTCTCCTCTGATTGTAAAAAGAAGATACAAGAATTTAAATAGAACCTCACTAGCAGTAAGTCTAAAGAAATTATCTTCTAGAAACCCTGATGTTTCTGACGTTACATATCATCGAACGAAGAGTTTGCATACATTGAAAAATGATGAAAATTTTTCTCTGCCACTGTGTCTAGCACCATCTTCTGCCTCTTCTCCTATACCTCCATTGAATTCTAATCTGTTAGAATCACCGTGCAACAACCAAACAAACCATTCGTTCATTACAATGGTTAACGGTATATTTCCTCAATTTTCTGCCCCCGCACCCCGCCTCTCTCATAGTTATTCATGAAGCGTTATAAATCATGGCTCCATAAAACGTGCCCAACTATGTGAAAGTCACTACCTCTTATTTTTGCTATACTTTGCTTACTTCTAAACCATACAGATAATCATTTTATTACATCATAACTGTTATGTAATTTTATGATTTCTCTCTATAGATAATAATCCCACTGTCAGCTGATGCACAACTGGAGAAAATTAAACTCCATCTGCAGCTTCCTATTTGTTAATTTTAGTTTGTTGAAAAAGTTTGACAACATCACTTTGCAGGTGCACCTCCTGTGCTCCAACCAAGTACGTTTCTTACGAGTGATAGTTTGGATGAACCAGCGACAAGTAGACCCACAAGTTCTTTGCGTTCGATTTGACTTTTTCAAGATATAGGTGTTGTGCCAACTAATAATTTGTCCTACCTGCTCCTTCTCCTATTCAGTCAAACAATTTGACCGACCATAATGTACCTGTAGGTAAATGGAGGAAACGACGTAATCGAGTTCATGTGTTGCAGTTAAAGAAAATCTACAATTCAACAAATTTATGTAATGGTGACTAAAATTTTCATTTGTCCCAGTCATATATGTTTTTTTACCTTGCCTTCCATAATTGAGCACCATGCCTCATAACAGACTAACATATTCTTCATTACAGTGTGCACTCTTCATTTATTTTCTTCGTCACATGTACGGGAAGGCATGGAAGCGTACAAAATAGAACAGATAACGAAATATCCAACTCCGAGCTTTGGTTTTGTAGTCCCTTCACAAATGTTTTCGGTGACAACCTTGACCTCGCAAAAAAATAACAGACATCAATGTAGGTTACCCTCGGTCTTTTATTTGTGTTGTCATATTACTTGCTTATGTGAACATAATTTGTTTTCCGTCATTTAACTATGTTAGGTTGTATCTTTAAATCATGGGATTTTGGCCCTCCCACTAACACATATCGTAATTGCAGTGCCAATGTTTGGCTCGAGGAGAGAAATCGAAAGGATGATATCTCTAGGTCTGCAAACTTCTCTGCTTGTTGTCAAGGTGGAAAAGTTTGCTTACCTCTGTTAAAGGAAACCCCGCCGTTGTTGAAAAATATATAGGACTATGATGAAGGCAGAACGACTTTGCGTTTTTGAGAACAAATCCGAATGTATACGTCTATGTTTGCATTCACATCAATGGCGGAGATGTGGATAATAGCATTAATGATGGTAAAGGAGTTCGCGTGTTCAGATTAAATGGTCAAAATCATCATAAAATCGGATCTCTACTCCCCGTTGATGGCATTCCTAAATTTCCAGAACTGTATATTTATGACACAGAAAATGAAAGGGAAAATAGGTTGCACGTTTACACGAGCAACAAAACTAGAGATGTGGATCCAAATTTGGTAGATAAGCTAATACGCATGTTTGATGAAACAAATGAACTTTTAAAGGTACTTAGAATGGCATGAGATCGATTCAAAGTTGGTACTTTACATGATGTTAGCATTCGAATTCTTTTTGGAAGGAACAATGATGACAGGAAATATAACTTACCTACTTCTTTTGTGATTGCTGCTTTAATAGTTGGTATGATAATCAACCGGGTGTCTATAGAGATATTGGGCTAGAAGAGAAAACATGCACCTTGTGTCGTACAAACGAAAAGCATCCTAACTTCATGGCATGCAGTATCCAATCCTCTTCCCTTATGCTGATGATGGATATAGGTCGTGTATCAAATATCGCAATGCTCAGTTCGCCTCTGATGGTGAAAGAATTTTTTTGACGATTCATGAGTACTATGCATTACGCTTTTAGAACAGGCAGAACGAAGGGCAAACTTTACTTTGAGGAGGTCGTTTGCTTCAACAATATATTTTTGATGAATACACAAGCATTTAGGAAGATAGATTGAGATGGATTAGAAATAATCAATCGAACATACGATCAGACCTTTATAAAGGTTTGTAAGATGCATTGCTTGCAGGGGATACATCTGGTAAGTCGATTGGTAAACGAACAATCTTACCTTCCAGTTTCACCGGTGGTCCTAGATATATGTTTCAAAATTATCAAGATGCGGTGGCTACTTGTCGATGGGGCGATTGTCCAGATTTGTGTATAATGTTAACCTATAATTCAAAGTGGCCAGAAATCAGATATATGCTTGAATTCATTCCAGGTCAAAAACCGCATCATCGACCTGACATCATTTCACATGTCTTCCACATAAAAATTAAACAATTTATAGAAGATGTGTTTGAAGATGGACATTTTGGATGAGCTAAAGCAGGTACAATCTTCATGCCTCCTACATATAGACATATGTGCATTGTCCATCTACATTTCAATTATGTTAGTACTCATCGATTTCTAACTTTACGATTCCTTTTCCTATACAGTTATATGCACAATAGAATTTCAAAAAAGAGGCCTGCCACATGCTCATATCTTACTATTTCTGCACTACGATGACAAACCAGAGACCCCGTTGCAAGTTGACCAGATTATAAGCGCTGAAGTGCCAGACCCTACCATAGATCCAATTTGTTATGATGTAGTTAGACAGTTCATGGTGCATGAGCCCCTATGGTGTGGCTTATAAACGTGCACAGTGTATGGAATGTAATGTATATGGAAAACATTATCCAAAGCCCTTTGCGAATGATACAAGCTTTGACAAAGATGGTTTTCTGATTTATAAACATCGAAAAATGTCCATTCCATTCACACGTCGACGGAAATTACAGTTGACAGGTGATGGATTGTACCTTATAATGTTGACTTATTGGTTAAATATAATGCACATATAAATGTCAAGGTATGCAATAAACTAAGTCTATAAAATACTGGTTCAAATATATCAATAAGAGACATGATAGAGCAACAGTAGTCATCGAAGAAAATGTTGCAAATAAAGAAAGGGCAACCTATCAAGTTGATGAGATCAAAGGTATCTTGATTTTCGATATGTTTCCACTTCTGAAGCATGTTGGCGTATATTTAAATTTGAGGGGCAATATCGTAAACCATCAGTACAAAGACTACATTTTCATCTTCTAGGGGAGCATACAGTTACTTTCACCGATAACGATAACATATCTGAAATTGTAGGTAGGCAAAATGTTGAAAGAACCATGTTCACAGAATGGATAAGAACAATATGCTATATATAGATGGAAAATGTTTGACATGCGGATTTTACGTCAAAGTGGGTATGGTATGAAAATGATAAGCAGTGGAGAAGAAGGAAATAAGGTAATAAAATAGGCAGAATATACTATGCGCATCCAACTTCTGGTGAAAAGTTATATTTGCAAATGCTTTTAAACGTTGTTACAGGCCAAACCTGCTATGAAGACATTAGAACAGTAAATGGTACGCTTTATTTAGACTTTCAATCTACATTCTATAGGATTGTTAGAAAATGACAATAATTGGAATACTGCTTTCTTTGAAGTTGGAAATTGGTCTTCTGGAAAAAGCTTACATTAAATGTTTGGGACGATGCTACTTTTCTGCGAAATTTCCAACCCATTTGAGCTTTGGAACAATAACTGGGAACTACTATGGACGATATATAATGGCATCAATGGCGCATCCGAAATAACACAGATTTGTTGTTAATAGAAGAAGAACTAAAGAACTATTGTTTGATAGAGCTTGAAATATACGTAATTTAAATAATCGTTCTTTGGCTGACTTTCCCCTTATGCCAATGCCAAATTTATCGTTGCAGCGTCCAAACCACAATAGACTAATAGAGGAGGAACTAAGCTACAATTGTTTTGCTTTGGAGAAGGAAGCGTGCACGATGTTGTATCAACTAAACGTAGAGCAAAAGACTATTTTTGATGTTGTCTCTGCATTAGTATATGAAAAAGTAGGAGGTTTTTTCTTCGTCTACGGAAGTGGGGGCATAGAAAAAACTTTCCTTTGGAATACGATAATTACAACAACGCGTTCATAAGGTAAAAAATTTTAGTGGTTGCATCATCCGGTATAGCCTCTCTACTACTTCTCGGTGGTAGAACTACCCATTCTAGGTTTAAAATAACAATTGGCGTCGGAAAAGATACGACATGCGGCATTTCAAAGCAATCAAACCTTGCACAATTGATAATACGATTAGATTTAATTGTTTGGGATGAGGCTCCTATGGTTCATGGAAATTCTTTAGAAGCTTTTGATCACACCCTTTGGGACCTGATGGACGACGGTGTTGACTGTTTGGATGAACATACCTTCAGTGGGAAAACTGTTTTGTTAGGAGGGAGATTTTAGACAAGTGCTTCATGTCAAACCAAAAGGATCAATAAATGCAGTCGTCCAATCCTCCATAAACAAATCTCAGTTATGGTCCAAATGTCGTGTTTTCAAACTAAACCTTAACATGCGTCTAAAGTCGATGAATGGTACACCTTCTGAAATAAAAAGGTTGGAAAATTTTACAAAATGGGTTCTCGCAGCATGTGATGAAAATTCCTGCCACTGTATTGCGACAAGGTGCTGAGCCAACATGGATAAAGATACCACAAGATTTGTTAGTTAAGGAAACTTCTAATCCAATTGCAGGAATAGTAGGTTGTACGTAGCCAGACTTGCAGAAATGATTGAAAGAGCCAAATTAATTGCGTCTTCGATGCAATTTGGCTCTAACGAATGATTGCGTTGAAGAAATTAACAGCTACATAATATCAACTCTTTCAGGTTCTTTAACTACGTACCTATTCACAGATACAAGAAGCCCGGGCTCTAAAGGAATTGAGAATCAACATATATTGTTACCTACTGAATTTTTGAACACTTTGCACCCTTCAGGCATTCCTGACTATAAACTCAACTTTAGAGTAGGAATTCCGATATTGCTTATTTGAAATATAAATCAAATTATAGGCCTCTGTAATGGAACACGTTTGATCATTACCCAACTAGCAGCTAGAGTAGTTGAAGCCTAAATTATTACTGGGACCTATGTTGGAAAGAAAGTTTTCATTCCTAGAATTGTCCATACATTGGAAAATACAAAATGGCCGTTTATTCTCTATCGCTTATAGTTTCCAATCAAAGTTTGCTTCACCATGACAATTAACAAAAGTCAAGGACAGACTTTGGATCATGTCGTGTATATTTGCCTCGACCTGTGCTTTCCCATGGTCAACTCTCCGTAGCTATATCAAGAAGAACATCACACCGAGGTCTTAAAATGCTAATCAAATAGCAAGGCACAGAGGAAGTTGGCTATACCAAAAATATTGTTTTTTCATGAAATATTCGAAAATTTATAGCTAACTTTACTCTGTTTGAGTTGAATATTCTGGTTTAAAACCCCGCTAGAGAAGTTGGTCTCTGTGTAATTTACTGTATTGCGCTATATTTTCTGCTATGTAGTACAAAATTCTTCAAAATTACCAATCAATGGATTTTTCCCACAACAATGGTATTTCGACAATTTTGTTCTAAACATTGATCAATTGTTAGCACTAATACGGATTGGTCTTTGCAGTTAATTGCCAACAATACATGAGGCTCTTTTAAATGCTCGATTTTACCTTTATTGGAAAAATCATTCGACTTTTAGGCTACTCACGGAACTTTTTTTAAACTTCTATTATGAATTTACTTATACCGTGTTGTTATTTGCTTACTCTCTAATATAAGTTATCAACTTCTCTCATATTCCATTTTTTATTTAAGATTTTATAACGACCAGAAATTTTTTTACCTTGAAAATTCGACACTAATACGTTGACTGTAGAAGTGCCGAGCAATCGAATGCTGGAAATTCCAGATTGTTAGGGTAAAGAGGAAAATGAGGTAGAAGAAGAAACAGAAAACAACAGCACAGAATCTCACATTCACAATGGATCAAAATATAATATCAAATAATAGCATTTACACAAAGAAAGCTGTAATTGTCAATTTACATATAATATATCAGAGTGCAATCATTACAATAAACCGAACAGTTGTAACTTGTCCCCGACTACTATCAATACAATCCTAAATATACAACAGAACATACTCCATACGTCCCTGCCATCCAGCTCGTCTCCTGAGCTCCAGAACGTCCTAACCTAAAAATATGTAATACTCGGTCTGATCTGAGCATTACAATAAAGTAACACCCGAGTCAGGTTGAAAACCAGCGTGTGTAAGCCCATCTATATGAAATATTAAAATATAAAACTTCTTTAAAAAACTAGGGTAACTCGTTCATCACTACGAGTTTTATCTTGCTAAAGCCAAATAATTATTTCACAAAATAGATCTAAGTTCCGCTACTTAGTTTAAAAAAGGCCAAGTTCACTTAATTTATTCCATTCCAGCCTATTTTATTCTAAAATCAAATCTATAAAGAATATTGTAGTTACTAATCGAAGTGGTTCCGGATATTGCTGATATCTGACCCCAATCTCTTCGAATCCAATGCCATCTTTTAACCGAAGTTGTTTAAGTGAAGATAATTAAATTTAAACTTTTAGAATGTCATATTCACACAAAAATTCATCACAGATTTCAATTAAATAAATGATTCACATTACAGTTCAATCCAAAGCATTTCATATCGTAGAACACCATAAATTACATACGAGAGATATCAAACAATCCAAGGCATTCAATTCAAGTTTATCATTCATAAGCAAGATTAATTAGTTATACAATTCCTAATTAATTTAATTAAACACAAAATAAACAAATTACTTCTAAATCCTGCTTAATTAACATTAACTAAATATAGACCATTTATTATTATAATTAATTAATTATTGAAATTAATTAATTATCCATTAATTACCTAAGTCCTTAACTAATTTAAGATAAACCACATATCTTAATTAATTACTTAATTAAATTTTTATATAAATTAAAGGTTCGAAATTAATTTATTTTTAACATTCAAAATTACTTGAGACCTATTGATTAATTAAAGTTTAATACACTTATTTTAATCACTTACTTAATTACATCATTAAATTTCATTTAAAACACTTAGGAAGAAATTAAATAATTAACCTAGTATATAATTATTCAAAACCCAAAACAATTTCAAAATCATTTAACTTTAAATTTGGAGTTTTCTTTGAAAACTTGTTTAAGAAATTTTGTTTAAAACTTTGATCAATATTTTGCTTTGAAACTTTATACAACTCCTTTTGCTTTGAAAACTTTGTTTATAAGTTACTACCATTTTAAAAAATTAAGAAACCCGAGCCCAAGACCAAATTCCCCAAGCCAACACCCGATCCTTCTCTCTTCATCTTCTCTCTCGATAAAACTCGCGAACAGACCCGGGCTTGACCCGATGAAATCTCCTTCTTCCTCCGACTCTCTCGTCTTCCCTCCTCTATTACGAACATTACCCAAACGCCATGCACACGCATGCATCTTGCACACCCATCTGGTCATCTCCGACCATCGCTGCGACCTCCAGCAAGTCGTCGATGTTCCCCTTCGTCGACCCGACCACCCAAAACATCGATCGTGCCTGCCAATCAAAATTAAGCTAGACGAGCACTTCACGGAACCTAGACCTGATCGTCGAAATCACCTCGCGCCGCCCAAACCTTATCACCAGAACTCTCACCGCCACGTCTAACCCTTCATCACAAAAACAGGCTTCGTTTCCCCCACCTTTGATCGACTCTGATGCGACCATGATAACGCATTGCCCTCAAAAACAACGTCGACCAAAACAGGCTTCAAAACCCTAGATCATCATTGCCAGGCCACCATAGTAGTTTATAAATCCACTGATCATTTTTCCCTCAACCCCCATCACTCAAGCTTCCTCCAGCATCAAGCATAACCCCCAACCCCCATTCGATCGCTAAAAATCGACGAAAGTGCAAATTTCGTTCATCTCGCAAATTCTCATCAACCATAAACTTAAAAATCATGATATTATTATCAAAATTCATCATTTTTCAGTACGAATTTGAATCTATAATCAAAACACGAAATATATATAGGATCGATTTCACCCTAGAGGGGGGGTGAATAGGGTGATGGTATAAATTATAGAAATTAATCGCGAAAGCTTATAAAATAATTTCAACACATATCACAGAACAATAGCAGCACAGATAATAGCAGAATAATAAATGCAGAAATAGAACGACACCGAATTTACCCAGCTTCGGCAAAACCCTGCCTACGTGCTGCCCCCAAGGTTTCTACTAGAAATTAGATAGTCCCTCGCTTACACACGTAAACTCGCGACACCCGCTATCGACTAAATCTAACTCTACGCTCAAAACCCTGCCACAACTCAGCCACTGAGTTGCGAATTCTCAAGCTACGCCACGTAGCTTGTCCCCTAGTCACACGACTAGAAAAATAAAAGGTTTAAAAAAAAATACAAATTAAAAAACAATTTAAATATAAAATAGCCCTAATTTTAAATAAACTGAAGCCCAATCCCTTTCTTTGTTTAGCTGGCCCAAACTAGATTATCTCGGAGAAAAATTTGCCGGCCCTTTCTTCTTTGCGCTGCTTTTCTATGAAAAATAATGGCTTCGTTATTTTATTCCTTTGCTCCAAAATTAGGACTTCTCGTCCTTGATCCAAATTAGGGCTTTCGAAGAGCCGACTTTATATTGATCGATTCGGTGATTATTTACGTGTAGCCTTGATCGATTGTTTTCCTTGTTGCTCACTTCGGCGGCTTCGTTGATCGAATTCCTTCCTTGCTTCGGTATGTAATTATATGCTTTTGCTTTACTGATTTTATGCTTGCTTGAATTCGATACTTTTCCAATGATGATTTGTGGGTTTTTTATATAGGTCGAATTCCTATATTTGCGTTCGTATAAAATTGTTTGAATTTGTCAACTTATTTTCTCTGGCCGCTTGATTATGCTTGGATGCTTGAGATTTCACTGACTTATTCAAATTCGTATTTTCGATGCTTGCTTGGTTAACACAGTTTTAAATCAATTTCGTGGTCATCACGGTGTCGATTTTTGACTTCGTCAATACTGCATACGCGCTTGAATTTTTATCACTTGACTTATGTATATTTTCACGATTTCGACACTTCTTGGTTTTTGACTTCGAGCTTGTCTTTGATCCATTGTTTTTTCGGTGGAGAGTCTGATACATATTTTTTTATTGCTTGTCTGATTTATCATGTATCAGCTTGTACTTACTCGGTTTCAAGTATTGTCTTCATTGCATTCATATCTGCTGTCATTACTATATTGAGGTCACTTTACTTTGCTTATGCGATTGCATGACATGATAATGTCCACGGCCATCACCGTTGCAGTGATATTGTTTCTGGTCATTTCAATACTTCATGTATACTTCTGGTTGTGCTTGCCTTGGTTCACATGTGCACTGCCTGTTCATGTATGTTTGCATCGACTTGTTGCAGTACTTGAATTGAAACTGATGCATAGTGAATTGTTGTTGCATTGTCCACTTTGTTGTATATAGTGTTCACTGTGTGGTTTTTTTGTTCATAGCCACTTCATTGTTGAGGCTGTGTCACTGTTTTGTTTTCCCTGTTGCATATTCATTGTTTGCTGTAGATTGCATTAACCTGGTTCTTTTGAATGACCATTGATTTTATTTGAGCTGCATGCTCCAATGTGTACTTGTGTGCACCCCTTGTGTCTGAACCTTTTACCATATCATGCCGGTCTGAAGCTTTGCACATTTGATCCTTCTGTTCACCTGTATCATGCTTTGGCTTCACTGATGCTGCACTTGGTCTTTGTTCTCCTGCATGTAGTTGGTTGTTTGCATTCTCTTATGGTTTCAAACATGTGAGTTGTTTCAGTTATTGAGTTCTGGACTTGTATGTGGTCTGGAGCTCGAGTTCCATTCATTAGTAGCTTGGTTTGTGTTGTTTCTCTTGATTTAGTGCCTGATGCATACTGCCTGACTATTGTTGCTGTGATGATCATGTTTCTGGTTCAATGCTTGGTGCATTGTGTATTTGTTTTGGACTTGCAGTTTGAATTGCACTGAGTTGAGTCAAGTTTGCAGTGATGGCTTGACCTTTGCACTTTGTTTGTTATTTGGTGCCTTCTTGAATTTGTGTAGACTGTCCATTACACTTGAGTTGTGTTCGTGTTGTGATTTTGAATATATTGCATGTGAGTTGAACCCGTCTTTTTATTTGGGTTTGACCTGTGCTCACCTGTCCCTGTAACATTATCAAGTGTATATCGGTGTGCACGGCCTTATGGCATATACAGTGATACACTGTGTATGTCACAAGTTGTTCGTGTATAATGAATTCAAATATAAATGATGACGAATAACCCAAATAACTGAGGCAAACAATATTTTCGAAAAACATATTTTATTTTATATTGCAAAAATATTTCCTTTTCAATTTTACTGCGTTAGTGAATATTTTTGCAGATTGCTCAGATGCTGGATTCTATCTGGAATAAAGTTGAAGATAAATACGAGTGTGAGTGATATGTAGTGAGGTTAACTGTAAATGTAAAATTGTGATGTATTGTAATCAAAGTTGTATATTTATAGTGAGAGCTTGAAATTGTACTATTCAAAATTGTAATAAATATCTGTTTGAATAAAATATTCGTTTGAATTCAAATTCAGTGTTATTTATTTTACTAAGCAAATATTTATTTAATCTATGAAAAATAAAATAGTACATTAACAAATACATTTAAACAAATGTATATATATTTATTATCATCAAACAAAAATCATATAAGCGCATATTCAACAATCTCCCCCTTTTGATGATAACAAACATATATTTAAGATTTTGAATATGTTAAATGTATTTGATCATTGATATGCTCTAATTTGCTCCCCCTATTTAAATGCTTCCTCTCTACACAATACTCCCCCTACATATATGCATACAAATAAAAATATGCAAATGAGTCTAGATACAAATAGAAAATTATTTGACCTTTGCTTGATTTTATTTGACAAAATCCTTGATTTTATTTGACAAAATCTTAACCTTTCTCTCCCCTTTTTGTTATCAGCAAAAGAGTAATAGTACTAGAAAAGTAGAGATATAGTGATCGATATTAATTCAACATTAAAACTCAATTGAATTTAAATATTAAATTTCAATAAAAAATCAAACAAAAATCATAAATATTTTGTTAGGCGCATATTCCACTTTTAGAATGATGGAAATGATGTCATCATATAAAACCATACAGATGTGTCTATTCGTGGTAAGTTATATCAGGAATTTGAATATCTACTAACCATGCGTAACCGTTAGGACTTTTAAATGAGATTAGTAGTATTCCAATTTTATTTTTTAAAAATGAATTCAAGTATCTTCTAACCACGCATAACCGTGAGGACTTTTAAATGGGATTAGAATCAACTTGTTTATTTTAAAAATCAACTTTTGATATGCGTTCCATACATGCATAACCGTGAGGACTTTTAAATGAGCATGGAAGCACATAACAAATTCCAAGAAATTCACCCATGCATAACCGAGAGGACTTTTAAATGAGAGTGAATACTTTGGTATTTATTATTATTATTATTATTATTTTTTAAAAATGTAAAAATGAAAAACGAACGATTCCTGTTTAAAGTACTACTTATTGACAAACTATATAGAATTTTGATGAGTGATGGTTGTTAGAAATTTGATAGATATAGAGATGGTCATGGAATTTTTTACCAACAAAAAGTTTTGTAACTCTTGTTTAAATTTCTAAAGAAATTTATTAATTATACCGTCTCAAGTCATAATATTTGATCAATATTAACACTCATCACTTTTTCAATCCCTATTTTTCTTTTCGATAAACATTAGGGAGTCAGATTAGTCAAAATAGTCATTTAAAATCAAATTCAAAAATAATTATGAAACTAATTTTTCAAAAATGACTAATCTGAAAATATGGTCAAAAATGATTTTCTCCAGGGGGTTTTAAAAGAAAATTTTCTACTATTTGAAAATTATTTGAAATGAAGAATATGCAGATATTTTCTTTGAAAAACGATGCAGTTACTAAATGTCTCAAAAATCACGTTCAACTAGTAATTTTTCTATCAACTAGATTACCAGTGTAATCTGCATCTGAATTTCTCTTTCACTAAAAATCATCATTAATTGAATTTGATTGACCAAACCATGAAGTGTGCACCAAAAATTTCAAACTCAATTTTAACAGCAATTTAAATGATATTCTCTTGAATTTGAAATGAAGCCGTGTAAATAATCAGAAACCGTGAATATAGAGTAGCCGAATTATAACCAAATGTATTATTATCCAACAAAACACTATTTTTAATCCAAACTGATATATATGAAGTAATTCAAAGAATCTAGAGACTTTTATAGTGTTTTTGGCATAAGAATATAATTAGCCAACTATTTTGAATAAGTCAGAATCATCGTCTTTTCATCATCTCAATATTGACTGATTTTAATTCAGAATACGGTGCAGATTATCACATTTAATATATCGTTTAAAACATACCATTACCTGTTTTACCTTTACGTTATTTTTCGTTGTTGTCCGTTGTGATTCTGTCACTTTTATACTAGGCTAAGGAACTTAGCTTTGTCGCCCGTTGTGTTTCTAGAACGGCCAAAATCCAGAGAACACTATTGTTGTTCCTAAGCCTGCCACCACACCTACACAGTGAAAGATTTATGTGACCTATTTGTTTTTATAGGTCCATGGTTGTGAGTGGCAGAAAATTTTGAAAAACAATTTTGTAAAGACCCAAAACTATTTATAATTGTTCCCTTCGGCACCCAAATTTGTTTAACTTTGAGAGATTTTATATTTGTGCCTTTAGGAACCCAAATCGGTATAGTTTTCACATGTTTGGGCCTATACCAACAATTATTGTGATTGTGTCCATATTTTCTACAAATTGTGCACATAGAATTAACTTGATTAATATTGCTTTCAACAATTTTCGAATTATTATATCCAAGTCCTTGTCTAACCGTATTAACAGTTTGCTTTCCTAATAGCATATTCAACGATTTTTCACTTTTTGAAAATTTATCTAAAGTCGTTGACAATTGTTGGACTTGTGTTTTGAGAGATTCATTTTCTTTTAACAACTGTGTGCACTTTTTAATAGAATTCTCTCTCCTAGTATTTTCATTCTCTTTTAAAATCAGAATTTCATTTTCAAGTGATTTTATATTGATTTCTGATTTTTTAATTTCTTCTTCGAATGTTGGACACCTATCACACTTAGGGATCCTACCTTGATAGGTTTTAACTAATTGGTCAAGTTGTTTATTTAAATCTATCAAAGTGTCTTTTTGTGATTCAAGTTTAGCGTATTTTTCCCTAAGTCATTCAAAGCAGCCGTTTACTTCATGAAAATATATAAGTAATTCAGAGTGAGTAAGTTTTGATACCTCGCTTGGCTTGTCATCGTCACTATCAGTTATATTTCCTTGAAGGCACATATCTGCTTTCTCACTCTCACTGCTAGTACTTTTACCATTCTCATCCATTTCATCCCAAGTGGCTGCAAAACTTTTCTTTTTCTGTTTCTTTCCAAAGTCGCGTCAATTTCGAGGACAATTGGGCTTGATGTGTCCGGGTTGATTGCACTTATGACAGATGATCTCATGTTCTTCTGAGTAGTCAAGTGCTTTGCCTATTCTGCTTTTCAATTCCTGATTTCGAACTGGATTTCCGTATTTGCGATTCCACCTTTTGAATTTCTTTATTAGTAGCGCCAGCTCTGCTGCTCCATCATCATCATCGTTATCATCATCACTTTTGATTGTTCCTTTGAGTGCTATTGATTTCTTTCGAGTATCTCCTCCTTCACGCACTTCCTTGAATTTCATTTCTAGCTCATAAGTGGTGAGATTTCCAATGAGTTCTTCAACTTTCATTTGTTTTAAGTCTTTCGATTCTTGAATGGCAGTCACCTTTGCTTCAAATTTTCGTGGAAGGACTCTGAGGATTTTTCGGACTATCTCCAACTCTGTGTATGATTTTCCAAGAGCTTTTGATTTATATACGATATTGGAAAGTCGTCCATGCATCTCTTTAACATTTTCTTCCTTTGCCATTGTGAAGTTCTCGTATTCGCCGCTTAGCATGGCAAGGCGAGATTCTTTGACTTGAGATGTTCCTTCGTGACTTCTAGTGTATGCCATATTTCCTGCGCAGTTAGACAATGTGAGACCCGATTAAATTCAAATTGATCCAATGAACAGATAATAGAATTCATAGCTTTAGCATTAGTATTTTGTAATTTATTTTCTAGTTCTATCCATTGTTCCTTTGGTTTATCTACTTCCTGATCATCTACAGTTATAGTCGGTGTTCTATAACCTGTCTCAACAATATTCCAAGCGTCAATGGTTTTCAGAAAGATTTCCATCCTATTTTTCCAATAAGCATATTCACCATTGAACTTTGGTGGTCTAACTATGGATTGACCCTCAGCAAAAGCGGTATTAAAAGAAGCCATTAAAAATTCAATTTTTTAAAAACAAAAACTGATTTTTTTTTGAAAAAAAACGAATTTTTAAAACAAATGATGACTTCTATTCCTAGCTCTGATACCACTTGTAGGATCGATTTCACCCTAGAGGGGGGGTGAATAGGGTGATGGTATAAATTATAGAAATTAATCGCGGAAGCTAATAAAATAATTTCAACACAGATCACAGAACAATAGCAGCACAGATAATAGCAGAATAATAAATGCAGAAATAGAACGACACAGAATTTACCCAGCTTCGGCAAAACCCTGCCTACGTGCTGCCCCCAAGGTTTCTACTAGAAATTAGATAGTCCCTCGCTTACACACGTAAACTCGCGACACCCGCTATCGACTAAATCTAACACTACGCTCAAAACCCTGCCACAACTCAGCCACTGAGTTGCGAACTCTCAAGCTACGCCACGTAGCTTGTCCCCTAGTCACACAATTAGAAAAATAAACGGTTTAAAAAAGAAAATGCAAATTAAAAAACAATTTAAATATAAAATAGCCCTAATTTTAAATAAACTAAAGCCCAATCCCTTTCTTGTTTAGCCGGACCAAACTAGATTATCTCGGAGAAAAATTTGCCGGCCCTTTCTTCTTTGCGCTGCTTTTCTATGAAAAATAATGGCTTCATTATTTTATTCCTTTGCTCCAAAATTAGGGCTTCTTGTCCTTGATCCAAATTAGGGCTTTCGAAGAGCCGACTTTATGTTGATCGATTCGATGATTATTTGCGTGTAGCCTTGATCAATTGTTTTCCTTGTTGCTCACTTCGGCTTCTTCGTTGATCGAATTACTTCCTTGCTTCAGTATGTAATTATATGCTTTTGCTTTACTGATTTTATGCTTGCTTGAATTCGATACTTTTCCAATGATGATTTGTGGGTTTTTTATATAGGTCGAATTCCTATATTTGCGTTCGTATAAAATTGTTTGAATTTGTCAATTTATTTTCTCTGGCCGCTTGATTATGCTTGGATGCTTGAGATTTCACTGACTTATTCAAATTCGTATGTTCGATGCTTGCTTGGTTGACACGGTTTTAAATCAATTTCGTGGTCATCACGGTGTCGATTTTTGACTTCGTCAATACTGCATACGCACTTGAATTTTTATCACTTGACTTCTGTATATTTTCACGATTTCGACACTTCTTGTTTTTTGACTTCGAGCTTGTCTTTGATCCATTGTTTTTTTCGGTGGAGAGTTTGATACATATTTTTTTTTATTGCTTGTCTGATTTATCATGTATCAGCTTGTACTTACTCAGTTTCAAGTATTGTCTTCATTGCATTCATATCTGCTGTCATTACTATATTGAGGCCACTTTACTTTGTTTATGCGATTGCATGACATGATAATGTCCACGGCCATCACTGTTGCACTGATATTGTTTCTGGTCATTTCAATACTTCATGTATACTTCTGATTGTGCTTGCCTTGGTTCACATGTGCACCGCCTGTTCATGTATGTTTGCATCGACTTGTTGCAGTACTTGAATTGAAACTGATGCATAGTGAATTGTTGTTGCATTGTCCACTTTGCTGTATATAGTGTTCACTGTGTGGTTGTTTTGTTCATAGCCACTTCATTGTTGAGGCTGTGTCACTGTTTTGTGTTCCCTGTTGCATATTCATTGTTTGCTGTAGATTGCATTAACTTGGTTCTTTTGAATGACCATTGATTTTGTTTGAGCTGCATGCTCCAATGTATACTTGTGTGCACCCCTTGTGTCTGAACCTTTTACCATATCATGTCGGTCTGAAGCTTTGCACATTTGATCCTTCTGTTCACCTGTATCATGCTTTGGCTTCACTGATGCTGCACTTGGTCTTTGTTCTCCTGCATGTAGTTGGTTGTTTGCATTCTCTTGTAGTTTCAAACATGTGAGTTGTTTCAGTTATTGAGTTTTGGACTTGTATGTGGTCTGGAGCTCGAGTTCCATTCATTAGTAGCTTGGTTTGTGTTGTTTCTCTTGATTTAGTGCCTGATGCATACTGCCTGACCATTGTTGCTGTGATGATCATGTTTCTGGTTCAATGCTTGGTGCATTGTGTATTTGTTTTGGACTTGCAGTTTGAATTGCATTGAGTTGAGTCAAGTTTGCAGTGATGGCTTGACCTTTGCACTTTGTTTGTTATTTGGTGCCTTCTTGAATTTGTGTAGACTGTCCATTACACTTGACTTGAACCCAGTTTTACAACTTGGGTTTGACCTTGTGTTCGTGTCGTTATTTTAAATATATTGCACGTGAGTTGAACCCGGTTTTTTATTTGGGTTTGACCTGTGCTCACCTGTCTCTGTAACATTATCATGTGTATATCGGTGTGCACGGCCTTGTGGCATATACAGTGATACACTGTGTATGTCACAAGTTGTTCGTGTATGATGAATTCAAATATAAATGATGACGAACAGCCCAAATAACTGAGGCAAACAATATTTTCGAAAAACATATTTTATTTTATATTGCAAAAATGTTTCCTTTTCAATTTTACTGCGTTAGTGAATATTTTTGCAGATTGCTCATATGCTGGATTCTATCTGGAATAAAGTTGAAGATAAATACGAGTGTGAGTGATATGTAGTGAGGTTAACTGTAAATGTAAAATTGTGATGTATTGTAATCAAAGTTGTATATTTATAGTGAGAGCTTGAAATTGTACTATTCAAAATTGTAATAAATATTTGTTTGAATAAAATATTCGTTTGAATTCAAATTCAGTGTTATTTATTTTATTCAGCAAATATTTATTTAATCTATGAAAAATAAAATAGTACATTAACAAATACATTTAAACGAATGTATATATGTTTATTATCATCAAACAAAAATCATATAAGCGCATATTCAACAATATAGATAATCGATTTTTCTGATTTAAATGATTTTGACTATTATTCTTGTTTCCAGTAATCTACTTACTAATTGTACATAAAAATGTTTTTAAAAATAGAATCTGGTTTATACTAACATATTTCTTTTAAGGGTCATAACCTAAAAGAGATTTGGAAAAGAGAATTTGATTTTTGAACTTGTTTAGCCTGTTGAATCAAAACAAAGGCAAGTATATTCATATACACAGACATGCATAGATATACACTTTAAAATTTAAACTTTTTAACCCTTTACTCTTTTATTTTAAAATTTTAAATCACTTTAAAAATCTACATAATATTATCAAAATAGTTTTTATAAAAATACTTTTTATAACTTGATATTTCAACAAGTCCATCCTTGTTCTCACAGAAATTCGGTCATACGTTGATCAGGCATAGGACTGAAAATCTACAAGTACATAGCAGGCCCGTTTTCAACATCCAGTGAAAATACTTAGAAAACATTTTGTAAAAATATAGAAAACATTTTTGGTGAGAATGCTCTGGAAATCATCACCCCCTCCATTGGCTAGTTATCCCGATGGTACGTCGCCATCCCGGCAAAATCCATACAAAACTATAGGCATCTGCGCCCCTCGATTACAACATGGAACTGCCACAGATCGTAGCTACACCCAGTTTTACGTTTCTATCACGGCCAAAACCATGTAACAATAGACATCAGTGCCCTCGAATTTTGCTGCCAAATAAAACTTCACTACATAGACCACATAGATCGTAGACTACATCAGTCGAGTCCCAATGTAGCCTGTAGGCACTCACTGCCACACGACTTTCGCTATGTCTTCATAGATCTCAGTCTACCGATGTTACATCGCTCTTCCAGTGAAATCAAACGTAGAATTTAGGTAACCACTGCCCCTCGACTTCCGCTATGGTGTGAAGTAGATCGCAGTTACATGGAGTTACACTTTCGTCATAGCATAACCCCAGTGTCTCTGTAGGCATCAGCGCCCTCGACTTTTGCAACCCCAACCATAATCCTAAGGAGCTTCAGTTTGTCCGGACATCCTCTTAGGATCAAATTTAGAACCTCCCCTTAAGACTCAAGGAAGAACCACCCCGTGGATCTGCTACTAAGTTTCAATTCTAAATAGAAGCGCCTTTTACCCGACAGCATTCTCAAAACATTTTATACTATACACATATAGTATCTTTCAAAACATACACTTTATATGTATCACATATAAGTCCCATTTACACAAAATCGATATGTCAAAATCGATAATTCTCAAACTTCACTTTCCAAATTTCCAAAATTTGCTTTCTTCCCAAAACCAAAAGCCTTTCAAAATCAGTGGGTTCCAAAAATCTTTCTCATAAAATCATTTATATATATATATTTATACTTTTAACTAGAACAAAATAATTTTTTATGTTAGCACCAGAAATGGTCACTAATACCCTTGACAAAGATTATGTAGAAAGATTAATGAAGAAAATAAATTAAAACAGAGGACTGTATGCCAAATTAACTGCAAAAACAAGAACATTGGATTATAGTGTTTCGGCGTAACTGCTTACGTCCACTTTGAGCTTTGATCTTTATTTCTTTCACAAATGATTGAATGTAGATACAATCCGTGCAATAATGACTTGAATACAAGTACTAACTGAAAAAAACGAGTCTTCAAAATTGCAGAGTCTCCGCAGTGTTCTCAAAAAAAGGTCCATTTCACTGTGCCCCTGCCCTTCTATTTATAGGCGAAGATAGACTGGACTTCCTATGTGGGCCCAGGAACAAGGTACTTCGGCTTATAGTAAGTAGCTTCTGCACACCAAGCCAGGGATGCTGAACAGCAGTTGCCGAGCGAGGGATGCCGAACGACAGTTGCCGAGCGAGGGATGCCGGTCGAGAACTATCTGCAGTGATCATCAAGTGAGTAGAGGTAAAGTTCTGACGCCCTTAGTTTGTTGTGGGCTTGACCACTTGTTAACTCCTTTAGTGTGTGTCGAGCCAGGGATGTCGAATGGAAGTTTGAAGCAGAGAATGCCAAATGATGTGCGCATGCCGAACGACAAAACCATATGCCGAGCCACATATCCAGGCCGAACGATATTCGTATGCCGAACGATGTATGCATCCAGGCCGAACGAGGCCTGTATGCCGACCGAGGCCTGTATGTCGGGTGATGTACTTGTGTTGAGAGAGGCTCTTAGGCTGAGCGGCATGCCTACGCCGAGCAAGGCCCTTAATGGCGAGTGAGGGATAAATGCCGAGCGGCATGATCTGGCCAAATGACATTTGGGCTGAGCGGCATGCCTATGCCGAGCGACCAAGTGCCGAGCCACCCTAGCCGAGCACTGGTGGTTGAATGAGGGATGCCGAACGGTGGCACTTAGGTCAATAACCGGTACCTCATACCCAAGACAAGTTACTGGGTAACATCTGCCCCCCAAAGCATATCGGGTGAATTAGCAGATGCGCTTTGAACCACGAGCACTCCATTTCTTCCTTTAAGCCCTTGCTCTACCCTCTCAATAGTGGATTCTTACGATCTCCTAAATGCTGAGCGAGGGATGAATGTCGAGCAGGGGCTGAATGTCGAGCGGGGCCTGAATGCTGAACCATTAAGATATCTTGACTGGTTCCACTAGTTGAGGCCTGTTCACCTCCCCTCTTTCCTATATAAACTGAAACTTCTCTTCTTTTCTTTCTTACTTTCACTTCGACTCTACAGGAACTCGTGACTTTCCTACGAACGTTGACTATCTTCGCAACCCTTCTTCCTTACTCCGAATTTAGCATGCCTTCCCTATAGTTCTTTCCTAAGCCGAGTTTAAACGATTTTCGACCTCGAACCTAATCAGATCCTAAAGTTTCGAACACTCCCTTAGGTAATAACCTCTCATTCAAATGTTTTTTTTTCAAACTAGGAGGTCTTAGTATAAAATTCGAATTAGCGAAACTTCTTCAGATTATGGATGGTAGAATCAGGTAGATGTGGAATACAAATCGAGGAGGTTTGAATACACCTTAGGGTTGGAACTCGATGCAACTTTAACCGATTTTGGGTTTTGGCGAAACTTAGAGGAGAAGGAAAGCTGACCGGTGGTTTCTAGGTTGTAGGATCCTGTTGGGTCATCGAGCATGGGATTTAGGTTGCTGAAGTGTAACCAGAATGTTGATCGAGGTCGGTTGGTAACCCAGGTGCGAGGAAGAGGTGAGGGTCTAGGTAGGTGTGTGAAAACAGGCCAAGTTGGAAATAGGTGGTTCGTTGGTCATTATGCGAGAATGATGTTAGAGAGTCAGGTGGCCAATGGGTCGACCTTGTGTGGTGTTGAGAGTGTGTCGGTGAGGAAAGTGAGTGGGTCGGCTAACATGCGTTGAGAGCCATGGCATGGAGAGCCGTTCGACATTGCGAGTCATCTGGCCTTGAAGGCTATTCGGCATTGAGTGTCGATTGACATTGAGGGCCGTTCGGCATTGATGGCCGTTCGACATTGAGAGCCGTTCGACATTGAGGGTCGTTCGACATTGATTTTCGTTCGGCCTTGAGCCTATAAGTAAACAATGTTAGTCATTATCATTCTGCCTTGACCGCAATGCATGTCAGGTTCAACTACCTCCCACGCCTAATCGCAGGACAAAGAACAAGAAATAGAACTCAAGCAAACAAGCATATCGAACTGATTTGGACTGATAACTCCGCAATTTCAACAACTATAAACCTGAGTCTAACTTGACTAAAACAAACAATAGCCTTCCACATATAGTGTCGATGCCGAGTCCAAAATTGAAATCATCATATAAAAAACTCTCGGAGATGGTCAGCGATGATGGTCTTCGAAAATGATAGTTCGAAGCCTAACTTTATTTTATCATCTTGATGACTTTTAATTCTTTGACACTTATACTCGAACAATTACACTAGTTCACACACCACACGGGGGAATATTTTTGTTGTTATGTTTATTGTTGATCATTTTTCAAGTATAGTTTAAACAGGTGTTTCATCAGATCCAACACTCATTAGTGATGTCTAGAAAACCCAGTTCCCCTACAGTCTCGGATAAACCCGAGCCAATTTCTCAACAGGAAATGGTTAGAACCTCAAATCCATCAACAACCCCTATACAAGATATTCCGAGTCCCACGATTGCATCCGCCGACTTGGCTCCCGATGCCTTAGATGCAGCGATCTTTCTAAACAATCCGGTCGATTCTCAAGCTTTGAGAACTAACGAAAGCGCTCTTCATCGCATATGCTCAATACATGGAATTCGTTTCGATGATGTACTGGTCCCATCAGAGCAAGATCATCCTCACTTACCCCCAGTTGGGTATACGACCTGCAATAAATTTATGTGGTGGGTCGGTAGCGTGCCACCATTCAACTCCTTCCTGCGTGATGTGCTGCAATATGTGGAGATCGCCCCATCATAGCTACATCCCAACAACCATGTGTTTTTATACGGCACGTTTATTCTCTTCATGAGCATTCTACTTAGGCTCCCCACTCCTGGCGACTTCGCTATATTTATCGTGTCAAGAGGCGGTCTGACAGCCCGTCTTTCATATTCCTTGAGCTGCACAACTAGTGCCAAATCCTTACGGGGCGTGGAGCAAATTCGCCAACTACAAGCAAGAATGGTTTTACGTTAGCAGCCCCTCTGGTTTCGCGAGGAGATGGCTGCAAGGGAGTAAGTTCCTTGTCTAGGTTAACAGTCGTATGTGCCAGGAAATGTATTCTTCCTAAACCTTTTCTCGATTTCTACAGGTGTCATCCCGCGTCCCGAATGTTCTGGGTATTCTGAGGCCGTTGAAGCTATCCGAGCTGCCCCCGTAGGAGACCGGGACATTAGTTCTATTATTTCAAATGATTCACTCTCGAAATTTGAGCTTTTGGTGGAAGGTCGCCGAATAAGTCTTCCTCACGGTGTCACCTCATCTGTACCTGCTTTGGAGAAAGGCAAAAGTCACGTCGGGCCTTCATCACGTGGTGCCCCTGACACACCTGAGGAGGGGGGGATTAGAGAAGCTAAAGTGCCCGAAGTACTAGGTGATAATGTTAGTCCCGTTCGGGATCCGGTGGTTGAGGTTCACAATATCGAAGTAACGCTTCCCCCTACGAAGGGTAAGAAGAAATTGGCTTACAAGCTGAGGAAGAAGGCAGTGAGTGGAAACTCTAAGGTCACAATCACCCCAGTGGAGAAAGAGCCTTCTCCTCAGCACTTGGAGAGTTCTTGAAAGGCTTGTCGGACCTCACTATTCCTGATGATTTGCTTAGTTGTGGTTTCAATGATCCGGAAGCCCTTAAGCTTCATTTGCCCACGAGAAGCGATGCAGGAGCTCAAGCCCACAACCAAGGAGAAAAAACTCCTTTAAGTAAAGATAAAGAAGCTGGTCCGTCGGAGGGAAACACTAGGACACACACTGACATGTACACTTCGCTTTGCACTTAAATTTTAGCCATCACTCTATTTTTTGCTAACTTGTCATCATTCAATTTCTACGCTGGTGATATGGGGCATACCCACGGTGTAATGACTGACTCGACCTTCAAAAATCAACACCTGAATACATCATCATCCGTATTCGAATGCCGCAGATTCAAACGACAAATCTGATTCGCTGAAGCTTGTAACACGTTAAGCACAACAACACAGCGAACAAGAAATGAATATATCACTGATATATAACAGTTGATTACAACAATGATACAACAAATGAACAACATCATAGATCTATACAATAGCGGAAAGAACAGCAGCGGAAAAGTTATCTTTATAGACTCCAAGAGAAAGAGAGAACCAATTGAATGCAACACTATAGCCAAAGCTCCAAACCAGAAGCTCGAACTAGTATCACATTGTATTAAGCAAGTCCGTTCATGAATGCGATTGCCGAAATCCAAAGATTGAAGAAGATTGCCAAAGACTGAAGGCTAGCGAATGTACATCTACTAGCTGATTATCTGAAAATATGACTCTAGGCTTCTCGTGTGGAAAATTGTGGGCATCCAAAGTTTAGAAAGGGAACAATAAACTTTAGGTCAGTCATGGGTCTGGTTTGAGAAAACAAAAACAGTTTATCTTGAACAAAAACAACAACAAAAATGTAAAATTTGAAATCCGCAATGCTTTTTGGAAAAATGAAACTACCATAAGGCCTTCCGGACACACACAATGCAGTCGCACACTTGGGGGGAGATTTCTCCTTATGATAATTAAACATGCTTGATACACAAAATCCTTTTTGATATTATTATTATTAATGCATAGTGCAGAATATCTTTCGAAAGTATAATATTAATCTTAGCCAACATAGGTACCATTATATTATGCTTGCTATAGCTACCATTTAAGAATGGCAGGTTATACAACTGCAATCGTAAAGGGCTCATATTGGATGATTGGATTTCCAACAAATGGTCAGGCTAAGGAACTTCCTATGCCACATGGGTATGCCTCTGGAGGGATGCCCCAAGAACTTAACCAACTCTCTGCTAACACAAGGCTGGACTACCATTGTAACTAGGTAACTACTGACACAAGTATGCCATCCCCCGGTTGTAACCGACCTTTATCCGGGGACCCAACAACAATAACCACAAAGCACAAATTTGCAGTAACCACATAAGTTAAGTATCTGGGCTCCATACAATGATACCACTTTTATCCAGAAGGAAATGAACATACCCTAAGGGGTGCTACCCCCAATAACCTTGCTGCATCCTTCCTGTTTCGACTATTTTCAGTTTGTGAGGCTCGACGAGGTCTCGTCCACAAAGCTACGCTTTTCACAAAAGCCATGCTTCGATCAACAAATGATCAGCATCACTTAGCATGCCACATTACCAAACTGGGAATGTATCGCTAGTAACATCAACTACATAACCTCTGAGTTCGTACGTCTCAGAGAAGCATGTTAAGCTAAGAGAATAAATTCTCTGCCACTAAACAAAAATGTATTTGATAGAAACCAGTTTTACATATCAAAGTGTAATGTCAGACATACATCCATACAAGTCTGCTCCGGGTTCGAACAGAACCGAAGGCACTTCAAAGAAGCCCTTGCAATCTGGGTATTCACAATCCCGATGGGACTCCCCATCATATATGGAGATCTCTATACCTACGTGACTCAGTGCAGAGACATTCAGCTGGTAATCCTTTCATTCTCGAAAATACCCGGTCTTCACCACCGGTATTCGAATGCTATCCAATTCGTCGTATCATAATTCAGAATGGGTTTTCTGACATAAAGTCCTCTCCCAGCTAAACTGAATAATGAGCGCTTAATTTGAAAACCATATGGATATATTGGGATCTTGGTTAAGTCACAACTTAAAGCCCAAAACCTTTCTTTTGAATGGTTTAAACAAATTTCCACTTTTAATCTTTTAAACAAAAAGATTTACTTCACTTTGAAAACAAAGTTCACCAATCTTTCACAAAGAGTCATTCATAGCTTTCAAAACTATTTACAATTCAAATCACACAACTTGAAATCTTTTAAACAAAAACTATACAAATTTCTGTTATATGAAAGCGATTGTCATTTGAAAACAAATGCTTTTCGTTTCGGAAAAATCTGACCTAATATGCGCAAGTTATAGCCTTTAAAGTATAAACTTGGATTAAATTTAAATTTCCAAAATAATACTTTTAAAATGGTTAAAAATCCATATATATTATTGTATAACTTGCATACCCTTTCAAACCAAAGTTTCCAAATAATTTCAAAACTTAAAACAAGATATATTCTATTCAAACTAAATTCAATTTCAAATTTCCATTTTAAAATCTTTTCATATTCAACCCAATTCCATTTCAAACATCATTTTGGATTCAAAATTCAATTCTTTAAAATCATTTTATAACATTAAATTCAAATATCTATGACTTAACCAATTTCCTCATGCAATCCATATTTTTGTATGTGTGTGTGGTGTAGTCCAGGGGTTTTACACAATAGTGCAACATCATCAATCATTACAGATTCAAGCACAGCAATATCGATAAGCGATATAATCCTATAACGTTATCTTCATTCACAGATTCATAGATTAATAATATAAATTCATCACAGATAAATAAATTACATTCATCACAACTCAAATAAAAAACAATTCATATCATAGAGCATCACACATCAGGGATATCAAACAATTCAAAGCATTCCATACAATCCAAACATCCAGAAGCAAGATCAATTGATCACCCGATTAATTTAAATCAGATTAATTACTTATGAATAAATTACTAATACTGGTTAATTAATTATTAAGTAATTACAAACCATTTTAATTAATTATCCTTTAATCATTTATTAATTTACCTTTAATAATAAATTAGTTAACCTTTAATTATTGAATTATTAACCTTTTAACCATTTAATTATTCTTTAATTTATCAACCTTTTCATCATTTAATTAATCAACCTTAATAAATCAATCAATCTTAATGATTATCCTTAATTACATTAATTGAATAACCCTTAATTAATTACCATTTAATTAATTAATAAGTGATTATCCTAATCACTTATATTAATAAATCGCAAATTAATTACATCAAGTAATTATCCTTTAATCACTTGATTAATCAACTTTAATCATTAATTAATTACTTTTAATTAAGTAAATATCTTTAAGTAATTAATTACCTTTAGTTACTTTTATTATTTAATCATAATTGATCTTTAATTAATCACATAAATCAATTCTCAACTAATTATCCTTAATTAGTTAATCAGCCTTTAATTTAATTACCTTAAGTAATTATCCTTTAATTAATTACATTAATTAATCAATCATTGATTAATTAAGTAATTGTCATTTAATTAATTATTCTTAATTAATTACAATATTAAGTTTATTTAAAATAAACTTTTAAAAACAAAGTTATATATGCTAAACACATTTAAACTTAGTTTATATTTTATTTTAAAATCTCTAATTAATCTCAAACATAAAAAACATTTATTATTTAGAAAAGAAGAATGTTAAAAACTTATTTGAGTAAACTTAATTTGGTTTTAAAATTTTGAAACTTCTTATATATCTTAAAACTTGATATCATAAAAACCCGAGCCAAATGATCAAAAATCACGAGCTCGAACCCGAGTCAACATACCAAAATCCCGAGCCAAACTTAAGTTTTCCTGAGTAAATTTTTTTCTTTTTACCTTGTTTTTAATTTAAATTTTTTAAACCCACAGACGTTCTTTCGAACATCAACCCGAGCCATCAACTAGTTTTCTCGAGCATAAACCCGAGACATCTTCTTCCTCTCAGCATCAAACCAAACCCGATACACACTGACACCATGTGCTCCTACACCAGTGATCATGGCAGCTTCCACCATCGATGCTATCGCCGACATGTCGACGTTTATCTACCTTAACAATCTGGCCACTCAGTGCCGAGAATCGAACTCAAAATCAAATTTGAGCAACCTCACATCCACCTGGAACGCAATTAATCACCCAAAATTTCCTCGATACGCTCACCCTGTCCACCGGACGCCACAAGACCCCAGTCTCAGCTGCTCCAATAACCCACGAACCTTTTCCACTTGGTCCAGTGCAACTCGATGCGACGACGATGTCGAAATCGATTCGAGAACAATGCCGACAAAAACTGGCATAAAACCCTACTTCGACCTCGCACGGCCACCATGACATTCGAGTAACTCAAACCACATTTTTTTGATGATCCCCAAAACCCTAGCCTCCTTCAACCCTGATCACGACGATCATTACCTCGCCATTCGACGAGAATTGATGAAAATGTATTTTTTGTTCATTTCACAAATTCGCCCTCAAATCAAAACTAAAAATTTTGAAACTATTTTTAAAAATCATAGTTTTTGATTACAAAGCAGATTATATAAATGAATCAACAAATCATCTAAGTCGAATTTGGTCATACTTTTGAATTTGACTGTAAATTTTATTTCCTGTCCAAATTTTCTTCAAATTTAAATCTTAAAAATATTTTTAAAAGTTAGATCTTGGTTATACAAACGAGTTTCATTCAGATCTTAAAGCCTAACATGGACTACAGAAGAAGGATTTGATTATTTTTGAAACAGGTTTGAAGCCTATAAAACTTATAACAGAGGAACATATGTCTGCTTCCAGACATGCACAATCACATCCATACACACACACACACACACACATACACGTACATATTTGTATACATACAAGCAATTTTCATCTTTACTTCAAGCATGATTACTTAACAGGTTAAAATCCGGGTTTGAAAGAGTTTACTCACCTAGATTAAGAAGACAAAGAGGCTATGAAAACCTAGAACTTGATATTTGAAAATCTGGAAATCTATTCCCTTGAGTTCGATTTTAAGATTATCTGAGTTGAATGCTTGATATTGCTTAGTTGAATTTTGATTTGAACTTGAAATATGGAATTCTTTATCTTTGCTTTGCTTGTTACAACGAAATTGAATCTTGCATGCTCTTGTTTTCTTGTTTTCATTTAGTTAAAACTGAAGTTGAACTTTGAATTGTTCAGTTTGATCATTGAGATGATCTGCTGCCAGACTTTGATATTTGAACTGCTTTGCATTGCATTTATCAAGTTTGAAGATGTTTGCTTTGATCAGGTTTTAATTTTGATTGCTTTTGTTTTTCAGGTTGAAGATTGATTCAGATTTTCATTTACAGGTTTTATTTTGTTTTGAATTCCTTTTCCTATGTTTGGTTTGAAGAATGTTTGAAAAGGTGAAGATAAATGATCAGCCGTTTTAACAAATTCTCATCTGTATACATTTCAATTTCAAGAGAAAAATTGATTTTGCCACTTGTTTATTGAACTTACACATGTAGTTCCATGACCTATTTCTTTTACACTTGTTTATAACAAATAAATTTATGTTTAGCCCTTTGTTTCAATTAATTTATAATTTATGTTTTAAACCCTTTCTTTTTATAATTTGTGAATCATATTTTATGTTTTACACATTAATTTATGAATTATATCTTTATATGTTTATATTTACATATGTGTTATGTATTTCAAATTTTATACTTATACATTCAAAAGATATATACATATCAAAGCTTAATATTTATTTACTTGCTATATTTATTTTCAAGTATATAAAAGAAAAGTATTAAATCTAGTTAAATTTTAAGATTATTTATTTTGAATTTCCAAATCCAATTCTATTTTACCATATGTCTAAAATATTTACATATGTACAATGCATGTATTTATATATATATATATATACATATATATTTATATTATTTTCCAAAAATTTTATTCTTGAATTTCAAAAACGAAAATTCTATTTATAACCATATTTATATAAACAAACACATTTCACCATATATTTTCTGGAAAAATTCCATATTAATTTATCAACTAATTCACAATTAAATCCAAAAATTATATTAATTACCAATTTTAATTTGACCTAAAAACCGGGAATGTTACACACGGGTCATCTATCTTTCATCATTCTGGCTGAAATTCGGGCTCTGGCAAACGCCGGGATTGAGATGACACGGACGATCGAGACTATCGCCCCCAAGAATCATCTTATCGAAGAAAAACATACAGCCAGTCCTCCTACTCTAGCGATCCTCCTTCTCAATTAGAGCAAGGCAAGGAGAAGTCTACGCATAAGGGGTCCCAGCCTGAGGCCTACCGAGATCAAAAATTCTGGTTCATCAAGTATCAGGCAATCCCGGGAACTCCACAAAACATTTGTAGTCTCTGGGAAAACTCCGCCCGCTCCTATACATGATCCGTCGATAGTGGAAAGACTTATCGAGCTCAAGGCCACATTCCCAAAAGTATGCTTCGATGGTTTGAAATTTCTCCCGGCGGTTCGTCACATTCCGGGACACGACAAATAAAGCACCATTGCTTGTAACAAGGACGTTTACATTTAACTTGAAGCATTTGTCCATTTAGCTGAAAAAGTCTCGGAAGTCTCTATTGAGCGTCAACACGAAATCGATCGCGTGAAGCTCGAAGCTATTCACGACAAAGACATCATTAAAGATCAAGATGAGGAGCTCTCTTCATAGAAATCTTAGCTCGAAGCTGCCCAAAAAAGTGCTAAAGATACAGCGGAGGCCGTTAATCGTCTGGAGGCGACATATAAGAAAGAAATTGACGAAGCAGTTCAATGCTACGGGGACTTAGCTTTAGAGAAAGATTCCATTCAGAAGGAGTGGGATGAATTCGCTCAGCGAGTCAAAGAGTTGGAAGAGCTACTTCTCAAAGAGAGTGAGGAAAAAAATGTTGCTCAGGAAGAGTCATAACGGTATTGCGATGAGATTGTTGCTACGCGACTCCTGAAGACAAAGCTCGACGACGAGCTCTCTAAAGTTGAGATGCTGAAGGATGAGGCCTGTGAGGAGGGCAAAAGAATAGCATTCAAAGAGATTGATTCTCTCCTTGAGGTGGCTACGGAGGCTGGCAGGGTGGAGATCAAGTGCTTGTTCGACCCGCTTATAGCAGAATACAATGCCCTGTCCTCATGCATCGGGACTTAACTTTTCTTGGTGAGGGTTACCTCAAAACTCTAGCCGAGGCATTGGAAACAATGATAAAGATTAGGAAGGTTGAGTCGGGCATTGAAGAGGTTGATGAGGAGGCTTTAGTAAAGAAATTTCTCAGAGGGGATGAGCCTTGAGACTAGTCTGCAGCGAAGGCTCTCTATAGGAAAGATTCCTCCTCATCAAAAGGGAAGAAGGACATCGCCGATCCGTTTTGAACTGAGTCTCCAGTTCCTTCCCCTGCTCAATCGACCAGTCGGCCAGTTCTTGATCCGTTCGAACATCACGTTGGTTATAACCCAAAAGACCCTGGCCTTGACATTCATGTTCTATCCCCCATTCCAGAGGGTGAGACTTCCCGAACGGTTGAGAGTCATTGAGAAACCGGTACATAACTTTTCTTTTTAAAGTTCAAAGAGCCGTCGTTTTCGACGAGAGGTTATTATATTCTAACGTTTGTCTCTTATGATTTTTCGTAGGCCATTCTGATCCTGAACCGACTCCAAGGATCATTACGCCATAGAGGAGAAGGAGAAGATGAATGGGGCTATTCAAGTGGGAGGGACTCCCGGTCTTGATGCTCAAGTGATTGAGGCGCTTGACAAGGACAAGTCTGAAATTTCATCTTCCATCGAAGAAAGTTATGAAGTTGAGATTATGGGCGCCTCCAAACACACTTCAAAATTGAGCATGAAGGAGCAGCTTGCGGAAGAGAAAAAGAAGAAAGGTGAGATCAAGGTCGAACCCCGAGCAGTGGGGCTCGATGACCCTTTGAACAGGCCTTTGAAGGTCATTCTCCTTGGTGGGTCCAGGCCATTAGAGGTCCCTCTTCCCTCCTCAGAAGTTACTTCCCTGTCAAGCGAAGTGTTCAAGCGAAAACACATGGGGGAGGAGTCATCTAAGAAAACATGGAAGGAAAAGAAACCAAATAAGTAGTTGCTACACCCGTTCGACGAGAGTTTGCCTAGTTTTATGTAATTATTTTTATTTATTTTCAAGGTCAATGTAAATAGACTTTTGACTCCGATTTTTGAAGGGATTATTGTGGAACCTCATTTTGGATTGATAAATAAAATTTAGTTTTTTTGTCTTTCAAACGATTTTTATTGTTCAACTTACTGTCTAACTTGTTACCATAACTGGACATTTGGTGAGTTACCTAAGCTCCAGTTTACCTCCATGTGACTCAAATTTTTTTGAGAATCATAAATCCTCTGTTACATGATTTGGGTACTTAGAATATATTTTGTCCGCACTCTGGAAACTCAGAGTACTCCAGTCCGCACTCTGGGGACTTGGAGATTTTAAGTCATTTATACCGAGTCCGCACTCTGGGGACTTAGAGTACTCCAGTCCGCACTCCTAGGACTTGGAGATTTTAAGTCATTTATACTCTAGTCCGCATTCTGGGGACTTAGAGTACTCCAGTCCGCACTCTGGGGACTTGGAGATTTTAAGTTGTTTATATTCTAGTCCGCACTCTGCGAACTTAGATTACTCCAGTCCGCACTCCGGGGACTTGGAGATTTCAAGTCGTTTATACTCTAGTCCGCACTCTGGGGACATAGAGTACTCCAGTCCGCACTCCAGCGACTTGGAGATTCTTAGTCATTTATACTCTGGTCCACACTTTGGGGACTTAGAGTACTCCAGTCCACACTCCGGGGACTTGGAGATTCATAGTCGTTTATACTCTGGTCCGCACTCTGGGGACTCAGAGAACTCTAGTCCCCACTCTGGGGACTTGGAGATTTTAAGTCGTTTATACTCGATTCCGCACTCAAGGAACTTAGAGTACTCCAGTTCGCACTTCGAGCACTTGGAGATTTTAAGTCGTTTATACTCTAGTACACACTCCGAGGACTTAGAGTACTCCAGTCCGCACTCAAGGGACTTGGAGATTTTTAATGTTCATGCGTGTTCGTACGTCAGACAAAATAATATAACTCTATTTTTTTCCATAGAATTATCATAAACGGAAACATCAATAGTACATGGAAAAGATGGCTTCAAGCCTTTATTAATGAAAACAAACTAAATTGTCTTATTACATGCCGAAAATTAAGAGTCAACGAAATAAAAAATACTGGAAATAATTGCAACAAAGATACGAAAGAAATAGACTAAGTATAATAATGTTGTCGATGCTCACTATTCCTTGCTCGGAGGAGTGTCATGCCATCAACGGTCGCTAGCTTGAAAGTTCCCTCTCCAAGCCTCCGTTCAATGATGTATGGACCTTCCCATGTGGGATTCATGTGCGATGGGACTGTGAAAACTCGTTTCAAAACGAGATTGCCCACATCAAAGGTTCTTGGTCGGAGTTTTTCATTATAATATCGAGCTACTTGGTGTCTATATGCAGCCGTCCTTAAATCAGCTTCTTCACGTTTTTCATCAACGAAGTCCAGTGGTTCTAATAAAAGATCCCGATTCGTCTCAGGGTCATAATGAGTTACTCGATGTGAAGGAATTTCAATTTCCACAGGTATAACAACCTCCATACCATATGCTAATGCGAATGGAGTGTGGCCAGTCATGGACTTGTGGGTAGTTCTGTAAGCTCAAAGTGCTGTTGGAAGTTCATCCACCCACTTGCCTCTATACTTTTGCAAATGCCTTTTCAATATGGACTTGATTATTTTGTTCACGGCTTCTACTTGTCCATTGGCCTTTGGATGAGCAACTACTGCAAATCTTTTTTCAATGCCATACTTTTAACAAAATTCTTTGAACTCCCTACTTTCGAATTAAGTTCCGTTGTCTGTAATGATAGTTCGCGGGAGGCCAAAACGGCATATAATGTTTCGTACAACAAAATTAATGACCTTCTTGGTGGTGATTGTGGCTAAGGGCTCTGCTTCTGCCTGCTTGGTAAAGTAATCGACCGTAACTATTGCGTATTATGCACCACCTTTGGATATGGGCAGAGAATCGATTATATCGATCCCTTATATTGCAAAGGCCAGGGACTAACCGTTTGTGTGAGTTCCGTCGACGGAGCTCTCAAGATTTTTGCATACTTCTGGCATTTGTCACATATCCTTACGTAGTCTGCAGCATTCCGGTTTATAGTTGGCCAATAGTATCCATAGCGGAGGATTTTCTTTGCTAACATCTGCCCCTAATATGGTCACCACATTCTCCTTCGAGGACTTCCTTTAGGACTCATCTTATCTTATTATGAGTAATGGAGCAGAGTAAGGGGGCCGAAAATCCCTTTTGATACATTATTCCGTCTTACATTACATATCGGGAAGCTTTACGAATGATTTTCCGTCTTTCATTCTTTCTTTCGGGCAAGACCCCGTGTAGAAAGTATTGCTTAAATGGGGTCATCCATGATTCCTTCTCGATTTCAGTTTCTAACACAAAATCTATCTATATTATGTTCATACTATGAGCATGTAAGGTTTCCACAGGAACCAATCCCATTTGTTGTACATCGCCTGTACTTGCAAATTTTGCCAATGAATCGGCTTCTCTATTTTGTTTACGCGGGACATGCAAAGTACCATAATATTCTAGATCTGCTAGCAGCTCTTGAACCCGTGAAAGGTATCGGGCAAGTCTCTGTCCCTTCGCTTGATAGTCCTCCCGCACCTGGTATACCACCAATTGTGAGTCACAAAAGATTTCAACCGATTTTATTCCTAGTTCTCCGATAAGTTTCAAGCTAGCAATCAATGCTTCATACTCGGCTTCGTTATTTGCTGCTGGGAAATCGAGCTTCAAAGTGTAACAAATTGATCGGTTTTCGGGAGTCACAATAATTATACCAGCTCGAGAGTAATGGTCGTTAGATGCCCCATCGGTGTACAGTTTCCATTGAATGGGGGGGAATAACATCGTGGCTGTTTGGTTCGTCTGACACGGTGAATTCAACGATTAAGTGTGCTAGCGCTTGCCCTTATATGGCCCTTCTTGGCAGGTAGGTAATATCGAACTGACTCAACTCGATATTCCATTTTAACATCCTTCCAGAAGTTTTTGATCGTTGGAGTACCTGACATAAGGGTTGATCAGTATAAACATTGATCAAGTGTGCCTAAAAGTACGGACTAAGCTTGCGTGATACAATCACCAAGCAATAGGCCAGTTTCTCAATCTTGGGATAATTTCTTTCTACCCCTGTTAAACTTTTATTGACATAGTAAAGCGGCTTAACTCGATCCTCCTCGCGAACCAAAGCCGTACTGATCGCTTGTTGGGATACAACCAAGTGCACATACAATACTTCATGGTCTATAGGCTTCGACAACACCGGGGGACTTTCCAAATGTCTTACCAAAGCTCGGAATGCATCCTTACAATCGGGCGTCCATTCAAAATTCCTCTTTATTTTCTTTATTACATCAAAGAAGGGAATACACATATCCGTGGCTCTGGATATGAATCGACTCAACGTGGCTACCTTTCCATTCAAGCTTTGTACCTGCTTTATAGTTCTGGGCACTTGTATATCTTGAATTGCTTGAATCTTCTCCGGGTTAGCTTCGATTCCCTGAGCGTTAACAATGAATCTTAAAAACTTCCTTAACGCAACACTAAAGGAACACTTCAAAGGATTGATTTTCATCCCGTAATATCTGAGTATATCAAACATTTCTTCCAAGTCTCAAATGTGGTCTTTTGACTGTCGTGACTTCACGAGCATGTCATCCACATAGACTTCCATCGTTCTATCGATCTGGTCTATAAACATCCGACTCACCAGATGCTGATAAGTCGCTTTCGCATTCTTCGATCCGAAGGGCATCACTACATAACAGTATAGCCCAACGTCTGTGACAAAACTAGTGTGTTCATAGTCCGGAATGTGCTTCGGGATTTGATTATATCCCGAGTATGCGTCCATAAATGACAGTAACTCGTGTATGGCGGTTGAGTTGACCAGCTGGTCGATTCTGGGTAAAGAGAAACTATTCTTAGAGCATACTTTGTTTAAATCAGAGTAATCTATGCAAGTTCTCCATTTCCCATTTTCTTACCTCAGTAGCACAGGGTTAGACACCCATTAAGGGTGGAGGGCTTTGCCGACGAACCGATTGGCTTTGAGTTTGTCCACCTCCTCTCTGAGAGCAGCGGACCTCTCCGGGTCCGTGCCTCTACTTTTCCGCTTTACTGGTACATACCTTGGGTCTATGTTCAACATATGACTCATGATAGCAGCAGAAATCCCACACATATCAGAATGAGTCCAAGCGAAAACATCGAGATTCGCTCGGAGGAAATCAGTGAGGTCCTCGGTCATCGAGGGGTCGAGTTGTGATCCAATCTTAAGTACTCGTGATGGATCATCTTGGCCGACTAGAATGTCAATTGTCAGTTCAGCCGGTGCTACCTTTTCTTCCCTGGGCTCCTCATCATCATCTCTCGGATCTATGTCTCTACAGATCCGATCACGTTTCCCGAGCCAGGGCTCGAGCGCTACTTGTCAATTTTCAGCAGCACGGATGTGGACGGAGATGTCCACAACCTTTCCTTTCTCTCTTCCCCAAGCTTCTTTCAGCTCAGCCACATAACATGCACAACTAGTCGCTTGAAGGCTATGCACAACACCAACTCCTTTGTCTGTCGAAAATTTGAAAGTCAAACACCATGGGGCCATAGCTACCCTAAACTCCGCCAGGGCCGGTCGACCCAGAAAAACATTGTATGGAGAATCAACATCCAAAACAATGAAAGGCAGGATTTGCACCCTCCTACGTTCACCTTGCCCAAGTTCAACTGGCAATTCAACATAACCCACTACATCGGTTGTTGCACCATTAAAGCCATGGATACGAGCTTTAGATGAGATTAAATACTTCGTATCCATCTTTATTCCCCATATGCCTTTTGGAAGAAGATGTTAATAGAACTTCCACAATCAATCAAAATTCTCTTTATAAATGCCGATCCGATCATCGTGGTATGACCATCGGGTCAATGGTAGGAGCTTCTACCTGATCAGCATCTCGACTCCTGAATATTATATAGCCCGTCATTATGTGCTGTTGTTTAGCGGGGGTCCCATCCTCCACATTCGAACAACACTCATATTCTGCATGCCTCAAGGAGTTATCGTACCGCTTTATTTCCTGCCAGTTCTTGTCTATAGGATGAGGTCCACCGATTATGGTGTTTATGACTAGTCTACCTACAGTTCGGGCAGGTTCCTCTGGATGACACGGAGCTTGCCCACGTCCAGGATCTGATGTTCCCTGTCTACCTTCCTACTGGTTCTTGGCAAACTCTTGTAACATTTTCTATCGGATCAGCTTTTCTACGGAAGCGGCAATACTTCCCATTCGGCTTTTGTTCCTTGTGGACTTTTTTGGACGTGGCTTTCGGTATTGAAAAGTATTACAAGCTGGGAGGTAAATATTTTCCAAAGATGCATTCAGAGGAGTGCATTCGTTGTAAGTTGGAATCCTTGGCTTCCATTTTCCCACTTCTCTTTTCTTTCTGAGATTTCCTCCTCCGGACACTTTAGAATGTCTTGGCTTGTTCCGAACATTGACTTGGACTTTCCCAGAGTTGTCACCTGATTGCTTTACAGCAACGTTGCTCTACACAGTCTCCTTACCAGGAACGGGTGCACCATCTCTCCTTGTCCACCTGGCTTCCTCTCTCCTTATGAACTAATGAGCCTTCGAATAAAAACGTTCCAGTGTAGTTGGAGGCTTTCCTACCAGCCAGTCACCGAATTCCGAATCTGGATTTACCCCTCGCATCATAGCCATCAAAATAGTATGGTTGTTGGAGTTGCTAACTTCCGTAGCGATAACGTGGAATCTTTGCAAGTATTCCTTTAATGACTCCCCAGGAGCCTGAATTACATTGGATAGGGACATCACATCCTTAGGATGAGTGGCGTGTATCCTGAATTTCTCTAAAAAATTCGTCGCCAATTCATCGAAGCTCGATATAGATCGTTGGGGAAGTCAAGTGAACCACATGGTGGCGATTCTGGATAAAGTGATTGGGATGCATCTACACTTGGTTGCATCGTTCACTCTAGCTGAATTCATCATCCATTCATACCTCATCACATGCTGTTGGGAGCAGTTTTCACTTCATAAGCGGGAATAGTTGGCATGTTGAACTTCCTTGGGTACTCGACATGTAGAATAGCATCTGTGAATGGAGTATGACTCTGGGATATCCCCCAATTGTCGTTGGTCAATCCCTGATTTTCTCTCATTAGATGTGTGACCATTGCTGATAGGTCTAGAGTTTATATGGAGGATGGCAGGTTGGAATTTGTCCCATGATACCATTCTGGTTGGTGTCTCCTCTGTTGGCGATCGATCGGATGTGTATCCTGGGGATAGGGTTCATTATGGCATTGGCGAGCTGGCCGTCCAGCTTCCACACGTGCTCCAAATCCTAAGTTTCCTATTCCAGCTTGGGTATGGTTTCTAAGGCGTAAGTGATCTCTAGTTGATTGACCAGCAGCACCTACTTGTGTTGTTTCATTTTTATGGCATCTACGCCGGGAAGGTTCATCGGACGAAGTCGCTATGAGATGAAGAGTTACGAACGAGACTACCTCTAGCATTCTGATGTTGTTGCTGAGTAAACTGAGTCATGAGGTTAGCATTAGCTTGAATCTGCTCATTAAGTTGTCTTCTACTTTCCATGAGTTCTCTCATGAACTTATTGAACTCCGTTCTGGTGACAACTTCCATTTGATTTTAGGCAGTGGTTCCTGTACCTAGATTTGCTTGCTGATTGCTAGGTCCTATTTGTTGTACGCTAGCAGTCACATTGACGTGTGCGTTATGAGAGGCTGATCTGGTAAATGGTCTTCCCATAGTAGAGTTGTTGGAAGAAACTCTGAGTAGAATCAACGGACGTCCTATGAATGACTTGGATCTCCTCCGGGGGATTTCTACAATCCAGTAGCTACAAAGCAGATCCTAGCGACCTGAGAATTCGATTCTCAGTGAAAACACCAAAATGTTAGCACCAGAATCGGTCACTAACACCCCGGAGATAGATTATATAGAGAGGGTAATGAAGAAAATAAATTAAAACAGAGGACTGTATGCCAACTTACATGCAAAAACAAGAATATCGGATTTATAGCGGTTCAGTGTAACTGCCTACGTCCACTTTGATTTTTGATCTTTATTGCTTTCACAAATGATTGAATACAGATATAATCCATACAATAATGACTCGAATACAAGTACTAACTGAAAAGAACGAGTCTTCAAAGTTGTAGAGTCTCCGTAGTGTTCTCGAAAAAAGATCCATTTCACTGTGACCTTGCCCTTCTATTTATAGGCGATGATAGACTGGACTTATTGTGTGGGCCCAGGAACAAGGTACTTCAGACCGTAGTAAGTAGCTTCTACACACCAACCTAGGGATGTCGAACGGTAATTTCCGAGCGAGGAATTTCGAATGGCAGTTGCCGAGCGAGGGACGCCGGTCGAGAACTTTCTGCTGTGATCATCAAGTGACTCGAGGTAAAGTTCTGTCGAACGCCTTTAGTTTGTTGTGGGCTTGACCACTTGTTAACTCCTTTAGTGTGCGCTAAACCAGGGACGCTGAATGGAAGTTTGAAATAGAGAATACCGAACGGTGTGCGCATGCCGAACGGCAATCGTATGCCGAGCCACATATCCAGGCCGAACTGCATTCGTATATCGAAGGAGGTATGCATCCAGGCCGAACGAGGCCTGTATGACGACCGAGGATTGTATGCCGAGCAAAGCTTGTATGCCGGGCGATGTACTTGTACTGAGCAAGGTTCTTAGGCTGAGCGGCATGCCTATGCCGAGCGAGGCCCTTATTGGCGAGTGAGGGATAAATGCCGAGCGACATGATCTGGCCGAATGACACTTGGGCTGAGCAGCATGCCTATGCCAAGCGACCAAGTGCTGAGTCACCCTAGCCAAGCGCTGGTGGTCGAATGAGGGATGCCGAACGGTGGCACTTAGGTCAATAACCGGTACCTCATACCCAAGACAAGTTACTAGGTAACATCTGCCCCCGAAAGCGTATCGTGTGAATAAGCACGATGCGCTTTGAACCACGAGCACTCCATTTCTTCCTTTAAACCCTTGCTCTAACTTCTCAATAGTGGATTCTTACAATCCCCTAAATTTCGAGCAAGGGTTGAATGCCGAACGGGGGCTGAATGCCAAGCGGGGCCTGAATGCCGGACCATCGAGATATCTTGACTGGTTCCACTGGTTGAGGCCTGTCCTCCCCGCTTTCCTATATAAACTGACACTTCTCTTCATTTTTTTCTTACTCACTTTGACTCCACAGGAACTCGTGACTTTCCTACGAACGTTGACTATCTTCCCAACCCTCCTTCCTTACTCCGAATTTAGCATGCCTTCCCTACAGTTCTTTCCCAAGTCGAGTTTAAATGAATTTCGACCTCGAACCTAACCAAATCCTGAAGTTTCGAACACTCCCTTAGGTAATAACCTCTCATTCAAATGTTTTTTCCAAATTAGGAGGTTTTAGTGTGAAATTTGAATTCGTTAAATTTCTTCATATTATGGACGGTAGGAATCGTGTAGATGAGGAATACAAATCGAGTAGGTTTGAATATGCCTTAGGGTTATCACTTTAATATACTATCTCAAAATTCTATGCTCGAACTAGATCGAATCGTTATGCGAATAGAATAATACACGTACAACCTACGTATTTACCTTCATTGATTATCAGCTAAATCAATTTTCCTTTACTTCACATTCATTTTGATTTCTATTCACTTATTCACAATTGCTTCAGTTTCCATTTGGGTTATCACTTCAACTATGAACAGTTTGCACTCTGACAAACATGAATTCAGAAAATAGCTTGAAAAGTTTAAAATAGTTAATAGTTGTAAAATAGTTATTAGTTGTAAAATAACTGTAGAATAGTTAAGTAATTATAAAATAGTTGTAAAATTGTTAAATAGTTGTAGAATGGTCAGATAATTATAAAATAGTTGTAAAATAGTAATTAGGTTGTAAGATAGTTGTAAAATTATAGTTAAATAGTTAAATAGTTTCAAAATAGTTGTAAAATAAGTATAATATAGTTTGGGTTTTTTTTAAAGAAAGGTTGTGTAACGACCCGCCGCCCTGACCGCCTCTAGTCGGTAATTAAACCAACTCGAAACGTTCAAAATGACGGATTGTTGTTCAGTTTATAAAGTTTAAACAGAATCAGCCACAGAATCACAGAATAATCATAATATTATTCATAAATGAATATTTCTTACATACATATATCAGAGTTTGTACAATGCATTAAATTTTTATACAGCGGAACAATTTATTTTCATTAAGTACAAGAAAAATCTCTTTAAAACTTTAGTGAATGCCGAAATCCCCTCTCTCTAACTTCGCGGCCTGAAAATCTTCAAGCTGTAAAAATACTCGGTCTGACCCGAGTATTATATTCAAAAGAAAATAATACACAGGTCAGTCTAATTCAAACTCAGTTATTAGTGCATAAAGGCAATAATAATTGACAGTCAAATATAATTTACCTATCCGATCCTTCAACAAGAAATCGGATAACGGTAAATGTAACACTTAACAGTGTTAAACATCAATTCAGTAGATTCAGATTATCAATGAGATAGATGAAGGGATTATTGATGAAGATAATTTAGAAAACAATCAAAATTTGCCTAAACGGCAACTAACAACAAAATCATCAAAATTGATTCAAAATATATTGAATTTGCAACATAAAATAATTTTCATCAAAGAAAACATCAATTTAAACATTAAATTTGGTAGGGCTGCAGTACACGCACGCGCGTACGGCCTCGCCACATTTAAAATGTCAACTCCGTGGCTGCAGTTCACGCTTGCGTGCACTGCCTCGCCACAACAACTTGTGAAATAAAACAAGTTTCCAAACAACTTATTACTGCACGTTTCAAAAAGTGCAAATTTTCATAAAAATGAACTGCAGTCACTAATGAATACAAGGGCGAATCTGCAATCAAAAATTTGCAGCCACCACAAGTACACAAAGCACAAAGGCTCGAATGACCCAATGCGCGAAGACAGGGGTACAAATTACCTGGAAACAGCAACATGAGGTGAGGGCACCAAAACATGGCACCACAACACCAATATTTAAATAACAAAACATCAGTACCAATCAAAGGCATATATACAAGAGGGGCACAGCAAATACAAACTGCACCAGCACAAGTATGCAAGGGCAAACTGCAACGATAACACAGCCACCACAAGTACACAAGACTGCATCAAAAAGATCTCATATGCAAAACTTTAACAAATCAAAACAGCATTAAAGAATGCATAATGTTATCATGCCTAGAATGCAATTGCACAGGCAGGTAGGCCAGGTAGTTTTAAAAAAAAAATGGTATTCATGTATACCCAAAATTTGAAACAAAGGCTACTATACTCAAATGCAACAGTGAATGAAGTGGGTAGCTGGCTCTAGTAATAGCAAATCTACACAACATGAAGACAATGCTACAGGAACAACTACAAGTGAGTACGACAACAAGTGATGCATCAGTGAAACAATTTTACACTTGCATATAACATCAATGTGCACAAGTGGATTTGCATATTAAATATGCAAGCAGAAGTTGCAAATGAAACAACAATAATGCTCAAGTATCTGCATATTAATTATGCAAAACCAAAGTTGCAGTGAACAACAAAAATGCTCAAGTGCTATCAGAAGTCAAAAACCGAAGTCACAAATGAATTAACAAATGGATGGAACCAACACAAAATGCAAGTGGATGTGCAGAGGTCACAACTAAATACAAAGAAGAGTGCAGTTCAGCTACTACAATGATGCCAGTTCAAGTAAATTCAAGTCAAAAACCGAGAAATTCACAAGAGACAGTGACTTAAATCTTTGATTTAAATATCTGTTTTCCAAACTTGCTTTCAACTTTTACATTTAAATTTAGAAATCTGCAACAGTTACAGATTCCATTTAAATTCAATTCACAAACCACTTCTTTTACTTATCATTTCTGAGTTATTTAAAACAACTCAATTTAAATTCAAAGCTAACTTGAAATCACTTTTAACCCTGGATTAAACTTAGTTAACATTGACATGAGACTTACACTCTGCTTCCAGTTTCCAAAAATAACAGCTCAGGTTCGAACTACATAGCATCACATAACTAGCAACAAAAAACTTCGGGCTAAATACTTTAAATCCATGAGTAAATTCTCGAGTTACCCGAGGCTATATGCCAACATCTCAACTAACAAGGTATAAAAATAGGCAAACTTCATCCAAAAATAAAAACTGAATCCTTCACCTGAATACAAAGGCAACTGCAAACAAGCTAGTACAAGAAACGCAGCAGTACACATAGGCAATGCAATTTCAAATGGGATATGAAAAATGCCCAAGTCATGAATCAGTAAGCAACGTAAAATTTTCCAGTCGACAGAAGGTTGTGCCATGGTGACAACAACCTCATATATACACACATAAATGCATATATATATGAAATGCAGTCACAATTTCAAAAGGAAAAAAAAGTCAGAGGAAATATAAATGCAAACTGCACATGAATGAAAAACACATGAGCTCAATGCATCTAAATGCTCAAATATACAACTAGTGTATATCTGTTCATGAAGACAGCAGTTTCATGCTAAGCAAAACAGTGGCCGAAGCCAAAAGGAAGTCGAGAAACAGTCGAACAATTTCATGTTGACAGCAAAAGTGACGAACATCACAATCGCAGTACGAGTTCATATATCAACATCAATTTCCAACATCAACAAAAACCAAGTTCAATATAGTGAAGACCGATATCAACAGAGGAATGTACAAAGTCACTGCCGAAGTTACATGCAAATCAAGCAGTAATTTCGAAAATCAAAATCATTTGCAGTTCAAATTGCGCTGTAACCTAGCTACAAATATCAATTTGCTATTCAAGACCGAAAGTCAATCAAGTATTCAAACCCGAGTAGATGTATAACATCAGAGAAATCAAGACCTAAGTCAAATTACACAGCAACCGAATCATACGTAAAAAAAAAAGAAAACAGAAGAATCACTGAGGGTTCGAATTAGATGTGAGTGGTAAAGCACTCACCTTTTTCAAATGAATTGGGGCAGCACGCGAATCGAAGCAAGCCGAAGCCCTAAATGGATCGAAGAGGGAGACGAGACTCGAAGACGCCATTTTTTTTTTCGCGTTTGATTATCTGATTAGGGTTTTGAAATGAATTGGGGCTTCGTGTTTTTATGCAGAGGAGAACGTGAATCTTGCGGGTTTGAAGGCGTGGAACACGGCAAATATAACGGCGTGTTTTTGGCTGATAAGGTAAGGTCATGTATACTTATTATTTTATTTATTTTTATTTTTTTATTTACTTTTTATCTTTTTCTCTTTCTTTTTTTCAATTTAAATTCAATTAATTTTTTTGTTATTTCTTGGCTTTGTTTTTGTTTTGTTAAAATTATGTTGTTTGAATTTTTTTATTTTAACTATGCGTATTCCTTTATTTATTGATTTTATATTGATTTAAAATCTTATTCTATTTTATTTAAATAAATGAAAAATGTTATTGAAACTAACTACAAATTTATTAATTTTCTTCTAAGTCATTAGTTTGAATTTTAGATACAACTTCAATATTCAATTTCAAACTTCAAAGTTAAATTCAAATTTAGTTCAATTTTAAATAGATTAAATTCTAAAATTAAATCACCAATATCCTAGTTTTATTGGAATTCAATTTAAAATTATCTCAAATATTTAAAATTAATTAAATATCTTCATTTTTAAATTGTTCAAAATTCAGGATCGTTACAATCTCCCCCACTTAAAAGAATTTCGTCCCGAAATTATAAGTTAGGAAAAACGATTGCTAAAATCTCACCGATATTTATATCCTACATAATTTTACCAAGTTTCAAACTCATAAATAAATATAGGATTCATTCCACTTATTTCATTTCACTAGTTTTGCTCATCAATTTCAATAATCAAGACACAAAGGTCTTTTACCAAAATTTTCGACTTACAAAACTTAGATTTTTTTAAAACTTGAAATCTTTCATGCTAAATATTTGCATAATATATCTTATCCAAAAGCTGTGGATTTTCAAGATATTCAAAAGGATCTTCTTCCTTAATTCATTAAGTTAGAATTATGTAATTCTAATTTTAGATTATTGATTTTCTATTCAAAGTTTTGAAAATACTTGATAACTCGAAGTTTAACAAGTTCATCGTCGTTCTCACAGACTTTAGGCATACGCTGGCCAGGCGCAAGACTAAAAATCTCCAAGTACTAAACATACTTGTTTCAACTCCCAGTGAAAATACTTTTTTAAAATACTTTTTTAAAAATGGATATGGAAAGTCCGTTCCCCCATGGATCACAGTTTACCCGGCGGTTACCCTACTATCTCAGTAGAATCGCTTGTAATCTCAGATTTCTCATCACTCCTGAATTTCGCCATGGTTATCGCCTTAGATCGCGGTCCACACGGCGGTTACGCTACTATCTCAGTAGAATCGCTCGTAGCCTTAGGCATCACGCCCCTCGAATTTCGCTTCGGTTTCTAGATCGCAGTTTACTCGGCGGTTGCGCCACTATCTCAGTGGAATCGCTTGTAACTGTAGGCATCACGCCCCTCGAATTACGCCAGCATCAATCACATAATCCCAAACACGATGATCCATCGTGGGGGATATCATATCAGTCCCATTGGACATTCCACTAATGGAATTCTACGTAGCTACGATTTACAATGGACACTCCACCGAGTTCCAATCACTTTCACAAATAATAAATGGAAGGTACATTTCCATATCCTCAGTTTTTAGAAAACATATGTCATATACATATAGTACTTCATTTCACATTTCGTACTTATCATACCTATGTAAACCTACACAGGATTTTCATAATAATGACTTTCCAAACTGATAGTTTTCGATTATATTCACATATATAAGTTACGAAAACTCAATTCACATTCACAACAAATAGAGGATTCCAAATTTTCCATCACGTTTAAAATTTTCCTCTAAATCGATTTGAAAATTTAAGGTTATCTCAAACCTAATTCACATTCACAATCCAATTCATTATCGACTTCACATTCGATTTGGATTTCACGTTACATCGTCAATTCTCAACACATAATTGATGTCTATCGATATATAACCTCTAAGCTCGTACGTCTCAGAGAAGGGTGTTAAGATAAAAGAATAAATTCTCCGCCACCACAGATATATATTTAATAGAGATCAAATGCTATGTCATCAATTCACAATGTTAGACATACAATCCCAATCGACTATCCAAAATTCAAAGTTGAACTTATATTGTTTTTGGTGTCAAAGTTAAACTCAATTTTAACTCAAGATTCAATCCTTTGAAAAAATTTCCAAGTTGAACTAATTGTTCAAATCTCTCAAAATAATATCTTTACAAGATATATAATTTTCACACTTAGCCATTTGAAACAAATTTCAAATATTCATTTCTCAATTTATCTTTAAAAGATAAAATTTCAAACCTTTCATTTCATATTGGAAAACATTCCCATACTTATTCAATAATAAGTAATTCACAAATCTTTTATTTTCAACACTTTGAAAAATATTCAATATACTTGAATCAAAATTTAGTATATATTCCATTCTTTAAGGAAATCATTCTTTTAAACACATTTATTTGAGTTAAAACGAATGTTGCGTAAAACATCGTTACGACAACTCAAAATCACTAGTATAGGGATTCGGATTTTAGATAGATATATAAATCCCAATACTATAAACAACATTTCCTTCCGGAAACCATTTGCTATAACAAAGTGTCATAGTCCATCATTTCCTTAATTTTTTCTCGAAAACGTCTATTTCAACAATTGAATGTCGAAATCCATGTATTCGATAGTTAATGCATTTTAAACATCTTTAAAACTATTAACTTTTCAACTTCAACTTAATTTAAAGTTTGAATTCCTCATACATTTCACAATATCAGTTTTAAACCGATTTCAACTTTTCAATATTAAGTTTTCCACTTAATTTAATTCTCCGCACGTTTAAATTCAAATTCATCACTGAGTCTATTTAAACCTATAATGGATTATCATGTTGACAACTTCAAATTTGAAATTTAAATTCTATTTGAACTTTACATTTACTCTCTATTTCAAAAATAGTCAACTAGTTCTTTAGTAAATTGTTCATCAATTTAGTTCCATTAAATTCATATTTCCACATTAACTATTTTAGGCAATAGTTTTAAACTTGAAATATAAACTTTACATCAAACTCAGTTTGATTCATACGGTTAAATCAACAATTAAATTTCCTTCCATAATATCACTTCCCTAAAACATATCCGTTTTATTCAATAATATATTCACTGTCCAAAATCGTGAATATGCTTTGTCAACCAATTTCATCATTTCTACAACTTATTTTCATTTTTAAAGGATTACCCACTGTCCAAAATCGTGGATATATCTCCTTTCATAAGCTACAACAAATTACTTACCAATTCAATTGGTTTCGAATTTATAAACAATCTTTACAAATTCCTTTCTATTTATAAAACTTCAATTTATAAATCTTTTATTAATTCTATTCAATTCAATTTATATAACTCGGTTATATACTCAAAAGTTCATATTATAAGTTAAATACTTATAATCCATTCATTTACTAACCCGTTCTTCACAACGTTTGAAATCAATTTCTCAAAAGAATTCAGAATTAAATTCCCAAGTTATAGTTCAATAATCCACTTGATTATAACTAAATTAACATATCATTTTATTTCACAACTATTACTCGAAATATTCAAAATATTTGATTTATACCAATTTAAACCAATTCATTAGTTCACTTAACTTATATTTCATTTTTCATAAACCTCAATAATTCGATAATGAGTTTCCGAACGATCGAAACTCAAATCTAAGGAGACCTCACCGAATATAAACTATCGCACCTAAATTTAGAGAGGGGAATTTTCAAAATAATTCTAACTTTCAAAATACCTTTTATTTTAAAGAAAACAATTTTATACTTCTTTAAATTTGAAAAGCACGTTCTTTATAGTGGTTCTAGTAACTATTCATATTAAACATTATAAACTGAGCTTTGAGTAAACCAAGGCTCTGATACCACTTTTGTAACGACCCGCCGCCCTGACCGCCTCTAGTCGGTAATTAAACCAACTCGAAACGTTCAAAATGACGGATTGTTGTTCAGTTTATAAAGTTTAAACAGAATCAACCACAGAATCACAGAATAATCATAATATTATTCATAAATGAATATTTCTTACATACATATATCAGAGTTTGTACAATGCATTAAATTTTTATACAGCGGAACAATTTATTTTCATTAAGTACAAGAAAAATCTCTTTAAAACTTTAGTGAATGCCGAAATCCCCTCTCTCTAACTTCGCGGCCTGAAAATCTTCAAGCTGTAAAAATACTCGGTCTGACCCGAGTATTATATTCAAAAGAAAATAATACACAGGTCAGTCTAATTCAAACTCAGTTATTAGTGCATAAAGGCAATAATAATTGACAGTCAAATATAATTTACCTATCCGATCCTTCAACAAGAAATCGGATAACGGTAAATGTAACACTTAACAGTGTTAAACATCAATTCAGTAGATTCAGATTATCAATGAGATAGATGAAGGGATTATTGATGAAGATAATTTAGAAAACAATCAAAATTTGCCTAAACGGCAACTAACAACAAAATCATCAAAATTGATTCAAAATATATTGAATTTGCAACATAAAATAATTTTCATCAAAGAAAACATCAATTTAAACATTAAATTTGGTAGGGCTGCAGTACACACACGCGCGTACGGCCTCGCCACATTTAAAATGTCAACTCCGTGGCTGCAGTTCACGCTTGCGTGCACTGCCTCGCCACAACAACTTGTGAAATAAAACAAGTTTCCAAACAACTTATTACTGCACGTTTCAAAAAGTGCAAATTTTCATAAAAATGAACTGCAGTCACTAATGAATACAAGGGCGAATCTGCAATCAAAAATTTGCAGCCACCACAAGTACACAAAGCACAAAGGCTCGAATGACCCAATGCGCGAAGACAGGGGTACAAATTACCTGGAAACAGCAACATGAGGTGAGGGCACCAAAACATGGCACCACAACACCAATATTTAAATAACAAAACATCAGTACCAATCAAAGGCATATATACAAGAGGGGCACGGCAAATACAAACTGCACCAGCACAAGTATGCAAGGGCAAACTGCAACGATAACACAGCCACCACAAGTACACAAGACTGCATCAAAAAGATCTTATATGCAAAACTTTAACAAATCAAAACAGCATTAAAGAATGCATAATGTTATCATGCCTAGAATGCAACTGCACAGGCAGGTAGGCCAGGTAGTTTTAAAAAAAAAGGGTATTCATGTATACCCAAAATTTGAAACAAAGGCTACTATACTCAAATGCAACAGTGAATGAAGTGGGTAGCTGGCTCTAGTAATAGCAAATCTACACAACATGAAGACAATGCTACAGGAACAACTACAAGTGAGTACGACAACAAGTGATGCATCAGTGAAACAATTTTACACTTGCATATAACATCAATGTGCACAAGTGGATTTGCATATTAAATATGCAAGCAGAAGTTGCAAATGAAACAACAATAATGCTCAAGTATCTGCATATTAATTATGCAAAACCAAAGTTGCAGTGAACAACAAAAATGCTCAAGTGCTATCAGAAGTCAAAAACCGAAGTCACAAATGAATTAAAACAGCCTTAACAAATGGATGGAACCAACACAAAATGCAAGTGGATGTGCAGAGGTCACAATTCAATACAAAGAAGAGTGCAGTTCAGCTACTACAATGATGCCAGTTCAAGTAAATTCAAGTCAAAAACCGAGAAATTCACAAGAGACAGTGACTTAAATCTTTGATTTAAATATCTGTTTTCCAAACTTGCTTTCAACTTTTACATTTAAATTTAGAAATCTGCAACAGTTACAGGTTCCATTTAAATTCAATTCACAAACCACTTCTTTTACTTATCATTTCTGAGTTATTTAAAACAACTCAATTTAAATTCAAAGCTAACTTGAAATCACTTTTAACCCTGGATTAAACTTAGTTAACATTGACATGAGACTTACACTCTGCTTCCAGTTTCCAAAAATAACAGCTCAGGTTCGAACTACATAGCATCACATAACTAGCAACAGAAAACTTCGGGCTAAATACTTTAAATCCATGAGTAAATTCTCGAGTTACCCGAGGCTATATGCCAACATCTCAACTAACAAGGTATAAAAATAGGCAAACTTCATCCAAAAATAAAAACTGAATCCTTCACCTGAATACAAAGGCAACTGCAAACAAGCTAGTACAAGAAACGCAGCAGTACACATAGGCAATGCAATTTCAAATGGGGATATGAAAAATGCCTAAGTCATGAATCAGTAAGCAACGTAAAATTTTCCAGTCGACAGAAGGTTGTGCCATGGTGACAACAACCTCATATATACACACATAAATGCATATATATATGAAATGCAGTCACAATTTCAAAAGGAAAAAAAAGTCAGAGGAAATATAAATGCAAACTGCACATGAATGAAAAACACATGAGCTCAATGCATCTAAATGCTCAAATATACAACTAGTGTATATCTGTTCATGAAGACAGCAGTTTCATGCTAAGCAAAACAGTGGCCGAAGCCAAAAGGAAGTCGAGAAACAGTCGAACAATTTCATGTTGACAGCAAAAGTGACGAACATCACAATCGCAGTACGAGTTCATATATCAACATCAATTTCCAACATCAACAAAAACCAAGTTCAATATAGTGAAGACCGATATCAACAGAGGAATGTACAAAGTCACTGCCGAAGTTACATGCAAATCAAGCAGTAATTTCGAAAATCAAAATCATTTGCAGTTCAAATTGCGCTGTAACCTAGCTACAAATATCAATTTGCTATTCAAGACCGAAAGTCAATCAAGTATTCAAACCCGAGTAGATGTATAACATCATAGAAATCAAGACCTAAGTCAAATTACACAGCAACCGAATCATACGTAAAAAAAAAGAAAACAGAAGAATCACTGAGGGTTCGAATTAGATGTGAGTGGTAAAGCACTCACCTTTTTCAAATGAATTGGGGCAGCACGCGAATCGAAGCAAGCCGAAGCCCTAAATGGATCGAAGAGGGAGACGAGACTCGAAGACACCATTTTTTTTTCGCGTTTGATTATCTGATTAGGGTTTTGAAATGAATTGGGGCTTCGTGTTTTTATGCAGAGGAGAACGTGAATCTTGCGGGTTTGAAGGCGTGGAACACGGCAAATATAACGGCGTGTTTTTGGCTGATAAGGTAAGGTCATGTATACTTATTATTTTATTTATTTATTTATTTTTATTTACTTTTTATCTTTTTCTCTTTCTTTTTTTCAATTTAAATTCAATTAATTTTTTTGTCTATGTTGTTTGAATTTTTTTATTTTAACTATGCGTATTCCTTTATTTATTGATTTTATATTGATTTAAAATCTTATTCTATTTTATTTAAATAAATGAAAAATGTTATTGAAACTAACTACAAATTTATTAATTTTCTTCTAAGTCATTAGTTTGAATTTTAGATACAACTTCAATATTCAATTTCAAACTTCAAAGTTAAATTCAAATTTAGTTCAATTTTAAATAGATTAAATTCTAAAATTAAATCACCAATATCCTAGTTTTATTGGAATTCAATTTAAAATTATCTCAAATATTTAAAATTAATTAAATATCTTCATTTTTAAATTGTTCAAAATTCAGGATCGTTACAGGTTGTATGGTAAATAACTAGGAATATAGATTAAAATAGTTTATATTAAAAAAAAATATTTGAAAATAGTTTCAGAGTCAAACTGGTTCAATTTTCCAACCTCCACTTCCCATTAATTTTCAATTTCCACTTGCCTTTAAATTGGTTCAATTCCAATTCAATTTGAATTAACTTCAATTCCTAGCCTAAATTCAAATCAATTTCCATTTGAATTTAAACCTATTCAACTTTAATCTCAACTTTTAAACCATGTTGAATTATATAAATCGAGCTAAATTTTAAATGTCGATTTAATTCCTTAAATCAAATTAACCTTTACTTCTAATTTAACAACCTAAGGCTTTAAACAATTTAATTCTAGGTCCAAATTTTTAACATTCATTTAAATTATTTTTGCTTAATTTATCTTAAGGTTCAAGTAAGAGTTCAAATATTTTTAAACAATTTAAATCTTTGAAATCAAATTTATTACCTAATTTTGACTTCAAACTTTGAAACAATTTCTCAAACAACTTCAATTTGCAAATTCATTTTTAACATTTAAATCTTTAGTTCAAAGTGATTCCATTTCCATAATTTCAATATTTATCTCTAAAAAAATCAAAATCATTTAAATGGTTTCAAAATGAAGTTTAATTCCATTTAGTTTCAACAATGGATATATATATATATATATATGATATATATATATATATATAATCTCGGTCTACTTCTTAATTCATTTAAATATTCCAATCCATAGTTTCATAGATTATTGATAACAACAGGATGATATCAGGTTGACTAAAAGTAAATAAACATCCAAATTATCTAAAACATCCATCAATAGCATCCATTACCCATTTCCAGAACTCAAACCCGTTTTGAGATCACACATAACTCCCTTTCAATTCAACTCATTTAACTTCCCCAAGTTAAATTCAATTCATTTAATCCAGTCAACCTTACCTAATTTGAATTCTCTGTTTCAAACTTTAAACTTCTTATCAATATCCTTCCCCACTTATAAGTTCAAAAACTTATTTCTCTTTGGGTTTTTACATCACATTTTTAGAGGGAAAATTCAAAACTCGGCACTTAGAGTTTATTTCAAATCATCTTTAATATTATGTACATCCCACATATATAAATATTTATTTCCTTTTCACACCAAGTCATACTTTAAATTTTAAACCTTTCTTGGTTTTTAAATTCAAAACAAGTTCCTTTAAAAAAATTAAAACAACTCTTGTTTTAAAATAAGATTCCTACATTCAAAAGTATTCTGAATAATATTATTTATTATTTCTTTTAACATTTTGAAACAATTTCAAATTTTCTGTACTTAGATTTTAAAAATTCACAATTTAAACCCTTTTCAATTTAGAACTTATACTATATAAATTGTTACTTCCTTAAAACATTTTATTCTTCTTTATCATTATTTATTTTTAGAAAAATAAACACCCCTTTACCAAGATACAATACCAGTTTATGATAATTATCATGTCTAGAAATCACACACACCATATATTCCATAATCATTTGCTGGAAAATCAAATCGAGGTAATTTATTTCAATACTTTGAAAATTCTTTTAAATTTTCTAGGATTTAAATTCAGTTTTGAATCCATTTTTAGATCAACTTATTTGCATAGTTAAGCCTTACCCAAATTGCTATTTGGTTATATATATGTCACCACTTAATTCTTATTATTACATTTAATTTCAATAATCAACAACCAATTACCTTAATATATATAATAATTAGAAAAATTATTGCTTTATATCTCAAAATATAAGCTTATATAAAAATAGTCTTTAAAATCATTTTTTTAATTTTTATATAAGAAAATAACAAGTACGCCCTCATATATAATACACTCAACTCATTCTAGGGTACTATTGACCCTATTCAAATGAGTAAACCCACTAGATCCAAGGTTCTCGCTTAACCTTCATCTCTGATACCAAATGTAAAGACCTGAAATTTTCGACCTCGAAAATTCGACACTATTACGTTCACTGTAGAAGTGCCGAGCAATCGAATGCCAAAAATTTCAGATTGTTAGGGTAAAGAAGAAAAAGAGGTAGAAGAAGAAATAGAAAACAACAGCACAGAATCTCACATTCGCAGCGGATCAGAATATAATATCATATAACAACATTTACACAAAGAAAGCTGTAAATGTCAATTTACATATAATATATCAGAGTACAATCATCACAAATAAACTGGACAGTTGTAACAACTTGTCCCTAACTACTGTCAATACAATCCCAAATATACAGCGGAATATACTCCAAACGTCCCTGTCATCCAGCTCGTCTCCTAAGCTCCAGAACATCCTAACCTAAAAATCTGTAATAATTGGTCTGACCCGAGCATTGCAATAAAGTAACACCCCAGTCAGGATGGAAACCAGGGTGAGTAAACCCACCTATATGAAATACTATGTTATAAAACTTCTTTGAAAAACTAGGGTAACTCGTTCATCACTACGAGTTTTATCTTGCTAAAGCCAAACACTTATTTCACAAAATAGATCTAAGTTCCGCTAATTAGTTTAAAAAAGGCCAAGTTCACTTAATTTATTCCATTCCAGCCTATTTGATTCTAAAATCAAATCTATAAAGAATTATTGTAGTTACTAATCGAAGTGGTTCTGGATATTGCTGATATCCTTCCCCGATCTCTTCGAATCCAATGCCATCTTTTAAGCCAAGTTGTTTAAGTGAAAATAATTCAATTTGAACTTTCAGAATGTCATACTCACATAGAAATTCATCACAGATATCAATTAGATAAATGATTCATAGTTATCACAGTTCAATCCAAAGCATTTCATATCATAGAACATCATAAATTACATACGAGATATATCAGTCAATCCAAGGCATTCAATTCAAGTTTGGCATTCATAAGCAAGATTAATTAGTCATACAATTCCTAATTAATTTAATTAAACACAAAATAAATTAATTACTTCTAAATCCGGCTTAACTAAAATTAATTAATTATGGACCATTTATTATAATAATTAATTAATTAATTATTGAAATTAATTAATTATCCTTTAATTACCTAATTCCTTAATTAATTTAAGATAAACCATATATATTAATCAATTACTTAATTAAATTTTTATTCAAATTAAAGATTTGCAATTAAATTATTTTTAACATTCAAAATTACTTGAGACCTTTTGATTAATTAAAGTATAATACGCTTATCTTAATCACTTACTTAATTACATCATTAAATTTCATTTGAAACACTTAGGAATAAATTAAACAATTAACCTAATATATAATTATTCAAAACCCAAAATAATTTTACAATCATTTAAATTTGTAGTTTGCTTTGAAAATTTGTTCAAGAAAATTTGCTTTGAAACTTTAATCAAAACTTTTCTTTGAAACTTTGTTCATCTCGTTTTGCTTTGAAAACTTTATTCATAAATTACTACCATTTTAAACAATTAAGAAACCCGAGCCCAAGACCAAATTCCCCGAGCCAGCACCTGATCCTTCTCTCTTCATCTTCTCTCTTGATAAAACTCGCGAAAAAACCTGGGGTTGACCCGATAAAATCTCCTTCTTCCCCCGACTCTCTCTTCTTCCCTCCTCTATTACGAACATTACCCAGACGCCATGCACATGCGTGCATCGTGCACACCCGTCTTGTCATCTCCGACCATCGCTGCGACCTCCAGCAAGTCGCCGACCTTCCCCTTAGTCGACCCAACCACCCAGAACATCGATCGCTCCTGCCAATCAAAATCGAGCTAGACGATCACTTCACGGAGCCCAGACCTGATCGTTGAAATCACCTCGTCCCGCCCAAACCCGATCACCAGAACTCTCACCGTCACGTCCAACCCTTCATCACGAAACCACGCTTCGTTTTCCCCATCTCCGATTAACTCCGATGCGACCACGACATTACATTGTCCTCGAAAACAACGTCAACCTAAACAGGCTTCAAAACCCTAGATCGTCGTCGCTAGGCCACCACGGTAGTCTAGAAATCCATTGATCATTTTTCCCTCAACCCCCATCACTCAAGCTTCCTCCAGCAACAAGCACATCACCTAACCCCCCTACGATCGCCAGAAATCGACGAAAGTGCAAATTCCGTTCATCCCGCAAATTCTCATCAACCATATACTTAAAAATTATGATATTATTATCAAAATTCATCATTTTTCAGTACGAATCTGAATCTATAATCAAAACAAGAAATTTAGATAATCGATTTTTCTGATTTGAAATGATTTCCACTGTTATTCTTGTTTTCGGTAATCTACTTACTAATTATACTTAAAAATGTTTTTATAAATAGAATCTGGTTTATACTAACATATTTCTTTTAAGGGTCATAACCTAAAAGAGATTTGGAAAAGAGAAATTGATTTTTGAACTTGTTTAGCCTGTTGAATCAAAATAGAGGCAAGTATATTCATATACACAAACATGTACAGATATAAAAACAGTAAAAATTCATTTCTACATCCATGCAAAAAAATTCATATCATTACTTCAAGAATTTATCACATGCATCAGAATATGAAATAGATTTAGCATTTCAAGGTTATGTTTGCTCATAGAAAAATGTTTGAACAGAGGATAGTTGGAATCTAGAAACTGCTAGTTTGATACTGCAACTTGATTTGCTTGTATTTAGTTGAGTTGAACCTGAATCTAGCCTTGCTTCAGTTTGAAAAACTTGGTGAAGTTGTTTGGTTTTTATTTTATTTTGGTTTTGGTTTTGGTTTTGGTTTTTAATTTGTAAAGATGAAAGAAAGAAGTTGAGAATGAATATGTAAAAGCTTTAAACTGACTTGTTCCCATTTTTATTATTTATTTAATTTAAAAGAAAAAGGATGTGACACTTGTATTTTGCATGACACACCTAGCTTACAAATGTCTAAACCAATATTTTATATTTATCTTTATGTTTTATTAATTTATGTTTTTATATTAATACTTTTACTAACTATATTTATCTTATGTATAATTTAAAGAAAGTATATTAAACCTTTTATTAAATCTTATTTTAAGCTTAAGCTATTATATTTTTAATTAATAAATATTTATCTAGTGTTTCAAAAATGTTCAATTTAATTTTAAACAACTTTTGAGAATTATTATATTGAATTCAAACCATAGCTTCCTATTCACATTATATATATATATATATATATATATATATATATATTATAATTAGAAAACATATTTTTATGTGTTTGAAATGATAAGTTTTGCAAATTTAAATGATTATATAAGACGATTACTAAATTAATATTTATATCCATATATATTTTTTATTTATCAGAATTTTATTTGTTGAATCTATAAATTAGTATTTTCAATAATTTAACCTAGTTAATTACAGATTAATGATCGTCAAAAATCTGGGTTGTCATAGATTTTATCCCTGTTACCATAAAAAGAAGTAAGAATTGTGCTCCAGTTTTGAACTAAATATGAATTACTAGCTCACTGCCATTACTGTCTGTATGTTACGTTCCCCTTGGTCTTCCTTATATGCTGTAGAAAATTTGTTGTATCATATCCAATTACGGACATTTAACCTTTCACCTACTAATACCGTATGTTGTACTGACATATTTTAATACATGTATTAGCACTCATGATATTAAGTACGATAATACTCTATGCTGATTATGTTTTTAATCATTCTTAGCGAGAATTTCCATTTACTTTAAACGTCCCTTTTACTTTAACGCCTAGGCGGTTGGACAAGGGAGACCATTAAATCATGAAGTGCTTTGTTTATCTTGGTTACATTTTTAAACTATTCTCCTTATGGTCTATATAATGGAAAATCTACACAAATTATTTGTAAGACCTTTTGTTCAATTATTTCATTTAAGTGGTTACTTACTTTCTTAGTAAATTAAAATTATCATATGAAATTTTTCTTCTCTATGAGAGTGATGCACCTTAGGATTATCTACCTGGAGATTATAAGATTATAGTCCGTTGATGGCAATTAACCACGAAAAAATAGAATATTAAACGCGACTCCAATTTTGAATGTTACTCTTTCCAGCTTTCGAGGTGGTAATTAGCGCTTTCATACCTATGAATTACTGGTGGAAACTATTGTGGCTTAACTTCTCTATCTGCTCATGAATCAGCTCAAGGACATCTAAAACTGGTAATAATTGTAATTTTGTTTTCCACTAACCGATACCAACTATTTTGGCGCATTGTTCGTTATGTATTTCTTTGGTTTTCATGACTGTTAAGTGGATATCGATATGGTTCATTATATAACATGTTTTTGTACATCAAATCTCATCCACCATTTAGTATAAATTTTATACCATTTGACTTTTTAGTAATCAATATTTTTAGTACTACCGCCTATGGAAGATAATTATTTTTCTTCACCTTTGGTCACCCGTAATGTCTGTTTGTAAAAAATTTATGAGGGGTTAGATAAGAAAATGAGTAATGTAGATAACGATTTCGTATGTCAAGTTACCTTCCCTGACCTTTGATATATTATATCACCTTTATCATATTTGCATATTTACTTTTAACATGTTTGTATGCATGCATCACATTCGACCCTTTTTGAATAAACTTTCCTTGAACGTATTTTTTCTTTTCATCACTTCACGTACAGAAAGAACACTTACCATATACTAGTGTATGATTTTTATATATTGATAATATCATAGTTATTGCTAAACCAAGACTGCATAAATTTAGGATAATACATTTGATTTAAACCAAGACTGGTAATATCATAGCAACTATTAAACTTCACTAACTTTATTTACATCTATGTATATGCATGCACTAATTGCTTGGATACAAAAAGAGTTGCCGTAGATTGCATTATACAGTTAATACAGGTTTATGTCTAAGAAGTAATTTAGATACGATTATGAAACATATGGAATGGTCTTACAACTTTGAAAACTGATTTCCTCCTATGTTCTTCCTTTATTGCTATTTTTCAGATTGGGCTGTAGACTTTGTGGTTTTTGCTAATTATTATATTTGATTTATTAGCACTGAGAAAGTTTTTCCCATGCTTAAAAAGTGCAATAACATTTTCTTTACATCAAAACCAAACCAAATGCTTTGTTTAATCACAAAGTTATCCATTGCGAGTAAACATTGAATGTGATGGTAAAATCATAAAACTATCCATATTCCCCATTTTTTAAGTAGAAATATATTTTACAACCAATTAAATTTTAACCAACAATATGTCATATAAAATGGATCATATGATTGCTATCATGTTTTAATTCATCATCAAAATAATTTGTAATTCACACCATTTGATTCATAGACGCTTCTATATGTTATAAGATTTACTTTTGTAGAAAAAAATCATGCTTCTATATGTTATATACTTTACTTTTGCAGAAAAACAATCAAGCTTCTATATGTTATAAACTTTACTTTTGTAGAAAATAAACCGCTCTGAATTTTCTAAATTGTATTCATCGAATTTTCTTGCTTACTCATGAAATTTTTCTGAAAATCAACTTAACTTTTATCCTTTATAGAACAGAAAATTACCATACCTACTTTATATATGTGTTTTATTTCGTATTTCTCTAAATGTTTCTTTTTTTATTATTTAATAGGATAAAGGTAAAAGAAGTAATATTACAATTATTTTTAATATTTTTTCAGCTTAGAAGTACTTGCGAATTAATAATCAAGTTCTTACTAATGTTGCATGTTCGAAATCTTGCAGATGACCACATAGCTTTAAAAACACTTGGTACTGAATCAACTATTAGAATCAGCAAACTCAAACCTGATATCACATTTTATAAGGGAAAGGAAGAAGCTAAATTGGTATTAAGAGTAAACAATGATGCTTCTAATTGAGTTTTGAATCTTTTGGAATATTTGGTTTTAGAGGTTTTGTTCCTACATAAATTAATTAAGATTACCCTACTTCATTGGTAAGAAAATATATAATGCTTTAATTATTAAGTGGCTTATTATCATCCATGCTTTTATTGCTCTGAACTTACGTTCAATTAGTGTGCTTTCTTACCTTAATAGGTTTTCTTACAGTTATGATGTTTTACATTGAACTTTGAGGATAGCATTAAATTCAGTATAAAAATAAATAATCATTTCAAGTTTATTGATTTTGTCTACGGTTGCTGTTACCAGTCACGATATAAAGGTTTTGTATAATGGCAATTAAGTTATTTTGCACTGTTTTCCTTTCAAAAGATCTTAGAAAATTCAAACAACTGTACAGTCATTACAGCAACACCTTAACTTCAAAGGGAAATCCTAACTTGCAGCTGTTCAAAGCATAAGTAATGAGCTTCATGACTACAACACACTAAGAGTACAAATCTAAGTACAATTCTAATGCTTCAATTATTATTTAAATATTTGTTTTTCACATTATGCAAGCACAGTCCAAAGAGAGAAATACTGATATTTTTGAACTATTAATTACATGTTTGGTATTCATTTATCTCTCATATTTCTTCTCTCGAATGGTTTGAACTTAAAAATAACTAAGTCTTTCAATTTTATTATATTATTATGATGATAATGTTTTCAAAGTCTTCATATAACTATCTTCTTCTTAAAAACATGCTTAATACATACATTCACAATCATTTTTGGCTTTAAAAAGGATAGAATTAATGCACTTATTTTTCATTCATCGCTCATTAATAATGCACATGTTCATAACTAAGGCATATTTTTTTTGATTCGTCTACGAGGTTCATAATGAGCTATTGTACGTTTAAGATGAAACAAAGTATACCTGTGAAACAAATTATACCTGTGAAAGATAACTTGACTTTTTTCTTTTCCTTTATAGAAAATTGCTTTGCCTAATTTACACATAATGTATTTTCTTCTTTCCTATATGTTTTATTTCTACTGTTTACATACAAAGTAAGTAAAGTAAGGAATTTTTTTGGTTCCATTACTTCACTTTCTAAGGATTTAAATTCAAATTAGGAACATGAACTTTTCTTTAGATGATTTGAATCTTGAACGCTTAAATAATTACAATTTTAGAATATGGGTTGTTACTTTCTTGCAATACATTTATTATGAACACTTGGTTTTTTTTCCAAACTATTCATTTTGGAAAATCATTATTTATTGTCTTCTTTGATACTGTCAAAATTTTGGCAGTAGATTTTATTTGTATTTTGTTTTTATTTTCCCCAAAATTTTCCACTTGGACTGCTCTCTCTCTATACCTGATATGGATCCATGTTTAACGCCTACATTTGTTAAATTGATATACGCGCTAAATTTTCTACTTTCAACTTCAATATGTTGTTCGTTTCTTTATTATATGGGTGTCATATAGAATAACTTTCTTTACAAATTGATTTTCAAACCAGTCCTATTAAAGAATCATTACTTTTCTCCCTGTTTATTATCTTCTTTTTTCTGATACATTAGAGATGCTTTTGCTAACAATTCACGATTCAAACCAAAGTTTGTGCTTTCGACTGTCATATTAGGATTATAATCGTTCTCTTTTGATTTTACTATAGCCAAAGATAGATCTAAACCATAAATTCAATTTGATAAAAACCCATTGATCTCATTTTAACATCAGAAATTCAAAAAAATTAATTTAAGTTTTATATATATATATATATATATATATATGAGTATTCGATGTTTGAATTTTTTGACTTAGAAACATACAAAACTACAAAATATATATGAATGTGTAACTCAAAAAGGTGGAAAATGAAGCAATGAATAACAAATTTAAATTTTACATATATTTTTAAATTAATCAATGTTGTTTGTTTAAATCTTATTTTTGAATTAAAGATAAAGTATACAGTTTTTCTGTGACTAGATCTCAATGTTTTAAAATTAGATTGAATTCCTAAAATTACAAAATGTTAAACGGGGACCCAAATAAACATCTTGAGCTTACTATCAGATTTCTTTAGGGATATTATTTTACTTCATTAACAATGGTATAGTCCCTATAGTATATGAGTTTCCAATTTCTAAATAGGTCATTTTATTGACAAATTGAATAATAACCAAAGACGCAAATAAATTTTTATACGACGTTTTGTTGCATGGCTGAAAATATTAGAAATTTATACTTATGCATGTTTTGGTTAAGCGACTTAATAAATACTAATAAATCTTATATTATACCTTTGGCTTCACTATAAGTGGTCATTAAAAAGAACCACCTACAAACAAGCCATAATATTGCAATATTCAGCCATATAGTAGTGCTTTTCAAATATTCACGGGCAAATGCATCCATGATGATAACAGTATATATGTTATGACCTATCTTTTACTGTCATAGATTGTGACGACTCGGAATTTTTGGATATTTGAAATTAGGATATTTAATTGGTTTTAAATATTTAAAGTAAATTCTTAACTTGAATTTCAGATATAACTAATTATTGGATAATTTATTTATTGAATTTAATAATTGAAAATTGGTTAAAATAATGGATCTTGGTTTCTACGCTGGTTACAAATATTTCAAAGGCTTGAAAAAATTATATTTATAATACTGGAGATAATAGAAGTTTTAAATTTGAGTTTGAAAGTATTTTGTTTAATTTTAAAAATATATAGTTTAATTGATATTTAAAAATAGCCTTCCGAGGCAAAGTCTCGGATTTCGACAAAACTAGTTCCATTAGATCCGTAATAGTGTTTTATTATTGGATTTCAAGTTTTATAGCGTATGGAGTTGTTGTGTGATCGTACGGTAGATAAACGCACTGAAATTTATATCAAAAATTCAATATAATTACTGGGTCCAAAAGCTATATTCTCCATACAATCGAATTAGGACTCGAAACTTCTTCCATCGCGTTCGAAATAGGGGTATAACATTATAAACGCCTAGCGACACGCCTCGATAGGAAGTCAAAATTTTGAGTGGTGATTTCGAGATGATTTAATTTAAAATTTAAATATAATTTGACTGGTCAAAAATAATTCAACATCATTGTAACCCTTCCTTCCACGTGCCTTCTGCTTTCTCTAATTGCATACCAGATGTCACCCTTCTCTATTTAAAAAAAAAGTAAAGTAAGACAATAAACCAAAATTCAAAAAAACAAAACAATGGACGATCATGCAAGAAAAGCTAGAAAAGTAAAATTAGAGAAAAATAAAATCGTTTTCATTCCTCTTTCTATATTAAATGAATTTCTCAGAAAAAACAAATGTCCCAGCATTCGAATAGAATCAAGGCCGAGCCTTCTTCAAATCCTAAGTCGAGTTTTCCTTCCATTCTTCAATAATTTCATGAAGTCAATTTCAGAGAAGAGTGATTCACGATCGATAGAGGCATGCGCGTTCGAAGTGGCAAAAGATGGAAGTGGGTTGGGTTGTAGCTGCATAGTCGCAAGGAGTGGTGGTTGCAACGAGGAGGCGCACGACAGTAGTGTCGTGGTTTTCGATAGTAGGCTGGAGTTCGGCAGCGATTTGGGACGGCTGGTCACGGCGTTCGATCGACGAGGCTTGGTCCCGATTTCGATTAAAGATCTAGGGGCATCGCCATTTTGGGTGGCTCGAACTTGGAGATGATGTGAGGTATCTGCAGTTATTTTATCCCTCTTTTTCAAATCTAGTTTAATAAATATATATTTTAACTCACATATTTTTATTTAAACCAATAAGAGTATAAATCTAAGATTTTGAAAATGGGAATTTTAAAAGGTTGAAAGTCACGTAAAATTAGATTCTTTTTTTCGAACTATAAATAATTTTATAAGTGTATATATATAGTTTCAACGGAAAATAAATATAAATATACATATTTTAAATATTATTTTAAAAAAATAAAGGATTTGGTGACTAAATTGCTTATATAACCCATTTTAGTTACTAAAAGATTTTAAAAGGAGGTTAGCTTAAAATTCAATTATTTGTTTAAATTAAATCATTAGATAAAATAATTTTATAAATGGAAATTAATTGTTCAGTTTGTTTGAATATTAATAAACCATATAATGTTGTTACAAGGTCCAAATTGGGGGTTAATGGTCGAGATGGAAATGGATTTGCAAAGCAAAAAAGCAAAGGTGAGTTAATCTCACTCATTTGGACTGCCATTTTATTTTAAATAGTTAAATTTAAATTATTGGATTGATGATCTATTATCGGTATGGATGCGATATTATATATAGTGTGTATATATATATATTGGAGTGATTGATTTCCCGCATTATATAGCGGATGAGACCCTATGCGCCCCGCATAATAGCAGATGACCCCATATACCGTGATATTCCACCTTTAAGTGGAATTGGTATTTTATATTATTCTAAAATCTGTGGATGCAAAGAAGCAGGTTGGAGGGATCCAACTGGATTCCTCAAATGTTTGAATTTATTTCATATTCTGTGATATGATTTATGGATAACCTATGATAGATTGTATTGGTAATTGAAATTATTTAATGCTTGTGATGACCCGAAATTTTAGGCAATATCAATTTAATAACCTTTATTAAACTGGCTTGACAATTTTCTTTTTTATTTTCAAATTGGTAAATTTATTTTTCAAAGCTAATAAAAATGTATTCTATTTATAATATATATGTGTGTATATTATATATAGGAAGTCTTTGGTTTTAATTTAATTAAAGATATGTTTTCAAATTATAATATATATGTACGTGTATATTGTGATTTGAATTTATGTTTTAAATTCAATGTAATAATTTTCAAAACTAAATTTAAGAATGTTTTCTAATTTTAATATACATATATGCATTATAAATAGGGAACTTTGGTTTAAATCCAAGATAATACTTTTCAAAGGCTATTTAAAGTTAAAACTATATAAATATTTAATTATATATTCTTGCTTAAGTTTAAAATAAGATTTAATTAAAAGTTCATTTTTTTGCTTTAAAAATTCTTTCTTTTTTAAAAAATAATATGACATGAGATAAAATGGTTTATAAATATATATAGTGGTTGAGTTATACTTTCTTTTTAAATATCTTATGAATTAAAATAGTTTGAAAACATATAATGCATTTAATTTATTTAAAAACATAATTAATATATATATATATATATATATATATATATATATATAATTATAATTTCTTATTTAAATTAATATAAAGAATAAATACTTAGTAAGATAGAAGTTTAAACACAATAATCCACATATTTATCATTGTAAAAAAGATAACAAGTGTAAGCTAGGTGATAAGCATAATTACAAGTGGCCTAATTCTCTTGTATTACAAATATGATGTTTTTAAAGAAAATCTGGTTAATTGTTTCCAGTTCAAATATCTCTTCTCTTCTTCTAAAAAAAATGAAAATAAGAACTAGACCAAAATTCAAAAGGGAATCAAACCAAATCAATATCAATTTTCAAATTCTTCAACCTATGATCATGTAAAACATAATGAAGATCAATAACTTTCCAGATTTAAATCAGGTGTAACAATTCCAGATCAAAGAAATTATAGCCTGGAACAAGAAATCTATTCTCTGTTTCCTATTTTAGGTGAGTAAACCATTATTTTAAAAACAATTTGAAATCTGTGATTTGAACTTAGATGACTGTGATGAAATCTTTTAGTAATGTGGGTTGCAATAGATGATTGAATTTGGATGTATGTGTATTAATATGGTTTATGTGTACACATGAGTATAAATATATAAACTCGTTTCTCTGTTGAATGTTAGGTTTTAACCTTCTTTAATAAATTCTGCATCTCTGTATATAGTCAAAATTAGGATAAGGTATTTGAGGAAAAAATGATTATATGAGTGTATTATAAATTATAAAAATAGTAACCAGTATTTAAATTCAGTGTATATTTCAAATTTTAAACATTTATAGAGATAAAAAATTCAAATCAAAAATCGATCACGTTAGATTGAAGTTTCATTAGAATCGTATTGTGAAACGATGAATTTAGGAAGAAAATCATGATTTTTACTGTTGAAATTTTTGAGATATTTTGGGATGATCGAAATCGACATTTTTGTCGATTGCTGTTTATCGACGGTAAGGGAATGGTCAAGGTTTAGGGTGGAGATGGATGGGAAGTGGAGGAACGTAGGAAAAATAGATTAGGATTTTTTTGATGACCGTGGCGTTCCATCGGAGGTGATGTAAGGATTTGGTTCTGGTTTCTGTTGAGTGGGATGTCGAGGCGATCTCGACGATTGTGATGCACAAGGCCGGATCGCGAGGGGGAAAAGGTTCGGCGGAGTGTGGCCGGACTTTGGTGAAGTCGACGTGGGTTCATGGGGACGAGTTCGCCGGTGATTGGTGGATTTCCGATGGGGTTAGTTCCAGATTTTTGGAACGATAGGTTCGATTTTATTTTGCTCACGTATTCGTCGATCTAGGTGGTTAGAAGGTCAGTAGGGATCATCGGTGAGGTGTTGGAGCCATTATAGTTTGTCGGAGCGACGATGTTCACTTAATTACTCAATGTAATTAAAGGAATTAATGTGATTAATTAATGTAAGTAATTAAAGGAATTAATTACTCAATGTAATTAATTAAATTAATGTGATTAATTTAAGTTAATTAACCAATTAATTAATTAAAGATAATCGCTGGATGACTGATTAAGTATAATTACTTAATGTAATTAATAAAGTGTAATTATTTAGTATAAGTAATTAAGATTAATTACTGAATGTAATTAAATAAAGAGAAAAATTACTTATGGAAGTAATTAAGAATTAATTACTCTGTGTAATTAATTTAGGATTTATTTATTTAATTAATTAAAGGGTTAGTTAATTAATTAGAGGATAATCAATTACTGTATGTGATTAATTAAGATTAGTTAATGTATGTGATTAATTAAGATTAACTAATGAAGTGATTAATAAAAAAATTACTTGTTAAAGTAGTTAAATAAAAAGAGTAACTAATTAATGAAAGTAATTAGAAGATCGTTAATTAACGTAATTAATTAATTAATGAGAGTAACTAAAGATTAATTAATGGTTAAGGATAATTAATCTATGTGATTAATTGAAGGTTAATTACTGTAATTAGAGAATAACTAATCAAGGATGATTAATTAAGATGGATAGTTAAAGGACGAATAATTAATTGGGTTGTAATTAATTAATGTTAAGTAAGCAGGATTAAGGTAATCCAAGTGATTAAAAGCTAGTAATTAATTTAGTTGGTGATAAATTAAATTAATTAGGAATTGTTAAACTTAAATATCTTGCTTATGGATGATGAATGATATTGGATGATTGGACGTGATATCTCTGATATGTGTTATATGCTGCTTGGTGATATGAGATGTTCTGGTTAAATTGAGATAATATGGATTATCTATCTATGATATTGTGAATCATCTATCTATGTGTAAATATTATTCTAAAAGAATAATTAAATTGTTTAAAAACCTTAAACAACTTGGACATTAAAACGACATTTTTGATTTCGGTGAGACCGGGATCGGATTTCCAAATTGGATATCCGAAAACCACATCGATCCAAATTAAACATTAGATCGTGAATTCAAGTGAAGATCAAGATGAAGATCAAGATGAAGACTCGAAGTGCAAGGACTATTTGTCATTAGAACTCTGAGGGTGATTCGAAGATGAGTTTAATAGAGATAGTACTTTCAGGTTTGAGATGGAGATTTAGAGTGCAAGGGCTATTGTCGTTAACTCTGAGGGTGATTCCAAAATGAGTATAACGAGATAGCGCCTTCGGTTTAGTTTGAACCCGGAACGAACTTGTATGGATTGAATGCTTTCAAAACATCGTCAGGAGGATGATGAGCATTCAAAGATAGATGTGTCCTAAAAAGGTAATCGCAGCCTCAAGCCTCATCAACTGGGAATGGCTAAAACAAGGAAGGTGCAGCAAGGCTAAGTGAGTCGCGCTCAAGTAGGACAAGATTTCCCCTGCCTAGAGGTCCCTTTATATTCGCTTAGTGGGCAGTTGGAATCACGCGCCAACTGTGGGGTTGTCTTGTTCGGGAGTATCCAGTAAGGGATGGTTTTGGCATTGTATTGCAGGGGATTTAGTGTGGATCATCGGTACGCTGATCTAGACCAGGTACTGTGACGGGCGGTACCTTAGTAGCCCTGCCATTGTATGGAATCCAATCTCCAATAAGTGTCGTACGTTTTGATTGTGCCTAACTTGTTGGAACATGAGATGTAAGCATTTCAGTTATTTCTGTATTTTACTTGAAAACAATAGACACTATTATAATATCACTGGATTTCCTATCAAATGTGTTGGTTATCATAAGATAAAAACTTTTCCATGTTTATGTGTGGGAAGTCTTACGAGATACCTTTCTTTTCAAAGGATTTTCTAAAGTTAAGCAACTTTAACCCGTTTACTCACACCAGACCCATGTCTGATCCAGAGTTTATTTTCTGTTTTATTAAACTCTTGGGTACTCAAATTTTTACGAGTAGCCAAGGGATTCAGGTTTGCTTTGACGAATTTTGGAGTAGATTTGGAGCAAGAGGCTTCAGCGTGTAGATATGTAATGGATTCGCGGTGTCTGTATCTCTGTGTTGTCTTGAGTTGCAGATAGACAGGTGTTTATAACTGTCTAATTTGTGATGTATAAGCTGTGTATCTCTGATGTATATGATACTATGTAATATCTTATGTGATTTAATATATTTTATTCGTTCCGCCGCGAGGATCTAGTGTTGTTGGTTCTTTTTTTCCTATCTTTTTTCTTTTCTATCCCTTTCTTTCTTAACGATGATGCGTCTTTTTGTGGAATGAAAGGCGGATCGTCACATATGGTATCAGAGCTCTAGATTTAGTGAATACCTAGGCTTTGGAGTGATGTCTTTCTTGAGAGAGCGTACGTGTGTGTGTGTGTATGCCTAATCTGTTGGGTTACCTGTCCAGGTTTTCCAACATAAGTTCTAGAGGTAGATAGGGTAGTGGTGTATGTAACACGACTACCACAAATAGAAGAAGCCCATATTTTGAGGTTGGAAGAGCATCTGCTAAGGCTGTAGAACTAATACCGCCTCAAGTGTGTTTTGTAGCATGGTGTAAGGATTTCTCCAATCTCGGAAGGAAGTCTTTTCAAGGATCGCACTCCATCCTTGAAGTGCAAGTGTGGTTGCGCTTGTATGAGTGGATTTTCAAGAGTTTGAATCTGATGGATAGGAAGAAGAGTGTTTTGGTATCTTGGCAACTTCAGGAAGGAGCAGCTGCGTGGTGGGACACAGTAATCATGGATGTTCTCAGGAATGATTTGTTTCTCTTGAAGCAGTTTATGGAAATAATTGAGGAGCAGTCTATGCCTGCCACATGGAAGACTCGGCTGTATTAGAATTTTCTAGATCTTAAGTAAAGGAGTTTTATCCGTGTTTGAGTATGAGACTAAGGTCAACGAGTTACCTCGCTATGGATATGGTCTCATTGTCGCTCCTTTATGTAGAGTGAGATATTTATGCTTGGTTTAGGCCTGGGTTTCTTGAGGAGATGTCTACAGATCTCAAGGGTTCTTTGTGGAATTGGTTGATGGCCTTGAGATTTGAGGAGCTTATGGATAAGGAAGTCTTTAGCATCCATGGCAGCAGTGTAGCTCAAAAGTGTTTTGTGTGCCGGTTGGAAGGCCATCTGGCTAAGCAGTGTCCCAGAGGTAGAGTTCAGAAGCAGTAGGGTAGACCCATTTCTCCATTGGTTCATAAGTTTTTGTGTTTCTTCTGTTAGCAGCCGGGCATTTTGGTGAAAGCTTGCCCACTTCTTCAGAAGCTCAGCAGAGCAAGGTGTTGCTATTGAAAGTAGTCTGTCAACTTTTTCTGGTAGGAAAGCCTAAGATGTTCTGATTTGTGAAGAGTAAAAAACAGTATTTTTTGAATCTGAACTTAGTAGAATCGCAAAAGTGTCTTGCGATAGTTCAGGAGATTATTTAAGTATTCTTTGGTATGGAATTTGAGGCATCTCAAGAGGAGGTAGGAGTTATCGAAGTGGTCGGATATTTTCCGGACGTCCTCGAGGAAGTCAAAGGTTTGTTCGCATCGGAGATTGAGTTTTCGTATCGACTTGGTTCCAGAAGCAATACCGGTGGTTCAACCAAGTTGTAGGATGGCTCCTAGAGAGAGGATTTGGTGAAGCAGCTCACGATTTCGTGGAACTTCTATGTTTTCTCTTTTATGGATCTGATGAACCATGTTTTCCGAGATATGCTGAACAAGTCTGTGCTCATGTTCATCGATGGCATTCTCATCTACTCCAAATCAGAGTTGCGTAGCGGAAGCGAGGTAGCAGCTGTACAAGAGTGGAAGCAACTACAGACTCCTTCAGGAAGTTTTTCAGGATCTAAAGGTGAAGTTGTTGAGTGCATCTGTTTTGGTTATTCCGGATAGGAGAAGTAAGTTCGAAGTCTACTAATCTTGTGGAGTAGAATTTGTATTCTGGATTTCAGCGAATCTTGGGAGAACCATTTTGTTGAATAGGATTTGGAGATTTGTCTTATTCTTGATCCAATTTTGTTTCGAGAGTCCTCTGCGAAGGTTGATCCGATTAGGAAGGGATGATGTAACCCAGGATCGTCAGAGGAGTTATGTGGATAAGAGACAAAGGAGTTTGGAATTCGGAGTTGGAGATTGGAAATTGTTTAAGTTTTCTCCGATCAAAGAAACTATAAATTTGGTAAGTCTGGAAAGCTAGCTCCAAAATATATTGGATCTTTTCATATGCTCGAGAGGATAAGTTCTTTTGTCTACGGGATTTAATTATCAGTTGGATAGCTGGAATTCATTGTATTTCGCGTATCTCTGAAGGAATACGTGTGCGATCCATCACTGGTTGTGGAAGCAGCAGTTCAGAAGGATCCGGTAGTTGAGCTGGATTTAAGTATAGTCTAATATCTTGTTCGGATTGTAATTCGACGTGAAAAGGAGCTCTGGATCATAGTAGTGTAGCTAGTTAGGGTTCTGTAGGGCGAGTATTCCAGTGATTTGTACCTGGAAACTCTAGATAGTATTAGGAAGATCTATCCTGATTTATGTCGGGATAGTTTGTTAGATTGTTTACTTGATTTAATTGGTTTCTATGATTGGAAGTATATGGTTGATAGATGTGCTTTACTATTTGAAATTAAAACCTTTACTGGATTATTAAATTATCTTTGCTTTTAAATTTCAGGGACGAAATTCTTTTAAGAGGGGAAGAATGTGATGACCGGGAATTTTAGGCAATATCAATTTAATAATCTTTATTAAATTGGCTTGACAATTTTCTTTTTTTTATTTTCAAATTGGTAAATTTTATTTTTCAAAGCTAATAAAAATGTATTCTATTTATTGTATATATATATGTACATATTATAAATAGGAAGCCTTTGGTTTTAATTTAATTAAAGATATGTTTTCAAATTATAATATATATGTATGTATATATTGTGATTTGAAGTTATGTTTTAAATTCAATGTAATAATTTTCAAAACTAAATATAAGAATGTTTCTAATTTTAATATATATATATATATATGTATGTATGTATGTATGTATGTATGTATGTATGTATGTATGTATGTATATGCATTATAAATAAGTAACTTTGGTTTAAATCCAAGATAATACTTTTCAAAGGCTATTTAAAGTTAAAACTTTATGACCGTTTGATCATATATTCTTGCTTAAGTTTAAAATAAGATTCAATTAAAAGTTCATTTTTTTTCTTTAAAAATTCTTTCTTTTTAAAAATATATATAACATGTGATAAAATGGTTTATAAATATATACAAAGTTTGAGTTGTAATTTCTTTTTAAATATCTTACGAACTAAGAATAGTTTGAAAACGTATAATGCATTTAATTCATTTAAAAACATAATTAATATATATATATATATATATGTATATATAAATATAAATTCTTATTTACATTAATATAAAGAATAAATACTTAGTAAGATAGAGGCTTAAACACAATAATCCACATATGTAACATTTGTAAAAAGATACCAAGTGTAAGCTAGGTGATAAGCATAATTACAAGTGGCCTAATTCATGTTTTTAAAGAAAATCTGGTTAATTGTTTCCAGATCAAATATCTCTCCTCTTATTCTAAAAAAAATGAAAATAAGAATTGGACCAAAATTCAAAAGGGAATCAAACCAAATCAACATTAGTTTTCAAATTCTTCAACTTGTGATCATGCAAAACATAATGAAGATCAACAAATTTCCAAATTTAAATCAGGTGTAACTACTCCAGATCAAAGAAATTAAAGCCTGGAACAAGAAATCTGTTCTCTGTTTCCTATTTTAGGTAAGTAAACTATTATTTTAAAAACAGTTTGAAATCTGTGATTTAAACTTAGATGATTGTGATGAATTCTTTTAGTAATATGGGTTGCAATATATGATTGAAGTTGGATGTATGTGTATTAATATGGTTTGTCTGTACACATGAATATAAATGTATAAACCTGTTTCTCTGTTGAATGTCAAGTTTTAACCTTCCTTAATAAATTCCATATCTCTATCTATAATCAAAATTAGGATAGGGTCTTTGAAGAACAAATGATTGTATGAGTATATTATAAATTTTAAAAATAGTAACCAGTATTTAAATTCAGTGTATATTTCAAATTTTAAATATTTACAAAGATAAACAAATTCAAATCAAAAAACGATCATGTTAGAATCGTATTGTGAAACGATGAATTTAGGAAGAAAATCGTGATTTTTAGTGCTGTAATTTTTGAGATATTTATGGGATAATCGGAGTCGACATTTTTTTCGATTGCTGTTGATCGACGGCAAAGGGAAGGTCAAGTTTTAGGATGGTGATGGATGGGAAGTGGGGGAACGCTAAAAAATAGATTGGGATTTTCTGATGGCCGCGGCGTTCCATCGGAGGTGATCTAGGGTTTTTGTTCTGGTCTCTATTAAGTCGGATGTCGAGGCGATCTCGACGATTGTGATGCATCGGCTCGGATCGTGAGGGGAGGAAAGGTTCATCGGAGTGTGGTCTGACTTTGGTGAAGTCGGCGCGGGTTCGTGGGGACGAGTTCGTCGGTGATTGGTGGATTTCTGATAGGGTTAGTTTCAGATTTTTGGAATGATGGGTTCGATTTTATTTTGCTCATGCATTCGCCGATATAGGTGTTCAGAAGGTTAGTAGGGATCATCAGCGAGGTGTTAGACCCATCCTAGTTGGTCGAAGCGACGATGTTCGCCGGTGCACATGCACATGTACGTTGATGTGTCTGGGTTGATTTGGTTTCTAGGAAGAAGGATCGGCTCGGGGTCGATCAAGGGATGTTGTGCGTGCGACTCGAAGTAGAGGAGTGTGTTTTGGGTCGAGAATGTTTTTGTTTCCATTTTTTTTCAAATTGAGAAGTATTATTCCAAGTTTAAACAAATAACCAGTTTTTAAAGATAGTGATATTTGTTCCCAGGATTTCAAAATGTATAAAGTTAAATATGAACTATTTTAAATTTTAAAGGTTTTAAAATGTTTTAGTTTTAAAGGAAATGTTACCAAGTTCTTAATGGTATATTTAAATAAATATGAATTCAAAGCTAAAGTAAATCTAGTTTTAAAAACATGTTATCTAGATTTTAAAAAGATAAAAATAAAATGGAAGTTTTCAAATATAGTATAAGTGTGAACTTAGTTTCCAAAAAGAAGTATTTAACAAGTTATACAAGTATATAAAAAAATTAAAATGTTAAAGTTAATGACTTAAATTTGTTTTAAAAGCTAGTTATATTAATTATGTAATCAATTACCCCTGATTTTTAAAGAAAGTTAATGATGTAATTAGGTAATTTATGAAGATAACTATTTATCTTTAATTAAGGTTGTGAGTAATTAAGGATAATTAATTAGTGAAATTAATTAAAAGTTAATTACTCAATGTAATTAATAATGGTTAATTAATATTATAATCCAAGTATAATTGCTGAATGGAAGTAATTAAAGAATTGTTAATGATGTAATTAATTTAAGGATCATTAATCCAAGTGAATTAAAGGTAATTAATTATGGTATAATTAATTAATGGAAGTAATTAAAGGAATTAATTACTCAATTTAATTAATTAAATTAATGTGATTAATTTAAATTAATTAACCTGTTAATTAATTAAAGATAATCGCTGGATGATTGATTAAGTATAATTACTTAATGTAATTAATAAAATGTAATTACTTAATATAAGTAAATATGATTAATTACTGAATGTAATTAAATAAAGAGAATAATTACTTATGGAGGTAATTAAGTGGAAGTATTTGAGAATTAGTTACTTTGTGTAATTAATTAAAGGATTTATTATTTTAATTAATAAAAGGGTTAGTTAATTAATTATAGGATAATTAATTACTATATGTGATTAATTAAGATTAATTAATGTATGTGATTAATTAAGATTAACTAATGAATGTGATTAATAAAAAAATTACTTGTTAAAGTAGTTAAATAGAAAGATTAACTAATTAATGAAAGTAATTAGAAGATCATTATTAATTAACGTAATTAATTAATTAATGACAGTGATTAAAGGTTAATTAATGGTTAAGGCTAATTAATCTATGTGATTAATTGAAGGTTAATTATGTAATTAAAGAATAATTAATCAAGGATGATTAATTAAGATGGATAATTAAAGGATGATTAATTAATTAGATTGTAATTAATTAATGTTAAGTAAGCAGGATTAAGATAATCCAAGTGATTAAAAGCTAGTAATTGGTGATTAATTAAATTAATTAGGAATAGTTAAACTTAAATATCTTGCTTATGGATGATGAATGATATTGGATGATTGGATGTGATATCTCTGATATGTGTTATGTGCTGCTTGGTGCTATGAGATGTTTTGGTTGAATTGAGATAATATGGATTATCTATCTGCGATATTGTGAATCATCTATTTGTGTGTAAATATTATTTTAAAAGAATAATTATATTGTTTAAAACCCTTAAACAACTTTGACATTAAGACGGCATTTTGGATTTCGGTGAGACGGGGTCGGATTTCCAAATTGGATATCCGAAAAACACATCGATCCAAATTAAACGTTAGGTCGTGAATTCAAGTGTAGATCAAGATGAAGACTCGAATTGTAAGGACTATTTGTAGTTAAAACTCTGAGGGTGATTCCAAGATGAGTTTAAAGGAGATAGTACTTTCAGGTTCGAGATAGAGATTTAGAGTGCAAATGCTATTGTCGTTAACTTTGAGGGTGATTCCAAAATGAGTGTAAAGAGATAGTGCCTTCGGTTTTGTTCGAACCCGAAACGAACTTGTATGGATTGAATGCTTTCAGAACATCGTCAGGAGGACGATGAGAATTCTAAGATAGATGTGTCCTAAAAAGGTAATTGCATCCTCAAGCCTCATCAACCGGGAATGGTTAAAACAATGGAGGTGCAACAAGGCTAAGTGAGTCGCGCTCAAGTAGGACAAGATTTCCCCTATCTGGAGGTCTCTTTATATTCGGCTTAGTGGGCAGTTAGAATCGCGCGCCAACTGCGCGGTTGTCTTGTTCGGGACTATCCAGTAAGTGATGGTTCCAGCCTTATGTTGCAAGGGATTTAGGGTGGATCCTCCATACGCTGGTCTAGACTAGGTACCGTGACGGGCGGTACCCCATAGCCCTGCCATTGTATGGAATCAATCTCCAATAAGTGCCGTACGTTTTGATTATGCCCAACGATGTTGGAACGTGAGATGTAAGCATTCCAGCTATTTCTGTATTTTACTTGAAAACCCTAGACACTATTATAATATCACTGGATTTCCCATCAAATGTTTTGGTTATCGTAAGGTAAAAACTTTTCCATGTTTATATGTGGGAAGTCTTACGAGATACCTTTCTTTTCAAAGGATTTTCTAAAGTTAAGCAACTTTAACCCGTTTACTCACACCAGACCATGTCTGACCTAGAGTTTATTTTCTGTTTTATTAAACTCTTGGGTACTCAAATTTTTACGAGTAGGCAAGGGATTCAGGTTTGCTTTGTCAAATTCTGGTGTAGATTTGGAGCAGGAGGCTTCAGCGTATAGATATGTAATGGATTGGCGGTGTCTGTATCTCTGTGTTGTCTTGAGTTGTATGATAGACATGTGTTTATAACTATCTAATTTGTGACGTATAAGCTGTGTATCTCTGATGTATATGATACTATGTAATATCTTATGTGATGTAATATATTTATTCGTTTCGCTATGAGGATCTGGTGTTGTTACTTCTTTCTTTCCTATATTTTCTCTTTTGTATCCCGTTCTTTCTTAATGATGATGCGTCTTTCTGTGGAATGAAAGGCGGGTCGTCACAATGCTATAATTTGGCTGGATATAATTTTGTAGTTTAAGATATCAGAAATATAAAAACTGGACTTTCGGAAGGGAATTAACGTAGATAATTTTTAAGTGAAATAAATTTAGAGAATTGGATAAATTAAAAGAAGGAATTTGGAAAAGGACAAAAGTTTATTTTTGAAATCCTATCGAATAAATTCCAAGTATGGGAAAAGAGATTTTTAATAAATGGAAATAAATGAATTTTGAGAGCTTAATTAGTATAAAAATTAAAGAATTTATTTTAAATTCAGGATTTAAAATGGTTTGGGAGAAATAAAGGGAGAATTTTAAAATTAAGTATGAAATTTATGTTTCAGATTTTAAATAAGATTTTAAATCTAAATAAAGGAGTGAATATGGAATTAATGGGTTTTAAAATAAATTTGAAAGTAAAGGAATTTATTTTAAAATGGAGTAATTTTGGAAATCGATTAAAAACTGACTAAGTGTTGAAACTGTGATTAAAGGAGAATAAGATTGTGAAATTTATAAACAGGGTTTATAAATAAGTGAAATATTTATCAGAGAATAATTTGGAAGTATAAATTCAGGATGGGACTTTATAAGGAAAGGGTGATTTGTTTAAAAATAAATAGTGGTATATTTTTAAAAGTGTGGAAAGTAAATTTATGGGTTTGAGACATAAATTAAATTTGGAAAACCAACAAGAATTTATTAACTGATTTAATGGACTATTTTGGAATGGAAAGTGTATTTTCCTTAAAAGCCAAGTATGTTTTCATAGCAGATTTTTTTTAAAATATCAGTTAGAGGTTTTTAAGTTCTTTTAAAAGAATGTTTTAGAAAGAATTTATTCTTTAATGGTTTTAAAAATTTTGAGAGTAAATATTTATTAAGTTAATTTTATAAGTAAATTATTTTAAAGGTTTAACTCATATTATGATTTTAAAGATAATTATTTAATATTTATACCTTATAGAATAACTTTTATTTTCAATTTTGTCTTGTCTTATGTTTTACTTGAGAATTATTATATATTTCATAACTAGTATTTTAAAGTGTTTTAAGTAGTTTTTATTTTAAGTGTTTTAAAGTACATATTTTTGGATAAAGTGATTTAAATTATTTAAAAATCTAAGTATTAAGACTTGGTGATTTTCAGTAGGAAGAAAATTGGGTGGAATTTATTCCGAGAAAAAGTGATTTGAAAAATATTTTCAAAGGGTTGAAGTATGGAAAATATCTTGCGAAAATATTTTGGAATAAATAATTTTGGAAATTATTAAGCCCTGATGGTTGTTTGTGAATGTTATATGATAGTTAAATAGCCGACTATCAATATTGGCCAATGCACTGGCCGTTTCGAAGAGACCGGGATCGGGATTAATTTTCCGAAAACCACTTCGATCTGATTTGAACATTTTCGTGAGGAAGACAAGAGCTTGGAGTCGAAGATGGAGCAGTGAAGTGCAAGGGATAATCGCTACTAATCCTGAGGGTGATTCCAAAATGGATGTTGTAGGAGTAGTGGCTTCGGTTCCGTTTGGACCCGGAATGGACTTGTATGGATGAATGCTATCAGAACATCGTCTGGAGGATGATGAGCATTCTAAGTGAATGTTTGCTAAAAAGGTAATGCATAGCCTCGAGCCTCATCAACCAGGAATGTAACAACCCGCATATTAACGATTATATATTTAAATGTTTTATTTGAATATAGCGTCGTTAGTTGGATTTTGGGTCCGAAATGTTACTTTCTGCAAATGGCCGAATCGGAACTCGAAACTAGCTCCATTGGTTCCAAAATGGCATTTGCGTTCTTTTTGAGTATAATCTTTGATATGTTTGGAGTTTGTGAAAATTTGACCCTTATTCTATTGGGTTTGGGTTCAGCCCACTAGTTAACTAATACCCTAACCCAACCCCTTCTCTTCATTCATCCTCATTTCATTTCATTTCTTAAGCTAGAATTGAAAATGGTGGAAGGGAAAGAGAAATAGAAATTTGCAAGCCCTAGTTTTCTCTTACAACTTGATTTTTTTGCTCCAAATTCATAGAGAAGACATAGGTAAGCTCTTCTTCATTTTCTTCAACTCTTCTTCTCTTCAATTTCAGAAAATTTCCAAAACCTAAATTGGGAAATATGTGTTTTATTCTTAGATTGAAGCTTGTTGAGTTGAAGTAGTGTTGGTTGGTCTTCTCCTTGTTATTGAGCTCCATCTTCTTGTTTTTGGGTTAAAGGTGAGTTTTGAACTCACATCTACTTCTCTTGATTTCATTGATGTTGGGTATGAATTCTTAGCACTTGTTCATATGCACTTGCTTTTAGTTTGGATTGAATTAGTGAATACCCAAATTTTTAGTGTTTTGGGTTCAATTCTTTAGAGATCCTAACTTTGATGTTTTGATCATGTTTTGGTGATGCATTGAAGTGCTTATAGGGCCGGGTAGCCGCTAGGCGTAAACCCCTAGCGTTCGTGCTCGTCCGGTTGAAAGTTGGGAGAGTTTGCACTTCATTTGTTATAAGTAGGAAATGCAGGAAATTGGGTTCAGTCGACTGGATCCTCTGTTTAGTCGACTGAGCTGAAGCCCGAAATTTTTCTGGACAATTTTCAGTCGACTGAACAGGGATTTCAGTCGACTGACCTGCTCCTGTTTTCCTGTTTTGCCTATTTATGCTCGTTTTGATTGGTTTTTCGGATTTTATCGATTCATGTTGGTTCTTAGTAGTGGTTATTGCCTTTTTGACTTTGATAACTTATTTTTGACTTCATCCACGGGTTTATATAAAATAATCTCTCGAATCACATTTAAAAGCTCGTTTCTCCAATTTATAAATTCTATTTAAAACACACACTTTCGCACTTCGAGCGAAGTGGAAGGGTGATTAAATGGTTGGGCAAAACACGGACCATGAATCTGTGCGTTTATCTTTCCGATTACTCCCCGACCTATTCAATTGATCGTTTTGACCTTTGGTTTGGTTTACCGATGATATGAGGTGAACTTTGTACTGTTTTGAGTGTGAAATTAACTAACGGATAGTAAACCGTTTAGTGCGAACGAGTGGTTATGGGACTCGCGTTACCACTTTTCGGATTCCTTTTTGGGAGTTATGACACATTCCGCCAGTTAGTGGTGTCTAGTACTGGGTCTTCGACCTTCACCACTACGGTTTGTTGCCTTCGGTTATGTGCCTTCGGGTTTGTTGCCCTTTAGTATCGCTTCCGATGTTGGTCGTTATGAGCCGCATGGTTGATATTGGGTTGCCCTTTAGTATCGCTTCCGATGTTGGTCGTTATGAGCCGCATGGGTGATATTGGGTTTGGAGTCTTCAGGCTCATGGATCCTTGTTTGTACAGTACTGAGCTCGAGCAAATTTTCTGATGTTTCATTCATATGTATATTCCCTAGGTATCGTCCTTCGATGTTGGTCATTATGAGCCGCATGATGCATAGCGTTTACCTTGTGGAACTTGTATACCTTATTGGTATTTGTTATTGCCTTTTTGGCTTGCTTTGGGATATTCTTATCCTTTGTTTCTATATGTTGCCGATGATATGAGGCTTGTTCTATATGATTCATCTTTCGTTAGATGATTGTGTTATTTCTTTTAGAGATATCTATTATGCTTTGTAACCTTGCAGGTTTATTATTGTTCAGTTTATCTAACTGATTTGTTTAGCTAGACTGACCTGTGTATTTCATACTCGGGTCAGACCGAGATGTTTCAGGTTAGGTACATTGGGACTTAGCCTATTTTGCTTCCATATGGACTACTCCACTAGCTTCTTTTTGTCATAGCTTTTTGTGTAGTCCTATTATGTTGTAACTCTGATATTTATTCTTGTGAACTCGTCTGTATATTGTGGTCTGCTATACCACTTGACATGTATTATTTTGTATACTCTGCGATGTATCAATATATGTGTATATGATGATTTACTGTTCTGTGATGTATATTACATTTGAGTTGTCATATTCTGTTTTGATAGATCCTTCAACCACCTATGGTTATGTTTTAAGTATTCATTTGGTATGTCGACTTGTTTGATATGTTTATTGTCGATGTATTCAATAGATAGTTAGAGCAAAGCTATACATGGTCGCTCCCAACCAGCCTTATTCTCCGTGTTAGTTGACGGTATTACCCTGTAGTGTCCTTGGCTAGCGTGGGTGTAGAGGTGGGGCGTCACAGCGTGGTATCAGAGCTGAGTTCAGAACAAAGTATGACAAACGCAGAATAGAGCACATATTACAGTACATCAAAGTATACAAGTGATACAAACCTTTGAATCATCGTGTCTCTTTATTCCATCAAGGTTAGATAGAATTTGGGGAATACGTCTAGGAATGCATTTTATTCCGTAGTATTCCGTAATGAAGTATCTACCTTGTGAATAATCTTATTCTTATCTTACTTTCAGCGTATGGCTGGAAGAGGCAGGGGACGACGTTCGGATGCTGGGCAATCCAATGGCACACATCCGGATGGCGTTTATTTGTCTGCTGATCAGTTTTTGGAATTGTTTAGGAGTACTCAGCCTCCAGTTCCTCCTCGAGTATCTCCACCTCGCAAGTCTGCCTTTGCACGTCAGTGCAGTGATTTTTCTCATCTTGGAGGAAAGCCGTTTAAGGGCTCCGAGTCTGTTCTTGAAGTCCAAGCTTGGCTTCGCACGTGCGAGCGTATCTTTTCTCGCATGGACCTTTATGACCATGATAGAGTTCTTGTAACTTCTAGCTTATTACAAGAGCATGCTCTTGATTGGTATGAGCTTCTTGTAGCCGAGATTGATGAGTCTACTCTTTCTTGGACTCAGTTTCGGGGACGATTTGAACTCAAGTTCATTCCTGAATCTGAAAAAGTTTTATTGACCCGTCGCTTCCTTGAGTTGAAGCAAGGGAAATCTTCTGTTTCTGAGTATGTTGCATCATTCGAGGCTTTATCTAAGTATGGTCTTGAATTCATCAGCACTTCTTACAAGAAGAATTTGAAGTTTGTTTCTGGTCTTAAGAAATATCTTAAGAAATCTTTGTTGCTCCAACTTAAACTTTCTTTTGAGGAGTTGGTTGATTCGGCACTTCATCTCGAGACCGTCGAGAAGGAGTGTGATAGTGATGTTGATGTTGAGGTTTCCAAGAACCCCGATAAGAGGCCGTTTCCAATTCAGAAGAAGCCTTTTCCTTCTAAGAAGAAGAAGACTGGTGGTCCTAGTTCTCAGCCTCAGTCTTCCGAAACACCTTTCGTTCGAAAGTGTTTTAATTGTGGTTCTCCGGATCATATTATTCGAGCTTGTCCTAAACCTCTCTTCTGCCGTTATTGCAAGAAGGAGGTTCATCATGTTTCAGCTTGCCCTACTGTTCCGGCTGGTGCTAAGTCTAGCAATCTTTATGCTACCAAGGCTTCTAAAGGTCCTTCTCAGCCCAAAGGTATATCTCCATCCATTTTGGAAGGTTCTGTTTTATTTTATGACCATAGTATACGAGTTCTTTTCGATACGGGTGCTTCACATTCTTTCGTATTGAAAAAGCTCGTTGATGATTTATCTTTGGATGTTTCTTGTATGGTTACTTCTTTAAGGATTGCGAATCCTATTGGGGGATCCGCGACCCTTAGTTTGTTGTGTGATGATGTTGAGATTGTTTTATGTGGCTTTTCTTTCCGTGCGAATCTGCACGTTATTTCTTGTCTGGGATGTGATATGATTTTGGGTATGGACTGGCTAGTGAGATATGATGCCAGGATTATTTGTTCGGAGAGAATTTTGTATCTTTGACATCCGGATTCGCCTACTCAGTTATCTCTTGTTCTTCGGAATGTAGATAATTCCGAGATGGCTTTATATTATCTTGACTCGCGAGATGATGATGATATATCTCGTATTCCTGTTGCTTGTGACTTTTCTGATGTCTTTGAGCCTGTATCGGGTTTGCCACCCAAACGGGCAATTGAGTTCCGCATTGATCTTATTCCAGGCGCGCAGCCAGTTAGTTGTCCTCCCACGAGGATGTCTACAAAGGAAAATGAGGAACTTAAGAAGCAGCTTTTGGAGCTTGAGTCCAAGCAGTTGATTCAGTCCAGTTTTTCTCCGTCGGGATCCGCGGTCGTCTTCGTGAAGAAGTCCGATGGAACTCTTAGGCTTTGCATTGACTATCGCAAGCTTAACGAGTTAACAATCAGAAATAGGTATCCATTGCCTAGGATCGATGATATGTTCGATCTATTAAGTGGTGCTAAGGTCTTTTCTCAGCTCGACCTTGCCACGGGTTTTCATCAGTTACGAGTTGCGGAGGATAGCATACCTCTTACAGCTTTCTGCACTCGATATGGTTCTTTTGAGTGGCTCGTTATGCCGTTCGGTTTGACGAACGCTCCTGCTTTCTTTGTCGATCTCATGAATCGAGTATTCCGGGAATATCTCGACAAGTTCGTCCTTGTGTTCATTGATGATATCCTTATTTATTCTAAATCTGAAGCCGAGCATGCTAATCACTTGAGAATTGTCTTGAGTACTCTCCGTCGTCATCAGCTTAGAGCCAAATTCTCCAAATGCCACTTTTGGGAGAATAAGGTTAAGTTCTTAGGCCATGTTGTATCTTTCGATGGCATCTCTGTCGATCCCTCAAAGATCGATGCCATCAAGAATTGGAAGAGGCCCGAGAATGTGCATGAGATTCGTAGTTTCCTTGGATTGGCGGGTTATTACCGTCGTTTCATTAAGGATTTTTCCCGTGTTGTGCTTCCTCTCACTTGCCTTACTCGGAAAGGCATTCGTTTTGATTGGTCCGACAAGTGTGAAGCTTCCTTTCTGACATTGAAGGAACTTCTCACTAATTCTCCTATCCTTGTGGTTCCCGAAGGGAATCATGACCTTGTTGTCTACACCGATGCTTGTGGTAGTGGTCTCGGTGCTGTTCTTATGCAGAAGGATCGGGTAGTTGCTTATGCTTCTAGGCAACTGCGTCCGAATGAAGTTCGCTATGCCACTCATGATCTTGAGTTAGCCGCCATTGTCTTTGCCTTGAAGATTTGGCGACACTATTTATTGGGCGGGCGCTTCATTCTCTATACCGATCATAAATCCTTGAAGTATTTGTTCACTCAGAGGGAACTCAATATGAGACAACAGCGTTGGCTCGAGTTTCTTGCTTCCTGTGACTTTGAGATCCAGTATACCCCTGAAAAGGGTAATCGTGTTGCTGATGCGCTTAGTCGCAAACATTCGGCTGTTGTTTCTATGATGCTTGCTGAATGGAATGTTCTTGAGACTCTATCTTTTTATGAAATTCGTGATCAAGGTTCATCTTCTGATTCTCCTATTCTATTGCTTAGTTTGGGAGCTCGATCTATTTTGTTGGATCGTATTGCCGATGCTCAGCGGCGTGATCCTAATTTGTTGCATTTTATTCAGCTTTGTGAGTCTGGATCTTGTGATGAGGCGTTGCAAGAGCATTGATTCTCATGGGTGTCTTCGTAAGAAGAATCGTCTTTTTGTGCCTTCTGATCGTGCACTTAGGCATGACATTCTTGATGACTGTCACCGTTCTAAATATACCATTCATCCCGGTAGTAGTAAGATGTATGCCGATATGCATCGTCTTTATTATTGGGAAGGCATGAAACGCGATGTGGCGAGTTATGTGAGTAATTGCATAACTTGTCAGCATTTTAAGGCCGAGCATCAGCATCCTTCGGGTCTTTTTAGCCTCTTGAGATTCCATTGTGGAAATGGGATCAGATTTCTATGGATTTCATTGACGGCCTACCTCGTTCAAGATCTAGCCATTCTAGCATTTGGGTTATTGTTGATCGCCTCACTAAGTCTGCTCATTTTGTCCCTATTAAGTCTAATAGGACTGCTTCACATTTGGCTAAGTTGTATGTCAAAGAAATCGTGAGACTTCACGGTGTTCCTAATTCTATTGTGAGTGACCGTGATCCTTTATTCACGAGTCATTTTTGGAAGAGTCTTCAGCAAGCTTTGGGAACGAAGCTTAATTTTTCTACAGCTTATCATCCGTAGTCTGATGGACAGACTGAACGGGTGAATCATGTCTTAGAAGATCTTCTCCGTATTTGTATTTTTGATTTTGGTGGAAGTTGGGAGGATCACCTACCTCTTGTAGAGTTCTCCTACAACAATAGTTTTCAGTCTAGTATCGGTATGGCTCCTTTCGAAGCCTTATATGGAAGGCCATGTCGATCACCTTCTTGTTGGTTGGAATCTGGAGAGAAGCTTATTCTTGGTCCAGATTTTGTTCGTGATTCTTCCGAGAAGATTGATCTTATCCGATTGAGAATGAAAGAGGCACAAAGTCGCCAGAAATCCTATGCGGACAACCGTAAGAAGCCTCTCGAATTCTCAATTGGTGATCTTGTTTTTATTCGTGTTTCTCCTTTGAAAGGGGTTATGTGTTTCGGTACGACTGGGAAATTGGCTCCTCGCTTTATAGGACCATTTTCTATTACTGAACGTATTGGCCATGTGGCTTATAGAGTTTCACTTCCAGCTCATTTATCTGGCATTCATGACGTGTTTCACGTCTCGCAACTTCGGAAGTGTCTTCGGGAGTCGGATTCTGTTATTACTTCTCCTGATTTGCAAGAGCTTGAGATATCACCGGACTTATCTATTGTACAGCAACCTATTCGCGTGCTTGACACGGAGGTGCGACACCTTCGGAATAAGGACGTGCCGCTCGTTAAAGTTCAATGGTCCGCTAATCCCAATGACTGTACTTGGGAAACCAGAGAGTTTGTCGAGCGATCTTATCCGGGTTTTCTTTCTTTGCTTTGAAACGGTGAGTATGTCTTTTCATCTCGAGCTTATTTCCTTTTCTTTTGATTGATTGTATGTATGTAGTTGTTACAAGTATCGTCTCTAGGAATTGCGGGGACGCAATTTTGTTAGGAGGGGAGATCTGTAACAACCCGCATATTAACGATTATATATTTAAATGTTTTATTTGAATATAGCGTCGTTAGTCGGATTTTTGGTCCGAAATGTTACCTTCTGCAAATGGCCGAATTGGAACTCGAAACTAGCTCCATTGGTTCCAAAATGGCGTTTGCGTTCTTTTTGAGTATAATCTTTGATATGTTTGGAGTTTGTGAAAATTTGACCCTTATTCTATTGGGTTTTGGGTTTGGGTTCAGCCCACTAGTTAACTAATATCCTAACCCAACCCCTTCTCTTCATTCATCCTCATTTCATTTCATTTCTTAAGCTAGAACTGAAAATGGTGGAAGGGAAAGAGAAATAGAAATTTGCAAGCCCTAGTTTTCTCTTACAACTTGATTTTTCTGCTCCAAATTCATAGAGAAGACATAGGTAAGCTCTTCTTCATCTTCTTCAACTCTTCACCTCTTCAATTTCAGAAAATTTCCAAAACCTAAATTGGGAAATATGTGTTTTATTCTTAGATTGAAGCTTGTTGAGTTGAAGTAGTGTTGGTTGGTCTTCTCCTTGTTATTGAGCTCCATCTTCTTGTTTTTGGGTTAAAGGTGAGTTTTGAACTCACATCTACTTCTCTTGATTTCATTGATGTTGGGTATGAATTCTTAGCACTTGTTCATATGCACTTGCTTTTAGTTTGGATTGAATTAGTGAATACCCAAATTTTTAGTGTTTTGGGTTCAATTCTTTAGGGATCCTAACTTTGATGTTTTGATCATGTTTTGGTGATGCATTGAAGTGCTTATAGGGCCGGGTAGCCGCTAGGCGTAACCCCTAGCGTCCGTGCTCGTCCGGTTGAAAGTTGGGAGAGTTTGCACTTCATTTGTTATAAGTAGGAAATGCAGGAAATTGGGTTCAGTCGACTGGATCCTCTGTTCAGTCGACTGAGCTGAAGCCCGAAATTTTTCTGGACAATTTTCAGTCGACTGAACAGGGATTTCAGTCGACTGACCTGCTCCTGTTTTCCTGTTTTGCCTATTTATGCTCGTTTTGATTGGTTTTTCGGATTTTATCGATTCATGTTGGTTCTTAGTAGTGGTTATTGCCTCTTTGACTTTGATAACTTATTTCTGACTTCATCCACGGGTTTTTATAAAATAATCTCTCGAATCACATTTAAAAGCTCGTTTCTCCAATTTATAAATTCTATTTAAAACACACACTTTCGCACTTCGAGCGAAGTGGAAGGGTGATTAAATGGTTGGGCAAAACACGGACCATGAATCTGTGCGTTTATCTTTCCAATTACTCCCCGACCTATTCAATTGATCGTTTTGACCTTTGGTTTGGTTTACCGATGATATGAGGTGAACTTTGTACTGTTTTGAGTGTGAAATTAACTAACGGATAGTAAACCGTTTAGTGCGAATGAGTGGTTATGGGACTCGCGTTACCACTTTTCGGATTCCTTTTTGGGAGTTATGACACATTCCGCCAGTTAGTGGTGTCTAGTACTGGGTCTTCGACCTTCACCACTACGGTTTGTTGCCTTCGGGTATGTGCCTTCGGGTTTGTTGCCCTTTAGTATCGCTTCCGATGTTGGTCGTTATGAGCCGCATGGGTGATATTGGGTTGCCCTTTAGTATCGCTTCCGATGTTGGTCGTTATGAGCCGCATGGGTGATATTGGGTTTGGAGTCTTCAGGCTCATGGATCCTTGTTTGTACAGTACTGAGCTCGAGCAAATTTTCTGATGTTTCATTCATATGTATATTCCCTAGGTATCGTCCTTCGATGTTGGTCATTATGAGCCGCATGATGCATAGCGTTTACCTTGTGGAACTTGTATACCTTATTGGTATTTGTTATTGCCTTTTTTGGCTTGCTTTGGGATATTCTTATCCTTTGTTTCTATATGTTGCCGATGATATGAGGCTTGTTCTATATGATTCATCTTTCGTTAGATGATTGTGTTATCTCTTTTAGAGATATCTATTATGCTTTGTAACCTTACAGGTTTATTGTTGTTCAGTTTATCTAACTGATTTGTTTAGTTAGACTGACCTGTGTATTTCATACTCGGGTCAGACCGAGATGTTTCAGGTTAGGTACATTGGGACTTAGCCTATTTTGCTTCCGTATGGACTACTCCACTAGCTTCTTTTTGTCATAGCTTTTTGTGTAGTCCTATTATGTTGTAACTCTGATATTTATTCTTGTGAACTTGTCTGTATATTGTGGTCTGCTATACCACTTGACATGTATAATTTTGTATACTCTGCGATGTATCAGTATATGTGTATATGACGATTTACTGTTCTGTGATGTATATTACATTTGAGTTGTCATATTCTGTTTTGATAGATCCTTCAACCACCTATGGTTATGTTTTAAGTATTCATTGGGTATGTCGACCTATTTGATATGTTTATTGTCGATGCATTCAATAGATAGTTAGAGAAAAGCTATAGATGGTCGCTCCCAACCAGCCTTATTCTCCGTGTTAGTTGACGGCATTACCCTGTAGTGTCCTTGGCTAGCGTGGGTATAGAGGTGGGGCGTCACAGCGAATGGCAAAACTGGGAAAGTGCAAGCAATGCTAAGTAGCTAGTAACCAATTAGGGTAAGATCATCCCTGTCTAGATGTCCCTTATTTCGGCTGTCTGGGTGGTTGCTGATCCCAACCATGTGGTGATCTTATTTGGACTATCCAGTAAGGGGTAGCTTTGATCTTATGTTGTAGGGGATCAGGGTGGATCCTCGGTATGGTGATCTAGACCACGTACTGTGACGGGCGGTACCCCAGTAGCCCTGTCATTGTATGGAATCCAATCTCCAATAAGCGCATGTACGGTTTTGATTGCGCCCAACTATTGTTGGAACATGAGGTGCAAGCATTTCAGTTAGATTCTATTTTACTTTCTATAGACACTATTATAATATCAGATGAATTTGATAAAAATGTTTTGCTTATCGTAAGGTAAAACCCAACATGTTTATTTGTGGCGTGGTCTTACAAGGTACCTTTGATTTCAAAGGATGTTGGAAACTTTAATAATTCAATTTGGTGTGTTTTCTCACTCTGGTCTTCCCGACTGACTCGGGTGTTATTTCGCTATAATGCTCGGGTCAGACTGAGTATTATAGATATAGGAAAGGATGATGTGGAGCTCAGGAGACGAGCTGGGTGGCGAGACGTATCACACATATTTGATGAATATTTCGTTGTGTATGATTAACTACATAGTCAGTTTTGTGAGGACAGGTTATGAAAACTGTTCAATTGTGTGCTATGAATTTTGTTGAAATCTGACGATGTAATGTATAAATAGATATAGTTCTTTTATTTAAAGATTAGTCATTTATTTATTATATATTATTCCGCTGTGATTGTGAGATTTTGGTATTGCTTCTATTTCTTCTTCTTCCTCCTTCTTCTTTAACCCTAATGGTTTGGTTTTTCGGCATTCGATGGTTCGGCATTTGATACAGTTGATGTATTGATGTCGATTTTCGGGCATCGAAAAATCGGGTCATTACATGTGGTATCAGGGCTTAAGGTTAAGTGAGAACCTTGGCTCTGGTGGGAATTACTCATTAGAAATAGAGTCTGTAAGTACTCTAGAATGAGTCTGAGTGTATTAATAGATATGAGTGCGTATTTGTCAGTGAATATAAAAAATGTTTTTATATTATGTTGACTTATCGGTTGAGTGTTTATGGATTCTAGTCGATATGTGGGATCCATGTCATCGATAGGGGTTTCTATACTCTCAAACAAGATAAACCGACACAGTATTGTTTTAAAATAGGGTAAATGAAATAATTTTACCCAAATTATTTTTTGTATATAAAAGGAATAATTTTCCGTAAATTATTATAGTTATATATGGTTGCTTGGTTGTTAGGAAGTGATAATATTTAATTATTATCATTGTTGTGTGGAAATTGAATGAGAAATTGAAATCATAACTAAAAACTAAGAAGTAAATTTCATATACAAATAGAATTCATAAATTTAAACTATAAATGTGAGTTATAATTTGAAATAAAATTCGAGAGTAATAATTGAATATGAATTGAAAGGATTTGGAACTCGAATTTTAGAAATTAAATTCCTTTGATTTGAAAAAAAATGATTTTAAAAGGTTTTGGAGGAATAATGGTGATATTATTCGAGAAATATTTTTAAATTGGATTTGAAATCTGGTAATATTTGGAATTTAAAAATATTTGAAATGGTTTTAAAGATATAAAAGCATTGGACTCTTTTCGATCACTGGAAAATAACTTCGTTGATGACTGTAGCATCATCGATGTTCATTTTCGAGTTTCCAAGAGAGGGATTGCTACTTGGATAGTATGGATTGGTATTTGTTTGAAAAGTTGGGTTTGATCTTTGAAATAAATTGGTTTGGATGTATATGTTTTCAAAATTTATTTTGAATGTTTAAGTAATGGCTTAAAACTCTAGAATCTTATTTGACTTATAAAATTTGAAAATTTTTAGAATAAAATTTAACTTAATAAGAGTTAAATTAAAATAAGTACGAAAACAAAAAAAGCTAGTGAAGTAAACCAGTTAAATGAATTAAAAATATTAGTGAATGAAATGCAATAAAATTTAGAAAACTTATAGAAGTTTAAAATTTCGAATTAAATCAGAGTGTAATTAAATCTAGTTAAGTAAAGGTGGATGTAAAGAAAAGTCTAGGTGGACTAAGTGAAATAGTTACTTAAAAAAAATTTATTAAGGTGGAAACAAATTTGTGAATGAATAAATGAATTTACAATTGCAAGTACATGAAACTGAAACTGAATGTTGAATTCATTTTGAATTTGTAAGTAAATGGAAAATTAGTCATGTGGACTAAACAAAACAAAGAATTGAAAATAAATTAGTAAGTGGAACTAATTAAAGAAATGGTTAATTAAATATGGTTTGAGATAAATGTAAACAGAATTCAATATTAAAATGAAAGGTAAATTGAATTCAAAATGGAATTGAAAATTTTCATTAAATAAAATTAGATGTAAAAGCTCAAGTAGTGAAGTGAAAAATAAATATAAGAAGTGTATAAAATATTCTTATTGAACTGTAGAAATAAATGGCAAAATTATTAAGTAAATTTGGTGTTAGAAATATACAAAGTTAACAATTGAATGAAGATTAAACTGGAAGTTGGAAAATGGGATAGCTTTGAATAGGTAATGGAAATCAAAAATAAATGTGAATAAAAAGGAAATTGATATAGCTAATAATCAATTAAGATAAATACGTAGAATGTACGTATATTATTTTATTCGCATAACGATTTGATCCAAATTCGAGCATAAAATTTCCAGGTAGTTATACCGATCCGAGTTGGGATTTTTCACTCAATTTTCGATGGCGAACCCTGGATATGGATTTTTGATTGATTCCAGATGTTCTCTATCATAGTAAATGACTATGCAAGAAGAATGAAGATTTCTATCAAGAAACCAGTTTTGAGTCCGCACTAGAAGTCGGGTGGACGATACTAGTTCGGAAATGAAATTGTGTGATCGAGTGAGCGATTGAATTTGGCATTGCATACGGATAATATATGTGCATCGTATAGACTAGAATGAAATAGATATTGAAACTTTGTAAAGAAAAGTATAAAAAGATTGTGAGTGATATGATTGGATATTGTACTGAGTAGGGTGCAGATAATTAATAGCAAAAGGAAATTGATGTTTTGAATTCGGAAGATAAATTGAATTGCTCGATAGAAGGTATGTATTAAAACTTCTAAACGAAATTTGATGATTTTCTGGTCTAGCCACTTGGCTTTTTGTTTTCTCTTGAAATCTGGGGGACCATAGAGGTATTTGTAGTTGTATCGACCTAGCCGCACAAAGGAGACACTAGCGAAATTTTTTGAAAATTTAGGTAGTTAGAAAAATATTGAGAAAATTCGTGATAATTTGAAATTTGATTTTAAATCATAATTTGAACGGTTTAGTTGGTAATATTGTCCGAAACCTATGTGCGGGTTTGGAAGGGTAGAAAGAGGGTTGGTGTGTCTTTAATAAAAAGATTGTTTTGGAAAGTTATTTGAAACTATTTGATTTTGGAAAGAAAAATTAACAGGTTGTGGAACATTCCTCTTAACTAGTAATTTCGTGGACGAAATTCTTTTAAGGAGGGAGAAATTTGACGATCCGAAATTTTGGATATTTGAAATTGGGATATTTAATTGATTTTAAATATTTAAAAGTAAATTCTTAACATGAATTTCAAATACAACTAATTATTGGATAATTTATTTATTGAATTTAATAATTGAAAATTGATTAAAATAGTGGATCTTGGTTTTTAAGATGGTTAAGAATATTTCAAAGGCTTGGAAAATTTATATTTATAACACTGGAGATAACAGAAGTTTTAAATTTGAGTTTGAAAGTGTTTTGTTCAGTTCTAAAAATATATAGTTTAATTGATATCTAAAAATAGCCTTCCGAGGCAAAGTCTCGGATTTCGACAAAACCAGTTCCATTGGATCCGTAATAGTGTTTTATTATCGGATTTCAAGTTTCGTATGGAGTTGTCATGTGATCGTACGGTAGATAAACGCACTAAAATTTATATCGAAAATTTAATATAATTACTGGGTCCAAAATCTATCTTCTCCATACAATCGAATTAGGACTCGAAACCTTTTCCGTCGCATTCGAAATAGGAGTATAACATTATAAACACCTGGTGGCATGCCTTGATAGAAAGTCAAAATTTTAAGTGGTGATTTCGAGACGATTTAAATTTAAAATTTAAATATAATTTGACTGGTCAAAAATAATTCAACATCACTGTAACCCTTCCTTCCACGTGCCTTCTGCTTTTTCTAATTGCATACCAGATGTCACCCTTCTCCATTTTTAAAAAAAGAAGTAAAATAAGTTGATAAACCAAAATTTAGAAAAACAAAACAATGGACGATCATGCAAGCAAAGCCAGAAAAGTAAAATTAGAGAAAAATAAAATCGTTTTCTTCCCACTTTCTATATCAAATGAAATTCTCAGAAAAAAATAAAAAAAAATGGTCGAGCATTCGAATAGAATCAAGGCCGAGCCTTCTTTAAATCCTATGTCGTATTTCCCTTCAATTCTTCAACAATTTCACAAAGTCAATTTCAGAGAAGAGTGATTCGCGATCGATAGGAGCACGCGCATTCGAAGTGGCGAATGATGGAAGTTGGTCGGGTTGTAGCTATGTAGTCGCAAGGATTGGCGGTTGCAATGGGGAGGTGCGCGAGAATGGTGTCGTGGTTTTCGATGGTAGTCTGGAGTTTGGCAGAGATTTGAGATGGCTAGTCACGGCGTTCGATCGACGAGGCTTGGTAGTGATTTCGATTAAAGGTTTAGGGGCATCGCGATTTTGGGTGGTTCGAGCTTGGTGATGGCGTGAGGTATTTGCAGTTATTTTATCCCTCTTTTTCAAATTTAATTTAATAAATATGTATATTAACTCACATATTTTTATTTAAAACAGTAAGAGTATAAATGTAAGATTTTCAAAATGGGAATTTTAAAAGGTTTAAAAGTTATATAAAATTAGATTCTTTTTTTCGATCTATAAATTATTTTATAAGTATATATATATAGTTTCAAGGGAAAATAAATATACGTATACATATTTTAAATATTATATTAAAAAAACAATGGATTTAGTGATTAAATTACTTATATAACCCATTTTAGTTCCTAAAAGATTTTAACGGGAGGTTTGCTTAAAATTCAATTATTTGTTTAAATTAAATCATTAGATAGAATAATTTTATAAATGGTAATTAATTGTTCAGTTTGTTTGAATATTAATAGACCATCTAATGTTGTTACAAGGTCCAAATTGGAGGTTAATAGTCGAGATAGAAATGGATTTGCAAAACAGAAAGCAAATGTGAGTTAATCACACTCATTTGGACTACCATTTTAATTTAAATAGTTAAATTTAAATTATTGGATGGATGATCTATTATCAGTATGGATGTGATATTATATATAGTATATATATTGGAGTGATTGATTTCCTGCATTATAAAGCCATTGAGGCCCTATGCGCCGCGCATAATAGCGGATGACCCTATATACCACGATATTACACCTCGAAGTGGAATTGGTAGTTTATATCGTGCTAACATCTATGTATGTAGGGAAACAGGTTGGAGGGATCCAACTGGATTCCTCAAATGTATGAATTTATTTCATATTCAGTGATATGAATTATTGATAATCTGTGATGGATTGTATTGGTAATTGAAACTGTTGAATGATATGGTTTGGCCGAATATATTTTGGTATTTTAAGATATCAAAAATATAAAGATTGGACTATTGGATGGGAATTAAAGCAGAGAATTTTTAAGTAAAATAATTTTAGAGAATTAGATAAATTAAAAGAAGGAATTTGGAAAAGGATAAAAGTTGATTTTTGAAATCCTATCGAATAAATTCCAAGTATGGGGAAAGTGATTTTTAATAAATGGAAATAAATGAATTTTGAGAACTTAAGTAGTATTGTATAAAAATTGAAGAACTTATTTTAAATTCAAGATTTAAAATGGTTTGAGAGAAATAAAGGAAGAATTTTAAAATTAAGTATGAAATTAATATTTCATATTTTAAATAAGATTTTAAATCTAAATAAAGGAGTGAATATGGAATTAATAGGTTTTGAAATAAATTTGGAAGTAAAGGAATATATTTTAAAATGGAGTAATTTTGGAAATCAATTTGAAAACTAACTAAGCGTTGAAACTGTGAGTAAAGGAGAATGAGATTGTGAAATTTATAAGTAGGGTTTATAAATAAGTGAAATATTTATCAGAGAATAATTTGGAAGTATAAATTCAGGATGGGAATTTATAAAGAAAGGGTTATTTGTTTAAAAATAAATAATGGTTTATTTTTAAAAGTGTGGAAAGTAAATTTACGGGTTTGGGACGTTAATTAAATTTGGAAAAATCGATAAGAATTTTTTAACCGATTTAATGGACTATTTTAGAATGGAAAGTGTATTTTCCTGAAAAGCCAAGTATGTTTTCAAAGCAGATTTTTTTAAAAATATCAATTAGAGGTTTTTATGTGGTTTTAAAATAATGTTTTAGAAACAAATTATTCTTGGGTGGTTTTAAAAATTTTAAGAGTAAATATTTATTAAGTTAATTTTATAAGTAAATTATTTTAAAGGTTTAACGGGTATTATGATTTTAAAATAATTATTTAATATTTATACCTTATAGAATAACTTTTATTTTAAATTTTGTCTTGGCTTATGTTTTACTTGAGAATTATTATTAATTTCATAACTAATGTTTAAAGTGTTTTAAGTAATTTTTAATTTTAGTTTTTTAAAGTATATATTTTTAGATAAAGCAAGTCAAATTATTTAAAAATCTAAGTATTAAAACTTGGTGAGTTTCAGTAGAAAGAAAGTGGGTGGAAATTTATTCTGTGAGAGAAAAAGTGATTTTAAAACTATTTTCAAAGAGTTAAAGTGTGGAAAATATCTTACGAAAATATTTTGGAATAAATAATTTGGGAAATCATTAAGGCCCGATGATTGTTTGTGAATGTTATATGATAGTTAAATAACCGGCTATCAATATTGGTCAATGCACTGATCGTTTCGAAGAGACCGGGATTGGGATTAATTTCCTAAAAACCACTTCGATCCGGTTTGAATGTTTTCTTGAGGAAAACAAGAGCTTAGAGTCAAAGATGGAGCAGTGAAGTGCAAGAGCTAATCGCTACTAATCCTGAGGGTCATTCCAAAATGGATGTAGTAGGAGTAGTGCCTTCGGTTCCGTCCGGACCCGAAACGGACTTGTATGGATGAATGCTATCAGAACATCGCCAGGAGGACGATGAGCATTCTAAGTGAATGTGTGCTAAAAAGGTAATGCATGGTCTCGAGCCTTATCAACCAGGAATGGCTAAAATCGGGGAGGTGCACGCATGGCTAAGTGGCTAGCAACCAATTAGGGTAAAATCATCCCTACCTAGATGTCCCTTATTCTGGCTGTGTAGGCGGTTGTTGATCCCAACCACAGGGTGATCTTATTCAGACTATCCAGTAAGGAGTAGCTCCGGTCTTGTGTTGCAGGGGATCAAGGTGGATCCTCGGTATGGTGATCTAAGCCACGTACTATGACGGATGGTACCCTAGTAGCTCTGCCATTGTATGGAATCCATAAGGTTTTGATTGTGCCCAACTATTGCTGGAAGGTGAGATGCAAGCATTTCAGCTAGATTCTGTTTTACTATCTATAGACACTATTATAATATCAGACATATTTGATAAAAATGTTTTGGTTATTGTAAGGTAAAAACCCGGTATGTTTATTTGTGGCATGGTCTTACGAGATACCTTTGATCTCAAAGGATTTTGGAAACTTTAATAATCCAATTGGGTGTGTTTTCTCACTCTGGTTTTCCAGACTGACTCGGGTGTTATTTCACTATAATGCTTGGGTCAGACTGTGTATTATAGATATAGGAAAGGATGCTGTGGATCTCAGGAGACAAGCTGGATGGCGAGACGTATCACACGTATTTGATGAATATTCCGTTGTGTATGATTAACTGCATAGTTAGTTTTGTAAGGACAGGTTATGATAACTGTCCAATTGTGTGCTATGTATTTTGTTGAACTCTAATTATGTAATGTATGAACAGATATAGCTCTTTTGTTTAAAGATTAGTCATTTATCTTTTATATATTGTTCCGCTGCGATTGTGAGATTCTGATATTGTTTCTATTTCTTCTTCTACCTCCTTCTTCTTTAACCATAATGGTTTGGTTTTTCGGTATTCGATGGTTCGCGCATTTGATACAGTAGATGTATTGATGTCGATTTTCAAGCATCGCAAAACCGGCTCGTTACATAGATGATATCGTATGATGATCCCTTAATCCAACTGAATTAGAAATGAGATATTATTATCACCATTATTGTTGTTTGATCAGATTCCTTAGCTATCTGGTTCCTTTCTTTGTATAACCTTGGACTAATTTTAATTTTTTAGGATTTCTTTCTCATTTTTTTTAAGTAAGGTGGAATCATTTATACTAATTGTATACATATACTTTTAACTTAACCAATATTGTTTTTTTAAAATCTTATTTTTCAGTTAACGATTAATTATACTTTTTTTCTGTGACTAGGTCTCAATATTTTAAAATTAGATTGGATTCCTAAAATTACAAAAAGTTTAAAGCGAGACATAAACCAACATCTCGAGCTTGGTTCAAACTATCAGATTTCTTTAGGGATGTTATTTTACTTCATTAACAGTGGCATAGTCCCCACAGTGTATTAGTTTCCAATTTCTAAATAGATAATTGTATTCACAGATTGGAAAATAACCAAAGATGCAAATAAATTTTTATATGAAGTTTTGTTGCATAGCTGAAAAAAATAAAAAATTTATACTTATGCATGTTTTGGTTAATACGACTTTATAATTACTAATAAATATTATATTATACCTTTGGTTTCACTATAAGTGGTCTGTGAAAAGAACCTCCTGCAAACAAGCCATAAATATTGCAATATTCAACCATATAGTAGCGCTTTTCAAATATTCACCGGCAAACGCATCCATGATGATAACAGTATATATGTTATGACCTATCTTTTACTATCACAGATGATATCGTACGATGATCCCTTAATCCAACTGAACTAGGAATGAGATATTATTATCACCATCATTGTTGTTTGATAGGATTCCTTAGCTATCTGGTTCCTTTCTTTATATAATCTTTGATTACATTTTTTTAGGCTTCCTTTCTCATTTCTAAATTAAAGTGGAATCATTTGTACTATCTATATACATATACTCTTATTATCCACTGAACCAAATTTTAGTAACTGTGCATTTCACTTCAATTTGAAATTATATTGTTATTAATATGGATTGTTTACTATGCAGAGGACAAAAATCTGTTCATAAACAAATAATCAAATCACAACCTTATTTCCATTAGAAGTCAAACCATGCGGACAATTTACCGATGGTAAATTCCTTTGCTCTCCTTAACTGCATAAATGAATTTGTTGGGGCTGTATCATTGTTTCATTTATATCAACAGTGCCATTGCCTACACGCTGTAGAAATAAAATTTTTCTCCTATTCATATCTAAATATTAACCACGTATATCTTTATTGCACTATGAATAAATTCATCATGAATATGCAATTTGATTTGTAGTAGTAGAATTAATACAAATGGTTTTTGTGCAGTTCAACTACAATTAAAATGCAAATTAACTCATCAATGATTAATGTTATGGCTCAACAGTGTGATAAGCTAATTTCGTAGTTTTTTTTCCCCTTTGTTTGAACTGAGAATGTTATAAGCTACTTTTCTTCTTCACAAGTAGTGCTTGCCTTACATTTATTTTTTAGCTTCATTTTCAACCTGGTGTATTTTTCTCCTTTCTTCATAGGATACTTCTAAATTTTATACTTGGACATTCATTCACATAAAAAAACTACTTATCTTTTCATGGAAAGAAAACGATATCGATATTTTTGTCATGCACCTTTTGTATTCAGTTAACGATTATCTGAGCTAACATTGTTTACTGCTTTCCTTTAACAAAAATTGTTAAAGTACAGGAAGACAGGCTTGATTTTAAGACAAAGAGACAAATGTTCTTCACAAATTCTGCTACATGGTTAGTGGTTATAACATTTGCAAATGACTCATGTTCTCTTAGTTGCACTAAATTATGATTCTATTTTTGTCATTTTTATGCCTGTTTTATTACCTATTGATCTGAAAACACTCTGCGTGCAGGCAGTGGATCAAGGGTTGTTACTGAAATTACCATTCACCATTATTTATTAATATCTTCAGGTATGCGCCCTGATGATTAAACCTTCCAAATCATGCATACCTTTTATTTTTCGTTAACGCTTTCATTTTGTGTTCTGCCTTTAATATTCTATATATCTGGCCTAGAATCCAAAATTACTAGGTTTAATGATTGTCAACAATTTTTCATTACATAATGTATTTAGTTTCGAGTCATTTAACCTCCCTTTTCCTCATAAGAACATGTGATTTTTTGTGTGCTTTTATCTTAGTGTAAAGAACGAGCTCATTCCGATCAGCCTTTATGTGCTTTTAGCTCAAGCACTTCCTTCACTAATGACGATTGACCAACTGTAGTGTATTTGGTCAGGGTTATATATTTTATATGGCCGACAACTGAGATTATAAGTCGTAATGTAATTAAATATTATTTATCATTTATTTATTCATAGTTATGAAAAATGGTGGCGACATCAATGGACCGATTCAGAACTCATGGGGTATTCTACGATGCTGCCGCAGCAGTTGACTTTTATCTCCCTTGGCAAGACACGGTAAGCCAAAATCACATCATGTACTTCTCTCTGTTGATATGTAAATCAAATTGATTGTTATTGTGAACTATTAAATAGGCCGAATACAAAATTCGATAAGCCAATGGCCTTTTGAACATGCTGCTTACCAAAGTGCCAAAAATGCTCTATGCTCTGAGTAGAGAGTGGGCCCCATCCACATTTTATGTTTCATTCAAGGTCGGTATTTATTAAAATTGATTCGTTATATGTATAAATTGGTACTTCTAAGTATTAGCATCATCGTTAAATCTAGGTTATTTCAGTTTTTAAATTTTAATTCTTATTATTTTATGCAGGCGAGGAAACTAGTGTTTGAGATGGAAAGCAATAAGATGTCGTGCAAATTTAAAGAAACACTGAGGGATTGCATTAAAAGTGAGGCAATAGCAGGTGCTTTTATTTATTCAAAAACAACAAATGACATAATCATATTGAACTGTCTTATATATGACTTCTGGCCTACTAACATAAGAGTTATCGTAATTAGAATTTATGATTATGCCTGTTTATATTTCGTACCTGCTAGCATTTACACTAGGAGATAAATTAAAATAAACAATTTTTTAATAATTTAAACTCCATCACATTAATTCCAACGGATTAAAAAAAGACACCAAATATTACATCTACAATCCTTTATAAACTGCCATCTATCTACTACTCACACAAATCACTTGCTCACAACATATTTTCTTCCTCTTTTCACAGTCATGGAGACTTTACACTTATCTATACAATCACTTACCGTTGATAGTGTTGGAGCAACAATCTAAGTCCGTGTTGCCAGGATGTGCGACTCCATAAAACTAAAGAGCAATGATGTTTTGGGATTTAATATGCAGTTGCTCGATAACAAGGTTAGCCTTAGAGACATTTCTGACTTAAAATAAAATAGAGCATTATACATTTAATATGTAGCTTCTCCATTCGATATATACACTTTTGCATCCCGATTCACGATTCTTTTCTTGCTACCATATTCACTAGTGCCATATCCATCCCTGCTGTTGTCCACCTGACTTTCATACGCACCAATCTATATTAGTGATCCTAGCTATGATTTCTCTTAATATTTCTGTTGCCTTTTTTTCTACCCTTTCAGCATTTTACCTTTTCAGACTACAAGTCAAATACACAAATGGCCACTTTATTAACTTCTTTAGGGTAAGCTAGGAAGAAAAATTTCTCATTACATCCCTTTTTCTACGTTGTCTTCCATGAAATTAATTTCATCCCCTAGTTACTTACACTTGGAATGTTTCTTTCATTCCTCTATAGTTTAGACTTTATCAATCATGCAGTCATTTTTCACTTATAATTGAATAAGTTCACATATTACCGACCTTTACACCATATTTCTATGAAACATTGTTATTTTATAACGTTTAGTTATTAAATTTTATTTTTTACACAATATGTAAACCTCAAGCACCATAATTTCTAATCTATTATCCATACTACACCACTAATATTGAAGACGACTTTCTAAATATATAATAATTTTCATATACTGGTAAAGAATATAAATGGTTGAACAACCGTGCGACATCATTATCAACAATGAGCAAGAAAAAATGATGCATACATATGTAGGATCTTTTATAATTATACTTTAACTTGGCTAAAAAATTAAAGTAAATATAATAAAATTCTCACATTTGTCGGAGAATAAAATATGTATGTAAAATTAATCCAGTAAAGCATACGTATAATCACTTTAGTGTGTATTGATATTATAGCTGCATTCTCAATTATATTGTTGATTCACTTTACATATATACATTTCAAGTACTCACTCTGAACTGGAAGACATAAATAGGCACATAAATTTATTAGTCTTTTATAAACTGAAATTGCAATTATACCATAGAAAAATCACACACATTTTTCTATAACAAATGAATTACTTTACAATGTCTACATTTGTATAAAAGTTTTTAATTCTTCCCACAGCTGAATCTGCTACTGCTCTTGTAAATTACAAATGTACACGTTGTTGCGTATGCTCTCTCGTATTCCAGGGTGGAGAAGTACATGTAGTTGTAGGGCCCTATTTCATCCGCTATTCCTTGGCAAGCTAAAATAAGGGTTGATCTACGACATAGGTGAATTCACCGTCGCCTCTACTGGTGACAGTTATCCTCCGATGCACAAACCAATTAAGATCAACTTCACTGCTTTGACAATAGTCACCGTAATTGAAAACCATGATGACACCATACATGCACATAAGCTGTCCTTTGCGGACTATCAGTCGCTAATTAACAGAATTGATACTACAAATACTTGACAGGTTAGTATACTGCATCCCATCTACTTTCCATTTCATCTTATCAATCTACCAATTACTTATTTACAAATCAAATACACATCAACCGCTTAATTCAGATGTCATTGGGGTGCTTCACCATGTTGGTGATGTCGTCAATCAATCTATCGAGAATAGTTCAGTGGCTCTTAAGCACGAGCTTATCCTATATCTTCACTGGTATCCTATTCTTCTCTATTATTTCGTCACTCGACATGCATGTTATCGGTTTCTATTATATTCTTCGTCGAAAGTTATTTTATATCATCTGCAGCGGTAACCGCATTGCCTCTACACTATGGGGCAACAAAGAAACCTTGATAGATTACTCCGCTGTCAATGACACCACTAAAACAATCATCCTTACAACAATGACCTTAAAAATTACCACAACATTTGTTTACATGGATTTGGATATTACTGAGGGATCCAATCTACTGAAGAGTTCAGTCCAAATAACCGCATATCAATATTAGCTTCTATCTAAATAGGGAATATGAAGAGAAAAAACAGAAACAAAAAATCATTTGCTCTTTGTTATCCGTCTCTATTTAACAGTTTCAGAAAAAACAAACTTACTTCAACCTCCTACCAACACTCCCACTTTGTACACTTTTTCCAGCTTCTACAAATGGAAACTGCTTGCATTCTACGCTGAAGACATTCAGTACAAAAAACCAACTGACCTTATCACTAATAAGTGCATCTCCAAAATAATCAGCACCGATTTCCCATCTGTGTATGAGCTAAGTACAGTATTATTCATTGCCTGTCTAGCTGTCTAGACTGTTACAATTTTTTTTATCAATAATAGGCTCCCTCTAAAAGCTATCTAACTAGTCGTATTTTAAAGTTTGCCATTAAACCATTTGCCTTTTTTTGGGGTGATAATTTTATTCCTACTCAACTAATCTTATACTGTTTGCCAAAGCTTTGCATGCAAAACTTCAATTTCAGCCTGGAAAGTGCATTGTGCTTAACTATAAGAAAAAAAAATCACCAACTTAACTGCCTGGTCCATTCCAAACTTTTCCCTCCAATTCTATACCTCGTCTTCCCATCTAATGGTTTTGGCAAGTTATATATATTTTACTTATAGGTCTTCTTAGTATGGTAATCTATTAATTTTTTTAAACCTCTTTCTACCATTTGGCCTATCTATTTGTCACAATCGAATATCTTCCTATTTTAGATATTGCAATACTCACTTCTAATTTTCTGTGTCCTTACAATGAGGCTATAATTAGGCAAAAAAACTTCCTTATCTTCTATATTGATATTCAACAAAATAGTTTTACATTTAAAATTTCTACATTTATACCTTAATGAGTGATCTAGACTCATTTATATATTTTATATTTATGACCGATAATTTTTTTTCTACTAAATTTTACTGTTATTGATGTTTAACATACTGTCTTTTTTTAAGTTTTATGGTAGTAGCACTATATTGTTTTAACAAAAAATACACAGCTTCATGTTTTATTTATTCAATTAAAAGTTCAAAAAGCACTTTTAGATTTTGCAGATTTCGTTAGATCTTAAAGGTTTCCCTTGTGCTTCATGTCCCCTTGTGTATTTGTTTCAATCTACAAAAATTTTGCTACCTTATGGAAATGTAATTGGTTAATAATGACCATTCCTCTAATCAAATATATAAATCAAATATACTGTTTGATATGTTTAACTTTATACATCTTCTGTACCTTCTGCTTTACCTTAAGCGTGATTAATGCATGTCTACCATAGTTAGGTTTATTATGTTTCCTATCTAAGTTTCACAAATTATTTTCTCTTTCCACAATGATAAATAAATATTTAATCCACAAGTTGCTTCATTATTGTATTTAGAATTTAGTTTTACAATTCATATGCAAGATAACGGTTCACGTGTGCAGATTCCTTTTTTCTTTTCAAATGGGATCAACTTACAGTACCTAATTTTACAAACCATTTATTCTGTACGAGTCATATGTGAGTTATAATTTAAATTTCCTTTTACTAAATATATTAGTTTGAGAAATAACAGTTTCGGATTAAAACTGTGGTTGTAACAACATTTATCTTTTTTTGGACAGATATTTTTACTCCTAATTTAACAATATTATATTTTTAGCCAAAATGTTGCCTGCCATACTTTCCTCTTTGGACTGAAAGGTTTACTGTTCAAAAATTCATGATACAAATATTTTTATATCGAACGTAAACTCATGTCGACAGCGTACACATATACTTATTTACATCCTCAACGTCGTATAGACAATATTTTAGTACTGCTATTTTGATATGCATTATAACATTAATCTATTACTTGATTCTCATATTTCCATTAATTACTATCATCACATTAACTATCCATAACAGATTTCCACTTCATCTGTGTTAATATTTCAAACCCTCACAACATCAACCTCTCTTTTTTAGGGAAAAATCTTTGCTTTCGAAGGTAAAATAACGGGACTTTCTCTCAACAACGGATGGGAATACTTATCCTGCAACATTTGCAAATCCAGTATAAGCATACCAGGGCCTAAGAATTACTGCAACAAATACGAGGGAGATATCGAATTTCCATTGCATAGGTAATGACATCAAAATTTGGCATCCATGTATATCTACCTTTAACACTCATCAGCCTTTGTCTTTTCTCCCTTACTAGGTTCTGTTTGGAACTAATCGTTGATGATGGCACTGCGTCTGTTCCAATCATCCTATTCGACATGGTGGCAGAGTTTGTTCAGAGACAAAAGGCCGAATCTTTGTACCTAATTCAGAGAAATGATGTACTTTTGAATTCATCCTAGTCATCATATCTTTATTACACTATACAAAAATTAATCTCCCTCCTCTGTTGCAACATTATACGAGATGTTTGACCCTCACAAAACCTGTATTTTACGTAAAGGATAGGGGTGGGAAGAAACTAACAATCATTCTCAAACAACTAATTGGTAGAACTAAAAATTTTCAAGACAAGCTTGACACATATGTTAATTCAGCTGGAAGGAAAAAATTAACTGCAACAAGAATTTCTCCTCCATTTGCCGACAAAAGCAGTACACCGCCTGAACGAAGCAATAATAAGGTACCTATTTCGCCGACCATATATATGGCTTGCTACAAGCACCTGTTATTCCCACGACAGTACATTTATACCTGCCTTTTTTCCCGTCTACCCCTAAACCATTAATTTTTAAACTAACTATTAAATTAACTAACAAGGTATAACACTACAGGTTCCACCTTCCTCGGACAGCAAGGTCACTCATCTTAAAGGAAACCCTAGAAAGGAAAATCGTATGACCGTCGCTTGGCTTCTATACTATTTCTTAACGTATTACAAGTTATCTAAACTATTGTAGTGCACGTCTTTCTTATGTTCTTTGTTGTTCGTCTTCTATTGCATGTACTCTGTTTGGTTTTGAATAAAGAATTACAACATTATGTCCACTACATGTCTCTAAATATACTGAAAACTACTCTAGACTACACCCCTGTCATGGAAATACAGTTATTGTTTCATACGTAGCGCTATTACGATTTCATCTGCCCACACGTACATAAATTCATCACATCTGCAAAGACAATCTAACACATCTCAGCCGTTTTTAATCGACAACCTATTGAATTAACATTCATTTAACCGTGCTATCTAAATTTCTGACCACGGTCACATTAACGGGATAAAACTATATGTCAACTAAATGGCGCCCTACTATAAATAGTACTCCAGCCTGCAATGACAATGCCAGCATATATAATTTTATATTCTTTGTATATATCCACCATCATTTTCCACAATACCTACACACACATCAGCATAGAGCCATGAATATATAGTTTAATCATTTAAGCTCTCCTCAATTCACTGTAAAAATTCAATTTCTTGCACTGCTACATTTACATACATATCAACATTTCTTCCATCAATTTGACGTAGGTAATACTTACATAATATATGCACGGAATCGGGGTTATGAACTCTTTGTATCGAACAATCTTCTCAAACAACCAACTATCACTGATCGAGATAATGAGGACAAAATCTTTCCTTCCAATAATTAAAGTATTCATTGCATGCCTATGCTTACCTAAAGAATAAACTTATATTCTCGCCTCAATTTTTTCCCCTTATATTCCGTATTATCCTAATGCATTTATTCTTCGCGTCAGGTTGACATCCATGGACAGTTAAGTCCAAAACCTTCCGCTGTTATTATCATTCCTCTCTTCTTTGATATTACATTTATGGGGGCCATTTTATTTCAATCATGTCCTCAACAGGTTGACGAACACATAATGCTACTACAATCCTTTTTGCACTCTAGGGAAATCCAAGTGAACACATCCCCACTAATGATTATGTCCTCTAACTTACATATAACTGGAACATACCAACAAAACATGTTTTGTTTCAATATTATACTCATGCTCTCATCTATTACACTGCAGGCTTTATAAGAACTAACTTCTACCCTGGATCAATCCAGGATTGAAAAAAAAACGTCTTCACCATCTGAAGCAACAAATCTGCTCAAAAAAGGTAGGCACCAGCCAACACCTGAAATGCATGTTCCCTGCCAATGCATTCACTGAATTACAATCTAGCCTTCTTCAATTGAGATGTAGGTCCATAAACACATGTGCTCAGAATAAGAATTGGACAAAAATATAAACAAACTTGAAAACTGCATTCCATTCCACACAAACCCATTAGACAATGGCGTCAATAAGGTAATCCAACTAACAGGGTAATAACTAGCTGTCGTATCACTGTAATTAAATATCATTACCTCATCTCTTAACAGGTTACAGTACGACTAAACAACTCCATTGGTGGTGTGTACATTACCAGCTTAGATTTGCTGAGCGTTCTAAGCACTCACAACTTCAACATCGAAAATTCGTCCATCAACCAAAGTACCCATGCACCTGGTTTCAAACATAGGTAAGTTTGGAATTAACATTATGTTAATCAAAGTTAATTTTCCTATGCAACAGTGTTACAGTCTATACAATATTTTTATCCTTCTATCATGATAAATTTTTTTAACCAAACTCATATATATATAGGTTGTTCACCGTGCTCTTCCAGCCGTAATGCTATACTTCCTACTATACTTCTCATTTGTCTTCCTACAAAAACCTAGTTTTCAACTGTTGAATATGAGTTCACACTACGACTATTTTCCTAGCGCTAATCCACCACTATCATTTCTTTTTCATTTTTCAACAAGAGGAAGAAACCACTACAAAAATATATTCTTAACGCATTTATTCTACTATAGAACAGCACCAAGTGCAATCATGGGCGCACATATCTGTGTTCACATTTATGTTCGTGATCACACACGCACCTACACATTAATTTACAACAGTCATTTTTAGCAAGTTGTCAAAAGTTTATGACTTTCTTCCTACATACCAGCTAATTTCGTTAAATTCACTATACATTATTATTTTTAACAAGATAGAAAACAATATTATTTCATTCAACTATAATTTTATATCTGTATCATTCATCAGCGCAATACAAGATATAACAAAAATAGAATAAAATAGTTGCGACGTACCTATTTGACTCAGTTCTACAACTACATGTAGTATTATTTGCGATGACCAATTGTTTTTACGGGCTCAAATGGGTACAGTTCAACAAATTTAGAACTACATCCCATTAACATGTTTCCTTTTTTCCATTTTCCTTTTATGTTATTATCTAATGGCAACAAAATAGTTTAGTAGCTCAAATAGCATATTACGTTTATGTTCGACCAAAGTAAACCTTTACCTTCATCAATTGCAATAGATGCCTTTGGACATCTGTTTGATTACAACATTATTGTACTACAACATGGTAACAACTGTTTTTTCATCATGCTCCATGCCTTCTACGTTACATGTACCGTCAGCGTATTTAACTGTTACATTATTTTTATAACATTTTAATTGATAAAGCATTCAGCCTGTATCTCAATTTCAGTTTTCCAAGTCTTTTTACCTTTATACTGCACGTAAACAATCTGCTTTCTACAACTTTCTGACATGAGTTATTTTCTTCCTTTCAGCTAGAGTGGAATGATGACTACACATGTTCCTTGCCATATAGAGACGGTTGCCAAAGATTTTGTGTCGTCTTCTTCTACGACCTAACTTGACCTGTACATAAACTGTATATGTACTTATTTATTATGAATGCTTAGTTGCTGTACTGTTATCTTACAGCACGTTATTTAAATTTTTCATTACTATATGCCTATAAACATCGTACTGCAATACTATTGCATCAGCTTCATCCACTGTTAAATAAATTATATCAGTATTTTAGTAGTACAAAATAAAAGACTTCTCAATAACTTTAAATGTTATGTTTGTTGATAGGTTTTAGAACTTTTTATTTAAACCAACTTAGACTTTTTTTTCTGCTGTTTTCTTCCAATTTGAATATTATACCTATGACACCCGCTTCCACATATGTCACTTTTGTTTATTAATTTAAGCTGTATCTTGCAATATGTGCATCTTCTACAATTTTTCCTTATTTTAGATATTAATATTCTACTTCATAGCATCAGGCGAATTTCAACTATTTTTATTACTTACTCTGCATTACTTACCATTTCAACTGTTTTTTCAGAAACCTAATCTAGAATAAAAAGCTGAAATATTGAGGATGTAAATCAGAGTAGGAAATAATGCTCTTTGGATACCATTTGCACAAATCTAGAAATATAATGTTCTTCATGTTGTAACTACAAAAAAGTCTGATGTACTCCATTTTCGTCCGCTACATGTAATATCCTCACTGCAACAATTTTATTTTTTTAGAAACTTTGTATATTCATATCTCTGTTTGTACACTCTACCGAGCATGTAATATTTATAGAGGATTTCTAATTCTTGAGTAACAACAGATATTTCAAAATTTAGAAAATGATGCTACAACAAAAATAATATTTATTTTGATTTCTTACATTCACTTGGTAATAAAACAAAAAAAGTTAGCTGAAACCCATGCGCATAGCACGGGTTCACACTAGTGGTTAAATAAATGTTAAATGATATAGAATCGATCAAATTACTTGACCGACTTATGGGTGGCAGAGAGATAGTGTTTAGGCTTGGGTTTGGAAAACCAGTTTCCTGCTCTCTCTGGCTATCCGTACTAGCCTGACACTATTTATGGAATTTAAAAGGGAATTTTACCATTTTTCCTCCCATTGTATTTGTTGAATATGGAAATTGATATTGAGTATAATTAGATGATTTTCATAGATTATGCTCACTTAATATTTACTGATTTTGGGATTAACATCCTAGATAACATGGTTTTAACTCAATAAAAATTTTGAATTGCGAATTAAGAAATCTTTGTTATGATTTAAATGAAATGATTTGGAAATGTTTTCTTAAGCGAAAAATGATATGATTTCAAATTATTCTAAGTTTAAAAAAGGGTTTAAGTAATCAAAAGATTTGATAAGAGAGGTTTAATGATTACATATATACCGGAAGGCATACCTTAGAAAAATTATCTCCAAAGGACATTTTGATAAAAAGAACTAAATCAATTAAAGAATGATTCCCTATTCACAGAACGTCTTTTTATCGATGATTGATTCGAAGGAACCGTGGTCGAATTCCTATCTGAAGACCACTTTGAACCAATTTACATATTCGAAGTGGAGATATGGATATAATATGGAAGATGGAGTGTATGGCTGCTTGTCACTTACCCTCAAGGGTAAATTCCCATATCATATTATGTGGTAGTAGTTCTTCATTTAAGATCTTCGATGCAAGGATCTTGCTACTAATCATGGGGGTAATTCTCGATAGGATGTGCTAGGAGAGTACCTTCGGTTTGTCCTATTCCTGGATAACTTGTATGGATGAATGTCCGACGTTGTATTTTTATTATATTGATTGATCTCTATAAACGTATCATCTGTTTGGTGGCGGAGAAGGCAACTTGTCTTAACTTAACAGCCTTTCCTGAGATGTACGAGCTCTAGAGTTATACGTTTGTAGAAATCAGTCGTCTGATCATGGAATAGCAATGCAGCATTCAAAGTGGAATATGCTATGTGAAAGGTAAAACATCACCTCAGGCCTCATCAACTAGAAATGACAAAAATAGGGTAGATACGGCAGGGTTAAGTGGGTCACTCCCATTAGGAGATGGTCATCACCTTTCTAAATAACCCTTTATATATCAGGTATGCCATGTATGCTATGACATGTCTCGAACAAATCGGGAACAACCAGGATGACGTCATATTCGGTACTATCCAGCAAAAGGGGTAGGCCAGTTCTGTGTTGGTATAGGAGTTCAGTATCTGGACCCAAGGTACATCTTTGTAGATGTGCACTGTACGGAAGGTAATCCCATACCTTGTCGTTTGTATGGAATCCATTCTTCGAACGAGCCATGTAAGGGTTTTTTTCGTAGAGCCTAACATAACCGGAATTCACTAATGGTAACAATTTCGGCTAAGATTCATAAATTTACATGCAAATGTTTTAAAAGAATGTCAATCAAAATATTATCCCCTTATTTTGCATACCAAATGGTTTGGTTATCATAAGGTAAACACGCGTTCCGTGCTTATGTGCGACATGTTCTTATGAGATACCTTTTTTTTCTAAAACGTGTATTCTGAGTTTCTTACACCAGTCCCTTAACTAACCTTGAGTTTATTTCCTTTTCCCTTAAACTCTAGGTGCCCTAATTTTTTTGGGCCGTATAGTAGTCAAGTTTAGTTAGAAGAAATCTGGAAGTGCTCGGAGCATAAAGTTAGAAGATTCTTATAAAGATTGTTATCTATTTCCACCATACTCATGTAATATTGTATTCCACATTTGTAAGGATAGGTATTTATAACTATCTATGTTTAACTATAATAAATGTAGTCAAATTTTCCACTGTAAAAATTATATGTTGAAATAATATATGCTATTTCATTCGTGTAAGATACTATTCTTGTGACGACCCGGAATTTTCGAGCAAATAAAAAAAATCAGAATATTAATTGAGTTTAAATATCCAATAGAGCGATTATAACCTAAATTGCGAATATCACAATTTATTCGATAATTGAATTATTAAATTAAATAATTGAAGTTGGGTAAATTGTTGAATTTAGAATTTTAAGCCTGTTAAGAATAATTTGAAAGCTTATAAAATTTATATTGATAGCATTGAATATAATAAAAGTGTTAACATGGAACCTAACACTGAATTGGTCAGTTTTGAAATTTAATCGTTTAAATTGAATTTAAAAATAGCCTTCCGAGGCACAGTCTCGGAATTCAACGAAACCAGTTCCATTGGATCCGTAATATTGTATTATTGTTGGATTTCAATTTTCGTAACATTTGGAGTTGTGGTGTGAGCGTACGATATAAAAACGCATAGAAATTTATTCTAAGGCAGATTGAAATTTAATAAAATATAATTGTTTTCTTTATCGACAATAGGTACAACCCGCCTCCATCGTGTCCCCTTCGTACCTAAATTTTTCTTTTTATTTCCATCTTCTCAAGTCACATTCGATCGGAAGGAAAATGATTCATGGCCACACTCTCTTTCCCCTTTTCTTCATATGAATCAAACCAAATCAGAAAATAATAATAAAATCACGCGAGATAAAATCATGGCTGAGCTCTCTCTCTCGCTTGGAAACCTATTCACGAAAATTGTTATAGGAAATCAACATTTAACCCAAATTGAAATTGCCTCTTCCTCTTTCGTTCAAATCAGTTAAGAGAAGATGGAAAAATGTTGAATCCTTCCTCTTTCTGTCATCGAACAAATTCGTTCGATCAATTGATGATTCAAGCCTCGCGTGAGCAGGGTAGCGATGGCGGCCACCGAATCGAGCGTCATCGTTCGACGGCGCTCATCGATGCGACAGGGCGACGTTCGATTAGGGCTTGGTAGGGCGGTGCAGTGGATGGGGGAGGAGTCTCGCGAACGCAGTCGCGGCGATTTTCTGGTAGAGTCGATTTTGGGGCAGAATCTCGAGTGGTGATGTCGACCGATGTAGTTCACGGCAGTGGGCAGCAACTCGTGCACGCGTGAGGTATAGCTATTTTCTTTTAGTTTTTTTTTATTTTAGCTGCAGATAGATCAAATAGGTATATTTAGTTTATATTTGCTTAAACAAAGGAAAATCAATTCCAGTAAGGGTATTTACAATTTCCATTTCTTTCAGATTTCAAACTTATATATCAGTCAAATATTATGTATATATGTATATAAAGTTTAAACATATAATTCTATTTATGGGTATGATTTTAGTAAGAAAAAGTAGGAGTTTTAAAGGTTGGAATTTTTTTAATATGAATTGGATTTTTATGAAATTCATGTCGTTTATAAAATAAAATAAAATATATAGTATGTATATATAGTTTCAAAAATAAAAATACACAAGGATATTTCAATTTATTAGTTATTCTAAAAAAAAATATAGATTCAAAATTTTTGTTTACAGTAAGATTAAAAAGCAATTATATTTTTAAAATTTATAAAAATGTAAGTATAACCATATTTTATCTGTACAGTAAAATAGAAATTTTTATTTATACAGGACCTTGGAAAATATAGGGAATATTATGGAGATTAGTTGTAATCTATATATTTTTCTTATGAGTATGCAAAATTTCAAAATAACATAATACACCTATACATCTTAATTTGTATTTGTCCAGAAAATTAGTCTAAATAAAATAATTGGTTAACTAAATTTATTTAATGGTAATTTACCCTTCGAGTAGTTCAAATATTAATAAAACATCTAATGTTTATTCAAGGTCAAAAATAATGAAGAATAAGTCGAGATGGAGTGGATTGCAAATTTAAAAGCAAAGGTGAGTTAATCTCACTCAGTTTATAATTAAATTTAAAATGATTAAATTTAAACAATTGTTTGAATGGTTGAATGAATTGATGAGATATAGTATGATACTGTGGAATTGGTATATTATATTGTGCTAACATCTGTGGATGCAGGGAAAACAGGTTGGAGGGATCCAACTGGACCCCTCACATTTATTTAAGTTATTCAATATTCTCTGTTTTGATTATTTGATATCCAATGATGAGTTATATTGGAATATTGAATGTTATGGATTGATTGGATATTCGGTTATAATGAATTCCCAAAGTTTATGAATTGGATTGTTGAAAAGAAATTAAACGGAAGTAAATTTGTAAGCGAAATAATTATAGAAAGTTTGAACAAATTTAAGAATGAATTGGAGAAGAAATAATGTGACTTCAAATTTCTAATAAATAAATTATGAAGTATAGAAAGGAAATTTGAATAAATAGGAAGTTATTGAATTACAATCTTCAACGATATTAATTAAAGAACAAAACATTTATTTAAAATGTAAGATTTAAATTTTTGAAAAAAAAATATAATAATAAAGAAGAAGTTGGGAAAAGATGAAATTTGTATATTTCAGTTAAAAGATTTAAAATCAAATGGAAAGGAATAACAATAATAATTAAGTGCATAATTAAATGAAATTTGAAATAAATTGAGTAATTTAATAAACTTATTTCAAATGGAATAAATTGAAAATCAATTTGGAAAATTGATTTAAATGTTTGAAGCTGGAATTCTTCCTGGATAACTAAGTACGCTTTCAAGTAAATTTTAAATATAAGTTAATTGTTTTAAAATTGTTTTTAAAAAGGTATGTTTTCAAAAATTTATTATTTCTAATATTTAAATTTTAAGGTAAGTATTTCCTCAAATATATTATAGTAGTAATTATTTAAAAAGTGACTTAATATTTTGTTTCAAAAGTGTAATTCTAGTTTTTTATTTTATTTAGTAACTTTATTTTCAAATATTCATATAAGATGTATTTTTACCAAATTATTAAAAGTAGTTTTAATTTAAATGTTTTTAAAGTATATATTTCAAAGTAAAGTGTTTTAAATTATTTTTAAATCTAGTTTTGTACTTGGTGATTTCAAAGAAGATAGAAAATATTTGGGAAAGTTGATTCTGAAAAGAATGAGGGATTTGAAACTGTTTTCAAAGGATTGGAAATAGAAATATATCTTGTGAAGATATTTTTGGGAATTAATAAATAATTTGGGAAATTATTTATTGGTTGATGGTTGTTTGTGAATATTAATTGATAGTTAAATCACCGACTATCAATATTGGACAATGCGTTGATCGTTTCGAAGAGACCGGGATCGAGATTAATTTCTCGAAAACCACTTCGATTCGGTTTGTACGTTTCGTGTAAACGTTTTGGATTCGAAGATGGAGCATTGGAGTGCAAGGGCTACTCGCTACTAATCCTGAGGATATTTCCAAAATGGATGTAGTAGGAATAGTGCCTTCGGTTCCGTTCGAACCCGGGACGGACTTGTATGGACGAATGCTTGCGAAACATCGTCAGGTGGGCGATGGGCATTCTAAGTAAAACGTTCTAAAAAAAAGGTAACGCTTAGCCTCAAGCCTCATCAAATGGGAATGACTGAAAATCAGGGGATATGCAGCAAGGTTAGGTGGGTCATACCCAAGCAGGACAAGATAATTCCCCTGTCTAGATGTCCCTTATATATATTTCGGCTTAGTGGGTGGTTGGTCGCGCCAACCACGGGGTTTATCTTGTTCGGGACTGTTCAGTAAGGAATGGTTCCGGCCTTGTGTTGCAGGGGATGAAGGGAGTAGTCCTCGGTACGGTGATCTAGGCCCCGTACTGTGACAGGTGGTACCCCAGTGCCTAGTCATTGTTGGAAATCCATTCTCCCTACGAGCCTTGTACGAGTTTTGTTTGTATTACCCACTCTGTGGCTAGTAGCTGGAATTTAATAGATGTAAAAATTTCGGCTATTTTATAAGTATTTGTATATAGACCCTATTATAATATCAGAGGATTTCTATATAAAAATTGTTTTAGCTATCGTAAGGTAAAAACCCGACATGTTTATTTGTGGCGTGGTCTTACGAGATGCTTTTGGTTTTCAAAGGATTTTTGAAACTTTAATAATCAATTGGGTGTGATTTTCTCACTCTGGTATTCCAGACTGACTCGGGTATTATTTAACTGTAATGCTCGGGTCAGACCGAGTATTATAGGATACAGGATATGGTGCTGTGGAGCTCAGGAGACGAGCTGGATGACGATACGTATTCTCGTACTTGTGTATATATATTTTCCGCTGTGTTGAGTTGTTGTGTACTCATTGTATGTTATTGATGTGAGCTATGACTGATGTACTCTGATGATGTAATATATGAAAACTGATATATTTGATTTTGAGTAAAGATTATTAATTCTCTATTATATTTTATTCCGCTGCGATGGTTAGATTCCAAATTGATTTTGTTTTCTCTTCTTCTACCTCTTCTTCTTAAACCCAAATGGTTCGTATTTCTGTACAACTTGAGTTGATTGTTGTAGAATAGTGTTGACTCAAGGGGTAAGGATTTGCGGGCTGTTACAATTCTGTCTTTATTTTCTTTCTTACTCTTAACGATTGGGTTTCAGGCAATTGATTTGCGACACGTGAATACCGAGGATGTATTTGTGTCGATTTTTAAGGTTCAAAAATTAGAATCGTCACAATAATCCACTCCCATCCCTCTATTTCCAAACACAAGTTAATGTAAAACTAACACTTTTCGATAACTCATGGTCATCGGTTCAGGGACTAGCACTCAATTAAATTGGAAATAAGTTCAAAGAATAGATCTCATTGTTTCAACGTGTTATAATAGGCTTTGGAGGTAAGATAATATCTGATCTATAATTACAATTTAATGCCTCAAAAGTTGATATATTATCTATTATTTTGTTAGCCAGGGGATGATTCTAACATATCAATATATCGTCACATTTGATTTGTTGAATGATTATACATATACATATGTATATATATAATTTATGATATACACCTACCATTAATGCTTTCAGCACAAACAAAAAAAATGGTTTATTTATTATTTGATTATTAACTTAATATTAATTATTTAATTGCGTAAACATTATAATTTAAATATAATATCTTATGCTATAAACTATGATTTAATAATTTTATATATTTACTTTCATACTCAAAATATATTTAGCATACATAAAATATTCTTTATATCTATTATTATTTTTAATATTATTCAAATTAGCTAATTACATAAACTAATTAAAATAATATATATAATTTGTTTTAAATTTTACAAAATTAAATTAGTACATAACTTGATTTTGGCAGCAAGATAATATATATATATATATAAATTAAATATTTAAATAACGGTCAAAAATTGAATTGTGACATTGATTTTAAATTATAATATATATATAAAGTATTTAAACGTTAGATTTTACTAAGAATTTTACTGAAAAATTAAATTTCTAATTAACTGTAAAGGCCCGCAAATCCGTACCCCTTTGAGATGGCAAATTTCCACAACAACTTTGCCAAAGAGGAACAAACCTACAAGTCTTTAGGGTTTAAAGAATGAAGAGGTAAAAGAAAAACAGAAACGATAACAGAATCTTACATTTCGCAGCGAAACAATATATAATAGATAAATGAAAAATCTTTTAAACAAATAATTATCTCAGTTAATACAATACAACATCAGAGTTTACAACGACATCATACATCACTGACAGTTATTATAACTTGACTATATGAAAACAGATTTTCACTAACCATACGCAACGGACACTACATAGTAAAGAGATATGTCTCGCCATCCAGCTTCAACTTCTGATCTCCACATCAAATCTTTTCTGACTTTGCTCCCGAATAACTGAAACCTGACTCTAGGCTGTCCGTTTGGAAAATTATGGGCACCCAGAGTTTAGAAAGGGAACAATAAACTCCAAGTCAGTCATGGGACTGGTGTGAGATCTTTAAAACAGTTCTTTTTTTAACAAAAGGAAAACAAAGGAATTTAAAAGAAATCCGTAATGCTTTTAGGAAAATGAAACTACCATAAGGCCCCCGCCACACACACAATGCAAAAGCAGAATTGGAGGAGATTTCTCCTTATGATAGTCAAACATGCTTGATACGCAAAATCTTTTGATATTATTATTATTATTAGTGCATAGGGGAAAACATTTCGAAAGTATAATGTCAATCATAGCCAGCATAGGCATTCCGCACTTATGCCTACTATAGCCACCATGTTCAATAGTTGGTTACCGCCACATTCCATGGCAGGTTATACAACTAAAACCGTACATGGCGCGTATTGTTTCTTTGGATTTCCAACAAATGGTCAGGCCAAGGAACTTCCCATTGCCACATGGGTACGCCTCTGGATGGACGCCCCGAGAACCTAACCGGATCTCCGCCAACACAAGGCCGGGTTACTTCTGCAAAAATAGGTAACTACTGACACGAGTATGCCATCCCCCGGTTGTAAACGACCTTTATCCGAGGATCCTCAACAAATACAATCAAAAAGTAATATATATTTGCGATATTCACATAAGCTAAGTATCTGGGCTCCATACCATGACAGCACTTCTATTCAGAAGGAAATGTACATACCCTAGGGGCCGCTACCCCCTATAACCTTGCTGCATTCTTCCTGTTTTGACCATTCCGGGGTGTGAGGTCTGACGAAGTCTCGTCCACAAAGCTACGCTTTTCACAAAAGCCATGCTTCGATCAACAAATGATCAGCAGCACTTCGTATGTCAAATTACCAAATTGGGAATGTATCACTAGTAACCATCAACTACATAACCTCTAAGCTCGTACGTCTCAGAGAAGGATGTTAAGCTAAGAGAATAAATTCTCCGCCATCAACAGAAATGTATTTGATAGAAACCAGCTTTACATCTCAAAGTGTAACGTCAGACAAACATCCATACAAGTCCGTTCCGAGATCGAACAAAACCGAAGGCACTTCCAAAGAAGTCCTTGCAAATCTGGATATTCACTAATCATGTCTGGAGACCCCATCACAAAGGGTGATAAAATCTCTATACCGGAGCAACCCGGTGCAGAGACATTCAACATGTATCCTTTCATTTTCGAAAATACCCGGTCTTCAACACTGTCTTCACATGCAATCTCATTTCGTCGTATCGTTATTCGGAATGGGTTCTATGACACAAGGTCCTCTCCCGGCAAATCCGAATAACGAGCGCTTATTTTAAAAATAAGTGTTTTATTAAGATTCAAACAAATCACAACAATTTCACTTTGATCTTTTAAACAAAAGATTCATCACAATCACAAAGGTTCGATGTGGGTTTCGAATATCCATTTGGAATTTGACTCCTGGTCGCATCGAATTTCAAATGCCATTTAAAAAGGCCAATATTGATAGTTGGTTATTTAACTATCAATCATCATTCACAACAATCGCTGAATTTCAAATAATTTTCCCCCAATTATTATTATTTTCAATATATCTTCGCAAGATAAAATTTCACTCTTCAATCCTTTGAAAAATAAATTCCAAATCAATTTTTCTTATGCGGAAAACATTTCCAAACATTTATTCATTTCCACTGAAAATCTGTCGATTTCAAATATTATAAAATAATATCAAAATACTTATTCAAAATATACTTGGAAACATTTAAAATAAACTATTTGAGAATATTTGCTTAAATATTAGTTATGAAGAATATTGTACTAATATCTCATATAAAAATTCAAGTCCAAAACTAATTTTAAAATAAAATTTTGTAAATAGAGTATAAATATTTAAATAACTATTTTCTAAATCAAATATCAATTTAATCTTTAAAATAATCCCTCATATAATAAATTAAATAAAATTTTACTTTAAACAATTTCCGAACTAATTTCTCCAACAATATTACTTTAAAACCAAATCTAGAACTTTTAAATTTTATTCGAAATCTATTTTAAAAATATATTCGGCTTTCCAGGGAAGAATTCTTTTTCCATTACAAAATGGTCCATTCAAATTAATTAATAAATCTTCTCGATTTAATTTAATTTACATTCCAATTTGTAAATTTCTTTCCACACTTTAAAAATAAACCAATATTTATTTTTAAACAATTTTCCTTTTCTTCACAAATTCCCGTTGTGAATTTATATTTCCAAATATCAACTGATATACGAATTTTAAATCGATTCCCAAATATCACCTTCAAACCAAATCAAACCCAAATCGATTTCCAATTTATTTCAAACAAAAAATCAAATTCCAATTTGATTTCCTAAATTAATTTTCCAATATCATATCAATTTGAAATTGATTTTCCAAGTTATTTCCAATACACCAAACCAGATTTCCTAATCGATTCCTAAGATTTATTCTAACTCCAAATTAATTCCCGAATCGATTTCTAAGATTAATTTCAACTCCAAATTAAATTCCAAATTTAATTTCTAAATTTATTTCCTTTTGAAATAAATTTATTTATCTCTTTCAATTATTTAAAATATGTATCTTAAATAAATCCTTCAACTATTAAACAACATTACTCGAAATTCCTTTATTAAAATATTTTTCCATATTTTTGGAACTTATTAAATAAGTTTCCAAAGATAAAACTTTATCTATTTAAATTTCCTTCTTTTAAAATTTACCTGATTCCTTTGAGTGAATTCATTATAAATTTTCTATCCAATTTTCAAAATCAATTAATTATTTATTTCTGGTATCCTACGATACCAAAAATTTATTCGGCTGAATTACAGCCTTCAACGGTTTCAATCACAAAAAGTCACACAAATTAAAAATAATCAATACACAACATACGATACAAATTAAATATTGAGGAATCCAGTTGGATCCCTCTAACCTGTTTCCCTGCATCCACAGACGTTAGCACAACAATTAAATACCCATTCCACTTCAAGGTGGAATATCGTGGTATATGGGATTTATAAAATATTATCCGCTATTATGCGGCGTAATAGGGTCTCATCCGCTATATAATGCGGGAAATCAACTCCAAATACATATATAATACCAATTCCACTTCGAGGTGGAATATCGCGATATATGGGTTTAATATAATAACCTCCGCTATTATGCGGCGCATAGGGTCTAAACTAATATAACTAATAATAAATAAATTATCCAGACACACAATCAATCAATTTTAATTTAACTATCATAATTCCACAACCAATCAATAAATGGAATTTTTAATTAAAATTTTGAGTGAGAAGATCTCACCTTTGACTTTGTTTTGCAATCCATTTCCAATGTAGCTTGCTTCTTTCCAGATTATGACCTTGTATAAATATTTATACAGTTTATTAATATCTGAATAAATTAAAAAATTAATTCCTATTGATTTTAATTAATTAATAAGTTTAAAATTAAATCCCTTTAAATAAATTAATCAGTTAACCATTCCATTTCAACAAAAAGATTATTTCTTTATTATATTATATTTTTTCACCCTATTTTTATTTTTGAATGGAAACCACAATTATTCTTATATAAAAATAAACCATAGATTTCAAAAATCTAACTTTTACCAATTCCTCAAACATTTTAAAATCCCTATATAATTTCAAGCCCTTTTCCTTTTCTTTTGAAATCATATACATATACTTATAAAAATAATTATTGGTTTTCAAAAAATCTATATATTTTTCTATTTAAACTTCCAAACATTTTAAAATTTCTTTATTCTTTTTCCAAAACTTATATGTAGAAATTTCTCTGTAAATAATCCCAAGGATCTATTTTACAGCATATATATATATATAAACCCATATTTTTGAAGAAAATAAGTTGGTTCATAAACATATAGAGAAAATGAATCATAAAAATATAAATATCTCACCGTTTAGACCCTACCAACAGCTCGCAAACTCGTGACCACCACTCACTGACCATCACACGCCGCTTTTACGACTAATTCGAGGCCACAAACAACACCAAAATCACCGACATCCCCATGCAACTACATCCTCCCCTCACCATGACTTGCGTTCGACCACGTGTTCGCCATAATTGCAGTCGTCAGAAATCCTAAACTGGAACGACGATCCTCCCACCGTGAACTCCTCGAACATGACTCGAGCTACAGATCTTTGCTTGATATTGCACCATCACCTCGAATCGGGCCCGCGACTCCTCCCTTCCAGTCGAATCGAAGCTGTTGACTTCCTTGAATTTTACCGAGATTTTATTTCATTTTTATTGATCGTGAGCCATTTCACGATTTCCTAATTCGAAAACAAAATCGAATTTGTTTTAAGAATGATAGGATTGACCTTGATTTGTTTGTTTATAATTTCCCATGATTTGAACTACTGATGACCATTTTCATTTAGGTTTCTTTGAGATGAAATATTCTGCCTCTAATTGTTTTTAATCGATAGATTTTTTTTCCTCGTTTGATTACTTTGAGAATGAAGATACGCATGTAAAAATTGAAGGACACTTGGAGCTTGAAAAGAAAAATAGTAGACACGTGCTCTATGGTCATAAACGTGTTTAATTTGTGAATGCATATATATATATATATATATATATATAAATTTAGTTTAAATTCAAATTCAAATTTAAACTTAAATTGTCTCGAATCACGCAACAACAAAAATCTCGACCTCCAATTGAGGCGTGCCGCTAGGCGTTTATAATGTTAACCCCCTATCCCGAACGCGATGGAAAAGGTTCCGAGTCCAAATTCGATCGTATGGAGAAGATAACTTTTTAAACCAGTTAAACATTAAATTTTCAATTTAATTTTCAACGCGTTATTTATCGTACGGGCAAACGATCACTACAAACACTATAAAAATTGAAATCCGATAACAATACAATATTACGAATCCAATGGAACTGGTTTCGTCGAATTCCGAGACTGTGCCCCGGAAGACTATTTTTAAATATCGATTTAAACGATATAATTTCAATACTGAACAAAACAGTTTCAAATTCAATTCTGAAGCTTCTATTAACCTCAGTATTATCAACATAAATTTTCTAAGCCTTGAAAACATTTTTAATCGACTTAAAAATCAAGATTCAAATTTTACCCAAATCTTCTATAATTAAATTTGATAATTTATTTGCCAAATTCAGAGTTATATTTTTGAAACTTAAGCTAAATTAACAATTCATATATTTGAAATCAATTAAATATTTCAATTTCAAATGTTCAAATTTCTGGGTCATCACATCAACTTTCAAAAAATTATTTTTATTAATTTACATTCGTTTCCGTACGTATATACATATGTGTGTGTGTATGAAAATGGGTTAACATTATTGCAACTGGGCTATGCGGCCTAAGGCAAAGCAAAACGACCTTTCGTATACCCAACTAAAAACAAACAACAGATAGCTTTTAATGCAACCGCACTATTCACTACTTTACACTGCAATATATGCAAAACATTCCAACTTTAAGGGCTAAATTATGGTGGCTTCCAATTCGTTGATTAAGCTAGTTCGTTCAATTCCGTCAACTTCAACGTCGTCAATAGTAGTCCGTCTCATTCCATTACAATGGTAAACAGCTTCTTCTATATCCTTCCAATTAGCAAGCGAATGTTTTGATTAATCTACCTCATGAGAAATAATACATCTTGGTGTTTGTTGTTGAAATCCTGATTATTCCTCTCCCTCCAGATGTGCCACAGGGTGGTTGTGAGACCAATTTTAACCGTCTCCTGCATCAACTTCGTGAGGTTGCTCCCACCGTTTCAGGTAAGCTACTTCATCTTTGAGATTCCTGGCATAGTTAATTTGTAGAAATCTAAGTTTCGTATACACCACACTCGTTTGTTGTAAGCACACTCAAAAAACAAGGGATCATGTGTTTCCTTGGCAGAGTTGCAAAAATTACATAGTGCATCATCCAAGATGCCCCATTTATGAAGTCTGGCCTTAGTTGGAAATCGTTTGAGTAGGGCCTTATATAAAGTGTGTGCCATTTTTGGATTATTAGACCTGCTCCAGACCACCTTCGTCCAGTTAGCTGAAGGAAATTTGACTCTCGATTCCTCTCATGCATCTCTGAATTTGAACTGCTTTTCCATATCCAGAGATCCTCCATTCTATTAGCTTTAATGTCTTTGCACTGAATCTCCTCTTTGTACTTTGTACTTTGAACTGAGTAGATTGTTGTCACAATGCCACTCATCATTCTTCACAATTTCAGCACTTTGCAGGTAGGATTTCCAGAGGCTGAAAAGGAGTCCCAACCTAGTCTTTCAATAAAGTTTTGAGATTACAATCAAGGGTATTTCCATAAGTCTGTGTTATTTCCGTTAGCAATTTCTCTATCTATAAGTTTACAGTTCATTCCTGGTTTTTAGCATATTTTTCCATGTAATAGAGGCATTATTATCAAATTTTAAGGTCCAAAAATTACCTTTAAGGTACCTTGATCTCATCCAACTAGTCCATAGATTTTTAAATGTTAGAACATTCCATGCTAGCTTCAATCCATAAACTTTCTTCAACTTATATAAGTTTTTCAGCCCAATTCCTCCTTCCTCTTTCTTTTTACAAAGATCTTGTGCATTCCCCCTTCCAAATAAAATCTACACATACTGAATTTATTTTGGCAATAGTGCAGTCAGGGATTTGAAAGGAGTGCAACCAGAACCTGACTTTATACGTGATAACAGTATGAACCAGCTTAACTCTGACCGCAAAAGACAGCAATTGGATCTCCGCCCTTGTAATTTGTCTCTAATGTCGTCAACAAGCTTACTACATTCCGAATCTGTGATTGTGTTAGTAGAAAGTGGTACCCCCCAAATATTTGACTAGAAGATGCCTCTCCGAGACCCCCAATTTCTCTAGCATTGCCAGCATAGGAGAGCAGAATTTATTAAAGTAGCATTTGGTTTTTAGTTCATTCAATTTAAGCCCAGCCAACAGCTCCAAGTCAGTGAAAATGGACTCAGTGGCCTTTGTATTGCCTTTTATCACCACTAATAAGTCATCAGCATATGTTAAATGGGTTACATTGGGGAGAATATTATATATATGTTAAATGAACTTGTGAAAGCATGCCAACTCCATTTGAAGGGTAAACCATTCCATAGCAACAGCGAATAGATATGGAGAGAGAGGGTCACCTTGTCTAATCCCACGATTCCTTTGTATATATCCATTAGGTACTCCATTTATCATGATAGATAAGGTACGAGTGTCTAGATGGTACTTGATCAATTTAAGTAACTTCGGCAAAACCCCCATAGAATCAAGCATGTGAATGATGAAGCCTCTATTAACCTTATTATATTCTTTTTGTAGGTCAACTTTGATACACAGACACACAAATATATATATATATATATATATATATATATGTATGTATGTGTGTGTGTATTTAGAAAACCAAATTTTTTCATAAAAATTATAATAGGTCTATATTTTATTTATGTACTTGATACATATACATTTCATTTAAGTATATTTTTATAATTTATTATTAAACTATTTACAAGACATTTATATATATATGTATATATATATATATATATATATATATATAAATATACACACACATACATATTTAATTGAAAAAAAATTGATTTAGAATTTAAAGTAAAATAGATAAATAAAATTTTAATATAATTTTATATAATTTTAAATTTATACATGTACATAATTATATATATGTTATAAATTCCATATATTTATTTATTTATATATTCATTAATAAATTAATTTTCAAAATAAAATATAGATTTATATATATTTGCAATATTTTGAATTAATAAATAAAATATATATAAACATACATTTGGATGATATATCTATATATTATATGAGTTAACATGTCTATTGTGGTGTAAGTCTCAACACTTATATGCAGGCATATTATACCTTGCAAAGATTGCTATGTAACACATGCACTTACACATATATGTGTATATGATACACATTTATATATAATATAATATTGTTTACATAACATAAAACTATATTATAATTTTAAGAAGTAATGATTTTACTTAGAAAAGAAATTTAGAAATGTTCTAAATTAATTAGACTTCATAGTCCCCATAAACATCCAAAATGGTAAAAAGAACTGAAATTTAACTGTTTCTTCCGTTGTGGGTTTCCCCGTTCCAACAAAATGAAAGTACGAATTGTATATAATAAAATAATAATTTATAAAATGAAAAAACTGCCCAAGCTTAAATCCATTTATTTGGAGCTAAAATCTATGGAGTCTATGGGTTTCTTGGAGATAAAATTTTTATTTCTATCAATTAAAAAGTTAAACTTCAATATTAGTTATGTCATTTACTAATCTTCATTGTTTCCCTACAAAATCTTCTAAATAATTATTTGAATAGAAACATCTGGAAACCTCTTCTCATTTAACAAACTGACATCTCTTAATATCAAACTCTACATTCAAACATAATTTTCATTTCAATTCAACTGTTATTTAATAATTAATCACCTTATCATTCTTCAAGCAATTAGCTTTCATTCATTTTTATTCATCATTTGGTATCTCATCCAAATATTGATCCTAAATTTTATTTGGTGACTCGTCCAAACAATGGTCATGGCTTTTTTACAAGCATTAACTCAACATCGATATAAATGCTTGTGATATACAACCAAATGTTGGCCTAGTATGATTTTAACCCAATACGTATGTTATGCATGTAAGATAACAATTATAAACATGTTTTGTTATATATCAAATATACGATATTTATTTCAAGCACACAAAAATATGTAAAATATAATGCCGCCGTTAAAAGTATAAATAATTATCACCATAATAATTTTTTCTTCGATTATTAAAAAGAATATCTGTAAGTTTAGATAAGATAGATCAATAATCCCAATTATATAACTATAAGAACACCCTAACTTTGTAAAGTCATCGTAATACATAGTACACACAAGTGCAAAAGTTGCGTAACTACCATACTATTATAAAATTATCAATCGTTAATCATAATGCATTAGTGCAACTACTAATACCTAACCAAATCATAAACATAAGATATACTAGTACTACTACTAGTTTATACAATAGACAAACAAAGCAAACATGTAACAATCATGAATGTCTAAACCAACCCAGGATAAATATTCATAATATTTTCCTCTACCTCCTAGGTACAATCATTTATATCATCACTCCATTAGATGCGAGCAAGTATAAAACTTTGTTCTATAACTCCTTTGTGTATCAAGCTACTATTCATTTTAGTCTTTTAACATACGTCAAATCCTGTTCTATAGATAAGTCTTCAATCTCCCTTGGTTCCACTACCGTACATGGACATGTACACATTTCCTTAAATGCGATATACAAAAATATTATGCATACTCGCTAAACTAATAGGTAACATGACTTGATATGCGAGTTCACTAGTTCTCTAAATCACTAGAAATTGGCCCATTAATCTAGGAGCTAATTTCCGTACCTTCCCAAAGTGTAAAACTACTAGCATCGATTAAACTTTCATGAACACATGATCACCTATTATGAAAAATAATTTCCTCCATCTTTTATTAGCATAACTCTTCTTCCTTATTGACATCAAAAGCGGCACAACGCCCAAAGATAACATCTTGTAGGATCATATCTAGTGGCGATTATGCAAAATGTAAAGAGATATAAGAATAATGGTTCGACAATCACTGGCGTACATCAATTTATATCCTATTTATTAAAAATTAGAGAGTGATTGAAGTCACAAGTAAAAAAGGACTGATAATTTCTTAAGCCTTGAACTGCCAAGATTATCTGCCTTAGTGACTACTGAGAAGAGATAGGGGATGAAGAAGATAGAGTGCCAAAAGCCCATAAAAGGACGAGGAAAGATATTTCTTTTAGTTGTGATAGGGTTGGTATTTATAGGGTAAACTGCTCTGCAGATCCAAGAGCCCACCAAATCAAAGGTCCAGATGCAAGCTTGAGTGTGTAGGACGGTGTTTATGGCCTAAACTCTAATATAAACCTCTCGGTATCGAGTGGTTTTTAAGGGTGAAACCCCTTCCTTCTTCTTCAACTTTGCCTTCCTATTTTCGATTTATTGCATTCTAATCACTTTTCCTTCATGATTGAGTTGCTTCTAATGGTTTCCTTGATACCGCTTGTATTATCTTACTTTCTTCTCATAAATCCTTAGAGTTACCCGTCTTTTCTTTGAGGGAAGTGCTTCATAACAATTACGTGGGGTAGCATTCAAAACTTAAGAGATTTAAGGGGTAGAAAAATAAATAAAAAGCTCTCGGTACCGAGAGGTTCCTTTCCTTAACGAGAGGTCTTTTATGCCTCATTCCTCTTGAAACTTCCTAAGTACTATTCCTTTGTACTTCCAAACAAGTTTCCAAGTTCGTGAATCATTTCATCTTCGTCTTGATGTTCTAGCGTTCATTGAAAATCTATTTGGTTAAAAAGCCTATTAACACTTGACCCCCAGAGCATGCTTTCATTGGGAACAAAGCATGTTCTGTATCAAGATAAGTTCTGGGTCGCTATCTCTTCGTTACATTAGTCATTCAGGAATTACTTTGAAGCATTGCTTTTGTTCGGTATATATTCCTTCAACCGCTTCACGTGGCTAAAACTCCGCTTTTCATGCTAAGGACAAGATCGACGCTTTGAAGATCATATCATGTCTTAGTTAAGCTTGTTTATTCCTTTAGCATGCTTTTTACCAATTTCTATGCAAAAATTACTTCTCATTACCAAGGGCTTTCTCTTAGTATCGACTTCTTTAACTTACCCCAATTGCCTATAAATGAAGCACTTTAGTCCTAATCCTTGCTCGCTCCAACCACCAGCTATCGATCTTCTTTTGCCATTCCGATCAAGATTAGACGCCATGTCCTTGAGTCACCACCATTGTCAAATCACCCAATCCACGATGTCAGCTGTGACTCTAAAGATCTCGGGCCCGATTACTTTACAGGCTCTTATCGCAGACTGCTTTTGCCCATCAAATTGAATCTACATCTTGACCTAGCTCTAAGTTTGGCAGTGCCTCTATGTTATGGAAATTGGTGGTGGAGTTGGTGATTGATGGCTATTTAAGGGGGTTAGTTGGCACAAATTTAGGTCTTTGACTTGGGTTCAACCTTGAATAATTCCGAGTCAAGCTTAGCACATGCTTGGATCGCTCCTAAGTGATGATCAACGACTAACTCCTTTCAACACTTGGTTGATTGCACTTTGTTATACGAATTGCGATAGGATGGTTTTTGCATCACCTTGTAAATTTACGTTAGTTAATTAATCAATTAATTATGCTCTAAAAAGGAATTTTTGCAAACAGTGGAATTTTGCAATGAAACTTGTGCTATTGCATTCGTGCAATTTTCTGAGTAACTTTTATATTCCACTTTCGCGATCGGAGTTCAAACGAAGAAGTTACGAATGATAAATGATTTCAGAATAAAAATAATTAATAAGACAAAATTAACATTTATAATTAAATACTGAGACCCAACGGTCGACCCCCTCATTGTAGCAGGTCGACCCTTGATGGTCGACCCTTATGGAGGGGCGGCCGACCGATCCAAGTTGTGATTGTTAGGGTTTGCCTTGGTCCAACGGTCCGGATTTAATATATTTTAATCCAACGGTTACGGATGATTCGAGCGCCTATAAATTACAGCCTAACCCTCTATCCTCTTCTTATATTTTCTAGAAAGAACAGCAAAGCATTGCCGTTTCTTCTTCTCCACTGTTCTTCCAAATTATAATATAAATTATATTTATACAAATCAGAGAAAAGTAAAAAATATATAAAAGAAGAGAAGAAGCGAAACAACGCTATGTGATAACAAGGTAAATTTCAATACAATAATTTTATATTCCCTTCTAACTTCAAATCTCTTCTCAAATCTAAAATTCTAATGCGCACACACATCTGTTTTATATATATTTCTTAGATTAAAAAGGAGATGGAGTTGAATCAGAGGATTTAATTTCGATCTAGAGATTTGGAATGTTTCAAAAGGTGAGTGGGAAATTTTATAAGTTGTTTATACTATTAAACTTCATTTTTTTTGCTATTATTTGATAGTATACCTAAATCAATAAATAAGTGTGAATTGTAGGCTCAAATTGAATGTATAAAACATTGCCTACATATTCTTATCCGATGATCTAGAGAATTTAATTAGAATTGCTGTTTACACCCAGATCTGGAAATCAGACCCAAAAGTTATAATAGTTAAAGGTTGATAAGTTGTATAATCTATTCTAGATTTATAGTTGGATTGTAAAAATAATATTAGAATCTCAATTCTTACCTTATATTGTTGGAATGTATATTTTTCGCACTTTAATTATTGGAAAGGATCTCCGTTTAAATTTTATAATTTGGTTTGATTTTCTTATTTTTATAGAAAAACACAACGTTTGATTTGGCAAAGAATATACGTAAGTAAAAGAAAGAGATGTGTAAGGTACACAGCCACTTGTCGTAGTTTACATTGTCTATTTCAAATAAAAAGAGAAAGAATCATTCCTTGTAATTTCAAGTGAGGCGAATATTTTATGGAAATCACAATGGAGAATCTTTTAAACATATAATTTTCACAATTAAGTATGGAAAAGAATGTTATAGTTGAAGACTTGTGACTAAAATGTAATTAATGGAAATAAATGTATACGTCTTTAACTACGCTAACTAATGAAAATGAAACTTAACTAATATAACGATTTACACGTAATATGAACTTTAAATATAGTTAAACATAGGAAAAAATCGAATAATGAATAAAAGAGATAGGAAAGAAAGTTATGAAGGTCATGACGCTAATTAAGGGGTAACAAATATGAAATGAGTTTGGGAGCTACAAAAGGTTAATAGGTAAAATGGATTAATGGGATTGATAAATAAAGATGTAGGTTAATAACTGTGGAATAGTTAGAGGAAAATTACTAAATGGAATTTAGCAAATGAATAAATGTCTTGCAAATTGTCTGTTGGAAAAATAATTATTTATTACGGACAAGTTGGCATTTATGGAAAAAGCAGTTAAAGGTAATAATTGAAAATTTAAGGTAAATTATATTATAGCCTTAAATAAATTTGAGGAAGATTAGTAGGCTAAGTCTAATATATAACTTAAAATACTCAACATAGAATCATAAAGCTTAGAATGAAGCTTAGAATAATTAAATGAACTTGGTGGGTTGAAATACGAGGTCAGTAGAGTTACACAATAGAAGTCTGCCCTTTACTTTGAGGCTACCAGTAGTTGTATACACCTGATGTGAGACATCTCCAACCATAGGACCCATGGAAAATGAATATTCAACCATAGGACCTACTTTCGAGTTGGTGGTATTAATAAATAGGTAAATGGAACGAGTTAGCGGTTAGGAGCGGTAGTGGATATCTCAAGGAGGGTCTGCTTCAGGTTAGAGGTATTAAGCGAGAGTTATAGGGTATGCCTTTCTTCTATAAAGGAGTATTAAATGTCCCAGTGAGATTCCAAGCAATTTCAACTAGATAGTACTAGTGAGGAGCCCGCCTTGGGTTATGTATTAAATGAGGGGGACATGCCTAATATATAGGTATTAAATGGTCAAAAGTCTGCCTAGCCTTATTAATGAGGTATTAAGTGGTTGGGGAACTGTCTCTTACATGGATAAGAAATCTTTGATGATAGATGCATTAGTAGTATGACTATTATGTGTTATAAAGCCATAATAATGGTCAAAAGTATCTGTAGCTAGGACTAACGGACCAACAGACCAACGAAGACTATGCTAGGAGCCCGCTTCATATTTTGGAAGTACTAAGTGGCTCATAGTCATTCGTCAATATTTTGTACCTTGAAGAAGGTTAGGTAGACGAACTGTGTTGGGTAGAAACATCATGTGTGCATATTAGGTTAAACAGATAAGCGAAAAATAATAGACATAATAATTAAATGGAAACCAGTCGGTGTAAAATTATTTTATAAATAAAGTGTAAATTTCCAGTCGTCAAAATGTTGTTTTGTCCCCCTTCTTCGTACAACCCATAGGATAGACTTAGAAGAGCAGGTCGTTGAAGCAAGGATGATCAATTGATGGAGATGTTTTCCTATCTCTCATGCTCGATACCGACAAGGAGAATTAATGTCCTAAGGGACACTATTGACTTCGAGGTAGTAACCTCAGTCAGTATTTACATTCTATAATATTTTTCCATTCCACCGTGAGTTTAGGTTTATCAATCTCTGGTAAGTCCATGCTTAGTGCAGGTACCAAACAAACAATCCATACTCTAATGGATTGGATTTTGATTTTTTCTGAAATTTAGGCCCATTAAAAGTGCAAGTTGTTACATTCGGCATCAGATCTTAGGTTAGTCAATCAGAGGGATTAGGATATTTTGAGAGAACTTCTACCTATTAATATTTTTTGTGCCTAACTTTATAAATTCTAACTATAAAAGTAGTTGCGACCATACTCTGAAAGGAATGGGTGATGCAACATGAGTTGAAAATATTATATAGAGTTGATTTACTGCCTACCCCGATTACTCTATAGAGCATTGGATGTATGCAAGGCGTTAGCTTTGAAGAGCATGAGCATGACATATGGAAGAATCTCGAAAGGTGGATGGTGTTTGACCTAATTGTTGAGACTAGCAACCTTGTGATTTTGGATTTTATGGATGATTAATTAAAATTGCACAATTTACCCAAGCAAATGTGTAATGACCCGGTATTTCGGACCATTCGCATCCACACATGCTAGACTTGAATTTCTCAAAATATCATATTTTTAGTTTATATTTGGAAAACTCAGCATATACAGTAAATAAATCAATAGCAGGATCAAAGATACAGAGTAATAACAATAAGCAGGAAAACAAATGAATAGTAGTTCATGAAACTACTATATATATATAGCATAGTTAAAAAAAGATACAACAGAAGTCTCGAATACATAGAAGTCTCAAAACAATAGTCAAATAACAAAATCTGAATATATCACTGGCGTCAACTGAATAACTGAAAGCTGAATAGATATAGATGGATCTCCAAGCGAAGCTCCAACTCCAAAGGAGAGTCTCAAATGCCGTGACACTCGGTCTGACCCGTGCACAAAGCAAAACATACAACACTCGAGTCAGGATTAACATTCTTATATCAATAAATCAAACTCAAGTGAAATATCAACTAAAATACAAGTAATTCAAAGGATGTTTGGGATACCACCCTCTAAGGTTCCGTGGAACTATCTACTATGTAGTACAATATGTTATTATCCCTCTTAACAAATTTTGTATATTCCCATAGTCTATACAGTACCATAATCTCCCTCCGCAAACTGGAGGCTGTTAGAGGGCACTCTATAGGTGTGGTAAAAAACAAACTCATAGTGGGCTCGATATGGTAGGTGACACGGAACAACTAGGCAATGCCATGGTAGATATACAAACTACAATTCCGGGCTGTTGGTAACGCATAGCCGTAGCTACCACCCAACTCGTCCAAGACTCCCATAAAATCCGAGGGTGCACCTAATCAATCACAAAATAATAGAATGGTATCGAAGAAGGGTATCCGTTCGGAGGAGCTACCTCACTTGGTCCGTCAATTACTCCTGTTTTAGCCACCTTAAGCTAACTCATAGGAGTCAGGTTCATGTATATACCTCATACAGGATCATCGCCTACCATCCTACTTCATTTTGGAATCTCCACCACCTACTTAGTTGTTAAAGTGGTTTCCGATATTGGCAGAGAGTATGATAATAACCGATCCCGGTCTCTTTAACAACCAAGCGTTATTATAAAACCATGGCCATTTCATTTTAAATAGTTCATAAATAAAACCATATATCATATCCATTTCAAAACCATATTAATTCAATATTATTATTCTTTTAAATAATATTCATTTCCAAAATCGTAACACTTTAAAAGTACAACACTTTCGAAATCATAAGTCTTTTGAAATCATAACACTTTGGAAATCATAACACTTTGAAATTCATAACACTTTGAAATTCATAACACTTTGAAAACATAATGCTTTGAAAATATAATGCTTTGAAATCATTATGCTAATAGATTAGATATTAAAAATAGTATATATAATAAAATATTTAAACTTAAAATAGTTTATATAATAAAATAATTAGTATATTAAAATATTTATAAATTAAAGACAGTTTATATAATAAAATAATTAGTATATTCAAATTGTTATAAATTAAGATAGTTTATATTAAAAATTTATGCATACATTAAAATAGTTTTTAATATATATTAAAAATAATTTATATAGAAAAAATAGTTTCCTCAAATTTCACAATCTATTCAAATCAACTCGAGTTCCAAAAACCAAATTTAGTTTAATCTCAATTCATCCATTTCAGTTCAATTCAAGCTTTCAATAAACCATATTCAATTATATCGATTTTGAATACAAATTTTGAACTACAAATTAAACCATTTCAACTTCAATAGATTTCAAAGCTTCAATATTCAAACATTTACAATAACTCAATTTTGACAAATTTCATTTATATTTCAAATTCAACTTTATTATTATTTAGTTTTGAAATATTTACTTAATCAACCCAAAAATCATTTAAATAGTATCTCAAATTAAATTTGAATAAAACTAAATATCCCATTTCGATTTATTTAAATTTTGAAAATATTCGTTTAATCATCTTAAACCAAAATCAAGTTACAAATCATATCTTTAAAATGTCAAATTCAATAAGTTTCAAATCGATTTTTATTTAAGTACAACCCTTAAACAAAAAAATTTCAAATCAATTTCTATTTGTCTTTTCAACCTTAATTTATAAAAGTTATTATAAAAAAATCTATTTTAAAAATATAATATTAAATAAATACTTAAACATATCATATACTAATTAAATCTAACTTTTATTAATTAAATCTTATTATTAAATTTATTTTATATCAAAACTCATTTTATATATTTTAAAAATAGGAAAATTATAAATAAAATCTTAAAATTTATAATGTCAAAACTAACCTATAAATATAAATTTCCCAAACATAAGGTTTTAAAAATCAAAAATTTAAACCTTTATAAAATAACATATATATATATATATATAGTATCTTAATATCAATATTTCTTAAAATTCGTATATTTCCTTTCAAAACCTTGGAAATCATTTTCAAATATATATAGACCAACGGTGTCTGTATATAATTTTCTATCCTATGGTCAAGTTAATCGGATATTTATCATTTCAATCCGCAGTTTAAATATCTACGGGTATATATCATTTCAACCCGCAATCCCAAAACTTTAATTCAATGAAAACCACCTGTGTTTATCATTTCAACCCATAACGATTTTCTCCTATTCTAAAAGATCATTCAGCTATGTATCATTTCAACCCATAGGAAATTCTAAATTAATTAATACGGAACTTGCAAAGTGAGAAGAGTGATGATAATAATATAACATATCAACATTAGGCATATATCATCAATAACAGATAAAATATAAATAACAGATCATGGTGTCAGATGTCACAGGTGAACAGTTACAGAAAATGGCATATCATATGTAGCAATCAAAAAACTAGCAACAGCATATTTCAATTATTGTTTCAATCGAAATCAAATTTAATAAATATAAGAATGTTAATCGTGAGTGATTGCTCACCTTTCGAGGCTAGAGAGAGAACAGGACAAGCATATGGAATAAATCATGAATTTGACAATCGACCAATCCAAACAATAAATCTCAAAGAAAAGAAAGTTGAACACAGATTTGACGGCCAAAGTTGATAGATAGGAATCGATGAGAACAAAATAAATTAGCTTGATATAGGCTGAACAAAATATATGGTATATATAACTTTTCTCTTTATGATATAATAGGTATATATATAATTTCTTTAAATCAATATTTCAACTCTAACACCTATAAAAATAAAATCTATATATATTTAGAACCCAAACACATGTGACCTGGCATATATATAGACTAATATGTAGACTCGGATATATACCTGTTATGAACCAATACAGTACAACCCATCAGATTTGTATAAAAAAATATATATAAATTTTATATAATATAACTCTTTAAACATATTATAATTATATTTTTATACATATACACGTATGAAAAACTAAGCACACTAGAATACATATAGACTGCATCATAAAAGAATATATATATGGCTACTCATAACATATGCAGGTTATATACGCTTATATATATGTTACTCAAAATACACACACTATATGTATTTGTAATATATACATGCAGGCTTTTATATAAGAAATATATATAAAATCAACTATTTATAAACTAATATATTTTCTTTAAAAATATAGGTACTATAAACACACACAGATATATATATATATCTATGTATGTATGTATATACTTGCAATATATCACAAAGCATGCAACATATACTAGCAGTATAGGCATATGAAAGTTATTACAACAAAAATCAAATATAGGAACAGATACAAACAGCTAAAAATAATATACACACACACAAACACACATATATATATAAACCGAAGAGCAAAAGGAAAGCTGCACACTTACTTTTATATAAAATCTTACTTTACTTATGTATATAAGTAATCTGCCTGGGTGAAAGTGGTAGCCTATGTGTGAGATGGAAATGAAGAAGGGGCTGCCTGGATTGATGGGGCTGTCGTAGTAGGAAGAGAGGGAGATGGTGGGAAGGTGTCATGGCCAAATGAGGGGTGGAGGTGCTGACAAGGCTCGGTTGAAGGAAGATGGTGGAACGGTGAAATGGTGAGGCCAAGATAGGATGGTTTAACGTGGAGGAGAGGACTAGAATGGGTGCGGTTATAAAGTCATGAGGAAGGAGAGGGGAGGAAGGAAAAGGTGAAAGGTTGGAGGCTGGGAAGGGAAAGGAGGCCGACGTGGGGTGGTTCGGCGAGGTGGGTTGCGGCGTAAGCTTTGGTGGAGGCACTTGGTTCGATGGTGAGCGGTTGCGGCCATGGGAGATACGAGTAGGGGAGAGAGGAGATTGGTTTGGATTTGAGAGGAGATACGAGAGTAGGCCTCCTTGAAAGCAAATATAAAATCACCTTTTTTTTCTTTTTTTTCAAAGCAAAAGCAACAGAGAAGGGAAGCACGGCAAGAAGATGAGCTATAAAATAAAATATACGAAGCAGCATATGTAAAATGGACGATGGGAATGGTAAAGGTTAGGCACAAGAATTCAGGGGATAGTGAAAAGATGGAGATATTAATTGTGGATTGCTATTTGTTTATACACGATGGGCAGTGAATGGTCATGGACAATCAAAAGCCAAATTATGGAACCGATACGGGAACCGTTCCATAGATTTTGCCGTCTCTCGGACACTGAAACATATAAACGAATATACTATGGAGATCAGCACGCCGAGACGATCAGAACTATATACAGATATCATTAGTACGATTATCCTATCAAAAGTTGATATTCGGTATAGAAAATGCTGATAAAACGCCGAAAATAAGGTAAATAGAGCAATAGCAGTCCAGATTTGATGAAACGAAATATGATGTCTCACTCAGAAGATGATTTACAAATTTATTATATAAAAATATTCAGTTTTGAAAAATATTTATTTATTATCAAATTAACTGATTTAAATTTAAATAAAATTACATAAGAAAACTGACTTCCATATTTTCTGATGAAAATTTACCATTTGCTATGTTAATCTAGACGTATCCCATATATCAAATTTTATTTTCAAATTCAAGTATTTTAAAATTTCACAAAAGTTCAGTTTAATTACGTTATTGAAACCATTAAAATTTACGGGTCATCACACTCTTCCCCAACCAAAATTTTCGTCCCCGAAAAGGAATGAGGTAGGAAAATATGAACAACCAAAAAAATAGATGGATTTAAATTACAAAACACAACCATTAATTTTCAATTTTTTTATTCTATGTATTTAATTATAAATTTGTAAATTCAAAATCCTTATAATCTCATTTATTTAAAATTGGTTTATATTCAACTAATTCATTTCAATTCATTTTATTTAATCCATCAAATTTATTGTGTTCACATTTATTGATTTCAATTCCAAATTTTTCATTCAATTGATTTGTTTTCAATTTATTACCATTTATTACAAAATTTCTTTCAAAACAATATTTATTTGAATTAACTTATTTATTAAATCTATTTATCTTTAGTTGAGTTGATTCCACTAAAATGCAATTTTACTATTCTTAAGTCCATATTTATTTACTTAAATCGTAAGGTTTTTCTTCTCTTTATTTAACTTATCTTACTTAACATATTTTGCAACATATGTTTTGTGTATAAACATTTTATAGCCATATATTATCCAATAAACAAACTTTCTTTTACTTATTCAATTTATTATTCAATTTATTATCTATAAATTCCCTTAACAAAATATCATTCTTGATATCCTATTACTTATATCATAGTGTATACCATCCAATTACATTCTAATTACATTTAGAGTTTTCTAGGTAAGTTATATATGTTAAAATGAAATTGAGTATTATACAAGTAAAAAAAAATTCCAAATTCAATTATTTTAAGTTTTAATTATTTATTCTAAAATTTTGGCTTCATTTTATAATTGAAATCATTCCTTAACATAAAATTTAAGAGTTAAATTTTCGATTCCACTTCAACTATATTGAGATAAATGTACACACACACACATATATATTATACATATTTATATCAAATCTATAACATATACCTATAAATAATATAAATCAAGTCATATTTAGGAAATTCGAATCAAATTCATTTCTCAAAACAAAAGTGTAGCAAGGCTACTAAATGGTATCTCCACTCTGAAACTCAAAAATGAATGTCGATGGTGCTGCAGTCATCACCTAAATTATTTTTCAGCGACAAAAGAGGAGAGTACCGATTTAAAAAAATTAAAATTCTTTGGAAACGATATCTATTCGAAAATACTTTTAAATAGTATACTCTAAGAATTTAAAAACCAAATTTCCTAAAATACCATAAATTGAATTCTCAAGTTCTTAGTTTAAGCTCATTTCAATTCCAAATCAATTTATAAACGATGCTTTATAATTTCATTTATTTATATAGTGTCAGTTTGCTCCGTTCAAGTGTTTATAATTTCCATCGATAGCGTCGATAAGACGAATCGGTCGAAACCCAAATCAACATTAACAACTCAAACAACATATTATAAGATATTTTATATTAATTAGAAATACAGTCCCTCACTTGACTATTTCGAAGTGGTTTTCAAACAAGGATAGAGATTCAAATTTAGAGGAACTCTAGTCAAATAGAGTTCTATCTAGAAGATAAGCTCGAAACGGATAAGATAATTCAATAACAAAAGAGAAGAGATGGATAGACTTATGTAAATCATGGACAACCTTAATCGGATCAACCGTGACCTCAAAAATAAGATCGCTGCAAAATTCTGAGGTAAATCGACATCTGATTGCAAGAGATAGAATTCGGGTATAACAAGAGATAACCGCTTGAGGATACAGAAATCTCCGGTGAATCAATGCCTTTTGTAAATAAGTTTACCCCTTTACAAATCAATCTAAGATTGGCGGGACCGCCGATTCATTATAGAGATCATCCGAAGTGTAATTATGCGATACTCTAGAATCAAGAAAAATATGAACAGGAAGACACAAGAATGGATTTCATAACGAAGGGATAAAAGTTCCAAAATTCAAAGGAAATCCAAAACAAGTAGAAAGAAACTCAAGCTCAAAAGAAGATGATTCTATAATTAAATTTACTACATATGCTAAGTTTTGCCTAAAACCAGAGCTCTGATACCAACTGTAATGACCCGGTATTTTGGACCATTCGCATCCACACATGCTAGACTTGAATTGCTCAAAATATCATATTTTTAGTTTATATTTGGAAAACTCAGCATATACAGTAAATAAATCAATCGCAGAATCACAGATACAGAGTAATAACAATAAGCAGCGGAAACAAATGAATAGTTGTTCATGAAACTACTATATATATAACATAGTTAAAATAAGATACAATAGAAGTCTCGAATACATAGAAGTCTCAAAACAATAGTTAAATAACAAAATCTGAATATATCACTGGAGTCGACTGAATAACTGAAAACTAAATAGTTATAGATAGATCTCCAAGCAAAGCAAAACATAAAACACTCGAGTCGGGTTTAACATTCTTATATCAATAAATCCAACTCAAGTGAAATATCAACTGAAATACAAGTAACTCAAAGGATGTTTGGGATACCACCCTTTAAGGATCCGTGGTACTATGTAGTATAATACGCTATTATCCCCCTTAACAAATTTTAAATATTCCTATAGTCTATACAGTACCGTAATCTCCCTCCGTAAACTGGAGGCTGTCAAAGGGAACTCTATAGGTATGGTACAAAACAAACTCGTAGTGGACTCGATATGGTAGGTGACACTGAACAACTAGGCAATGCCAGGGTAGATATACAAATTACACTTCCGGACTGTTGGTAACGCATAGCCGCAGCTACCACCCAACTCGTCCAATACTCCCATAAAATCCGAGGGTGCACCCAATCAATCACAATATAATAGAATGGTATCGAAGAAGTGTGTCCGATCGGAGGATCTACCTTACCTGGCCCATCAATTACTCCAGTTTTAGCCACCTTAAGCTAACTCATGAGAGTCAGGTCCACGTATATACCTCATATAGGATCTTCGCCTACCATCCTACTTCATTCTGGAATCTCCATCACGTACTTAGTTGTTAAAGTGGTTTTCAGTATTGGCAGAGAGTACGATAATAACCGATCCCGGTCTCTTTAACAACAAAGCGTTATTATAAAACCGTGGTCATTTCTTTTCAAATAGTTCATAAATCGAAACTAGATATCATATCCATTTCAAAACCATATTAATTCGACACTATTATTCTTTTAAATAATATTCATTTCCAAAATCATAACACTTTAAAAGTATAACACTTCCAAAATCATAAGTCTTTTAAAATCATAACACTTTGGAAATCATAACACTTTGAAATTCATAACACTTTGAAAACATAGTACTTTGAAAATATAATACATTGAAATCATTATATTTTCCACTTAATTGTTTAGATATTAAAAATAGTATATATAATAAAATAGCTATAATTTAAAATAGTTTATATGATAAAATAATTAGTATATTAAAATAGTTATTAATTAAAGATAGTTTATATATTAAAATAATTAGTATATTAAAATAGTTATAAATTAAAGATAGTTTATATAAAAAAATATAAATTAAAAGATTTTTTAATATATAGTAAAAATACTTATATAGGAAACATAGTTTCCTCAAATTTCACAATCTATTCAAATCAACTCGAACCCTAGAAATCCAATTTAATTCTATCTCAATTCATCCATTTCAGTTCAATTCAAGCATTCAATAAACCATATTCAATTATGTCGATTTCGAATATAAATTTTGAACTACAAACTAAACCATTTCAACTTCAACAGATTTCAAAGCTTAAATATTTAAACATTTACAATAATTCAATTTTGATAAATTTCATTTATATTTCAAATTCAACTTTACTATTAAAAATTTACTTAATCAACCCAAAAATCATTTAAATAATATCTCAAATTAAAATTTAAATAAAACTAAATATCCCATTTCGATTTATTTAAAATTTTAAAATATTCATTTAATATCTTAAACCAAAATCAAGTTATAAATCATATCTTTAAAATTTCAAATTCAATAAGTTTCAAATCGATTTTTATTTAAGTATATTCCTTAAACAAATAAAATTTCAAATCAATTTCTGTCTATCTTTCCAACCTAAATTTATAAAAATTATTATAAAAAATCTATTTTAAATAATACTTAAACATATCATATACTAATTAAATCAAATTTTTATTATATTAAATCTTATTATTAAATTTATTTTATATTAAACCTTATTTTATATATTTTAAAAATAGTAAAATTATAAATAAAATATTAAAATTTATAATTTCAATGCTAACTTATAAATTTAAATTTCCCAAACATAAGGTTTTAAAAATCAGAAATTTAAACCTTTATAAAATAACACACACACACACACACACACACACATATATATATATATAATATCTTAAAATCAATATTTGTTAAAATTCATATATTTCCTTTCAAAACCTTGAAAATCATTTTCAAAATATATATAGACCAACGGTGTCTATATATAATTTTCTATCCTATGGTCAAGTATTACAGATATTTATCGTTTCAATCCGCAAATTTCTACGGATATATATCATTTCAAGCCGCAATCCCAAAATTCAATTCAATGAAAATCACTTCAGTTTATCATTTCAACCCATAATGATTTACTCCTATTCTACAAGATCATTCAGGGATTTATCATTTCAACCCATAGGAAATTCTAAATTAATTAACAGGGAACTTGGAGAGTGAGAACAGTGATGATAATAATATAACATATCAACATCAAACATATATCATCAATAGTAGATAAAATATGAATAACAGATCATGGTGTCAGATGTCAGAGGTGAACAGTTACAGAAATTGACATATCATATATAGCAATTAAATAACTAGCAACAACATATTTCAATTGTCGTTTCAAATGAAATCAAATTTAATAAATATAAGAATGTTAATCGTGAGTGATTGCTCACCTTTTGAGGCTAGAGAGAGAGAACAAGACAAGCATACGGAATACATCACGAATTTGACAATCGACCAATCCAAACAATAAGTCTCAAAGCGAAGCAAGCTGAACACGGATTTGATGGCCAAAGCTGATAGATAGGAATCGATGAGAACAAAACAAATTAGCTTGATATAGGCTGAATAAAATATATGCTATATATGACTTTTCTCTTTATGATGTAATAGGTATATATATATATAATTTTTTTAAATCAATATTTTAACATCAACACCTCTAAAAATAAAATCTATATATGTATTTGGAACCCAAACACATGTGACCTTGCATTATATAGGCTAATATATAGACTTATATATATAAACTGTTATGAACCAATGCAGTACAACCCATCAGATTTGTGTAAAATAATATATATATATATATATATAAATTTTATATAATATAACTCTTTAAACAAATTGTGCACATTAGATGCAACATAAAAGAATATATATATATATATATATATATATATATATATATATACACGGCTACTCTAAACATATGCAAGCTATATATGCTTATGTACATGTTACTCACAGTACACACAGACTATATATATTTATAATATATACATGCAGACTTTTATATATGAAATATATATAAAATCAACTATTTATAAACTAATATATTTTCTTTAGAAATATATGTACTATAAACACACACACATATTTATATATATATATATATGTATGTATGTATGTATGTATGTACGTACGTATGTATATACTTGCAATATATCACAAAGAAAGCAACATATACTCGCAATATACGCATATGAAAGTTATTAAAACAAAAATTAAATATAAGAACAGATACAAACAACTAAAAATAATATACATATACATAAACCAAAGAGCAAAAGGAAAGTCGCACACTTACTTGTATATAAAATCTTACTTTACTTATCTATATAAGTGATCGACGTGGGTGGAAGTGGTAGCCCATGTGTGAGATGGAAATAAAGAAGGGGATGCCTGGAATGATGGGGCTATCGCAGTAGGAAGAGAGGGAGATGGTGGGAAGGTGGTCATGGCCAGGTGAGAGTTGGAGGTGCTGACAAGGCTCGGTTGAAGAAAGATGGTGGTACGGTGAAATGGTAAGCCCAAGATTGGTGGTTCCACATAGAGGAGGGGACTGGAATGGGTGTGGCTGTGAAGTCATGAGGAAGGGGAGGGGTGGAAAGGTAAGGGGAAAGGTTGGAGGATGGGAAGGGAAAGGGGGCCAAGGTGGGGTGGTTCAGCAAGGTGGGTTGCGGCACAAGCTTTGGTGGAGGCACTGGGTCCGATGGTGAGCAGTTGCGACCATAGGAGATGTGAATAGGAGAGAGGGGATGGGTTTTTGGATTTGAGGGGAGATACGAGAGCAGGCCTCCTTGAACACAAATATAAAATCACCCTTTTTTCTTTTTTTCAAAGCAAAAGCAACATAGAAGGAAGCAGAGCAAGAAGATAAGCAATAAAATAAAAATACGAAGCAGCATATGTAAAATGTACGATGGGAATGGTAAAGGTCAGGCACAAGAATTCAGGGGATAGTGGAAAGTTGGCGATATTAATTGTGGATAGCTATTGGTTTATACATGGTGGGTAGTGAATGGTCACGGTAAATCAAAAGCCAAATTGGGGAACCGATACAGGAATCGTTCCGTAGATTTCGCCGTCTCTCGGACTTCGAAACATATAAACGAATATAATGTGGAGATCAGCACACCGAGATGATCAAAACTATACACAGATATTAGTGGTACAATTATCCTATAAAAATTTGATATTCGGTACCAAAAATACTGCTAAAATGCCAAAAATAAGATAAACAGAGCAATAGCAGTCCAGATTTGACGAAACGAAATATGATGTCTCGCTTAGAAGATGATTTACAAATTTATTGTATAAAAATACTCAAGTTTGAAAAATATTTATTTATCATCAAATTAACTGATTTAAATTTAAACAAAATTACACAAGAAAACCAACTTCCATATTTTCTGATGAAAATTTACCATTTGCTATATTTATCTAGATGTAGTCCAAATATCAAATTTTATTCCCAAATTCAATTATTTTGAAATTTCACAAAATTTCAGTTTATTTACATTATTAAAATCATTGAAATTTACGAGACGTTATGAAATAGGAGTTAAGAATTTATATGTCGTAGACATTCAAAAGCAAGTTCTTACAAGGATGTATTCATCAATCACCGTTAGATAGCTAACCAGATTTTTATTGTAAGACCTAAAGTTAATTCCTTAGTCTAGCTCCATAAGAGAAATTTAATAATATAATTTGGGAACGCCTTAAATTATGAAAAATGGTTTTCAAAAGATTTCTTTTCCAAAGACATATTTGGGAAAAAAATTGAGAAATTTTGAAATCTTATTTTGTAAGAATGATGTACACCAATGAATTGGGTTGTATTATAAATTTTGGTTAAAAGAAGCAAGTTTTAAACCCTTAAATATATATATATATACACACACAATAAAGATTTAAGTTTGATTTTGATTAAGGATGTTTTGGAGGAAAATAGTTTTTCAATTTGGAAATGAGTTTAAAAGAGCATATATTTAGCTCGATGATCTTTTTGTTTATAAAAATTAAAGTTTTAAATTCTCTTTTAATGAGTGAACAAAATAGGAATGACATTAGATTTTGTTGGGATATGAAGTTGGAAGTGTAGTTACCCACAAGCTAATTTGGAGGATGATTCTATATAAATACAATATGGAAGATAATAGCCATAATATTTTGGTTTAGGAAGTGTTGTTTGTTGCAGCAGTATAAGTTTGTGATACCGCGTTACAATTGAGGTATGGTTCAAAAGCCTAGAGAGTAAACTTGGGCAACATCGTGAAGAGGATAAGAATTTTATTGGACCGTGTTAAGTCGAAGAAAGCGGTGCAAAACGATTATTACTATTACTATTATTAATTAACCTAACCCATTGGGTCAAGGTTCAAGTTGCGGCCAAAATCCATCTAGCGATTAACCCCCTTGCAGTTGACCTGCAGAGGTCGACCGGTAACCCTAGAGCAATCGAGCGGTCATGGGTTTTAGCACAACTCGAACATAGAACGTGACTAATAAAACTCGTGCCCAAACCCAGGACACCTCATTTTTGCTCCTCTCTTCCATAAAATGGCTGAACCAAAAACCACCACCTCCTCCAAAGTAGCACCCTCCCCTTATGTTCCATTACCAAGCGATGCTACCTCTCCTCCTCTGTAAGAGCAACAGCCTCGCCTCTTCCTCATGCCAATTTTTGAGCATTAGATCTTCCCCTACTAACACTCTAGATCTAAAACCCTATCTCTCCTCTCTGACCACTTCTCAATCCATAGTATTGCCCCACACTGTCGGTTCTTCCTCGTGCCACCTTGGTCTCAGCCCTCAAAAGCCCACTTGGTTTGGGCCGGAATGAGCATAGAATCACCACTTATCTTGGCTCAACAGACTTCACTTTCCTCCGAGGATGACCTGTCAAGTTCAGAGACTTTACCTCTTTAGGGCTTGAGGAATTATTCATAGCGATAGGATAAGCACCGATCCTTCACTCCGACGCTTCTAAGCAGGAACGTTACTCATGCTGCATCCGCCTTTTTGATGCCCATCTACGGCAAAATTTTAACGATGGCAACAACCTCATTCGGTCGAAGGTGAAAGAAGTTGGTATTGATTTGACTGATGACGACTTTGGAGATATTTGGGAGATTTCCACAGAAGGCGCGGACATGGATGATATAGAGATGTCAAACACTAAGATTATACAGCGTATGTTTTTTTAAGACATCTGTGTTATGAGGTAAAAAAATTTGCAACCTACAGCCGACCACATCGTGTGCATTATTCAGCATAACATCATTCCGAAGATGAAAGAGTCTTGATCAGATCTATCCATTAGTGGGGAAGGCCACATATGCTCTCATTAGTAGCGTAGGCGTTAATTAGGCTCGTGCCTTGATGATCCACTTCGTCAATCAAGGAGTTGGCACTCCATAGCATTACTTCCCATATTTCCATATATCATTCGCGTATTTAAGCGATACAGAGTGAACCACTAAGGGGAGTCTATCCAGAGGAATGTCTCGCCTGCCATCGACAGCTCAAGAAGATATCTATCCCTTTTCCACCAGCAATCATAGTCGCACTAGCAACAAAGGTGCAGTTGTAGCAAGAGGAAAAGCCAGGAGAGGACATTGAGGGATTCCAGAGTCCCAAGCTGATCACTATTAGGTAGGTCCATGGCGAGCACCAGGGAATCTAGGCTGGTCAGTTGGAGATGCAGGCTGACCTACAATGTTAGAGTAAGAGCTAGAGCTAGAGTGTAACGACCCTAATTTTGAATAACTTTATTTAGGACATTTAATTAGATAAATAAAATAAAATAATACAAATGGTTAGGCGATTGAGATTTGAATAATATAAGGTAGTCGTTCCTAGTTAATCAATGAGCCAAAGGCAATTAAAATGAAGCAAGTAAGAGGATTAAGATAAGGGCAAAATAGGAATAGGTTATATCTTATACCTTAAACCCTCATTCTATTTTCATTTACCACGTTCACAAACAAAACTAAACCTAGAGCTTGGCCAGTCACCAATAGAAGAAATCTAATGGAAGATAAGCAAGAATTCAAATAGGAAGCTTAATCAAATCAATTTAAGAGCAAATATCAACCTTATCAACAACTAAGCTAAGGTGAATAATAGATCACATCTCATTTTTATTGCTTTCCATTTCTAGATAAGACCCGAAATTATTTTGCAAGTAAAATGCCATGTTTTGATGGCTTAAATGGATACATATGTTTGTGGATGAATTATGATGCTTTATATAGTTTTTATGGTATGTTTCGATTTGTAAAACCTATCAAATGACATCCAAACGGGTTGCGTTTTTAATATAAGGCCAGAAACATTATTTTAGGGATGGGTTTCAAAATTCATAATTTTCTAAGCTCTTATGGATTTATTATGAATTCTCTAGTAAAGAAAATGGTTAAATTGGGTCTAAATTATTTATGGCTATTATATGTTAGCTTTGGTTCAAAATTTAAATATGTTGGAAAACATATTAAAAATGATTTATGGGAATTTTTGAGGAATTTTCCTAAATATTATATTAAAGATATAAAATTATTTAAGGTATGGACTAAATTTTTTATATGTATATAAAAGGAGAAGGTGCAATTTGCTAAATGTTTTAAAATTGTTAATTACTGAATTCGGCAGCACTTTTAGAAAGAATTTTGAAAAGAATTGGCAACCAATTATATGTTGACAAATAAGGCAAGTTAGGTGGAAAGATATTACTTTAAAAAGTTAAAAATCAGTTTTGTAAAAGATTACTGCTTTGCCACTTATAGCAGTCACCTTCCGACACCATACTACTGCTTCCAACCAAGTCAAAACCAATACGCATGGTATCAGTGCCTTAGTACATAGTGTATTGGAGATAGGCGGAAGATATAGAGTCGAAACATGCTTTCAAAGGGGTAGTAGTAGTCTTTATAACCTCAGAACTATTTTGGTTACAAAATGAAGCTTTCGAAGGAAATAGCTTTCGACTTAGCCAAATACACCTTTGTTTTAGAAAAGGGCTTTCTAAAGAGGTAGCATCCTTTTGTTTTTAAAATAAGCTTTCAAAGAGTTCGAAATCCCTGCTGCTGCATTTAACCTTCCGAATCAGTGCTTCGGAAAGGGTTCTTTAAACTTTAAAGCCGCTCCTCCATTCTTTCGAAAGGGTTGGTTTCAAAACCATCAACTTTCTTTTTACTTAAAATAATTCTTTTTAAAGAGTAGCTTTCGCCTCAGTTCTTTTAAGACCCTTTGTTCTATTGGAAGTATAACCTAAAGGTTTTGAAAAGGGTGGTTTTAAATGGTTTCGAAGCTATGTACCGTAAACTTTTACTTGGACCCAATGCTTTCGAAAGGTTTGTTTTATGTAAAGAACCTTAATGCTTTCGAAAGGTATATAATGAAGGTTTCGAAAGGGAGATTCCCTAATGTTTTCGAAAGGTTAACTTTGAGTATTTAAATCGAAGATTTCCAATGTTCTTGAATGGCATGTTTAAAATGTTTTGAAAGAATATGTCTAAGGTTTTATAAAGCTTTCGAAGGGATGCTTACCATGATTTTGAAAGGTCTACTTTTAAAGGTTTTCGAAAGGTATAATTTGGCCTTTCGGCTTAGTATTTCAAGGTATAGTAGTTATTTTATTTTGAAAGGGGAACTTCCAATTGACTCGAAAGGTATTTCTTAAACTTTTAAACAAAGGTTTTGAATGTGATATCTTGAATTTAAAACCTAATGTTTTCTATGTTAAAGAAGGGCTTTAACTTGTTTTAAAGGGATAGATAACCTGTTGATTTAGGTTTTCGTTAACACTGTTTTGTGTAAAGCTTATATCATGGCAAAGATATTTAAGTAAAGCAAAGAGTATATTTTCCTTGTTTAAATACGATTTAAAGGGTTAAATCAATTTGAAAGAAATGTTTTTAAGGAAAATTTGGTGGGGTAGTTAACCTTAAGTAAATGACTCATATATTAGATTACCAGATAGGACTGGTATAGGGTTATGCCCTATACTTTAGCTAATAAGTCCTTGGCTAAAATAAGTCCAAAATTCCACTATGTCAAGCTTTGTCATAGGTAAATGATGTTACACACCGAAAGGAATATACAGGGAGAAGATAGGTTATTGGTGTGCCTGCAAACCATTAGGTTCACTTGACCCTAGAAGAAGATAATAAAGGGTAGATAGCTCAGTAGTGTTTCTAGCAGATGTTAGATAATTGATTGTGTCTGGTAGGCCCGAGCTAGCCAATGATTAATAGTTAGCCAAACAAAACTATATTTTTCAGACAGATAGTCCATTAATTTCCTGATTAATGTGCATATATGATATTCCTATTATTGCTTTAATCAGTTTGATTACAGGATTCTGATTTGCAAAAGATATGTTGTAAAAGGGATATTGGTGAGGGGAAACCCATTCCGCTAAGCGGTGTAGTCTCATCTAATATCAGTAAACCGAGATGTAATTGTATTATTCACACCAGGCTTTATGTTTGACTCGAAGTTTATGTTTTCCCTTAACAACTCGGGTGCTCAAAATTAATTTGAGTAGATTAAGACCATCCCGTAGCTTGTAGATTGTGTTTTAGGTTTATAGAGCTATTATTGTCTTTTCCTTTCAGAATTTGTCCTTTTTTTAGGTTTTTTGGGTTGTAACCATTAGTTATCTCTTATGAAAGGCACGTAGGATATTATGAGATCATTCCTATTTTTTGCTGTATTGTTATTTTTGAGTATGTGAACCGCTCTTGTAATAAATATGGAAATCTCATAGAAACACATAACCAACCGTAAATGCAATATACGACCGGAATTTTATAATAAATATTAAATTTTAGAAAACAAATGACAGGTTAAAGTTGTTTTGGAAACCACGGGTCATTATTCTTGTTCCATAAAGAGATAAAATTTATAGACAATAAATGTATTGACATTTTAAAATGAAATGTTAAGTTTTAAAGATAAAGGTTAAATGTGAAGTGTTAGAGAGGAATTTATACATTAGCACATAATTAATTTCCGACTACGCTAAAATGTAGCTTGAATCATTCAGATTTTTGAAAGGCAAGTGTTTTAAAAAATGTATTAGCTTTTGAATTATTTTTAGCCCTCAAATAATTTTTGAAACTTTTGTCCAAATTGATTTCAAGGAAAATTTGCATCTAAATATTTTTGGAAATTGATTCTTCAAGCGACATACAAATTTGAAAAGTGAGTAAGATTTTTATGGAATTTTTGTTTTTAAAGGCCACATGTTAAGCATAGAAAAGGTAAATAAATTAATAAATGCAAATTTAGCTATACATTAGAGTCGACGACATGATAAACCATAACGGTGGAAAAACTTATTTTAGCCTAGGGATTTCTACTTCCATACCTCATTGATGATGGGTGGGAGTCCATTTTTGGATTCAATTACATTTTAGAGCTTGAGAACAAGCCTCCTTATGCATTTTGTACATGGAAATATTTGAAGAAATTTGGAGAAGTGAGGAAATTTCCGCTGTACAACAGGAATTGGTAGCTTATAGAGTGGTAAGAATGTAGAATTCTCCATCTAATTTTTTTTTGACATTGTGGTAATGTTTAAAAAGCAATATTTCGATGCACTAGATTTTTGGATTATAGGAATTGGATGTAAAATTTGTTGCACCATGTTTCTATTCATAGGATTATGGGGACTTTTTGTGAAAATGATTATTCAAAATCTGCACAGATATAGAACTGTCAGTTTATATATAGGTTGTTTGCATCCTATTTTTAAATAAGATTTTAAAAGAAATGCATTCATATAGGTAGGACCAATTTAGAATCATTATGCATACATGTTTTCTATGGTTTTGATACACTATGCACTTATGCACATTTAGATGCAAAATTGGCTGAGTAGTTTAGGAAAATTAAGAGCAATAATTGTAACCATTGGCGTAATTTCGGGGACGAAATCTTTTAAGAAGTAAAGAATGTAACACTCTATAAATTTATGTTAGTCAATTAATTAATTGATTAATTAGGCTGCAAAAATAGAATTTATGCAAATAATGAAATTTGGCTACGATACTTATGCCATTGCGCTCATGGCGATTTTCCAAGGAACATTCATATTTGGAGTTTAGCGATTGGAGTTTAAATGAAGAAGTTATGGATGATAAACGACTTCGGAATGAAAATAATTAATAAAACAAAGTTAATATTATAATTAAATCCTGGGCCCACCAATCGACTCCCTCAATGGGTCAGGTCGACCTCTGATAGTCGATCCTCTATAAAGGAGCGGTCAACTAGTCCAATTGGTGATGGCTAGGATTTGCTTCGGTCCAACAACCCTAATTTAATATATTCTAATCTAACAGCTACGGTTGATTCGAGTGCCTATAAATTCAGGCCTAACCCTCCATCCTCTTTTCATATTTTATGGAAAGAATAATAGAGCTTTGGCGCTTCTTCTTCTCCACTGTTCTTCTAAATTATAATATAAATTATATTTATACAAATTGGAGAAGAACATAAAATAAATAGAAGAAGAGAAGAAGCAAATCAACGCTACACGATAACAAGGTAAATTTTAATGTAATAAATTTATATTCCCTTCTAACCTCAAATCTCTTCCCAGATCTAAAATACTGATATACGTAATACCGTTTTTATGCATATTTCTTGAATTAAAATGGAGATGGAGTTGAATCAAAGGATTTGATTTAGATTTGGAGATCTATATAAATTAGAATGCTTTAAAAGGTGACTGGGAAATTTTATAAGTTACTTATAATATTAAAATTTATTTCGTTGGATTTTATTTGATTTATAACTAAACCAATAAATATATACGAATTATAGGCTCAAATTGAGCATATAAAACGTTGCCTACATATTTTTATCCAATAGTCTAGAGAATTTAATTGGAATTGTTGTATACATCCAGATTTGGAAATTAGTCCCAAAAGTTATAATAATTGAAGGTTGATAAGTTGTATAATGTGACGACCGCCCTATGCCACGGACACTAAAAGTATATTAAAAGTGCGTTGTCCGTGCTCGGCTGATATAGATGATCATCAGGTTTGAAATAAACCAATGTAGTATATAACTTGTCATATCTCACAGCGCATGGATAAAATATAATATTTAGATATAATTGAAGAGACAATAATAATTATGTAAACAAATCATCATCAAAGCAATAGATCCATAAAGTTATACATCAAATGTAGTAGATTTTATACAATGGAAGTAAACTCAAATATTTTGACTCAAAAAATAAAAGTAAGCAAGCACTCACGGGCTCCACAACGTTGCTCAATGGAAAAGCATTGAAATCCATATATGTGTATAATACGAGATAGCTCCATCCAGCTCATCCTTCGAACAGCTAATGCATCACCTAGACCTATTATTTAGTTTACTCATTTAAGAGTACTCGAACTAATAAGTAATAAAGCATAAAACCTTGGGTCGGACAACGGTCTGGTGTGAGCGGTAAATGAGTCTCCAAATACTATATAGGTAAATAAGGAGAAACAAGAGTACACGAGCCATACCTGACATGTCTCTATAGCCAAAGAGTTAGCATATAACACTATAATATGCTACTCTATAATATCATAAAGGTATACCGTAAACCAAATAAAGAATATCAGTCTTTCAGGTATTCCTATCTCCAATACCTACTTCCGCTAGTACCTATGAGTGATAGCCTACTAAAGAAAACAACCAAACATCCATCAACAGTCCTAACTATTACTCCTTGTGTTATAAATATATGATAACTCAATGACCCCCAAGCCAGGAACTACTGGAAGTCCCAGTTCTCTATTGTTCTCTCTATCTCGCAGCCCAAGTTGGGTATGTGTCTCATAGCCCAAAGTTAGACACTAGATCCAAAGCTACAGGTCCAAGGTATACAGGTCCCTCAGTTGACCCATGGATGTTCCCACTTGCAATACCCTTGCTTCGAGTACAATTAAAAACACTTCGAGTGATCAATTGTTCCTTAGCACATATACCCGAGCCTACCTTTTCTCAATTTGGACACTGATCCCTTCTTGCTCAATCCAGTTTCGGTTATTTACAAGGAACCTACCCACATTCCCCTATCATACGGCTCCCTCCTTTACGAGCTACCATCTTCAGAATCTACACCGAATACGAGCCAACATTCGAAAACCATAGCTTTTCATCATGCTATTATATTGCTATACAAGCTGATATGAACAAACCAACACCTTTAGCATGATCTACAGAGCATGATCCTCTTCTTGCCCTGGAAGTCCTACATCCACATCATGCACCATGATAACTCGGTGCAGAGTTATATATATATATATATATATATATATATATAACTCGATGCCGAGTTAAACACTTAGCAAACTAATGGCTAATTCATCCTCAATGTCTCTACTACTCCTCTTCCAATGCCTTAGACTCCACTCATCCACCTTTGATAACTCTCCAAAGCTCCACTTCAAAGTTCAAAAGATAACTAAATATAACATCCAATCCTTAGCAAAATACCCTGCATCTTTCTATTAAATACCTCATCTAGCTAAGCTCTATCCACCCATGTCAACCATCGAGCCATAGGCTTCTTCCCCATAACTCAATACCGACTTATAAGCATAACTCAGTGTAGAGTTATGTAATTAGCCCCATTTGAGTCGGAACTCATTCTTTGTCTTCCCACTATGTTCCAAAGCATATCTACCGATTTTCGTCCAATTCCGACCAATTTAGCTTCTGATTTTCTCAATTCCCCAACTTATCATCCTATGCATGCACAAGACTAGTAAACGACAAAACTGTTACCCCACCTTTTGGTCAAGGCCAGGATATCAACAGATTGGCTGGAAAGGATGGATATCAGGATTGGAGATCGATTGGAAACAAGGCTATGATCGATGTCGTCAAAAAATTTTCGAGCTCCAATCAAGATGTGATCGATTAGGAACGATGAACAAGGATAGAAGAGGCTACATTTCAAATTTTAGGTCAATCAAAGTTCGTATGCTCGAGATATCGATGGATCAAGATGGTTCTAGATTGATATCTTCGTATCGATCAAAGATGGATCCAATAGTTCAGTTCGAGTCGATGGTTTTTGTATCGATGTAATATGCATCGATCTGGTTGGACACGGTACAAGTTTGGCAAAATACTTCATATCGGCTACAGAGGGGATCGACACGAAGAGCAGAATGATGGTCACAGGGTGTTTGGATGAGCAACTCGTATCGATCGAGGGTTGATCGATACGAAGGATATACTCGAAGGACGGATACGAAGATAGATTTGATGCTGGTCTTGTTTGTATCGATCCATAATAAAAGCTTAGGTCGATACGTACAACATAGATACAAAAGAAGCAGGTTGAATGGGTACGAAGGCATGCGCTTTCAGAGTGCTCAAGGATCGATACGAAGAGGACACCGCGTTGATGGACATGAAGGTGATGGATATGAGATCTATGGATACGAATGAGGTAGCCAACTGACAAATTACAACTTGCATCGATGATAACTCAACATTGACAGCTCCAAATGCGGTGAAATTTGGAGAGGAGCTTCTAGATGGACTCGAGAACCTCCATAATCGATCTCAGCCCGATGGGACTACTTTTGGATCGATACGAATTGAACATACAATGATCCAAAATCGCCCTGGATCGATCTAGTGGGCCCACTTGCACAAGAGAAGAAGTATTCCAGGTTTTGGGGTGGATATTGTCGGATCTACACCTATAAATAGGAGTCCTATGGCAACTAAAAAGGGGATCTCCAAGGGTTCTAATGTGGAAACTCTGCCATTTTTGCAATTGATACTAAAGGCTTGTAATTGTAACTACAGAAAAAAAAAAGCAATAAAAGGATTGATTCAAAGTGGAAATTGGCCGGATTGCCGAACCACTATAAACTTTGTGTTCTTTCCTGCTTTCTTCCATTTTAGCTTTACTGTTTCTTCACATTTACTCTCTACATTATCTTGGTCTAAGATCTTTGTGTGAATATTGTGGATCTGTGTGTAAGCACTGGTGCTTTCACGGCTTTTTAGGTTTGTGACCAGTTTTGGCACAAACACTTTGTTGCTTTCACTGAGAAGATTAGCACCCGATATACCGGACTCGGAGTTCAGATTTGGAAAGCTGAAGGATGAGATATAAGAGGGACCATGGTTAGGCAATCAGCTATAAAGACATTACCAGAAAGGAGTCATCATGAAGGGAGTTAGGAGGCTTCCTCAGAAGCAAATCAGACCATAGCTTTCATCACCAGAGATGAAATGGAGATGATGATGGGAGCTATGCAGGAAGAATTTTTGAAAAGACCACAGGAAATGATGCAGAACCTTCTCAGAAAGTTTGGACAGACAAAAATAGCTGGAGCTATTGGAGTTCAGATCCACGGAGATGGAACAGAAGGACTCAACAAGTAATCGGATGGAGCATCTCAACAGGGCGCAGCTCCAAATTTGCACACAACTGTTAATCTGGACAGATCCAGGTTCGGGGGTACACCACCTGGCAACAATGGACCGATTCATGGAGGAATTCTAGGTGACACTGCACAACAAGATGTTGGCAGAAGCACAAGAGTACGTGATGAAGAGTATGTACCTGAATTCCCTCGAGGACTCAGGAGGTAACCCATGGTGGACTCAGGGAAACTAAGCATGGAGGTTTAGCAAACAGAGATCTGGAAGGAGTGAACAAGAGTCCGTATACCCTGTTATTCCGTAAGATGATAGTTTTGATGACAACAACCTTAGAATAGATTATAAAATATAAATACTAACAGTATAAGTTTAGATATATATGTATATGTAGGATTTAACCATGCAGGTACCAAGAATGAAGACTGTACAGTATAAAGATTCAAGATATCAAGATTGAAGACTCATGAGTAACAAGAATATCAAGATTATCAAGAGTTCAAGATTTCAAGTAATTTACTTTTTAAATAGAAATTTTGTTAAAACTCCTAAAAAGCATTGGCATCTTAAAATCCAATTTATTCGTGGAATGGAATCCACTTCGAGCCTGTTAAAGGGATGGAACCCTAAGTAGGATGGAACCTACGATAAATCTAGTGGAAAATTGTTTTGTATCCACTAACTTATTATTCAAAATGATTTTTCAAAATTATATCATGTTTTCAAAATGATTTCAAAACCTTCCTTTTAAAAGCATAAAAAACATCTATCCTGATTTCAAATACTTTTAGCCTTAAAATAATCTTGAATTTCAAAATCAAATTATCCTTGGTTTTAAACTATCTTTTTAAAATAAAAGTATATTTTATTTTTTTAATATTTATATATTTAGATTTAAATATAAAATTATAGTAAAATTCTATACATGTATTATTCTTTATATTTACTTATGTATTTTAATTATAGTCAAGTATATTTATAAAGTTTAAAATAGTTTTAATATAAGAAAAAGGTTATTTTCAAAGAAAATCAAAACACCAAAAATCCCTTTGGGATGTCGACATACTCAAATACCCCATGTCGACATGGTTTCATTTGAGTTCAAAATTTAAATTTCAAAAGAAGTGTCTATTCGTCATAACTCTTCACGAATGGACATGGTTGTTGTTCTTCTATAAATAGGGGTTAGTTTCAACAAATTTTAATTCAGTTTTTCTGGTTTTTCACTCCTCTTCTTCTTTCATATTTCTATATACATATTCTTACCATTACTCTGAGGAAATCAACATTGAATCTAATTAGATTATCTCTGGTTTGATTCTCTATCACTATCTCAACAAGATCCTCAGTGCTATTCAGAGTTATAGGCTTTTTGTAATCAACTTAGCGAGAAAAGGTGTGATTGTGGCCTTGGAAATCAATCAAGCGAGATAAGGTGTGATTGTAGCCTTAGGAAATCAATTGGGTGAACTTGTTGCCCGGGAAATCAAGTATCTCTACCAAAGGATTGTGATTCTAGAGGGTGTACCTCGTTGCCTTGATATCGATGGTGTAACTGTAAAGATTGTTTTTTCTAAAGGAAATATATACTTGTGTGCGAGACTGGATGTAAGGTAACTCCGAATCAGTATAAAATCCAGTGTGTTCTTTCCTTTACTGCTTTTACTTTATACTTGCATCTGTGTTTGATTATGTGATCATATCTGTGTCTGAATATTGCATACATTTGTTTTCAAATTAACAAAAACTCAAAAAGATTTAACAATTCTCTAAAACACTATTCACCCTCCCCTCTAGTGTTTATTCTAGCCTTAAGATTCTTAATTCGCATTTCTCACATTTGGTATAAGGGCAAGGTTTTCAAAGTTTCATAATCTGATTTTTGAAAAGGTTTTCAAAATGGGTACCAACACTGATATTGTTACTAACACTAGTATCCCTATCACTAGTTCATTTGTAGAAGGTCAGTCTACTGTCAGACCACCACTTTTTAATGGCAGTAACTATGCATATTGGGCATAGGATGAAAATATATTTACAATCTATAGGATTAGACACTTGGAATATCACACAAACTGAATATTCTGACCCCACAACTGATTTTGCGCAGTAGACCGCTGAGCAAAAGACTGTTGCACAAAATAATTCTAAAGCAATGAATATTCTGTTTTGTTCACTAGATAGAAATGAATTTAATAGAGTGTTAGTTTGTAAGTCTGCATATGAAATCTGGAAAACTTTGCAAGTGACTCACGAAGGAACAAGCAAAGTTAAACAGACCAAAATTTCCACGCTCACAAATCACTTTCAATTATTTAAAATGAATCCTAATGAGTCTATTTCAGATATGTATAGCAGATTTCAGGATATTGTGCATTCTTTAACATCCCTGGGAAAGGAATTTTCTGAAGAAGATCAAGTCAGAAAAATTTTAAATTCTCTTACTCCAGAATGGGATCAAAAGACACTTGCGATCGAAGAGGCAAATGACATCAGTACCTTAAAGATAAAAGAATTAATTGGAAATCTAATGTCATTTGAAGTCCAAATGATCGAGAGAAGAGAAATCAAAGCGTATGAAAAGAAATCAATGGCATTCAATGCATTGACCGATGGATCAGACTCAAATAGTGATAATGATGAAGAGATAGCCTTTATGACCAGAAATTTCAGGAAATTCCTGAAATACAGAAAGATGAATAATCTCAAGGGAAACAACTATAAGAACTCTGGAAATCAAAATGTAATGCCAAATAATGTGAAATGTTTCAACTGTGATGAACCAGGCCACATCAAAAGAGACTGTCCTTATCCAGATAGGCAAAATCCTCCTATGAACAATGATTCAGTAAAGAAACGGAAGAGTGCATTTACTTCTACTCTAGATGGCTCAGACTCGTCCTCAAGCAATGATAATCAGAAGACGGATAATTCAAATTTGTGTTTCACGGCAGTTCACAATTCCGACGAAATCAGAGAAATGGACTCAGAAAAAGGTACACATTTACAATATAATTGGTTGAAATTGCATGCTTAGAATTAGATGTTTGATTGCTTGATTGATTGATTTTGAATAGGTGTGTTATTTGAATTTTAAAAATTTTACTATTATTTTTACTATTATTTTATTATTATTTTTATTATTATTTTCATAGTATAATAATATATTTAAAATACTATAATTCTAATAATATTCTAAATATATATACATTAAATATAATAAGTGTGTATATATATACATATATTAGAGTGCTTAGGAAAAATAAAACACAAAAATTCATAGGCACATGTCGACATGGTCCCTACCATGATGTCGACATGGGTACCAGAATTTGAAATTTAAAATTTAAATTCAAATGGTTGAATTTCCCTCCACCTTTTCACTTCATTCAATTCTCTGAAAAGGCATTTTTTTCACCAGAGAAATGTCCTTTGAGAATCTATTTATTCACTATCATTTATCATATCTTTTCACTCTCATTTTCAAATTCAAACTCTCTCTTCAAAATTTCAAGCTCTCTACTCTCTATTTTAATGGCTTCTTCAAGCAACCCCTCCACCATGAGAATTTCCAGAAAGATAAAAGAGCAACTCATCAATGATCCGGAGGCAATAAAAGCATACATCAATTATGCTAATTATGCCAAAGTCCATCCCGGAAAGTTTGCTATCTTTCAAGATTTTTCTTCTTATGAAATTGATTCTCTTTTCGCAAACAATCAAATTCTTAGTCTTGTTGATGCTTCTCAAAATGATTTCGTTTGCTATCCAAACCTTGTCAAAATTTTCTATGCAAATTTAAACTGTGGATTTTATAATGGAAATGAGGATGAAATTTGGAGTAGTGTCAAAGGCACTAGAATTGTTTTGAATTGTGATCTTTTGGGTACCATTCTCAATTGCAAGAGTACGGGAATGGATCTTTCTAATTTTAAAATCGATGAAAATGATCGTGAGACATTTCATCACATTTTCGAAGGGAATGATAATTTTGAATTCAAAAATCGAAATTTTCGACCAAAAGCAAGAATTGTCAATCTTCTTTTGCAACATACTTTGACCCCAAGTCGGGGAATTTTAACAATCCTACTTCAAAAGTTTGCAAAGCACTTTTTTCTATTTTTGGAAATTATGACATTAATTGGGCGCAAGATATTTTGGATGAACTTCGTCCTAAAAATCCTGAAATGGGTGAGATCACTTTGTATCATGGAATTTATCTCACTCGGATTTTTAACTATTTTGAAGTGGATTTCAAAGGCGAAGAATTTGTTTCTAGAAAAGTTTTCAATCATTCCAACATTTCGCTTATGAAAATTCCATTTGTTTTTCAACCGTATGAGACTTATGCCGAAAAGAAAGAGCGTTTGTCTCATGAGGAAATGGAAGAAGAGGAAGAGGAAGAAGAAGAAGGGGATGAAATGGAAATTGAAGAAGAAGAAGGTGAAACCTCTTTGGAAAGCATCGACTATCCTCCTAATCCATCCAACAAAACCCTTCTCAAAAACTAAAGGATGATTGTTGAGAATCAACAGATTCTTAAACGATCCGTTAGTAAGAAGTTGGACAAAATTTCATGCAAGATGAAAAATTTCATTTCCAAAGTCAGCAAAAAATTTGGACTTTCTTCATCATCATCATCCTCTAACTAGTTCTACCTTTTCGTATCTAGTTGTATTTGTTTTAGTTTATTTTGATTTGAATGTTCGTGTAGTTCTTTATAATTAATCGTTGTATCGTTTTAGTATGAAATGAAATGGAATTTCTTTCTGTTATCTAGCTTGTCTTATCTCCAAAATAAATGTTAGTATATTATATAAATATATATATATATACAATTATTCACAAAATCAAAATAGATCTGTTTGCGTCAAAATTGACCACAAACACCCAATAGTCGTGAAAGCCAGCCGTTTATCAACACAGATCCGTAATAATTAACACAGAACTCAGATCTAAGAGACAATAAATGCAGCAAGTCATAAATAACAGTAAACAACACAAGATTTATAGTGGTTCGGCGTTCGTGCCTACATCCACTTTGAAGGTTCTCTCTTTATTGCTTCACTTGATGATATTAATTGATTACAACGGATTACAGCCGATGATAGCTTTGGAATCTGAATACAACAGCGATAATGAAGTTTGGAATTCAATCCGGCAGGGTCTGGACGTTCAATGGTGGAAGCTCCAAAAAGATCCACTTTTCTGAAGGCTTCAGGGTGCTATTTATAGGCGTTGGAGGCCCAGATCTCGCTCAAACCTCGGGAGACTTCTTCTGGCACGTGAGTGGGCCCACACGACCGACCCCACCAAGTTTTGACTTGATCTGACATCGATTCGAAGTGATTTCAAACCCATCAAGAAATGATCCAATCGAGCTGAAACTTGGCAGGAACAATCTTTACCTTGTATGGAAGCTACTATGAACATTTCGTTACATTTGGATCGGTGGTTTAGGAGATATGATCGATTCAAGTTGTGGTTTTTCGTGAGGGCTGTTGCATTCGAACCTATCACTTCGAATCCATTCCCTTCGACTCGATCGGTCACGTGGATCTCTGGTGATGTGGCGTGCACTCCTCGCATCGATCCTGTTTTATCTCCGAGTTGACGGCTTCACACCCATGGATTTCGCCTCGTTCGTATCGTGTGTCGCGACCCAATTCGCATCAATGGATTTGAAATGGATCGATACGAAGTAGGATATATGGTGATGGATTCGAAGTGTTCCGGACTCGATGGATACGAAACAGTGCTCAGGGGATGCTCATGCGATGGATTCGAACTGATCGATTCGAAGTGATCAATATTCTGCTGATCGACTCGAATGTCATCGATTCGAAGTACACGGAGCTTGATGGGTTCGAACTTGTTGAGATGATGCCTATCTGATGGGTTCGAACCGTTGGGTTCGAAGCGACTAATATCATGCCTGATCGGTTCGAACTCGTTCGACTCGAAATATGTGCAAACCGATGGATTCGAATAAAGGAGTTACTGATGGATTCGAACTCCATCGGTTCGAAATGGGGCGTCCTCTCAACAAGCCGATGGTTTCGAACTATGTACTTTGGCTAACTTGCATCGATCATATCTCGCTCATATGAACTCCAATTAACCTAAAATTTGAAACACTGGCTTTCATGGTCTTGCTTGTCATGTCTTATCAATTGTAGCCTGATCCGGGCTCGGACAAAAATTCATCGATATCCATAACGAAGTGAAGTACAACCAATCTCTGAGACGAACTGTCTTTTGTTCTTAATCGATCTTTTGGTATCGCGGCTTTGCCAAAAAGAGGGATAACAAGATCATCAAATTTCACTACACCATGTTGACATACCCCCTATGACCATGTCGACATGTACTGGTCAGAAATGACAATTCATTTTGAATTTGAAACTTGAATTACTACCATATGTCTATTCATTTCGAACGAATTCCTTCACCTATAAATACCTATTTCTTCCACAATTCATCATTGAATATTATTTCTTATCTTCTCTATCTCTCATTCTTCTCACAATTTCAAATATGGCTATTCCAATTCATAATTAATCCGAAAATCTTGAAGAAACTCTTAATTTGTTCAAGAATATTCTCTCGTTCATTCTTCATAACCAGCGACACTTAGAATTGAGTCAAATGAGATGATCAAGGAGCAAGAAAGGCATTTCGATGCAATACGATGGATGATTTTCTCCCTATACATGGATGATAACGAAGCACATCCTCCGGTCTCTCTCACCAGAGACAATGAAAATTGGGATGCTATTAAGTCAGACCCTATCTTTGGAGAAGAAGGATGGATGGAAGTTCCTCGTAACGTTTGATTTTATTTGGTTGCTTTGTTTGAATTGTTTACTTTGATTGACTTGATTTCACTTTCTTTGGCTTGGTTTGATATTGATTGATATTTAGTGTGGATTGATGTTTGTTGTACAAAATGTGTACAATTGTACATTGATATGTATATAATCTTTGATTCATTATTGTGACTCTCAATATAATTATCTCTTAATTCTATATTCCATTATATAAGTTTATTAATACAGGTATTTTAGTCCAAGAATGAGGGGGAGTTATATAATTCAAAGTTAGTTTTTTTGTTAATGACAAAGGGGGAGAATTATAAAATAAGGTAGTTAGGCATAGATTAAGGGGGAGTTATTAGGATAGAAGTCATATTTTATAAACAAAGGTTGTCATCATCAAAAAAGGGGAGATTGTTGGTCCATGAGATGATGATTTTGATGACAACAACCTTAGAATAGATTATAAAATATAAATACTAACAGTATAAGTTTAGACATATATGTATGTGCAGGATTTAACCATGCAGGTACCGAGAATGAAGACTGTACAGTATAGAGATTCAAGATATCAAGACTGAATACTCATGAGTAACAAGAATATCAAGATTATCAAGAGTTCAAGATTTCAAGTAATTTACTTTTTAATTAGAAATTTTGTTAAAACTCCTAGAAAAGCACTGGCATCTTAAAATCCAATTTATTCGTGGAATGGAATCCACTTCAAGCCTGTTAAAGGGATGGAACCCTAAGTAGGATGGAACCTACGAAAAATCTAGTGGAACATTGTTTTGTATCCATTAACTTTTTATTCAAAATGATTTTTCAAAATTATATCATGTTTTCAAAATTATTTCAAAACCTTCCTTTTAAAAGCATCAAAAACCTCTATCCTGATTTCAAATACTTTTAGCCTCAAAATAATCTTGAATTTCAAAATCAAATTATCCTTGGTTTTAAACTATCTTTTAAAATAAAAGTATATTTAATTTTTTTAATATTTATATATTTAGATTTATATATAAAATTATAGTAAAAATTCCACATATATATTATTCTTTATATTTACTTATGTATTTTAATTATAGTCAAGTAAATTTATAAAGTTTAAATAGTTTTAATATAAGATAAAGGTTATTTTCAAAGAAAATCTAAACACCAAAAATCCCTTTGGGATGTTGACATACTCAAGTACCCCATGTCAACGTGGTGTCGGTTGAGTTCAAAATTTAAATTTCAAAAGAAGTTTCTATTCGTCATAACTCTTCACGAATGGACATGGTTGTTGTTCTTCTATAAATAGGGGTTAGTTTCAACGAATTTTAATTCAGTTGTTTTGGTTTTTCACTCCTCTTCTTCTTTCATATTTCTATATACATATTCTTACCATTACTCTGCCAAAATCAACATTGAATCTAACTTGATTATCTCTGGTTTGATTCTCTATCACTATCTCAACAAGATCCTTAGTGCTATTCGGAGTTATAGGCTTTTTATAATCAACTTAGCGAGAAAATGTGTGATTGTGGCCTTGGAAATCAATCAAGCGAGATAAGGTGTGATTGTAGCCTTAGGAAATCAATTGGGTGAACTTGTTTCCTGAGAAATCAAGTATCTCTACCCAGAGGATTGTGATTCTGGAGGGTGTACCTCGTTGCTTTGAAATCGAGGGTGTAATTGTAAAGATTGTTGTTTTTGAAAGGAAATCCGTACTTGTGTGCGGGACTGGATGTAGGGTAACTCCGAACCAGTATAAAATCCGGCGTGTTCTTTCCTTTACTGCTTTTACTTTATATTTGCATTTGTGTTTGATTATGTGGTCATATCTGTGTCTGAATATTGCACACATTTGTGTTCAAATTAACAAAAACTCAAAAAGGTTTAACAATTCTCTAAACACTATTCACCCCCCTCTAGTGTTTATGCTAGCCTTAAGATCTTTAATCCGCATTTCTCACACACCCGTGGAATCAGAATGGCTCGAAACCCACCAGAGTTCAAGCTGCCTACTCTGGAGGTATACAATGGCAAGGCTGATCCTACTGATCACTTGGTGAGGTACACGAGACACATGGAAGTGCTGGGGGTATCGGAGGAAGTTATGGCTCAATGTTTCCCACTGTACATAACGGATATAGCTATTATGTGGTTCAGGCAGTTGGAAGTGGGATCTATCAGGACATGAACAGAATTGGTGGATAGGTTTATGAAGCAGTTTCGGGTTCATATCAAAAGGCCGAAGAACGTAATGACACTAGCGCCAGTAAAACAGAGGATAGGAGAATCGCTCAGGGTTTTCTTAACTCGGTTCAATGCAGTGGTTGCTTCGATGGATCGGCCGATCCATCAATGGTTTTAATGGCAGCCGTGTCAGGGGTCAGAGATAATTTGGATTTCAATGTGTCATTAATACTAGACCCATCAATGGAACTCAGGGAATTCTTTCACGAAGATGAGAGATTCCTTCGACAGGAGGATGCCTGTTCGGATGTGAAGTTGATAGAAGTGAACGCAGCCAAGGATGGAGAACCATACGACAGAAGCTTGGGTAAAGATAAAGATAAAGGAAAGAGGAAGTTGGATGATGAATTGAGAAAAGCTAGAAAGCGATGGAGAGAGCCGAAATTCGCAACCTACACTGGATTGAACGAGCCGTTAGAATGGATATTCATGGAGACTCGGGATCGCCTTCCCTATTGAAGGCCGGCAAGGAGAGAACCCTCGGAACATGAAAGGGCATCAGGAAGTCACTATCTCTTTCACGATTTGGACGGACATGATACCAATAGTTGCAGGCATCTAAAGGATATAATCGAGGAGCATGTAAGGAGTGGTCAGTTGCGACAATATGTTGGAGCTCGGAATGCAGCAATGCGATAGTAGCAGCCACCATCTACCTCAAACGACAATGGCATGAGGTCCAGGAATGATGGTCGATTGGTTATTAATTAATAGGAATGATATGGAATAAGTAGCAAAATCTGGGTGAATGACCAAGTCACTTACTCATGTATGGGACACAAATAGCCTCTAGGCATGCTCTGAGATGATGATGAACCCTGACACTATAGTTTCTGAAAACTATTTTTACTTTTTTGGTATGGACATTTTCTTTTTTCTGGTTTGGTTTCGGAGTTTGGTTTGAACTCCTAGTTTTGTTTGCTTTCTGGTTTGGACTTTAGTTTGGATGCTTGTTTTCTAGTTTGGATTTCTGGTATGGATTTTTAGTTTTTTGATTTGATCTGGATTTTGGATTAGATTTTGAGTGGATTTTTATCTGGTTTTTGGTAAATGGTTGTCGGGTATGGATTTTTCCTGGCAAGAGGTAAGTCTCTTTGTCTGAACATGGCGAATTGGCTTATTTAGGTCGTCAAGTATGGACTATGCTCGACAAGAGTCCGAAGAGATCAAGATTCAGCCTAGAACTTAGGCCCCATAATATCTATCACTTACTATTTCAGGTCGTTAAGTATGGACTATGCTAGGCAAGGGTCCGGAGTGACCATGATTCAGCTTAGCACTTAAGCCATGGTATTAAGTCAGGGACACTGAACCAAGGACACCAATGTGTTCTTCAATACAAGTCATCGAGCGTGGACTACACTTGTCAAGAATTCGAAAAGGTTATGGATTCGGATATCAGCTATGAGCAACTAAAGATTTGGGTATGTACCCAGAGTGGTCCTGGGTTTGGATATCGACCCGGAGAGGTCCTGAATTTGGTTATTGGATATGGATGGATTAGAACTCGGTTGTCGGATCCAAATGGATATGAAATTGGCTAAGGATTTGGTTACTGGACTTGGAGTCAGACATCGACTCAGAGCAGTCGCTGATTTGGATCAGGATATGGATGGGGCGCTCGGATAGGATAGCTTGGTAATGGATTGGATTATGAATCGGATGGTATGGCTATGGATGGAATATGGACTTTGAATGTCAGAATCGAAGCTTTTCAAAAAAAAACTACTTAACAAAAGGATTGTTTTGGGGGTCAAATGTTATCCCACCTATTGGTCAAGACACGAATATCAATAGATTTGCTGGAAAGGATGGATATCAGGATTGGAGATCGATTGAAAACAAGGCTATGATCGATGTCTTCAAAATTTGTCCGTGCTCCAATCAATACGGGATCGATTGGGAACGAACAAGGCTAGGAGAGGATACATTTCAAATTTGAGGTCAATCGGAGTTCATATGCTCGAGATATCGATGATCAATATTGGTGAGGGATGATTCTAGATCGGTATCTTCGTATCGATCAAAGATGGATCCAGCAGTTCAGTTCGATTCGATGGTTTTCGTATCGATGTAATATGCATCGATCTGGTTGGGCATGGTACGAGTTTGGCAAAATACTTTGTATAGGCTGAAGGAGGATCGACACGAAGAGCGAAACGATGGTCACAGGGAGTTTGGATTAGCAACTCGTACTGTTCGAGGGTTGATCGATACGAAGGATATACTCGGAGGATGGATACGAAGATTGAGTTCATGCTAGTCTTGTTTGTATCAATCTATGACAAAAGCTTGGGTCGATACGAACAACATGGATACGAAAGAAGCAAGTTGAATGGATATGAAGGCATGCGCTTTCGGAGTGCTCAAGGATCGATACGAAGAGGATTGTGGTCGATCGATATGGAGAGGACAGTTGCCGATTGATACAAAGAGAGGAACGGGTGATGGACACGAAGGTGATGGATACGAAATCTATGGATACGAATGTGGCAGCCAACTGACAAACTACAACTTGCATCGATTATAACTCAACATTGACAACTCTAAGTGTGATGAAATTTGGAGAGGAGTTTTCGGATGGACTCGAGAACCTCCATGATAGATCTCAACCCGATTGGACTACTTTTGGATCGATACAAATTGAACATTCATCGACCTAAAATCGGTCTGGATCGATCTGGTAGGCCCACATGCGCAAGATAAGAGGTATTCCAGGTTTTGGGGTGGATATTTTCAGATCTACACCTATAAATAGGAGTCCTATGGCAACTGAAAAGGGGATCTTCGAGGGCTTTAACGCGGAAACTCTGCCATTTTTGCAATTGATACTAAAGGCTTGTAATTGTAACTGCAGTACAAAAGCAATAAAAAGGATTGATTTAAAGTGGACGTAGACCGAATTGCCAAACCACTATAAACCTTATGTTCTTTCCTGCTTTCTTCCATTTTAACTTTACTGTATCTTCACTTTTAATCTCTACATTATCTAGATCTGAGATCTGTGTGTGAATATCGTGGATTTATTTGTAAACACTGGTGCTTTCACGGTTTTTGGGGTTTGTGACCAATTTTGGCGAAACACCTTAGTGCTTTCATTGAGAAGACTAGCGCCCGCTATACCGGACTCATAGTTTAGATTTGGAAAGTTGAAGGACCATATCTAAAAGGGACCATGGTTAGTCAATTATCTAGAAAGATATTTCCAGAAAGGTCCTTCGAAACCAGCTCATATTTACAAAAGAATACAAAGCAACAGCGTAAAAGTCCGTAAAATGAACAACCCAGCTCGTATTTATAGAGGAAGATGTTCAAATATCTCTCTGAAAACTCGATAGAAGGACCTTTGAAACCAAATGGGCCTACCAGAGGGATCGCAAGGCCCAATTTCCAAAGAAGAGGGATTGGTACCGATTGTTACTTTTGTCGAGATTTAGGGTGCGATCTTCCTCATGTTAAAATATGCTTATCCCCCAAATTTCATTCCAATTGGATAAGTAGACCTTGAGTTATTGCTGATCTTTACTTCAACATAGATTGCTTGCTGATTCTTGCCAATCTCTACCATGGGAAGAGTGCCAATTCATGCAACTATGTCCTTTTGATGTGTGTGATCCCTAGGAACCTTATATCTTGCTCTCCAAATTTCATATGCATTGGACTTATAGATCTTGAAGTATTGATTGTTTTCTATAGGGATGATCCACACCATAAAACATGTCGATCCCAATTATTGAAGCCAATTTATGACGATCCATCCTAGGTGTTGAACCATATTTCATATAATGAGTACTCTGCCTTGCATATCCATCAATTCCATTCAACATTAACTTCATGTTACCATCTATACTTGAGTTCTGGACTTCACAATCATCACTGTGGAGTCATCGGCCTTGATGGCAGTAGAATCTAGCTTGTGTAATTATTCAATATAGCTGGGTTAAAATGCTAGATAACACTTGCCCCCTAAAATACATCTTGTGATGAACATGATGTGCTTTGAATTGAAGCAAGTTGGAGTTGTCGAAGAGAAATCCGTCCAGGTTCTTGAATAGTTACTATCCATTTGTCGAATTATTTTTCCAAGGTGTTGTATTTCTCATCGGTCATCTTGATGCTTGGTTGATTTTCTATAGTATAAATCCAGGGTTATACTCCAGCAGTTGATATATATAAGTCTGGTTCTATAAGACAAACAAGCTTTGGTTATCTAGTCTAGCCTCGAACTTGAAGGCTTCAAGTTTGATTTCATTTTTGTCAATTTCAAAAATTAAACTTTTGGTTCATGCACGTGCACATTCATATACAAATTCTTTGTTATTGGCTCCTAGGAATGTTTGTACGTTCACGGGTCGTCGCTAATTTTCATTGTATTTTGAATGTATGTGCTTTTAATAATTCCATGCACATGTTTATTTACATACGCGCTCATAGCCGACCCTTCTTCTTTTCTTCTTTCTCTTTTTTTTAATTGTTTGTAGCATCGGCATATGCTTAGCCGGTCCCTCCTTTCTGTTCCTTATATTCATAGAGATCGGCATATTGCTAGCTGATCCCTCCCTCCGTTTTTACGTTTGCAGGGATCGGTAACTTTCATGCCGATCCCTTCTCCCCTTTCTTCGAATAGGAACCTTGGACCGAACCCTCGTCCCATATATAAGTTAATACCTTTCATGATGATCCCTCCTCTATTTCTTCTATCTTATTCACATGGTCATAGGGATCGGTATCTTTCATGCCTATCCCTTCTGTCCACGTTTCATGTCGAAAACGTAGGCCGATCCCCTAGTCCACATATATAAACTAACATTCCTTTTTCCATCCTTACTTGCTTATTTTCCTACCATCGTTCACATTATTGAACCCTCTCGTTCCTACATCGAAACCAAACCCTCCTTCCTTTCTTTACTTAGTTTCCAAACGAAATCTCATGTGTTTCAATTTGTTCTTACAAATCGACTTCCCCTTGCTTTCCATCTCAATCATCTCCAAGTCATTCATCAATTCATCTAACACATATATACGTACAGGTAAGATCTCTAGTCCTTATCTCTCGATTTCATGTTGAGATAATGGGTTCCATGCCATCGGTGATTAGGATGGAGTTTGAGGCAATGATAGAACAATGACTGAAGTTGTTTGGAGAGATGAAATGTTGGGTATGGAGGGGTTCGATAGAGCAAAAAAGGAGGAGAAATGAGGAAGTCTACGACATAGGGTTCGATCGAGTGAGTTGAAGGATAGTATATTAGGTGGTGGAGGGTTCAGTTGTTTGGTTGAGTGGGTGAGAACGATAGTGGAAGATTAGTGAGAGGTTAAAAGTAACGAAGTAGAGGGATCGGTAGGATCGGCTAAGTGGGAGACAGTATCAGTGGAGTTGGATAATGTAAAGATATCAGAAAATTTTATTAAAGGAAAGGGATCGGCGTTTGAAGAGAGGGATCGATACCATTGCTTTGGGATATGGAACGGCAGATATCGATCGGCATATAGGGTTCGACATTTATGTACTTGGGCTAAACCTTAGGCTTTGAACTCAAAACCAAATCCATAATCGCTTATTTGAGAGATTGCAACTAATCCCATTTTAATAAACTTGAACATATGACGATGATAAATAACAGAAATTGCATATTCATTATTCTACTCGAAACTGAACGATCAAATCCTGGGGACTTAGAACATGAAATAAAACTTAGCATATGGACTTGAATAATAGTTTCACACTCTGATATGTCGATAGTTGATCCAAAAACTTACACAACTGATCAATCTCTTTGCAAGTTGAGATGGTCAGCGATGACGGTCGCTCTGGTCAGAATCAAAAGTCTCATCATTTCACTTTGCTTTCATGTTTTAAGCTACTTATTTCTGTAATATAGCACATTGCACCACACTGCATCACACTAGCTCATACTTAGCATGCGGGGATAGATAAACTTTTCTAATGTCTATTATCTACTGAATATAGTTGATATGTACTTTATACATTCAAAGGGTCTAGTTGCAATGTATTTTGGACCAGCCTCACAACATAGCAATCCTGAAGCAAGGTCGAATTCTTCGATTACCCTTAAGCAGCTGCCCACCCTGATATGCCATTCTCCGAACATCGCCAGATTCCTGAAGGGTGGAGTTTTACCTTCCTAACAATACCAATCTTCGGGCAATGACATTTTCTTGATGGTTGCGAATTTATCTTCCTAACATTGCCAATCTTCGGGTAACGCCATATTCTAGAAGGTTATCATTTTCCTTCCTAGCATCATGTATCTCTAAGACATACCATATTCATGAAGGATAGGGTTTACCTTCCCAATGTTGCAAATCTCCCAGCAGTGCCAGATTCCGATAGGTTATGTTTTTACCTTCTTGACACTGCTAACCTTCGGACAGCATTAGATTCCTGAAGGTTAAAATTCACCTTCCCGATGCTGCCAGCCTCCAAGCAGCCCCAGATTCTTGAAGGTTAAGGTTTTCAAAACTTCTCATTGTTTCCAATCTCTAGGCAATAATGAATTCCTAAAGGCTGGGGTCAAATTCTTCGATTGGCCTTTAGGAACGTACTCTCTATCCGTTATTTGAGGATAGGGTCATATGTTCGTAGTTGTACTACTAATCATGTGGTATGGGGGATTTTTCTTACGAGAACACGATTCCATTGGTCCAAGAAGCTGACTTTGTTCACAAATAAGAGAAGTGGCAAATGCTACCTTACTACATTGCCCCCAGCATCTTTGGGTGGTGTATTTGTGAAAATAAAGTAAGAAAAACTAAATGTTGTAATGCCGTAGGAGGTTGATGTTCCATGCACACGGGATAAGGATTCCATCAACAGTATCCAACTTGAAGATTCCATCTCCAATCTTTCGATCGATCGTGTAGGTCCTTTCCATTTTTTTTGCCAAGCCCCCCTGTACCTGGAAGAACTCATTTCAGAATGAGATCCCCTACCTCAAAGGTTGACTATGAACCCTGGTGTTTAAATGACGCACTACCTTTTTCTAGTGAACTGTCACCCTTAATTCCGCTTCTTTCTTTTTTCTCATCAACTAAATCGAGGAACTCAAGCAAGAGTTCCTCATTCAAGTTTGGGTTAGAATGCCTTTTACGATGAGAAGGGACTTCCAGTTCTATCAGGGACTTCGCTTTCATGCCATAAGCCAAAGAAAATGGCGAGTGTCTAGTTGTAGACTTGTGTGTCGTCTTACAAACCCATAGTGATATGGAAAGTTCATTTACCCAATTGCCTTCTGCTCTAGTTAATCACTTCTTTAAGGTGGATTGATGATCTTGTTTACTGCTTCCACTTGTTCGTTTCCTTATGGATGTGCCACTATAGAGAAGCTCTTCCCAATGTTGTATTGGTTGTAGAAATCCTTGAATTCAGCGCTCTCGAACTGAGTTCCAATGTACGTGATGATCTTCTAAGGTACTCCAAACCTGCAAATAATATTCTTTATTATGAAGTTAATCATATTCTTCGTTGTGATCATGCAAGAAATTCCCCTCTAATTAAAGTAGTACATTACAACTATTGTGTATTTAGCTCCACATTTCATGATCGGTAGCACACCGATTAGATCAATTCTCAAAAAGTACAAATAGCCATGGGCTAACCATTTATATAAGTTTTAAAGACTAGGCTCCTGAAATCTTCGCAAATCTCTGGCAATGGTCGCGTCATCTGGTGTACTCATCTATATGATGATTTATTGTCGGCTAGAAATATCTGTAACAAAGTGCCTTTGTTGCCAAAGTATGCCCCCAGTGTGATCACCACAGCTGCTCTCATGGATTTCCATGGTATCTTCTTAGCTTCATCCTTAATTACACACGAAAGCATGAGCATGGAGAATCCTCTCCTATATAGTACTCCATCTTGGATCACAAACCATGGCACTTTTAGGAGAAGTTTCTTCCACTTGTTCAAATCTGTCGGGAGGGTTCCATTGATTAGATAGTCTTTGATTGGGGTCATCCATGACTTCTTCTCCTTAATGGTCTCCAAAATCTAGTCGGCGTCCATCTGATCGACACTAAGGTTGTCTAAACTTCCACTGGAACTAATCCCATTAGCTAGGCTTCCATAGAACTAGCTAGCTTAGCTAATGAATTAGCCATTGTGTTTCCATTTCTAGGGACATGAGTTATCATATAATGTATTATATGCTCTAGTAGCTCCAGTGCCTTCCACAAGTAAGGGGCTGGTCTCATTTTATTGGCCTGGTACTCGGCTTCGTTATTAGTCATAAAAATTCCTTCGCTATCCTTAATTCCACTATTAATGCATCGTACTCGGCTTCGTTATTAGTCATAAAAAATTCCTGCTTCAATGCATAACAGATTGATTTTCCTTCCGGCATTTAAAATACTAAACCTATCCCCGAGCTACATTCGTTTGAAGCATCGTCAACATATAGCTTCCAATGTGTAATTGCAATCGCATCATCCGCTTTTGTCTCACCATCTCATGCGGTAAACTTGGCGATGAAGTCCGCCAAGGCCTAACCCTTCACCCCTCTCCTCAGATGGAAGGTAATATCATACTTGTTCAACTCAATATTCTGTTTTAGCAATCTTCCTGAGCTCTTAGGTCGGAATAATACCTACTTCTGGGGCTGATCGATCAATACTTTAATTGGATGAGCTTAGAACTATGGTTCTAGCTTTCTCAACATAATTAGCAAGCAATATGCGAGTTTTCCCAACTTTAGGCGTTTCCTTTTAGCTCTTGTAAAGCGCTTGCTAATATGATAGACTGGCCTTTTAATCCTTGCATCCTCAAGTACCAGTAATGCACTTAGTGCATGAGCAGACATTTCCAAGTAGACAAATAAGTCCTCACCATCCAATGATTTGGACAAAACCAGTGGGATCTCCATGTGCCTCAACAACTCTTTAAAGGAATTTTGGCATTCTTGATTCCATTTAAAAAAAAAATCTTTTCTTTCTTAAGGGCATCAAAGAAGGATATACACTTATCAATGGCCTTCAAGATGAACCGACTCAAAGCAGTGATCTTCTCATTCAAGCTCCATAGCTCTTTCTTCGTAGTTGGGGCGATAATGTTCTTTAAGCCTTCAATCTACTATGGATTGGCCTCGATGCCTCATGCATTTAAAATAAACCCCAGAAACTTTCCCAATGCTACTTCAAAAGAACATTTTAATGGATTTAGCTTCATTCCATATTTTCATAAAATTCCAAACATCTTCGAAAGGTCATCCAGTTGATTTTGAGATACTCATGATTTCACAAGCATGTCATCCACATATGATTCAATTGTCTACTCAATTTGATTCTTGAACATAAAGTTTACCAATCTCCAGTACATGGCTCTGGCATTCTTTAAACCGGACGGCCTAACTCGATAACAATATAAACCCTAATACGTTATAAACTAGTATTCTCGTGGCCTGGTATATGAATCAAAATCTAGTTATATCCCTAATAAGCTTCATAAATGAGAAAAAATTATGTCCCATGATTCTGTCTACTAGATGGTCAATTTTAGGCAATGGAAAGTTATCCTTAGGGTATGCCTTATTCAGATCCGAATAGTTGACACCCACGCACCATTTTTATTTGACTTCTTCACCTAAGATGGGGTTGGATACCCATTCAGGGTACAAAGCATTACGGATAATGACATTGACCATTAGCTTATCTACTTCTTCCTTTATTGCAGTAGATGTCTCCAGACCTCAACTACGTCTTTTTCTGATTGTCATGTACTTTGGATCGATATTCAGTGCATGACACACTATCTCTAGCGATATCCTGCACATATTTGAATGCATCCAAGAAATACGTTCAAATTTCCTTAGAGGAAATTCACCAATTCTTTCCTTAAGTTAGTATTGAGCTGAGATTCATTCATCAAGACCCAAGTAGGATCATCCATGTTGATTGGAACATTTACCGTCAGCTCTGCCGATGTCGGTCACCCTTTCCTTGACTTCTTCTTGGAATCCATAGCTTTATCATACCAACTATGATTCTCGAGCCAAGGTCTAGGCTTTAGTTTCTATGCTTGCGAATCTGGAACATGGTGAGTTATCTCCACATTCTTAACTTTCTCACGTTGTTTGCTTCTCTTAGTTCCGCAATGTTGCATTGCCTTCCAATGCGTTGGTCACCTTTCACAACTCCGTCCCGTTTTCTATGGGGAATTTCATTAATAAACACCAAGTCCCTATTGTTTATCTTAAGCCGGCGTCGGTTGGGCGCATGAAAGCATTATATATCGAATAGTCATCCATTATAATAAATTTTTGAATTTGGACTATTTGGCGAACTCTATGCAGTTAAAGTCCGACTAAAGCCTCGCAAAATGTCTACTATAGCCCATAGCGCTCTTCAATCTCTACATTTTTTCAATATAATGCTATTAAATAGTTAATCTGCTTTTAGCCCTATTATTTTCCTCTATACGCGCTAAATCAAGGCTTTTTAGCATCTGCTTTAGCAACATTAGTATATAAGTGTTGATTTTATTAATTCTCTTATTAACCAAATCAATAAAGTTAGGTAAAGATCTAATTTTAAGGCATGAGTGCTTAATATAAGTTATAAATCTATTATAGTCACCAAATGTGGATTGCATAAATCATGATATTCTTTGGCTTTGTTATATAAGATTAAACAATATTTCTTTTTCCTACACAACTTTTGCTAGAATTAGAATTAATTAACTTTAAATATTTGGTTTTATATCTAATGAACCTTTTTGCACCCCCACTATTTTCCACCATATCCCTGCATTACCGGTGCTATAGCTTTTTGCACCTTCAATGTTATGGAATCGATAAGCGGATTAACTGCATAGCCTATGATTTCCATCGATAACTCCATAGGAAAAATCAATCATTCCAATTGGCTATTTTGCTTCATATCTAAATCCTTGAATATTGGTTTTGTAAGCTATGACCTCCTTCATATTGATCTTTGTTTGGTCGAATGTTCCCTTGAATAGTATGTTCACCGAACTCCCAGTGTCTACCAAGACTCAACGTACAATTGTTGGTCCAATTCCAACTATTACCACCATAGGGTCGAAATTTGGTGCTTTGACTCCATTAGCATCTCTTTTTTGGAATACGATTTCATCATTTATCATCCCCTACTACTTAGCCAAAGCTCCGCCTTCTACAGTAAAGCAGCTCTCCTGTGTTACATGCCTCAGTGAGCTCGTGTATATTACATTTTTCTCTAGCTTTTCTCTATTGGATGAGGATCTCTAGTTATGGTGTTGATAATTAATTTCCTATCTTTTCACCTAGGCCCTTCTCCGCTTGATCTAGGTTGAATTCCTTAGGTATGTGGCCCTTGTGGTCTCGTGGCTTAACCACCTTTCTGAGGCTTTTTAATGGACCCTGGAGCTTAGTTTTCCTTATTAGATCCCTCCAATGTCAGCACTAATTTGTGTTGTGTCCATGAGTTTCATAGAAACTATAAAAATTTCTGGAGCACCGTTCTTACTTGGTTTCCTCCCTTCTGGGCAGCTTTTTATATTGTTCCATTCCTTTAGTAGCTTGGTATATGTTTTCCAATGCATCATTCAAAGGAGTGTAATCATCCAATTTCACATTCCTCAGGTGTTTCTTATTGTTGTTACATCTTCTGTAAGGGCCTTGATTCCTATTCTTTTGGTTACTAGAGTTTTCAACATTAGTTGCCACACTACCAGTATTATCACTAGATTGTTTTACCACCACATTGCTCTGGATAACCTCCTTTATCTATCCGTCATCGACATTGCCTGAAGCTAGATTTGCTTCTTCCCAGTGCAGAAACTAGTTAGCCTTCTGATGGAACTTCTCTATGGTTCTAGGTTGCTTCATCTTTAGCCATCTACTAAAATCTATGTCTAGGTGAATGCCCTGAACCAATGCCATGAACATCAGATCATCCTTTGGATTTCTTACTGCCATAATAGCAAATTGAACTGATTCAAAAACCCCTTCAGTGACTCTATGGGTCCTTGAGATAAGATCTATAAGGACATTACGTCCTTAGGCCGGTTAAAATGTAGTCGAAATTGCTCCAAGAACATTCTAGCTAACTCAACAATGGTCAATATGGATCACGGTGTGAGCTTAATGAACCAAATCGATGCAATTGTTTCCAAGAAAATAGGAAAAACCCTACATCGAACAACGCCCGTTGCCCTGGCAACATCCATGTGGCATTCATACTTAAGTAAATGTTGCCAAGGATCGATGGTCCCATTAATGATGTCATAGTTGGCATTATGAACTTCCTAGAATAATATTCTATCATGATGTTCTTTGTGAAGGAAGTTTTTCTTAGTGCGGAGCCTAATCCTCGTTTTCTCTACCTTTTCTTTCTTCGACAATTGCTTAAACCATGTCTGCTATGTATTCCTCACTGTTATGATATTCCAAATGATGACTATTAGGGATTCTGCTAAGAATTTGGTTCTATAAATTATCTTGGTTCGCCCATTGATTTCTAGGTTCCCAAAAAAGAACAAGTCCTATTATTTTCCATTGATGGCCAGTTGGTTCAGCTGCAGCTAATTGAACTGCAACTCCATTAACTTCAACATCCAGCTTGTAATCACCATCAAGTTGTAGGCCCTCCTCAAAATCAGATAAGTGCAAAGCATCAGCTTCCCATCCCCAAGGACCTTTAGAATTCATTTTGGTACCGAGTTGAATTCTCTCGGTACCGGGTGGTTTGAGAGGAGCATGCTAACTTCCTCCAGCAACCCCTTCTACTGCTCCAACATCCACTTTCTTTTTTTTCCCTTTTCATTTCGCATATTCTGACTAGAAATGGATGATTTCTCTTCTCCAAGTCTGGAAGGAGATTCTTTTCTCTTATTCATCCTAGTTCTTTGCGGTTAAAAGGTTAGTAGAGCCTCCATCTTGTCCATCAAAGCCTCCTGACTATCTTCCATCTTCTGGTTCAACTCCTACACTATCTTATCAAGTGCACCTCTTGTAACGACTTCCTATTGGGAAGATAAGCCTGGTACTGGCTACTGGTTTCCTATTATAAATTGGGAGGTGTAATCCAGCCATTTGGCCTGGTTATATTCATACTCGCTGGATAAGTTAGACCCAACGATTGTCAAGGCAAGTAACCCAAAGAGATGATCTAAGGATCCAGGAACCAAGAACAGACAAGATCATGAGATGATGGTCGAACAAGCTTAAAAGTACAATAACCTGGAATAAGCGAAGTATGGAGTAGTCTTTACCCTTTTATAGGGGATCGGTACTGATCCCTAGGGTTACACCCAAAGTGGCCCGGACTCCTTGGAAACTCTACTCTATCTAGATAGAGTCCGATTCAAGTGTTTTTCTAGAATTCATGTGCATCGTATTGGAAATCTCTATGTACAATCTAAAGCAACAATTCAGCCTTCTGTAGATCTATCTCTTGGTCCCAAAAACATCTAGGCGACTATATAAAACAACCTTGGAACCCTGAAGCCAACAATAAGATGAGCTAACATAAGAAATCGGAAGATTTTATACTGCATATATAAGGATTGGTACTAATCCCCCCTATAGGGATGGTAATGATCCCCAACCATAGGTGATATGGAGTTGAGATTTTCCAAGAGACTTGGTCTTGATGGCGAGGTTCTATAGGAGAAGTTTCAGCGAGGTATTTGGTCATCTACCCCTATATATAGAAGGCATGGTTCATTCCGAGGATCTTAACATTGCCATTACACTCTTACTCTCTCGGATTGAATGATCTATTCCAATCAACTCTCTTGTAATCATGAAAACAAGTGCAAAATCAATAAAATCATTTAAAAGGACATAGGCCAAGATTACCGCACCACTATAAATTGGTGTGTGTTTGTTTTCTATCTGATTTCCTCTATTTTTCATTTACTTTCTTTATTTAATATTTACTACTTGCTTTTCTAGGTGTTTATACTGATTTTGGTTCAATCATTTTGATGCTTTCACGGAGAACAAGAATCTAACGCAATTTGGATGCATCATCTTCTTTTGGATTTCCTATATCTAAGTGATAGATCCAAGTTCTCTACCTTTTGATTCTATAAATCAAATTTTTAAAGATCTACAAGAAGCTTTCTGCCATAGCCCTACCAAGTAATCAAGCGTGCAGTATCACAACCAGAGCCACCCTTATTGATGCTAAGAATTAGAATCCCCAACAGGGAATGAAGCTAACCAACCAAAGCAAACAGGGATACAGACTCCGACCGACATTGTGACCATAGTGGAGATAAATAGGATGATGAAGTAAATGGAAGACAGTTCCTGACTAGTCAGCATGAGGTGACTCAAACGATGTAGTAGAGCTTGAGGCTGCTGAATGAACTCACTCTAAACGGCCGTAAACGAGGTAAAAAGGATTCTAGCTCAGATTCAGAGAGTTCTTCTTCATTCGAGCAAAGACATAGGGACAGAAGGCAGAAGTGGACACAAAATACTGCTGGGACATCATATCAAGGGAGAGCATCGACCCAAGGTGCAAGTTTAGGGATCAATACCAACTTCCAAGAAGGGATCGATACTGAACTCCATTATGGTGAGCCCGACACTCAATAGTTGGAAGGTAGCATGGATATGGTCTCTGGACGTGCTGTTGATGTTCTGAATGTGGAGTTTTAGGCTACTGCTAACAATACAACTCATAGGAATCAAACAAGGGGACTGATGGACGAATGGATTCCCTAGAGTCTTGGGATCCTAGGTACCAAGCGCCTTCTCGAGAGCGTTCGTCGAGCTAAACACTCAAGGTAGGACACGATCACCATCGTTTAGTAGAACTTGTTGACTCGGACTATCTGTAAAAAATGGTTAGTAGATTAGTGAGTGAAAACAAATTTAGAACTAATGATGAATGGGGTACCCTTTCAAGTCGAAACTCATTCACAAAGGAAATTTTTCATATAAGATATCCCCGGGATTTAATATGCCAATGATGCCGTTGCATGGAGGAACTATGGATCCTAGGAATAACTTATTGTGATAAGAATGGCACATCGATTTAGCTAGAGCAGTAGATGTTATGAAGTGTCATTGTTTCATAATTTTCCTAGAGAGGGTGGCGTAATGACCCTAATTTTGACTAACTTTGTCTAGAGCATTTAATTAGATAAATTAAATGAAATAAAGTAGATGATTAAGGGATTGATATTTGTATAATGATAAGGTAGTCGTGCCTTAATTAATGTATAAGCAAAAGAGAATTAAAAATAAGTAAGTAGAAAGAATATGATAAGGTGCAAAATAGGAATAGGCTACATTCTAATACCCTAAACCCCTCTTGCCTACATTCTTTGTTCATTTTTACAATTGCAAACAAAACTAAAACCCTTGTAAGTTCGGATGGCCACCATTAAGAGACTCAAGAAGAAGAAAAGCTAAGATTCAATTAGGAACCTTAAGCAAATCAATCAAAAGACAAATCTTAACCTTCTTAACACCTAGCTATGGTGAATAATGATCTTACATTTCATTTTTGTTGATTTCGGTTTTTAGTTAGATCCAAATTAGTTTTGCAAGTAATATGCCATGATATGATTGTTTAAATATATATATATATATATGCTTGTTTATGATTTATGTTGCTCTATGTAGATATTATGATAAGTTTAGATTTGAAAACCCTAGTAAATGACGTTTAAATAATATGCGTTTTTGAAATATGATCAAGAACATTAGTTTAGAAGTAGGTTCGATTTTCATAATTTTCTAAGCAATTGTTGATTTATTATGAATTTTCTATGAAAGTAAATAGCTAAAATGGGTTTAGAATTATTTTTGACAATTATATATTGGTTTTGGTTATATATTTAAATATGTTGGAAAGCATATAAAAAATGAATTATGGGGATTTTTGGGGAATTTTCCTAATTATTTTATTATTGTAATAAAACTATTTTAGTTGATGGACTTAAAAGTTTATGTGTCTATTCAAAGAGAATGGCTTAATTGTTAAATGTTTTAATTTGATAATATCTAGATTCGGCATCTTTTTTAGAAAAAGATTTTGAAATGAATTGGCAACCAATTATATGTTGAAAAATAAGGCAAGTTAGCTAGAAAGAAATTACTTTAAAAGGATAAAAATCAGTTTTTCTTAAATTTACTACTTCTCCACTTCTATCAATAGCTTTCGACACCATTCCTTTGCCTATGGCCAAGTCGAAACCAATGCACATGGTATCAAACAATTGATATGTAGTGAATTGGAGAAAGACGAAAGGTATAACAACAAAACCATGCTTTAAAAGGGGAGGAAGCCACTCTTATTGACTTCAAACTTTTTTCATTTGTAAATGATGCTTTCGAAAGGGTTAGAGTCAGCATTCAACTTAATCAACTTGCTTTGTTTATATAAAAGGGCTCTAGAATGAGTTGCCGCCTTCATGTTGTAAAAGAAGCTTTCGAAAGGACAAAACCTATGTTGCCATATTCAAATCTTTCAAATCAATACTTTCGAAAGGATGCTTTTGCCTTTATACTTTGAAGCCGCCTTTTCAATGCTTTCAAAAGGGTAGTTTAACTACTTTTAAAATGGTTTTAGAGGCGATGGTTTTGAAGGGGTTGGTTTCAAAACCATCCTTTTTCTTTCGCCAAGAATATATACTTTTACCTTTATTCTTTTATGACCCTTAATTATATTAAAAGTTAAATCCAAAAGGTTTCAAAAGGAATCATTTTAGATTTCGAAGCTATGTTTCCACAAACATTTACTTGAACCCAATACTGTCGAAAGGTACATTTAAATGAAGAATTTCAATGCTTTTGAAAGATATAAATATAATATGGGTTTCAAAGGGGAGATCCCTAGTGTTTTTGAAAGGTTTATTTTGAGTATTTGAATGGAGGGTTTCGAATGCTTTCAAAGGCAAGTTTAAATGGTTTAAAAGAGGATATCTAAGTTTTAGTAATAGTTTCGAAGGGTTGTTTATGTCAAAAGGCATTGTTTATGGTTTAAACAGAGTTTCTGAAGGTATTGTTTGGCTTCATGGCCTAAAATCATTTAAGTTAAAAAGGGTTTTTTAACATACTTGGAAGAGATGGATATTCCTATTGATAATATTTCATCAACGCTATATTATGTAGAAAATATATATTATCACGGCATAGTTCTGAGTAAAGCAAAGTACATGATTTCCTTGTTTTGTAGAGGTATGATTTCTGGGGTAAATCATTTGTAAAGATTATTTACAAGGAAATGAAGTTTTAGCAGGGTAGTTAACCCTAAGGCAAGGAATGAAACATGAATATGGTAGTTAATCCTAAGGTTATGACTCAGATATTAGAAGACCAGATGAGACTGGTGCAGGGTCATGCCCTATACTTTAGCTACTAGCCCCTAGCTAAAGTAAGTCCAAAATTCCAATGTGCAGGGCTTGTCACAAGTGGGGCTAAATTGAAGTTAGGCACGGAAGGGAATATACAGAGTAAAAATAGGTTATTAGTGAGCCCGCAAAACCATTAGGTACAGTTGACCCTAGAAAAAAAGAAAAGTTAAGGGAAGTCAGCCCAGTAGTGTGTCTAACATAAGTTAGATAATTGGTTATGTCTGGTAGGCCCGAGTCAGCCAATGGGAAATAGTTAGCCCGATAAAACTATAGTGTGGACAGATAGTCCATTGATTTCCTGATTTTATGGATACATTGCAAAGGTCAAATCGAGAAAATGAAAGTACATGGGTCATAGTGGATAGGTTGACCAAGAGTGCCCATTTCATTCTAGTTAAGTCAACCAGGACAACACCTGTTTTGGCTAAATTATTCCTAAAGATTGTAGTTAGACTGCATGGAATTCCTAGTCGTATAGTAAATGATGGAGATTCCTTATTCATTAGCATATCTAGAAAAGTTTACATGAGGCTTTGGGTACCAAGCTCTAGATGAGTACCGCTTACCACCCGTAGACAGATGGACAAACGGAAAGGTTAAAAAAGTCTTAGAATATTTATTAAGTGATTATGCGCTAGATTTTGGAAGATTGTGGAAGACCACCGACGGTTAGTCAATTTTTCGTATAACAACAGTTATCAGACTAGTGTAGGGATGGAACAATTTGAAGCTTTGTATGGAAGAACATGCAAATCTACCATTTGTTGATTAGAGATTGAGATAGGTTAGTTCTTGCTCCGTATTTGGTTAGAGAAGCTGCAAAAAAGGTAAATTTAATTCGAGCTAGAAAAAGGAAGCTCAGTCTAGGAAGAAGAGTTATGCTTATTAAAGACGGAAATACTTAGATTTCTCGGTTGGAGATCATGTTTTCATCAAGGTGTCACCGATAAAAGTTGTAATCAAATTTGGAAAATCAAGAGAATTGGCACCAAGATTTGTTGGACCATTTCCTATTGTAGAAACGATCGAAAAACTCGCATATAGAGTAGAGTTACCGAATAGTTTGGCAGAAGTCCATAATATTTTTTATTTTGCTCATATAAGGAACTGTATTCGAGGTCCAGAAACTACTATTGCACCAACTATGCTAGATGATTTAGTAGTGGAACCAGATATGACTATGATTAGAAAACTAGATCGTATAGTCGCGGGAGAGGAGAAGAGACTAAGGAACAAGACAGTTGGATTAGTCAAAGTCCAGCGGAATGATGACGAGAGAAGCTGTACATGAAAAATAAAGAGCATGACTAGAGATACTTATCCTGACTTGCTTTATGATATGTTTTACCTTTGTGTTTGTTTGTTGTGAGTACCTTATTGTAAATTTCGATTGTGAAATTCGTTGAAGGGGGGCTCTGTAATGACCCTAATTTTGACTAACATTGTTTAGAGCAATTAGTTAGATAAATTAAATGAAGTAATGTAGATGGTTAAGGGTTTGAGATTTGTATAATCATATGGTAGTCATGCCTTAAGTATTGTATAAGCAAAAGAGAACTAAAATTAAGTAGAAGGAATATAAAAAGGGGTAAATTAGGATCCGGCTATGTTCTAATATCCTAAACCCCTCTTGCCTTCATTCTTTTTTCAATTTTACAATTGCAAACAGAACTAAAACCCATGTAAGTTCGGTCGGCCACCATTAAGAGATTCAAGAAGAAGAAAAGCTAAGATTCAAGGAGGAAGCGTAAGCAAATCAATTAAAAGAAAAATCTCAACCTTCTTAACACCAGGCTAAGGTGAATAATGATCTTACATCTCATTTTTGTTGATTTCCATTTCTAGTTGGATCCGAATTAAATTTGCAAGTAATATGCCATGATATGATAGTTTAAACGGATATATATATATGCTTCTTGATGATTTATGCCACTTCATATAGATTTTATGATAATTTAGATTTTAAAATCCTAGTAAATGATGCCCAAATAATATATGTTTTTAATATATGAACAGGAACATTATTTTAGAAGTGGTTTTCAAGTTTCATAATTTCTTGAGCAATCGTGTTTATTATAAATTTTCTATGAAAGAAAAAAGCTAAAACTGGGTTTAAAATTATTTTCGGCAATTATACAACGATTTAGAGTCTGAAATTTAAATATGTTAGAAAGCATATAAAATTTGAGTTATGATGATTTTTGGGGAATCTTCCTAAGTATTTTATTATGGTTATAAAACTATTTAATTTGATGGACTTAAAAGTTTATACGTTTATTCAAAGAGAATGGCTTAATTATTAAATGTTTTAATGTGATAATATCTAAATTCGGCGGCCCTGTTAGAAAAAGATTTTGAAAAAGAATAGGCAATCAATTATATGTTGACAAATAAGGCAAGCTTGTTGGAAAAAAGTTATTTTAAAAGACTAAAAATCAGTTTTTCTTAAATTAATTACTTTGCCACTTCCATCAGTAGCTTTCGACACCATACCTTCACCCATGGTTAAGTCGAAACCTATACACGTGGTATCAAACAATTAATACGTAGTGAATTGGAGAAAGCCGGAAGGTATATCGGAGGAAGCCACTCTTATTATCTTTAAAATATTTTCGTTTGTAAATGACGCTTTCAAAAGGGTTGGAGTTAGTTTTCAACTTAATTAACTTGCTTTGTTTATATAAAAGAAGGTCCGAACAGTTGTCGCCTTTATGTTGTAAAAGAAGCTCTCGAAAAGACAAAACCCATGCTGCCGCATTCAAACCTTTCAAATCAATACTTTCGAAAGGATGCTTTCGCCTTTATACTCTGAAGCCACCTTCTCAATGCTTTCAAAAAGGTAGTTTAACTACTTTTAAAATGGTTTCGGAGGCAATGGTTTCGAAGTGGTTGGTTTTGAATCCATCCTCTTTCTTTTACTTGGGATACATGCTTTCGAAATAATGCATTCACCTTTATTCTTTTATGACCCTTGGTTATATTAAAATTTGAACCCAAAAGGTTTGAATAGGAATGATTTTAAATAGTTTCGAAGCTCTGTTTCCACATACTTTTACTTGAACCCAATACTATCAAAAGGTACATTTAAGTGAAGAATTTTAATGCTTTCGGAAGATATAAATATAATATGGGTTTCGAAGGGGAGATCCCCAATGTTTTTGAACGGTTTATTTTGAGTATTTGAATGCGGTGTTTCCATTGCTTTCGAAAGGAAAGTTTAAATGGTTTAAAAGAGGATGTCTTAGGTTTTAGTTACGCTTTCTAAAGGGTAATTCTCAATGATTTCTAGAGGCATTGTTTAAGGTTTAAACAGAGGTTTTGAAGGTATTATTTGGCTTCATGGCCTAAATCTTCTAAGTTAAAAATGGTGTTTAACGTACTTGGAAGGGATAGATAATCCCATTGATAAGATTTCATCAAAACTATTTTATGCAAAGTATATATACCTTGGTATAAGTGTTTTGAGTAAAAAGAAGTATATGATTTCCTTGTTTTATAAAGGTTTGACTTTAGGGGTAAATAATTTGTAAAGATTATTTACAAGGTAATGAAGTTTTTACAGCGTAGTAAACCATAAGGCAAGAAATGAAACATGAATAGGATAGTTAACCTAAGGTTATGACTCAGAGTATAGAAGACCATGAGGGACTGGTATAGGGTTGCCCTCTATACCTTAGCTACTAGCCCCTAGCTAAAATAAGTCCCAAAATTCCAGTGTGTACGACTTGTCACAGATGAGACTAAATTGAGGTTACACATAGAAGGGAATATACAGAGTAAAGATAGGTTATTGATGATCCCGTAAAACCATTAGGTTCAGTTGACCCTAGAAAAAAAGAAAGTTAAGGGTAGTCAGCCCAATTGTAGGTCTAACAGAAGTTAGATATTATGTCTGGTAGGCCCGAGTCAGCCAATGGTTAATAGTTAGCCCGATAAAACTATAGTGTGGACAGACAGTCCATCGATTTCCATATTTTTATGCATATATGTCTTTGATTTTATTGCTATAATCAATTTGATTGCATGATTGATTTGCAAAAGATATGCTTTTAAATAGGATATTATGAGGGGAAAGACGTTCCACTAATTGGCGTGGTCTTATTTAATAACAATAAATTGAGATGTAATAGTATTATTCACAACAGACTTTCTGTCTGAGTCGAATTTTATGTTTTCCCCCTTAAACTCTTGGGTGCTCAAATTTTAATTAGTAGATTAAGAGTTAAGGTTTTTTAGATTGGACGAATAAGATTCCGAAGACGTGCAGGAGGCAAAGTTAGCTATGTAGGAGCTATTTATTTTTATTTCTACTGTGATGTATTTATGATAGACATGTCTATCTAGTACTCTGATCATCTAAGGGGGCATCTTCATATGTCGCTCGTGGCGTAATTTGTAGTAATTATATTTGATCAAAACATGGAAATTGTTTGGGATTATCTAACTGAATATGAAATATTAATTTGAAATGTAAACTAAAAAGTTATTTTGAAGCCATTGGTGATTTTTTCATATTCATGTGCTTCTGATATTATGGAAACAATTAACATTATTGTATTTTGTCACCAAAAGTTAATACTATAGATGATTGCGACATCTATAGTGTTAGCTTCGGGTTTCAAAATAGGGGATGTTACAACTTAGTATTCGAGCATAGGTTTATGAAAACTTAAAAGGAAGTTTCAAACTTAAAAAGGATTTTGAAAACATAATCCTAAGGAATTAGATAAAAGACTAAGGTATGAATATAATAACATACTTGTGTCTATCTATAAGTATATGCCTTATCTCTATTCTCCATCATTCTTAGGCTATTATTCTGTATCTTACGAAGGCTTGAATCCAGATTTTAAGGACATAAGATATGGATGCTTGGAGTGAAAGAGTTAACATTAGTGGAGGAAGAATCATAACCAATGGGAATGCCAAACCTAACACTAGAAGGAATCCAGGTCGGGCACCAGCTACTAATGTGGGTGCCGGAGTGCCGCAAGCTAATAAGGGTGTTACGTATTAGTTCTCCATTAATATGATGCATGCTGAAGTTGCTACGGGTTAGTCGGAGGAAATGTTGAAGGAGGAAATTAAGGAGCTCCGGTGGTCAAAAACTATGCAATCTTGAGCGGAGACTATGCCAGACTTGGAGGAAAGTCTTTTATTGGGCTGAAGATGCACTTGAAGTAGAGAATTGGTTACTTCATTGCGAAAGGATCTTTGTTGATTTAGGGCTTAATGATGAGCAGAAGAGGAGGCTCTCTTCTAGATAGTTGCAAGGAGCAGCATTGTATTTGAGGAACAGTGTTACCGTGGGAGTTAATGAGGAGACCATGACTTGGGCTGAATTTAGAAGGAGGTTTGAGGAAAGATTCATGTTAGAGATTGCTAAGTCAATTCTACTCAGGAATTTTATAGAGTTGGAACAAGGATACAAGATAGTGCTTAAGTATGCAACCAAATTTGTGGAGATATCGAGACACGGATATGCTACGGTTGATACATTTATCAAGAGGAATGAGAAGTTAATCCATGGACTAAAACCTGAACTAGCTAATGCGACTTTGCCATATATTTGGGATCCGTGTGACGTAGTTGTTGAGATGGCTTTGAGGTAGGAGGAGATGCTCGCTTTTTATGGTGGTAGCAAAACAAGGGAAGCTCAAAGTGGTCGAAACCAGAAGAGAAAGTTTTTCAATGATAAAGGCGCTCAGAAAGGAGGAACGGCCAAGAAAAAGAAGGCCGATGTAGTTTGCTATAAGTGTGACAAGAAGGAACACTATGCTTACGAGCATCGGGCAGGCAAAGGAAAGAAAGTGGTTGATAAGAAAGAGGCGAGGTGCTTTAATTGTGATCAAATTGGACAATATAAGAACCAGTGCAAGGAATCAGCCCAGGATGGAAAAGGCAAGATGTTTGCATTGAAAGTCTATAGGGTGGATCATGTGGTATATATGCAAGTATATGTGAAAAAATATATGATGCAACTAAAAAAAATATTAATCTATGTAAATATATAATAAGTACACTAGGATTTTATACTGGTTCGGACCTCCCTTCCTATGTCTAGTCCCGAAGCTCCCCTTTAGAATTCGACTATCAAATACCCTCACTTCACCCGGAGGAACAGGCTTCATTACAATAACTTGTTCTTGTCAAGTATGTATTTTATAACACGGATAGTGACTGCTAAGTACAAATGCTTCCAATATATATCTAGAGAGTATTGCTTGAGAAGAACTAAATATAAGGAAGAGTGAAATACAAGTATAGATTGCTAGAGATCAAAATATAGCAGAGTATGTAAGTGAAGACCACAAGTAAGTAAAATTAGTGTCCTCTTTGATTCTTGATGTTATATATAGTTGTAGAGAGATTCCTTGAGTAGTTGCATCCATTAACAAGTGCTCTACAGTTGCTTATGATGGTGATGAAGAGTTGCAGCAAAGAGAAGCGAAGATGTCTATTCAAATATGGCAATTGAAATTTGAATTTAAATCCCTAGTTCGAAATCAGACGTTTGGTATTTGTATCAGATGTCTGAGTCTATATATTTTTTTAGTAGTCTTTCGGACGTCTGAGTGCATATACCAGACATTTGATCTTGTCTGTTTTGTTGTTCCAGTGGGTTTTTCCAGACGTCTGGGTAGTGCACCCAGACATTTGAAAACTGTGCATGCCTGCTTTGTGTATCCTTCTTGTTGTTTCTTTGATCCTATCGACTTGTAGTCTCTTGTAATTTTCTTTGAGCCTTGTTCTTGTCTTTCCAGTGATGTTACACTAGCAAGTACATGTAAAATAGAAATATACATGCATATTCGATTTCCATTATATAGTTGTTGTCATCGAAACTGTAGTTTTGATTTCCTAACAATCTCCCCTTTTTGATGATGACAACTATACAATGTACTTATATATAATTTATAAATCTCCCTCTGAATATGTGCTTTCCATAATTTATTTTTGATTTTTATGTTTTCTCCCCCTTTGGCATTATTAAAAAGGATATATAACTTTAAATTAGAAATTACTAAATATTGACCAATTATTGTAATATAGAGATGAACACAGAAATAACATACCAAAGAGAAATTTCATTAATTTACAATAATAGAGTACATTCATAGAATTTTAATAATTTTACATAAGATGGAGTCCTAAGAATCTATAAGTCTTTTGGGGAAGCTTTATGTTGATCATCTCCTTTATCTTCATTTTTGAAAGAGCTAGGTTGCTTCGTAGGAGATGTTGGAACTTGTTCTAGAGGTTCATTCTCATCAAAAAGTTGAGAATGTTTCGAAGGAGGAGAAGGCAGTGGGGTTGGCCAATCTTCGAAAGGGGGTGTAGGACCACGAACCCTTTGAAGAACCTCTTTGAGAACCGATAATATAGTTGAAAGTGATGTTTCAACTATTGCTAGGCATGTGGCAAAAGATGTTTGTCAAAGCTGTCAATACGCTTAGCCAAAACCTTTTGATTTCGAGACAAGATATGTTGATTCTTAAGAGTGAGATCTTAAATACTTTCATTTGGATTAGTCTCTGTTCGAGTCTCCAAAATCTCATTGTGGGACGTATAATCAAATGGTTGAGGAGGAGGGGTAGTTGTCTCATGACGTTGTTCCTCCTCTTGTGATGGTTCATGGTGTGGTTGAGGTGGGGGCCCAGCTTGTCTGGCTTGTTGATTATGCATCCAGTCTTCAAAAGATATAAACTCTGGAGGAATTTCAAGTAGGTGCATAAGTGAGAAAAATTTCGTAGAAGCATATTTTGGAGAAATTTCTTCAAAAGTAGGTAAATAAGAGGGGATGTTATAAGCACGTAGAAGTCTCATGATGAATGTAGGGTAGATAATTGATGGTCGTGATCGAGTCCAAAAATGTTTGAGCTCGTCAAATATAAATTTGGCCCAATTCACCCTTGTTCTGCTGAATAGAGCATATAGAGCTTTGTGTTCTAACTCTGTTATCTGCTCATCACTTAGTAGACGAGGAATAATAGTGTTGATGATCATTCGAGTAAGAAGTCTCGCCTTAGGTCGCAGATATTTGGATGCAAATTTAGGCATTTCATCCTCCCATATTAGATGTGATATAGTGTTCCTTGGTTTGTAACGCATATCGGGAATATTATATAAATCTTCGCCCGCGTCAGAACATCCGAGAATTTTGCCTATGATTTTCGAAGTGAGCCTAATCGTGTTTCCATAAACACCAGACCATAGCCAATTATCTTCATTTTCAGTGTTCCAAAAAGCCTTGCTATCCAAATTAGCGTAGAAGAGAAATATAGCCAATTGATCAATTTGGATGCTACTGGGGTTGAAAGATATCAAAGTTTCTAAACCGGCATTGTCACACATTTCTTCTAAATCATACATTGGAAATTTGAGTAAGTTATAAAATGGATCTGTGTGAAGTTTCTTCTTCTGAATTTCCTTATACCTCTTGAGTGAATGTGGTACTCGATTCATCCATCGTTCGATTTGATCATATGAGCAAACTTGAGGGTTTGAGGAAGTTGGTTGGTCTTGTTTTCTCTTGGATATCTTAGGATTTTTAGTTCTAAGAGACATCGAATTCGTTTAAGTTTGAAAGAGAAAGAAAATTTGGAAAAAACATCGTTATCGATCGAAGGATAAAATGAAAAAAATTAAGAAAAGGTAAAAAAAATAGTCATTATCCGAGCGTATAAGAATGTCAATTGAATTTCAGACGTCTGGAAGGTAATTCAGACGTCTGATTTAACCTAACTTTGACACGATAGATAGAGTTAGACGTCTAGTTTGGTTTAGTAGACATCTGAATTTGGTCGAGTTTTAAAATTGATAGTCAGAGAGATTTTTCAGATGTCTGTTTTGAACATCAGACATCTGAAATAGATTGATTTTTTATAATATGGTGGCAGAGACATTATTCAGATGTTTGGTTCATAGTTCAGACGTCTGAAATAGCTTGGTATCTATTTTTAAGTAAGTAGAGATAATTTTCAAACGTTTGGAAGGTTATATCAGATGTCTGACATATGCACGATGTTGTAAAATTTGTGTTATATCAAAGTGTCAGACATCTGTGGGAAATGTCCAGACGTCTGAAATGACCAATTTTTCTAAAATTAGCCTAAATTTGAAGGGCGTTGCTTATTTTTCGACCTTTTATTTTTTGTTAAAAAAGTATAGTATTATATTTGTGAAACAGAATTACAAATATACGTAGATACAAATACAATGAAAATAATTTAATCTATTTTGATGGCGTTGTAGTTTTGCGATCTTCAGACTTGTCATCCCTCCATGGCGTGACTGGAGATCATATATTTCCATGTTCGTAGGTTCTCGGGGAACCAGAGAATCGCCTTGATGAAGGATCCAAAGAACTGCAAGAAATCGGAAGTGGTTCATGTACATCCTTCTTCCGTGAATTACAAAATTTGATCGCTACTTGCTTCAAAAAAATTAGTTATCGAGCCGTGACTTTTTGTTCAAAATATAGTTCTCGTTATAGATCTATTTATTGCTTTTGATAGTGATGTATCTCATCAATTTTCTCCTTGGTGTTAGAAGAAACAAATAGAGCTCGTTTGGACTTCTTGTTATCGAGAGTGAAACCCATGTGATAGGAAGACCACCTGTACGTTGGTTCCTGATTGAGTGTGGAGGTAGAAAGCCGTCGAGGTGTATCCGCTGAGCTATCCGTTGTAGGTGTCGAGAAGGATAGATGAGAATCTTCAGAGATATTATTATATTTTGTTGAAAAATATGAAATGTATATATATTTTTTCTTGTTGTATAAAGATTTATATATAAGTTAAAAATTAATTCATAGATAATTTTCATAAACTAACCAACTAAAAAAATGAAGGTGAAGGATTTATCAATTCTAATTTCTGGATAGTAAATTTTTAGCTAAATATAGCATAAATGAAGATGTGGTTATTAATCTAAAAGATCATTAAGAGAACATATTCCTAAATCGCGTTGTAGTTTAACAACTGTTTGTTCATTTAGTGGTTTTGTGAAAATATCTGCTATTTGATTCTCGGTATTTATGTATTCTAATGTAATAATTCCTTTTTCCATATTGTCATGCAAAAAATGATGTCGTATATCTATATGCTTAGTGCACGAGTGATTCAGAGGATTTTTTTGATAGATTTATTGCACTCGTGTTATAAGAATATATTGGTGATTTATTAATAATTTTGCCAAAATCCGTAAGTGTTTGTTGCATGTATATTACTTGTGCATATGCTAGAGCTACTGAAATATATTCGGCTTCGCAAGTAGATAAGGAAACACAATTTTGCTTTTTGCTAAACCACGAAACTAATGATCATCCCATAAAGTGACATGTTCCACTTGTACTCTTACGATCTGGTTTACATCCATCAAAAACCGCATCACTATATGAAACCAGTTCAAACGATGATCGTTTAGGGTAAAAAAACTGTTACTCTAGTACTAGATATATATCGTAAGATACGTTTAACGTGAGATTCTTTTGGTTTTTCTTGAAATCGAGCACAGAGATATACACTCATCATAATATCGGGTCAACTAGCCGTCAAATAGAGTAAGGAACCAATCATGCTACGATATAATTTTTCATCGAAATCTTTTCTGTTATCATCCTTTTCCAAGTGAACTCTAGTACTCATTGGTGTTGGTTTGCTTGAAGTTTTATCCATTTCAAAATGATGTAATAGATCGTTACGATACTTTTCTTAATGAATAAAAATACAATTTTAAAGTTGTATTATTTGTAAACCTAAGAAGAAACTTAATTCTCCCATGTGAGACATTTCAAATTCATTTTTCATAATATTTGAAAATTGTTACAGAGTTTTTCGTTAGTTGAACCAAAAATAGTATCGTCTAAGTAAATTTGTACAACTAAAATATCGTTATTTTCTTGTTTAATAAATAAAGTTGTATCAATTTTGCCTATTTGAAAACCATATGTAATTAAATGATTTTAAGACGTTTGTATCATGCACGGGGGGCTTGTTTTAAACCATATAATGCTTTTTGTAATTTAAAAACATGGTCGGGATATTTTTCATGAACAAACAATCGAGGTTGTTCAACATATATGTTTTCTTTAATTAAACCATTTAAAAAGGCACTTTTGACATCCATTTGAAATAGTTTAAAATTGTGATGATTTGCAAAAGCGAGTAATGTATGTATGGCCTCTAATCTTTCTACCGGAGCGAAGGTTTTGTCATAGTCGATACCTTCTTCTTGATTATAGCTTTGAGCAACTAGCTTTATTTCTAACAATATTTCTGTTTTCATATGCTTTGTTTTTAAATACCCATTTTGTTCCTATAACCGATTGATCTTCTGGCCTTGGTACTAATTCCCAAACATTATTAAGTTCAAATTGATTTAATTCTTCTTGCATAGCTATTATCCAAAAGTTATTATTTGAAGCTTCTTTATAATTTTTTGGTTCAAAATTTGACACAAATGCTATATGGCTTATTTGATTAAGTTGATTTCTAGTTACTCTAGAATTGAGATCTCCAATGATATTATCTTCTGGATGATCCTTAAGAATTCTAGGAGATGATATCAAAGTATTATTTTGTGCATTTGTCTCATTATTAAACGAATTCGTTGTATTTGTTATTGGAATTATTTCTTCATCGTCATTAGTATGATGGTTAAGAAGATTTTCATTGAACGAAACATGTAAACTTTCTTCAATAGTGTTATTTCGTTTATTAAAAATTCTATATGTCCAAATATCCAACAAAGATTCCTTCATCGGCCTTCGGGTCAAATTTTCCTAAATTATCTTTTGTACTTAATATTAAACATTTTGATCCAAAAGTTTTAAAGTATGATACTTTAGGTTTCCTTCCAAAAAATATTTCAAAACAAGTTTGTTTAGTCATAGGACATATGGTTATTCGATTCAAAACATAACAAGTTATGGCAATAGCCTCAGCCCGAATATGCTTTGGTAGTCCACTACTATTTAATAGTGTTTGTGCACATTCTTGTAACGTACTGTTTTTCTTTCTACTACACCATTCTATTGAGGTGTGCGGGGAAAAGAAAAATTATGACTAATTCCTTTCTTATTACAAAAGTTAGTAAAAAGATCATTTTCAAATTCTCCACCGTGATCACTTCAAATATTTTAATTTTCAAATCCATTTGTGTTTTGATTCTTCTAGCAAATATTTTAAACATACCTAAGGTGTCACTTTTATGATTTAAAAATAAAGTCCACGTATATCTTGAAAAATCATCAACTACTACAAAAACATATTTGCTGTGATTTAGGGATCGTACTTTGCGTTGAACCAAATAAATCTATATGTAATAATTCTAATCGTTGTCTTGTAGAAATTTTATTTTTAGATTTAAAAGAGCTTTTCTTTAGTTTTCCAATTTGACAATCATCACAAAAATTTTCTACTTTGTAATTTATTTTAGGTAAACCTCTAACTAGCTCATATTTTGCTAATTTATTAATATATTTAAAATTAATATGACAAAAACGTTTATGCCATAACCATGGATCATCATGTTTGGCAGTTAAGCACACATTTGAATTTTTATTTATATTCATGTTTAAGACATAAATATTTTTGTTTCTAAAAGCCTCAAATATAAATTGTTTGTTATTATCGAAAATATTACATCTATCTTTTTCGAAATTGATTTGAAAACTTTTATCGCATAATTGACTAATACTCAATAGATTGTGTTTTAGATTTTCTACTAAAAAAATATTTGTAATAATAGGAAAGTTAGAAATACCAGAGTTGATGACTTCTCTAATGCCCACGACGTATCCTTTTGAGTTATTTCCAAAAGTTACAGTTCCACCATCGATGTATGTTATATTTGACAACATTTTTGAATTTTCGGTCATATGCTTGGAACATCGCCTATCTAGTATCCATTTCTCCTTATTTTTTATTTTAGGTACCTGTAAAATAAAAAATGTTTTAATTGGTACCCATATTCTTTGTTAGGGTCCTAGATGTTAGGAGAAGTAGGTAGCCATACCCAAGAAGGTTAGGTACCTTTATGAATATAACTCTTATTATAGGCTACATTTTCTAAGAAATTATTATTATGTTTTTGTCTAATCAGATTATTATTTGTCTTAGGAATCCAAATTTTTATATTTTTGGAATTCATATTAGACTTAGGTGAACTTTTAATCTTTTTATAAATACAACTATATTTCATAGTACCATTCCCTCTTTGTTTAGGAGTATTTTTAAATCCTATTCCATTTCTATTACCTGATGGTTTTGATGTTTTGATAAGATTTTCCAATTCCTGTTTTCCTTTACTAAATTTTGAAGCATTATTGTAATTTTATCTAATTTTTCTTTTAATTCTAATTTTTCAATTTTCAATATTTCAATATTACTCTTCAAATTGACATTTTCTTTTAACAACTTATCCTTTTCTAATTTTGTTTTATCAACATTACTAGTAATAAACTTGTTTTCGACCAAATTATTTTTAATTTCTTTTGAGATAATTCTAGTTCCTCTTCTAAAATATTTTTTCATCTTTTAACATTCCTGCTTTAAGTTCTAATCTATTATTTTGGCAATATGTTCATTGTTCAATTTTTAATTTGTCTAAATTTATTATCTAATTCCATGCTAAGTTCTAATAATTTTTCATAACTAAGTTCGGGACATACCTCATCAGTTTGTGCCATAAAACACACATTAGCTTATTCTCCATCACTATCACTATCACTATATGATGATGAAGAATCCGAGTCATCCTATGTTACTTTGAAAGCCTTCTTCTTTTTGAATTTTTCAAATTTGTTCTTCTTCTTATCATTAATGAGCTTGGGACAGTCTTTCTTCATATGTCCAAATTGGTCACATTCATAGCATTTGAGTGATGTTTGATTTGTTGAGCTTGATTTTCCTCCTTTTCGAAATCTAGTCATTTTCCTAAACTTCTTGAAATTTGTTGTAGTTTTTTGGAAATAAAGATAATTTCTTCTTTGTCTAAATCAGAGTCTTCATTAGTTGCTGGGAATGTTATGTTCTTCGTTTTTGAATTTTGTTCTTTTCATGCCTGCAAATTAGCTTTATAGGATATTAAATTTCCTATTAATTCTTCAACTAAGAGTGTTGAGAGATCATTAGCTTCTTCGATAGCTAATACTTTTTTTCCCACTCTGGGGTTAAAGAATTGAGTATTCTAGATACTAAATCAAAATTTCTGAATTTGACTCCAAGTGCGATTAAATCATGTTGAATGGTTTGTAATCTAGATTACATTTCTACTACAGATTCATTTTGTTTAATTTTAAATGATGAAAATTGATTTTGTAAAATTGAAATCTTGGTTTGTTGAAATTTGTTTGTGCCTTCGTGTGTAACTTGTAAGGTATGCCAAATATCAAATACAGTGTTACATAACATGACACGTGAAAATTCATTTTTATCTAATGAGCAAAATAAAACATTCTTAGCTTTGGCATTATTAGAAGCTGCGGTTTTTTGTGCATCGGTCCATGTGTTCATGCAGTATCAGGTGCTTCATATTTATTTTGAGTGGCTGACCAAATTTCTAGTCCATTAGTTTACATAAAAATTCTCGTACGTGTTGACCAATATGCATAGTTAGAGCCATCAAAAAGTGGGGGTCGTGCTGTGGATTGTCCTTATTGAAAAATACTTGCCATATTAAATGATTCAAAAACGTGTTACTGTACTTTGATCAAACCTTGCTCTGATACCAATTGAAAGTCTATAGGGTGGATCGTGTAGTGTATATGCAAGTATATATGACAAAATATATGATGCAACTAAAACAATATTAGTCTAGGTAAATATAGAATAAGCACACCAGGATTTTATACTGGTTCGGACCTCCCGTCCTACGTCCAGTCCCGAAGCGCCCCTTCGGAATTCAACTATCAAATACCCTCACTTCGTCCGTAGGAGTAGGCTTGGTTACAATAACTTGTTCTTGCCAGGTATGTGTTCTATAACACGGATATTGATTACTAAGTACAAATGCTTCTAATACATATCTAGATAGTATTACTTGAAAAGAACTGAATATATGAAAGAGTGAAATACAAGTATAGATTGCTAGAGATCAAGAATATAGCAGAGAGTTGTAAGTAAAGAGCGCAAGTAAGTAAAGTTAGTGTTCTCTTTGATTCTTGTTGTTATATATAGTTGTAGAGAGATTCCTTGAGTAGTTGCATCCATTAACAAGTACTCTACAGTTGCTTCTGATGGTGATGACGAGTTGCAGTAAAGAGAAGCGAAGATGTCTATTCAAATGTGGCAGTTGAAATTTGAATTTAAATCCAATGTTCGAAATCAGACATTTGGTATTTGTACCAGACGTCTAACTCTATATATTTTTTGTATACAATAGTCTTTCAGACGTCTGAATGCATCTACCAGACGTCTGACCCTATCTGTTTTGTTGTTCCTAAGGGTTTTTCCAGACGTCTGCTAGTGCACCCAGACATCTAAAAAATATGCATGTCAGCTTTGTGTATCCTTCTTGTTGCTTCTTTGATCCTATCGACTTGTAGTCTCTTGTAATGTTCTAGAGCCGTGTTCTTGTCTTTCTAGTGATGTTACCCTAGCAAGTACCTATAAAATAGAAATATATATATATGCATCTTTGATTTTCATTGTATAGTTGTCATCATCGAAACCGTAGTTTTGATTTCCTAACAAGCATTGGAACCAACTACCTCAAGACTAACAGATGAGGAGAAGGGAAAAGCTGTATTGGGAGGTAAGCTTTTGATTCATGGTTTATTAGTTAGAGTTCTATTTGATACTGGTGCATCACACTCTTTTGTATCTCATTGTTTGGTTGATATGCTTAACCTACAACCCTTATACTTAATTACTTCCTTAAGGATTGCAAATCCAATAGGAGGGTATGCGACTTTTGGGATGAGATGTGACCACTTAGAGTTTGAATTACTATGTCATATATTTTCTTGGAGTTTGCATATGTTTATTTTCGTAGGGTTCGGAATTATTTTAGGTATGGATTGGTTAAGTTAATATGATGCTAGGATATTTTTCCATGATAGGAAAATATCACGACACCCTAGCTATTGTGATCGGATTATATATTCCATGGAAGACCCTAGTTTTGAGGTAAATGCTTTGTTGGCTGTTATAGAGGAAGATTATGAGTTAAATCGAGTTCTTATTATTAGAGAGTTCGCAAATGTCATTGAACCCATAGTAATACCACTGTCGAAAGGAGCTATTTAGTTTCAGATAGATTTAATACCAGGAGCAGAACCGATGAGTAAGCTGCCAAGTAGAATGACCGCTACCGAGATGAACGTGCAAAAAGTGTAGTTGGTGGATTTGGAAAGTAAAAAATTTATCAGACCAAGCAGTTCACCTTAACGAGCAACCGTAGTGTTTGCAAAGAAGCTGGACGGATCGTTGAGATTATGTATCGATTATCGTAAGTTGACCGAGAAGACTATATAGTATCGATATCCCTAACCTAGAATTGACGATTTGTTTGACCAGTTGAGCGGAGCTAAAGTATATTGCCAGTTGGATTTGGCAAAAGGGTTCCATCGGCTTAGAGTAGTAGAGGATAGTATTCCTTTGACGGCGTTTAGGACATGATATGGATCGTATGAATGGTTAGTAATGACATTCGGACTAACTAATGCATGGCATATTTTGTGGACTTGATGAATAGGATCTTTCGGAAGCATTTGGACAAATTCATTTTAGTATTCATAGATGGCATTTGATATCCTCTAAAGATGAAAGAGAGCATGAAGTTCGTCTTAAGGTGATGCTTAAGACATTGAGGCAGGACCAACTGAAAGCGAAATTTTCAAGTGTCATTTTTGGAAGAAGGAAGTGAAGTTTCTTGGTCATGTAGTCTCAAAGAAAGGATTGTACATAGATCCGGCAAAGATTGAGGCAGTGATTGTTGGAAAAGATCTGAGACAGTGACCAAGATAAAGAGTTTTCTTAGATTAGCTAGTTATTACCGGAGGTTCATTAAGGATTTTTCGCCGATAGCGACACCAATGACTAAGTTAACGTGGAAAGAAGTGAAGTTTGTCTAGACTGGTAAGTATAAAGTAGGCATTCAAGAAATTGAAACACTTATTGACTAATGCACATGTGTTTGGTGTTCCAGATAGGAATCAAGACTTAGTGGTGTATACAGATGCGTGTTGAACAGGGTTAGGAGCTGTGTTAAAGCAAAGAGGTAAAGTAATTGAATATGCTTCATGACAGCTGAGACCTCATGACGTTGGATATCTGATTCATAATTTGGAGTTAGCTGCAGTAATTTTTGAATCGAAGGTTTAGAGACATTACCTTTTGGAAGAATGATTCAAGTTGTATACAGATCATAAATCACAAAGGTATTTATTCTCTCAGAAGGAGTTGAATATGATACAATGGAGGTGGATAGAGTTCTTAGCCGCTTATGACTTTGGAATTGAGTACACACCAAGGAAAGGTAATAAGGTTGCAGATGTACTTAGCATGAAACATCGGAATACAGTATTGGCAATGATAGCCGAGTTGAAAGATTTAAATGCATTGACTACATGTAGAATACAGTGGAGATTTAAAGCTATTTCTAGTAAGGAAACTGCTATGTTGTCATGTTTAGAAGTTCGACCAGTGATGATCGCAAGGATTGCTTTTAAGCAAGGGGGTGATCCATTATTAGCTGAATGGATCAAAAAACTAAGAAATGGGATGGAGAGCGATGATTTGAAAGATTTTAGTCTTGACCAAAATGGATGGTTGAGGAAGAAAGGAAGACTGTGCGTTTTAATAGTGGAAACATTAGGAAGGAAATTCTCAAAGAATGTCATCATTCAAAGTTCACTAATCATCCGGGGGTAACTAAGATGTATCAAGACACGAAAAGAAGTTTGTTCTAGGAAGGTACGAAGAGAGACGTTGGCTTATGGGTGAAGCAGTATTTGAACTGTTAACAGGTAAAAGCCGAACATCAGAAACAAAGTGGGATACTTCAGCCTTCGGATGTTCCGGTTTGGAAATGGGATTCTATGTCAATGGATTTTATAGATGCACTTCCAAGGTCAAATTGAGGAAAAATATATGGATCATATTGGATAGGTTGACCCATTTCATTCAAATTAAGTCAACCAGGATGACACTTGTTTTGGCAAAATTATTCTTGAAGAATGTAGTTAGACTGCATGGAATTCCTAATCGTATAGTAAATGATAGAGATTCCTTATTCACTAGCGAATTCTAGAAAAATTTACCGGAGACTTTGGGTACCAAGCTCAAGATGAGTCCCGCTTATCATCCGCAAACAGATAGATAAACGGAAAACGCTAACAAAATCTTAGAAGATTTGTTACGTGATTATGCCCTAGATTTTGGAAGATCATCGGAAGATCACCTACACTTAGTCGATTTTTCACATAACAACAGTTATCATACTAGTATAGAGATGACACCGTTTGAAGCTTTATATGGAAGGACGTGCAAATCTTCCGTTTGTTGTTACAGATATAGGATAGGTTAGTTCTTGATCCATATTTTGGTTAGAGAAATTACGAAAAAGATTGAGTTAATTCAAGCTAGAAAGAAGGAAGCTTAGTCTAGGCAGAAGAGTTATGATGATTAAAGACAGAAAGACTTAGAGTTCTCAGTAGGAGATCATGTTTTCGTCAAGGTGTCACTGATAAAATGTGTAATCAGATTTAGAAAAATCAAGAAAATCGGCATCAAGATTTGTTGGACCATTTTCTATTGTAGAAAGGATAGAAAAATTACATATAGAGTAGAGTTACAGAATAGTTTGGCAGAAGTCCATAATGTTTTTTATGTTTCTCATATAAGGAAGTGTATTCGAGATCCAGAAACTACTATTGCACCAACTGTGTTAGATGATTTAGTAATGGAACCGGATATGACTATGACTAGAAGACCAATTTGTATAGTCATGAGAGATGAGAAGAGACTAAGGAACAAGACAGTTGGATTAGTCAAAGTCCAATGAAGTGACGACGAGAGAGACTGTACTTGGAAAACTGAGAGCAGGACTGGAGATACTTATCCTGACTTGTTTTATGATATGTTTTACCTTTGTGTTTGTTTGTTATGAGTACCTTATCGTAATTTCGAGGAATAAATTCGTTAAGGAGGGGGCTCTGTAATGACCCTAATTTTGACTAACATTATTTAGAGCAATTAATTAGATAAATTAAATGAAATAATGTAGATGGTTAAGGGATTGAGATTTGTATAATCATAAGGTGGTCGTGCCTTAAGTATTGTATAAGCAAAAGAGTATTAAAATTAATTAGGTAGAAGGAATATGATAAGGGGCAAAATAGGAACAGGCTCTGTTCTAATACCGTAAACCCCTCTTGCCTTCATTCTTTTTTCATTTTTATAGTTGCAAACAAAACTAAAACCCTTGTGAGTACGGTCGGTCAACATTAAGAGATTCAAGAAGAAGAAAAGCTAATATTCGAGTAGGAAGCTTAAACAAATCAATTAAAAGACAAATCTCAACTTCTTAATACCAAGCTAAGGTGAATAACATTCCTACATCTCATTTTTGTTGATTTTGGCTTCTGGTTAGATCCGAATTACTTTTGCAAGTAATATGCCATGATATGATTGTTTAAATGGATATATATGCTTGTTGATGATTTATGTTGCCACATATAGATTTTACGATAAATTTGGATTTGAAAACCCTAGTAAATGACGTCCAAATAATATGCGTTTTTGATATATAATCAATAACATTATTTTAGAAGTGGGTATTAAGTTTCATAATTTTGTGGGTTTCAAGTTTCATAATTTTCTAAGAAATTGTGGATTTATTATGAATTTTCTATGAAAGAAATAGCTAAAATTAGGTTTAAAATTTTATTCGGCAATTATATATTAGTTTTGGGTCTGAAATTAAAATATGTTAGAAAACATATAAAAAGTGAATTATGATGATTTTTGAGGAATTTTCCTAAGGATTTTATTATGGTTACAAAACTATTTAAGTTGATGGACATAAAAGTTTATTTGTTTATTCCAAGAGAAGGGCTTAATTATTAAATGTTTTAATTTGATAATATCTGAATTCGACGAAACGTTAAAAAAAGATTTTGAAAAAGAATTGGCAACCAATTATATGTTGACAAATAAGGCAAATTAGTAAGAAAAAAGTTACTTTAAAAAGCTAAAAATCAATTTTGCTTAAATTTACTACTTCACCACTTCCATCAGTTGCTTTCGACACCATACCTTCGCCCATGGTCAAGTTGAAACCAATGCACATAGTATCAAACAATTTGATACGTAGTGAATTGGATAAATCTGTAAGGCATAGCATCGAAACCAATCTTTGGAAGGGGTGGAAGCCACTTTTGTAAATTTTAAACTGTTTTTGTTAGTACATGATGCTTTTGAAAGGGTTGGAGTTAGCTTTCGACTTAGTCAACTTGCTTTGTTTATATAAAAGAGCTTTCGAAGAGTTGTTGCATTTATGTTATAAATGAATTTTTCTAAAGAACAAAACCCATGTTGCCGCATTCAAACCTCTCAAATCAATACTTTCGAAAGGGTGCTTTCACCTTTATATTTTGAAGCCACCTTCTCAATGTTTTCGAAATGGTAGTTTAACTACTTTTAAAATGGATTCGGAGGCGATGGTTTCAAAGGGGTTGGTTTTGAAACCATCCTCTTTCTTTCGTTTGGGATAAATGCTTTCGAAAGTAATGCTTTCGCCTTTATTCTTTTACGACCCTTAGTTATATTTAAAGTTAAACCCAAAAGGGTCCTTAAGGAATGATTTTAAATGGTTTTGAAGCGATGTTTCCACATATACTTGAACCTAATACCGTCGAAAGGTACGTTTTAAGTGAAGAATTTCAATGCTTTTGAAAGATATAAATATAATATGGGTTTTGAAGGGGAGATCCCCAATGTTTTCGAATGGTTTATTTTGAGTATCTGAATGCTGGGTTTCCAATGAATTCAAAAGGAAAGTTTAATTAGTTTAAAAGAGGATGTCTAAGGTTTTAGTAAAGCTTTCAGAAGGGTTGTTCTCAATGATTTCAAATGGCATTGTTTAAGGTTTAAATAGAGGTTTCGAAGGTATTGTTTGGCTACATGGCCTTAAACTTTCTAAGTTAAAACTGGATTTAACTTACTTGGAAGGGATAGGTAATCCCATTGATAAGGTTTCATCAACACTATTTTATGTAAAGTATATATATTATGGCATAAGTATTTTGAGTAAAGCAAAGTATATGATTTCCTTCTTTTATAAAGCTATCACTTCAAAGGTAAATCATTTGTAAGATTATTTACAAGCAAATGAAGTTTTAACAGGGTAGTTAACCCTACGGCAGGAAATGAAATGTGAATAGGATAATTAACCCTAAGGTTATGACTCAGATTATAGAAGACTGGATGGGACTGGTGTAGGGTCGCGCCTTATACCTTAGCTACTAGCCTCTAGCTAAAATAAGTCCAAAATTCCAATGTGTAAGGCTTGTCACAGGTGAGACTAAATTGAAGTTACACAAAGAAGGGAATATACAGAGTAAAGATAGGTTATTGATGAGCCCGCAAAACCATTAGGTTCAGTTGACCCTAGAAAAAAGTTAAGGGCAGTCAGCCCAGTAGTGTGTCTATCAGAAATTAGACAATTAATTATGTATGGCATGCCCGGGTCAGCCAATGGTTAATAGTTAGCCCGATAAAACTATAGTGTGGATAGATAGTCCATTGATTTCCTAATTTTTATGCATGTATGTATTTGATTTTATTGTTATAATTAGTTTGACTGCATGATTGATTTGCAAAAGATATGCTTTTAAAGAGGATGTTAGTGTTGGGAAACCCATTCCGCCAAGTTGGGTGGTCTCACTTAATATGAGTAAATCGAGATCTAATAGAATTATTCATACCATACTTTATATTTGAATTGAAGTTTATGTTTTACCCCTTAAACTCTCGGGTGCTCAAAATTTAATTTAAGTAGATTAAGAGTTAAGGTTTTTTAGGTTTAGTAGGTTGGGCGAATAAGCTTACGAAGATGTGCAGTAGTCAAAGTTAGCTATGTAGGAGATTTTTAGTTTTATTTCCGTTGTAATGTATTTATGACAGATATGTCTATCTAGAACTCTGATCATCCAAGGGGCATCTTCATATGTCGCTCTTGGCGTAATTTGTAATAATGATATTTGACAAAAAAACTGGGAATCGTTTGGGATTATGTAGCTAAATATGAAATATTGATTTGAAATGTAATCAGAAAAGTTGCTTTGAAATCTATGATGATTTAATTTCATATTCTTGTACTTATGATATTATGGATAACAATAACATTATCGTATTTTTTGACTAAAAGTTAATACTATAAATGACTGCGCATCTGTACCCCTTAGCTTCGGGCCTCAAAACAGGGGATGTTATAGGTGGCTACATTATGGTTCACTCGGCTTCCGTCGAAGTCCATATCATCTTTCACTGAGCTGTCGCAAAAGTTCATGGAGCAATTCTGCTTACACACTTTAGGTTCAAAGCATATAATGCTACTATCCAACATTTATCAGGCTGAAGGAGTGTCGTTGAGGGACATTTTGAATCCGTTCCACAAGGCTGTAATAGAAGTAATGGATCTTAAGGAAGACATGGTACTGATGGCATCATCTAAGGGAGTTCACCTTGAATTGAATTTTGAAGACTGATTAGAAAAGAAGCAACCATCAACGATGGAAGCTTTTTACAGGAAAGATAATGAATATTTATGTTTAGAGGATGCGTGAAAGCGTCAATGAAGGACCATTGCTGGAAATTCAGATGAAGTAATATAAAGTAATGTCACTGTAAAGCAATCTGGAGGAAATTCTGAGGATATAAATATGAAGGTTGAAAATCATAATGAAGACCGGAAATAGAATAATGATGGGCTAAGAAACGTAAGCCGGATAACTGGAATCATTTTAAGACTCCTAAGTATGATAATTACACTAAACTGAACAACTCGAAAGGGAACATGTATCTAGCTACTCAGAATACTAAACCATATAGGAAGCTAGCCCCTAGGGAGTCAACTGAAAAGGAGAGGAAGTTAGGCAAGTTCTGCATATTCCATGATACTCACGATCATGATACAAATGAGTTTGGGCATTTTCACAACATGATTGAAGATTTGATTAGAAAAAGAAATTGCATAAATATGGGAAGTCCCCAGAGTGTGGGGGACAGGAACTTCTAACCCCCTAGGTCATCTTCCTAGCTAGGGCAAGCTCATGCAGGTGCTAATCCACCTGGCAACCAAAAAGACATCCGGCAACCATCAGTAGGCCGCATCCTATCAATAAAAGATTTATAGAAATTGATTGATATATTGGAGCTATAAAACATGCTGAGAATGAAAGTTTCTATGTTGTTAAGGATGGAGCTCCAGCAAAATAATCTCGAACCATGACAGGCGATATTGTTTTTTGAAATAGAGATGTCGACCGAGTGGAAACTCCAACGATCAATCCACCCGTGATTTCAGCCATAGTTGGTCCTGCTGTTGCATGAAAGGCGCTTGTTGACTGCGGGAGTTCAGTCAATATCTTATTCAAGAAAGGTTATGATCAAATGATGTTGGAGGAGAAAGAATTAAAGTCTTGTAGGTCTCGAATAGAGGGATCCAATGGGAAGGCTACTGAAGCTATAGAATTTATTGAATTATCGATGTTACTTGGTGAACGAGATCGCCAACAAGTGTAGGTCAAGCCTTTTTTGATATTGGAAATATATTTTTCTTATAACATATTTTGGACCGACCGGCACTAGCTAAATTTAGAGCAGCCATCGCTCCATGGTGTTTAACTTTGAGGTTCCCAATTATTGGTGCCAAAATTGGACTCTAAGACCCAAACGTAAATCAAAGCACCAAATCGCAGTCACATATCACAGATAGAATGCGTGTAGGAGTATGAACGTGAAGAACAATCAAAATTAAAAAAGAAAGCAGTAATAACATAGGATTTATAGTGGTTCGGCTAAACTCCGGCCTACGTCCACACTAGAAATTTCCTTTCTATTGATATCAGAATCAGTTACTGTTACAACCCAGAGCTTTTAAAGCAAAAAATGGCAGAGTAGCCTTAATAGGGAAGAAGAAGAGAAGCAGAATGAAGATCCCCTTTTTTGAAGCCTGACATGCTGTATTTATAGATGAAGATAGGCTACTTCCCTTGTACAGGCCCATAACCAAGGTAGCTTGGCCCACAGGTGTTGACTCGAACTAACCGACCCAAGCAGGCCGAACCATATCCACCGACCCACATATGCCAATCCACTCACGATGCCGACCCACTCGAAATGTCGATCCACTCGCGACGCCGACCCACTCATGTTGTCGACCCAATCTTATAATGATGTCGACCTACTTCCTTGGACTGACCCAGAGATGCCGGTCCACACACGATGCTGACCTAGGGTGATTTGAAACATGTCGAACCACCTTCAACCACCGATCCACTTCAATCACCAACCCACACCATCCTGCCGACCTGCTTCCTTGGACCGAACCTATATGAACGATCCATTCCATTTTTGATCCCATCGAGGCCGAACCACCAAAGCCGGTCCACTCCAATGCTGAACCAGGCCCGACCAACCTATCTTGGCTGATCCATGCATGACCTTTCTTCCTTGACCGAGAGGCACCTACCGACCTACCTGGGCCGAGCCATATATACCGAACCATCCCTAACTGACTGTCTATCCATCCAGCTAGCTCAAACCCATGGTATTCCAATCTCGACAAACAAGCAGTCGATTTTAGTTGAATCCATCTGTATACGGCCTTGTCAAAAAGCGGGTTAACATTTGCCCCCAAAACATGCCTTTCTATTGGAAGGTGTGTTTTGAACAGTCTCAACTATGATATTCGAAGTCCATGTTACATTCATTATCAAGCAATTATATCCAAATTTATTGACCGAATCCATGATCTCTCCGAATCATTTTATCCGAGTCCGGGACCTCTCTGGTACCTGTAGTCCAAAATGAGGACCTTGCTGGATTCAAATCCTAAGTCGAGACCTCATTGGGTCCTAAAACCGATATCCAGGACCTCGTCGGGTCCTTATACAAATCTATAGCTGTTCGAAGCCGCTATCCAAATCCATTTCACACCTTGGAGGGCAGTAATCGAATCCTACGATCTCTCCAGATCGTTGACGGCCTCTCCGGATCCTTGCTAAGCTCGATCCATACTTAACGATTGAATAGGAAGATCCTATCACACTCTGGCGAAGCAACCTATCCCTTGCACTCTGGTTCAGCGTCCCTGAATATTAAGAAATGCCCTCATCCTCCTGGACCGATATCGGCATCTCTGGGCTCTTACTGGTTCCCATCCTGTCACTCTTTGGTGAAGGGTAAACAACATTGAGTGAGCCGATCCTATCATTCTCTGGCTAAGCAGCGTCACTCCCTGCACTCTGATTCAATATCCTTGAACATTAAGCGATGCCATGGCCTAAGTCCTAGACCGATTGTAGCCTCTCTGGGGTCTTGTTGGATCCTATCCAATCACTCTCCGATGAAGGGGAAACAACGAAGAGCGAGCCGATCCTGTCGCTCTTCGACGAAGTAGTGTCGCTCCCTGCACTCCGGTTCAGTGTCCCTGAACATAAAGCGACTAATTTCCAACCGGCTTCCAATATACGTCCCATAGCTCTCCAGTTAGGTATTTTTTGCATAAAACCAAAACCCATTTGTCAAATCCAAGGTCCAAATGTCCAATAAGAAAAACATAAAAAGCTAAGGGCTGCCTCTCTCGGCAAAGTAGCCTATTACCATCTCAGAGCATGCCTGGGGATCGCTCTGGTTCCCTTACATGTGTAAGTGGCATTATTGCTGTTTAGTTTTTTAAAAAAATCAGAAAAGATTATTCGATGACCAGAGTCCAAATCCTAAACTCGGTCCTTACGATCATGATCAGCGGATGACGAGTCGCGACCCAATCTAGGGTCGTTCCTGTTTTATCCAAGCGGTAGCTGCTCATGTTCTACTGCTCTTATCTGATTCCTCACATGCTGTGGCAGCCAACCACTTCTAACGTGTTCCTCCACCACATCCTTCAGATGGCGGCATTCATCCATCGAGTGCCTTTCCAGCTCATGGAATAGGCAGTACTTCACGCTCCTGCATTCCCGTTTAGTGGGATCCCTCCTAGGTGGTTTCTGATAAAGGAGCTGCCCTCGAGTTTCCAAGTAAATCCATTCCAAATTATTTGTTAAATTCGCACATGTCGCAAATTTGGGTTCTCGACCTCTCCTCCGTTTGTCTGAACCGTCAGGTCCATGGCCCAGCTTACGCTTTCCTTTATCCGGTCTATGTCCTTCATCAGATGTTCCTTCGCCTTGGACGGCGTTTATCTCTTTCCTTTCAACACGTGAATCCTCTAACCAATTGAATCTTTCCGCCTCATGATAGAACTCTCCAAGATCCTGTGGTGGATCCTGTGCTAATGAATCATTGAATTCTATGCCTTCCGCAATCCCTGTTATAGCTGACATCAAAATCATTGATGGATCCGAGCAATCTACCAAGGCCACGGCCGCATTGAATCATATTAGAAAACCTCTCATGGACTCTCCCGTCCTCCGCTTCATCGATGCCAACATTATTACATTTTTGGGTCGTGTCACGTGGACCCTGAACTATCTCATGAAGCATTCCACTAGCTCACTCCATGTCTTGATCGATCCGTTCTCCAACTACCTGAACTAAAGCGCGGCCAAATCCATCAAGTATAAAGGGAAACATCTTGCCATCAACTCCTCAGATGCCCCTAGCACTTCCATATGTCTGATGTATCTAGTTACATGCATAGTCGGATCTGATTTTCCATCATAGGCCTCCAGTGTTGGCAGTTTGAATTCTGGAGGGTTCCTTGCATTCCTGATATCCAGAGTGAACAGACTACGGCTGACTTTCTCCAAGCCTCTGCTCGGTAGTCCTCCTCTCATAATCCTTCTTATTAATCCATCCATCCACTCATCTCCATCTGGAGGTAGTCCCCTGTTTGCATCTCCACCTTACCCCCATGTCCTAGAGGATACTCTGGGTAGTACTCTTCATGTTGGCCATTTATGTTCATGTTGGTCTCTGCTCGCTGAGCTTCATTCTTAGCTCTCCCAATATCTAATCTCGGGGTCTGCCACCGAGCCTTTGCTGATTTCCTTCAATCCCTCCAGTCTGGTTCTGGTTTTGACCCCCAGAAACTTCTACAGCTCCGATTCCCTGTTTTGCATTGCCGGTAGCCGTGGTTGGCCCATTCCCTTAACTTTGTGCTCATGCTGGTCCAATTATCAAAACAGGTTCTGCATTATCTCCTCCTATCTTTTCAGCAGTTCTTCCTGCATAGCTCCCATCATGATCTCCATCTCCGCCCTGTTGATGAAAACTGAGGTCTGATTTACTCCTGAGGAAGCCTTCGGACTCCCTTCGTACTGACTTTTTTCGTCATCTATCTCCTGGTTGATTGCTTTGCCATAGTCTTCAGAATCCAAGTTCTTAAGCCTTTAAATCAAAAATTCAAGCTTCTAAATCTCTTAGTGCTAGCTTTCTCAGTGAGAGCACCAAAATATTGGCATCAAAATCGGTCACTAACACCCAAACGTAAATGAAAGCACCAAATCACAGTCACAGATCACAAATAGAATGTGTGTAGAGAGTATGAACGGGAAGAACAGTAAAAATTAAAAGAGAAAGTAGTAATAACACAGGATTGATAGTGATTCGGCTACCTTTGGCATATGTCCACACTAGAAATTTCTTTTCGATTGATATCAAAATCAATTATAGTTACAACCCAGAGTTTTTAAAGCAATAATGGCAGAGTAGCCTTAATAAAGAAGAAGAAGAAGAAAAGAAGAGTGAAGATCCACTTTTTTGAAGCCCCACATGCTGTATTTATAGACGAAGATCGGCTAGTTCCCTTGTGCAGGCCCATAACTTATGTAGTTCAGCTTATAAGTGTTGACTCGAACTGACCGACTCAGGCAGGCCGAACCACATCCACCGACCCACATATGTCGATCCACTCACGATGCCGACCCACTCATGCTGCCGACTCAATCTTGTGATGATGTCGACCTACTCCCTTAGACCGACCCAGAGATGTCAATCCACTCACGATGCCGACCACTCGAAATGCCGATCCCCTCGCGATGCCGACCCACTCATGCTGCCGACTCAATCTTGTGATGATGTCGACCTACTCCCTTGGGCCGACCCAAAGATGCCGATCCACTCACGATGCCGACCCAGGGTGATTTGAAACATGCCGAACCACCTTCAACCACCGATCCACTTCAATCACTGACCTACACCATCCTGCCGACCTACTTCCTTGGACCGAACCTATATGACCGATCCATTCCATTGCCGATCCCATCTAGGTCGAACCACCAAAGCCAATCCACTCCAATGTCAAACCAGGCCCGATCGACCTATCTTGGCTGACCCACGTACGACCTTTTTTCCTTGACCGAGCTACACCTACCGACCTACCTAGGTCGAGCCATGCACGACCTTTCTTCCTTGACCGAGCAGCACCTGCCGATCCACCTAGGCTGAGCCATGCATGACCTTTCTTCCTTGATTGAGCGGCACCTGTCAATCCATCTAGGTCGAGCCATATATACCGAACCATCCCTGACTGACCGTCTATCCATCCAGCTGGCTCAAACCCATGGTATTCCAGTCTCAACAAACGAGCAGTTGATTTTAGTTGAATCCGTATGTATACGGCCTTGCCAAAAGGTGGGTTAACACCTATAGACAATGGAGTGGGAATTATGCATGGAGATCAGGTGGCTGGCCGCGAATGCTACATCGTCGAGCTAAAGAAGGCGAGGTAAAAAAAGGGAGGAAAGAGTGTAGAGGGGGACCTCTGCATAAAGGCTTTGGATGCATAGCAACTACAACCTGAGCCCTAGCTCGGGTAGACTAGTCAGCTCTATGATGATATGGACCAACAAAAAGAGCCAGAAGGTGGGTGAGAAGCTCCCATCGAGTTGACAATTGTTATTCTAGTTAGCAGGGATGATTCAAGCAAAGTCCTGAAGGTTAGATCTCAGCTCGATGCTAATGTGATGAAGGAGTTTGTTGGATTCCTTCGAGCGAACCTGAATGTGTTTGCATAGACACACTCAGATATGTATAGGATCTCACCCTAGATAGTAAGCCATGTATTAAACATCAATCCGAAATTGTTCTTGTAAAGCAGAAACGCCACAGCCTAGGTCCAAAGAGATCCGTTGCACTCAAAGAAGAAGTGGATAAGCTAAAGGACAATGGCTTTATACACGATTCCTTATACTCGAATTGGCTATCAAACCTTGTTTTGAAATCAAATGGGAAGTGGAGGACATGCATCAAATATTCAGACTTGAATAAATTGTGCCTAAAGGATAATTTTCCACTTCTAATGATAGATCAGCAAGTGGACTCGACCGATGGACACAGGCTACATTCATTTATGGACGTGTACTCCAGATACAATCAAATCTCATTGCACATCCCATATCAAGAACACACCAGCTTTATTACCGACCTTGGTCTCCATTACTATTTGGTCATGCCTTTTGCATTTAAGTAAATAGGAGTGACTTACCGGAGACTTATGAACTAGATGTTTAAAGACCATATTGGATGATCAATGGAAGTTTATATGGAAGAAATGCTTGTGAAATCACGTTGTTTGAGAGACCACGTTGATAATCTGATAGAGATGTTTGGTATCCTCCGGCAATATGGAAGGAAGCTCAATCCCTTAAAATGCTCTTTTTTCATTGCGTTAAGGAATTTCTTAGGCTTCATTGTCAACTCCCATGGGATTGAAGCCAATCTAGAAAAGATCAAGGCTTTGAGAGAGATCGAAGCCTCGAAGATGATCAAGAAGGTCCAAAGCGTAAATGGGAAGGTTGCCACCCTGAGCCGGTTCATCATTAGAGCCACTGACAAGTGCATCCCCTTCTTTGAAGTGATCAAGAAAGGAAGAGAAAATTCAAGTGGGGTAAAGACTGTAAAGATGCATTCCAAGCTCTAGTGAATCACTTGAAGAGACCTCCCATTCTTTTGAAACAGGTGGATGATAAGAATTTTTTCTTATACATGGCCATGTCAGTGCATGCCCTAAGCATCACACTTGTACATGAGGAATCTCGCATCAAGTGACCGATCTACATATCCATAAGCAATTGATGGTAGCAGAACTAAACTATCCTACACTGGAAAAGCTTGCTTGGTACATATAGATTGCTTCCAAAAAACTCCACCCCTATTTCCAGGCTCACCTGATCAGTGTCCTCACTGATCGGCCTTTACGACAAGTACTGCAATGACCTGAAACTTCTAAAAGTCTGTTGAAATGGAACATTGAAATAATTCAATATGATATCACCTATTACCCTCGGAGAGCAATCCAGGGTTAGGCCATGGCGGATTTCATAATTGAATTCACTGCACGAGATGAACCTTTGATGCGCAGTGGAGAATAAGAAGTTGGATGGAAGATGTACACGGATGGTGCATTTAATGATCGATGTTTCGATGCTAGATTCATACTTTTTACTCCCAAAGGACACCCGATCAGTTATGCCATGAAACTTAAAGCCTTCCAGCGACAAAAAACGAAGCTGAGTATGATGCTTTGATTGCAGGACTCAAAATCCACAAAGAACTGGGAATAAAGACTTTGCACATTTTCTATGACTTCCAGCTACTGGTATGCTAGTTTTGGAATAGTATTAAGCAAAGGGAGCAAGGTTAGCTCCTTATCTAAACTGGGTTCCTGAGCTGCTCGAAGACTTCGAATACTATATATTAGCACATATTTTATAGATCAGATTGAAAAGGCCAATTCATTAGCCAAACTGGCTAGTTATGGAGACGCATAGCTAGTGAGATTGGTTTCGATGGAAGTACTTTTAGCATTTGGAATTGACTAGATGGATGTTGACCGGATCTTTGAGACTAAACCTAAAAGGGAGTCACGGATAACTCTAATTCAGAATTATTTGCAAAGAGGGATCTTTCTGGAGAGAATAAATGAACGGTGAAAAATCCTTCGCCAAGCTTTGAGATACATCAAGCAAGAAGGATTAATGTACATGAAGGGTTTCTCTGTCCCTATGCTTCGGTGTGTCACTCATGACGAGGCCAAAAAATCCTAATAAAAGTTCACGAAGAGGCATATGGCGGCAATATGGGGGGCAAACCTTAGCGAAGAAGATTCTTCGATACAGATATTTCTATCAAACCATTAATCGAGATGCAGCTGATTATACTTGGAAGTGTGACAAGTGCCATAGATTTGCTAAACATTTGAGAGCCCTGCCAACAGAAATTACTCAAATGGTCAGTACTTGGCAATTTGCAGTTTAGGGCATTGACATCATCGGAGTTCTCCTGATATCTAAAGGTGGCACAACGTATGCCATCATGATGATTGATTTCTTCTACCAAATAGGCTGAAGTAGAGCCATTGGCCACCATTACCACAAAGAAATTAACCTACTTTGTAGTCCGAAATATAATCTTCAGGCGAATGGAGAGGTCGAAGCTATAAAATAAACTAACAGGTCCATTCTTAAGAAACGATTGGAGAAGGCCAAGGGCAAGTGGGTCAACAAACTTCCTTTAACACTTTGGATTCATCGAACCACTAACAAGTCAGTGATTAGTCACTCTCCATTCGTCTTAGCATACAGATCAAAGGGTATGATTTTAGTCAAACTGCAAGTACCTTCTTATCGAGTGATGAATTACATTCCACAGATGAAACGATCAGCTCCTTCTAGAGCCCATCACTATGATCAATGAGAAGCGGACTGAAATTGAGTTGAGAGCAGTTGCACAAAGACACCAAGTCGCTCGATATTACAATACCAAATTCGAGAGTCGAACAATTGATCAGCGATTTGGTTCTCAAATAAATCTTCCTTGGCTCTAAGAACTTGGGCCCAAGTTGTGAAAGTCCATACACAATAGACGAAAAGTTTGGAGGTGGCACTTTCAAGCTGGCAACTATGGACGGGATCTCACTTCCAAGGACATAGAATAGCGAGCACCTACGATGCTATTTCCCTTAGAAACAAGCTTGTAAATAATTGGCTAAAGCTGTGTAATAAGGCAGGTCTTGTCATTTTCCATCTTTTACGAAATAAAAACGCTTTTCCTGTCCAAAAATCTGTTTCTCCATTAGTTAAGAGTTGTGACTTGAACAACTTGAATGAATCTGCATATGATTAATGTAGGTGTTTAAGTACTTGGAGATAGGTGCCCATCAAACTTCTGAGGCCCATGATCGGGCCCGTGATGTCCCTTTTGGTATCTGGAGATTGATGCCAAACAACTTTTGCCTTCGTGTTGAGGGCAAAGTATAAACTTATGTCAGACGTGATATAATTGTCTACATGCCAACTCCGGCCTTTGGATTGGGGGTGGGATTATAAACTAAAAGGGTAAAACCCGACCATCCGTTAGCCAACTCTTATCCTCGGACTGGGCGTAAGATTATAAACCTGAACTAGATGTGACATGTTGATCGGTGAATACTCTTGCCTTTGGATTAAGGGCATGAGTATAGACTAAATAGGGCATGATATGACCGTCCGCATGCTAACTTTTGCCTTCGGATTTGGAATATGAGTATAAACTAGAGTGGATGTGATAAGACCGTCCAACTCTTAACCTCTTTCCCAAAGTAGGAAAAAGGGAAGATCCTTACCTAGAGTAAGGTGGGACTTAACTTACAAGCTTTCAATCGACACCCGGAGTTATGCACGATTGGGTGTGGACAACATGTACAAGGATGTGCAGACTAAAAAACCTAAGTGGTTGACTTAAACCAGCACCCGAAGTTTGTTGCGATCAAAAACATTGTCTTAGAAAATGATACATAAGTCACTAATCCTAAGTGACTAACCCTAACTAACGCCCAGCGTTTGACATTTTATCGGCTACCTTCCGTTCATTAGGACGGTGAAAGGCCGGTGAATTATGAAATGGGCTAAGGACTTAGTCTAAAAATAATCGTTGAAAGAAATAAACCACAAGTACATTGAATGGAAATTATATTTCTTAAGTACATTGGCAAATCCGAACTAAGAATTGATGAAGCCAAAAACCTTTATTATTTGCATGAAATTAAAATGCTAAGTACAAGTGTTATCAACACTAGAAAAAAAATCAAAAGTGGGGGTCGAACCCGCAATACACCGGCTAAATAAAACAAAAATAAGGAGCTAAAAAAGCCCAAGTACTGCTACACAATCAAAAGGCACAAAGAATACAAGCAATCACTTCTTGAGCCTCTTCTCCCTTTCTTTCCTTACTTTCTTCTCCGCAAAAGAAGGCATGATGATTGTTCTAGTAGTTTTCTTGCTCTTCCACCACTTCCTTTTCCCTTGGGTGAATTGCTTTGTGATGAACCAATAGGCACACTATGAGCACTTTAGGCAAAGGAATGGCGGATGGGGTACTCTGTGAGGATCCAATAGGTACACTCTGAGCACTCCCGGGCAGAGGAATATACAACGGAGTGTAAATGGTCTGCCGGGGCAAAGTAACAGATAAAGGTGGAGGAATGACTTCCTACTTCTCTTGCTTAATCTGTGTGGCATGGAGGATATCCATCCGAGTTTCTGCTCAAGTTCGGCCATGGTGCAACCTGATGAAGACTCAAAAACCTTTGTGACAGTCATATCATCATCTGACTGGGCTCCCTATAAGTCATCAACTCCCTTACCTAGCAAAGCATCAATTACCCGCTATTCAAGATTGAGAGTCTCTTTAGCTAGAGCACTATGGATTATTGTCGAAGTAGTGATGGTTATTGACTCCATCACAGGTGCATGTTTCCTCGGTTGGGAATTCTTAGGGGGAAGTGGAGCAATTGCAGGTTGACCTGAAGCTAGAGAAACACAAAAGGAGAGTTAGCGATGTTAATCGGTGACACATTGACTCTTTGAAGTACAGGAGAAGTCAAGGAGACACTTCTCCAGTCTTGAGCTTTGCATGAGCCGGGATGCCATCTAATGCCCCCTTCAAAATAGGAGAGAACAGTAGATTTTTGAATTTGAGGCCTTTTTGTATCATACCCAGAATCATCGGTGGAATCAAGGCTAGCTTGACTCCCAAGAGTTTGTCTAGCCAAGGCATCGTGTTGCGCTGGTCTAGAACCTTTGCCCATTTCCTTTTATGCGGTTGTGACAAGTTCCAGATGGTTAAGAAGCAGGCCGTTGTGTAAAATTTGGGGCTCATCTTTCACCAGGATCTCTTTCTCCAACTATTCTAGATCATCCTCGGCGTCCTGGAGAAATTCCTACTCGTACTCAAAGATCTGCTCCTAGGTACGCACAAGGAGTCTAGGATAATAATCTTTAAGCCACTTCATATTTCTAAACTTGAGCACATTGGCGTTGTATTGAGCAAGCAGTGGTTCTAACCTCTCCAGAACCCGCTCCTTTGCCCGTAGCTCCACGACTTCAACTTCTCTCTTCACAATAGTGTCAATATCCCTGGGTCGTTCAAGCACTTTGTCCCTCTCTCCTCTCATGGTGACCAACTTGCTGGATTAGTCCTGAGCTATTTGCTATGCTCCATCCTTTTCCTTTGTCTCATGATCGAGCTTAGTCTTTAGCTCATCTGCATTCCTTTTGGTGGCATCTCTTTAGGGTACCAACTCACGATTTCAGTGATGTGCCTGTTCGATTTTGTTAAGATGCTTGGATTTTTCAGCTTCGAGTGCTTTTATAGCCTTCTCTGCTTTCTTCTCTACTTCAGCTTGGGATTTTCTTAAATTCTCAGCCTCAGCATCAAGGAAGACTATGATTCTTTTATTGTTGGCCTCGATAAGCTTTTGGTTCTTGAACTTTTACAGCCTATCTCTTGAGACCTAAGAAATCTTCTCAGCAACTCATGCCCACTCATTGTACTGGCGGTGAATGTCAATCTTGTAGGCCATAGTCCTTTCTTGGACTTCCATTGGAACTCTCTTTAGGTTAGGAACAAACATAAGCCTATTGAAATAGATGTTTGGGAATTGATCCTTATGTTCAGCCATACGAGTGTCGGTCGTAAATTGTTCTGCTCTATCGATCGAAGTAACATCGATCTCTTCACCAGCCATTGATAAGGAGCCTCGGAACCACCTTTATGATGTTTGGGCTCGGACAACCAACTGGAATGAGATAGCATTGTGGGTTGTACAGGAATAGAGGTAGGAAGTAGAGCTCGAGCAGTGTCAAACGGTAGAATCTCATCACGACGATCAAGTTTCCTGTCTAGATCTTTAGAAGAAGGTGATCTGAATCTAAGCCGGCGCTTAGAAGTTTAATTGTGTGAAGAATGATCCCTATTGTAACTACTCTTGTCCCAATCATACTTGTCGTGACTAGAGCAGTGGCTTGAATCGTAATCTCGACCACTGCCTTGGTGGTACGAATCTGACAGAGGCCTTTTAGCTTGATACGCTTTCTCTTCCAAGGATCAGTGTATATATATATATATATATATATATATATATCTTCTACATAGAACCTACAATGGAAATAGGAACGAGTTAAATTTGATGAAAACAGACATACGGCAAGTGCAAGATAGTGTTGTGAAGTGCATGCACGCATGAGTGTCCTAGTGTCCCCCAACGGACCATGTACTGGTGCCTTGCTCATAGGAGTAATCTCCCTCACACTGACAGGAAAGGTGTTATTATCAAAATTAAGAGGAGAACCCTCTATGTGCATGTGTCCCATCTTTGAAAATGTGTCTATAGAAGGAAAAGGTAGAGTCTGCTCTACTGTTGTAATTGGCGGAGGTTGTTTAGAAATTTTCCCTTTATGAAGCTTAACAACAAGCTTACTCTTGGAAGTAAGTGGTTGCTCATTTGAAGATTTCTTAGCCACTGGCTCGAGACTTGAATATACATCTTCATCACTAGCCTTATTACCACTGCCTACTATTTCACCTTCCTCGACATTGCCTTGAGCCTCCTTAACTGCCTGGTTATGGACTAAGGGTACGTTAGGGCCAACATCACCTACTTTTGGCTGAGTACGGCCACCTACTACTACATCATCATCCCCATCCTATTCGGTACCACAACCCTCTTCCAGCAAGTTGAAGACCAAGAGACGCTTATCGATAATAAGAGACTGATCTCCCTATCTTTCTTTGGAATGTTTCGGAGTGTTGTAACCGCATTTTGAAAAACATCACCACTAGGCCTCGAAGGAACATTTGCATAATTCAAAAAATGTGTTAAACAGAATGCAATTTAACTTAAGCTTTCACGCTATAGTTTGGAAAAGCACTTATGTCCTACTAACCACCGTTGTGCAAAACCGGGTGGATAATGTCACATAAAACTATTCACTTTAAAGTAGCTGAGCATATTCCAAGCACCATCTACAACTTGACAATCGCTGATTGGCTTAAGATAAATGAATGATGGATTTCCTTTTCGTCACTTGAGGTAAACAAATCGAGTATCTTCTTTAGTTGAATAATGATTTAAAAATTCAAGGAAAACCATATATGTGCCCTGAAGAAATATGTAGCTATACGGATGCATTTGAGCTGGAGAAAGTCTTATAAAATGAAGCATTCGATTGATGAACGGACTGAATGGTGGAACAGCCCTAGCTAGGCACGTATATTTGTTACAGGCAGTATGCACTTCTAAAGGAAGATAAGCCCTTTGGTCATAAGATAGGACCAATACGTCATCATATAGGATTCCATGCTTAATGTAAATTCAGCGAAAAGATGCCTCGTTAACTTTCGAAGTAATCGAGTCCGCTGGATCTTCTAAGAATATGGCATCCTAAAGTGTATCAGGAGCTGGCTCTACAATATCATTTGCTCCTAGACCTGAAAATTTCCTGCTGCACGATGTGAGCTTTCTAGCTATTTGTATTGTTCACCTAGGCCGAGTCAAGTAAAAAGTGTTGCTGAGCTTGACTCGGCATCTGATTCAGCATATGCAGAGGCTTGATTGCCAGGCATTGCAGCTAAATGCTTGGAGCATCAAGAACCCATAGCTATTAACCTCAGCAAATAGTCATAGTTTGGATTAACACGTCCTCATGCTAAGTGTTATCTAGTGAGGTATGTGCAGTGAAGTATTTAACAATATAGAATTATACGACGATAATGATGAGACTCCAGAGTTCGACCGAAGAGACTATTATCGTTGATCATCCCAACCGACCTTCACATTGATGGTTGAATACAAGAATTCTATCTAATTTTAGGAACTGCTATTAGCGTGTCATAGTATGATGTTCGTATTTAAGGCGTGCGCATTCATCTAAGTTCAAGTGCCCACGAGTATGCATGTCTAAGAATTTAAGTGATCCGAGTTCAAAGTCATATGCATGGGTCCACAAAGACACGCAATTATAAAAGGGAAAATGTTTGTATAGCTAAAGTTTATAAGGAAAATTAGAAAATACACCTAAGCATGGGATCGACACCGATCCCATACTTAGAGGACTTTACCCCTATACGATTCCAACCATCCCACCTCCAATAGCGGATCCCAAACCTAGGTCCACCGATGCAAAGTACTTCCCAAGTCGACCTCGTCTCCACCATACTCCAATTCGCTATCAACTTAATGTCCAAAACCAACCTATATTTTATTGAAATCTAAATCAAGCCAAATCGTATTTTGAGATCTTGGCATTCGACTCTCTCTCTCAGATCGAAGTTGTGATAGGGAGCTTGGAAGGAGGTGGAGCGGTGATTCCCTGGCTGGCGCTTTGGCAACATTTCGACGCTGGGGCAGAGGAGGCTAAGGCATTGGGAGGAGGTTTCACAATGGGGGATTGGGAGTTCAGGGTAGAAGTGAATAAATACAAGTGAAGAGGAGAGGCTAAGTGAATGATTATATACCCAAGCACTACCCGATATATTCGGGTCCAAAATGGCTAAGTACAGGATCGGTACAGACCCTCTATAGGGACCGGTACTGAATCCTACCATGTAAAAATAAAACAAACAAAAAAATCTTGTGATTGCATTTCCATAAAACTTGGCGGTAACCTATTGGCATATGAACATGCTTGGGAACCAATGACAATAGCATGAATAGAACCTACAAGCATGTGTACATATTCAATACTCGATCTATTAAATCGATAGAAATTAATTTATTACCTAGAACTTTCAGAAAAGGAGCCAGTTCTGATAATCGAGGCCTACAAGCTTAATTGGTTAGCTTAATGGAACCGAGCATGACCAATTATCAAGAGACTATACTCCGGTACTTAGTGTTCGATGCCGATAGAACATCGCAATGGATCACTATGGACATAATTTTTTATAGAAACAATTCATAGAATGGATAGCGACCATTCAAAGCACAGAATGGAATCCTTCACAATAATTCTAACTTGTATTGATTCAAAGCACATCACATTCGAAACGAGATGTACTATGGGGGGCAAGTGTTATTTAGCCTTTTGGCCCGACTATATTCACTCTGGTTGGATAAGTTAGACCCGACGGTTGTTAAAGCGAGCATCCTAGAGAGATGATTCAATAGTCTAGGAAAAAAGTACAGACAAAATCATGAGACGATGGTCGAACATGCTTAGAAATGCAATACCCTAAATACACTAAGTATGGATCGGTCTTCTACCCGACATAGGGGATCGGTCTTCCACCTGACATAGGGGATCGGTACCGTTCTGTGGGTACACCTAGACTGGCCCTTACTCCTAGGGCACTCTTCTCTATCTACATAGAGCCTGATTTAAGCATTGTTTTAGAATTCTATATGTCGTATTGGCAATCTCCATGTACAATATAGCTACAATTCAGCCTTCTATAGATCCATCTCTTGGACCAAAAAACATCTAAACCATTATGCAAAACACCTTGGAATCTTGAAGCCAATAAAAGAAATCGCAAGACCCTATACAGCATATATAGGGATCAGTACTGATCCCCCTATAGGGATTGGTACCGACCCCCAACCATAGGTGATATGGAGTTGTGATTTCTAGGTGACTTGGTTTAGGAAGCGAGGTTCTGCAATGAGAAGTTTCAGCTAGATATTTGGTCATCTAACCCTATAAATATAGAAGGCATGGTTCATTCTAAGAATCTTGACGTTGCCATTACACTCTTACACTCTAGGATTCAAGGATCTATTCTGATCCCACTATCTTATAGTTGTGAAAGCAAGTGAAAAAGCAATAAAATCATTTAAGTGGACATAGGATAAAATTACTGAACCATCATAAATTGGTGTGTGTTTGGTTCCTATCTAATTTCCTTTATTTTTCACTTACTTTTTTTATTTAATATCTACTACTTACTTTTTTGGATGGTTGTACTAATTTTTGTTCAAACAGGAGGCAATCACTTGAACTCCATCAATCACTATTTTTGATGATCGTGTACCTCACCTATTCGCCATTGATTTCAAATGGGAAGTTTCCAAATTCTTTAGGCAAAACTTCATATCTAGCCACTGTTCCTCTTCAAATTAAAAATAGATCTAACTCTAAGAATCAATCTCTTAGTGCAAGCACAAACATATGGATGCTAAAAGTGGCCAAGGATAACCTGTTATCGGATAAGGTCTAACAAATTGTACGCAAAAAGTAAAATGACGCAAGAATTTTTATAGTGGTTCAACCACCTCTGGCCTATGTCCAATTTATGTTTTATTTATTAGAGATCTGAGGGAGATTAAAGTCATAAGTACAAATGATTGACAGGTTCTTAAGCCTAGAACTGCCAAATGTATCTGCCTTGGAGGCTATGGAGAAGAGACAAGGGATAAAGAAGATGGAGTGCCAAAGGCCCAAAAAAGAGTGAGGAAAGATCCTTGTTTAGTTGTCATTGGGTTGATATTCGTTAGCACCAAAATTAGTCAATAACATCCAAATCCAAGTGAAAGCACCAAATCACAGTCACAGAGCATAGATAGAATATTTTTAGAGAGTATAAGTATGAAGAACAGTAAAAATGAAAAATAAAGAAGTAAGAACAAAGGATTTATCGTGTTTCGGTTGACTCCGGCCTACGTCCACTCCAGAAATTTCCTTTTTATTGATGTTAGAATCAATTACAATTACAATCCAGAGATTTTGAAATAATAGCAGAGCGGCCTTAGTATAGAAGATGAAGGGAAACATAATGAAGTTCCCTATCTCTGTAGCCCTACATGCCATATTTATAGGCAAAACCAGAGTTGTTGGGCTTCATGAGTAATCTGGACCCATCAAGGCCATAGCCGAACCATACTCAACACTACGACCGACCCAGGCAAGCCGATCCACATACATCGACCCACATATGCCGACCGTGAGCTAAGACATACTGATCCAATATTGCCTCGGGAATGACTCGAAGATGACCCGGAGAAAACTCGCTTGTGACTCGAAGCAGCGTGCTTCACGACTCGAAGCAACTCCTTCGCTTGACTCGAAGTAACTTGCTCTTATACTTATGCCAACCCACTCCTCCATGCCTAACTTCCAACTATGCTGACCGACCCCATATGGCCGAACCACTAGAGGTTGATCCACCTATCATAATCCCTCTGAAGCCGAACCACAAAGGGCCAAGCCACATGACCCTAAGGTCGATCCCATTTCCGAATACATGCTAAATCGATCTCCACGTGCCAATCCACCTACGCCAAACAACTAAGGCCGAACCAAATCCACACCGACCCACTAGGTCCAAAACCTTCTCAACCGAACCACTTTGCTTTGACCATTGCGGCCAAACCAACTTCCACCGAACCACTCCAGTATGAACAAACCATCTTGTTCGAACAGTCGAGCCATGTGGCCTAACCACCAGTAACCGAACCATGCTTGACCATCTCTCCACGACCGAACCATGTATGACCGAACGGCCGAGCTGCATGGCCAAACTCCAACCATACCCAAACATATTATGCCGAACCCCGGCTTCGTAATCATATTTATCATCCGTGATTGATAGTCTATCCATCCAGTTGACTCAAACCTATCGTATTCCAGCCTCAACTAACAAGTAGTCGATTTAATTAAATACGTCAATCCACGACCTTGCTAAAAGGTGGGTTAACATTTGCCCCCCAAAACATGCCTTTCTATTGGTGTATTTTGAATAGCCTCAAATTCAATATCCAAAGTCCATATGTTATCCATAGCCATACCCTCTGATTCATAATCCAATCCATTTTATCCAAGTGCCATTGCCGTATCCTTATCCAAATCTATGACTTCTCCGAGTCGATATCTGATTCCTACCAGTAACCAAATCCTTATCCAATTCCACATCCATCCAAACCTGACAACCGAGTTCTAATCCATCCATATCCAATAACTAATAACCACATCCATGACCTCTTCGGTTCGATATCCAAATCCGAGAGCGCTCTGGGTCCATGTCCAAATCCTTAGCTGTTCATAGCCAATATCCAAATCTGTAATCTCTTTGGCTTCTTGCCAAGCGCAATAATCACCTGATGACCTATGTCAAGTAATTCCATGGTGTTCCTGGTTCAGTGTCCCTGAATGTTGAGTAATGCCGTGGCTTAATTCCTAAGCCGAATCCTGGTCACTCCGGACCCTTGCCGAGCATAGTCCATACCCGACGACCTGAAATATAATCGATAGATAATAGAGGACCTAAATCCTAGGCCGAATCCTAGTCTCTCCGGACCCTTACCAAGCATAGTCCATGATCGACGATCTGTAATAGTGACCGATAGATATTATGAGGCCTAAGTCCTAAGCCGAGTCCTGGTTTCTCCGGACCCTTGTCGAGCATAGTCCATGCTCGACGACCTTTTTACCAAAAGCCAGACAAAAAGTCAACCAAAATCCAAAATTCGAAATCCAGATTCAAAAAAGAAAACCAAAAATCCAATCAAAATTCCAAATCAAAATCCAGATCAAAAAGCAAGCATCCAATCCAAGAAACCAATAAAACTAGGAGTTCAAACCAAACTCCAAAACCAAAGCAGAAATAGAAAATGTCTAAGCCAAAAGAAAAAAACAGATTTCACATACCGGGTCGTCTTGGTAAACCATCATCTTAGAGCATGCCTAAGGGTTATCTCTGAACCTGTACATGAGTAAGTGATTTAGCCATTTGCCCAGAGTTTATTACTTATTCCAAACCATCACGATTAGTTGATGACCAAATGGCCATCATTCCTGGGCCTCGCGCCATCGTCGTTCAAGGTAGGCGGTGGCTACTCCTGTTCCACTGCCGCATTCCGAGTTTTGACATATTCCGCAGCATCATCGAGGTAGAGTTTGGAAGCTGGAGCTGGAGTCCAGACGTACTTATCTATTTCTATCTGCTGTAGTGACTTTTGATGTTGTATTTTGAGTTGTATGGTTTGGCAGACTCTTATGAATGTCAGATGTAATGAAGTCGGATTATTTTGTGTACTCTGATATGTAAAACTATGTAATGGATATGTGTAATATTATATTTTGTTTCGTTCTGCTGTGAGATTCTGATGATTGTTGTTCTTTTCTTTCTATCTTTTCTATTTCTATCTCTTTCTTTTCTTATTGATGATACGTCTTTCTGGGCATTGAAAGACGGGTCGTCACAGTTGTAATTGACCATTCCTTACATGCTTCTTCACTATATCCTTTAGATGCCGACAGTTGTTAGTATCATGCCCGTCCAAGTCATGAAAGAGATAGTGCCATCCCGATGCCCTATCGCATTCTGAGGATTCCCTCCTTGTCTTCCTTCGGTAAGGAAGGCGATCCCGAGTGTCCAAGTATATCCATTCCAATGGTGTATCCAGTCCTGTGTAAGTGGAGAATTTTGGTTCTCCCCAGTGCTTCCTCTTTCCTTTATCCTTGTCCTTACCCGAGCTTTCACCGGGCGGTCCTCCATCCTTAACCATGTTTACTTCCTTTGACTTCATATCCAAACATGCATCCTATTATCGAAGAAATCTCTCAGCTTTATGAAAGACTTCCCCAAGATCCATTGGTGGGTCCTGTATCAACGATACTTTGAAATCCGAATTATCCCTGACTCCTGATACCGCAGCCATCAGAACCACTGATTGATCTAGCCGATCCACCGAAGCAGCTGCTGCATTAAGCTGGGTCAAGAATGTCCTGAGTGATTCATCTGCCCTCTGCTTAACTGACGTCAGTATCATCACATTCTTCGTCCTTTCTTATGTGAACTCGAAGCTATCTCAAGAACTTATCCACCAGCTCTGTCCATGTTTCAATAGAGCCATCTCCAGCTATCTGAACCATATAACAGCTATATCGGCCAAGTACGGGGGGAAACACCGAGCCACAACCTCCTCTGATGCCCCCAGCACTTCCATATGTCTAATGTATCTGGGTACATGCATTGTTGGATTTGATTTTCCATCATAGGCCTCTAGTGTTGGCAGTTTGAATTCTGGAGGGTTCCTTGCATTCTTGATATCCGAAGTGAACGAACTTCGAATAACTTCCTCCAAGTCTCTGTTTGTCAGACCTTCGTGAATGGTTCGTCTGATGATGTCGGCCAATCTAGTGTTGCCTGCCAAGGTTTTCCCCCATCTACATTTCCTAAGCACCCTCGAAGTCCTTGAGGGAATTTTGGTACATACTCCTCGTCACGCACTTATGCATTCCTGTTGGTCCTAGGCTGTGTAGGATCATCTGGTTTCCCTTCAGGGTTGGTCCAGCATTACCTGGTGACATGCCCCCGAATCTAGGTCCATCCAGATTGATTATTTTTTGCTGATTGGGGGATGCCCCTGCTTAACCACTCCATCTACCTACCGGTTGAGTCCTTCTGATCCAGCTTCATGGATTTGAGCTCATGTGGTCATGCTTGTCCAAATTGTTTGAAAAGTGCCTGCATCATTTCCTCTTGCCTTTTCCACTGTTCCTGCATGGAATTCATCATGACCTACATCTCATCCCTAGTTATGTAGACGGAGGCTTGATTAGCACCAGAGGAAGCTTCTTGACTTCCCTCCTGGTGACTACTTTCCGTCCTCTATCTCCTAGTTGATTGCTTTGCCATAGTCTCCATAATCCAAGTTCCTAAGCCTTTAAATCCAAAATCCAAGTTTTCCAATCCCTGCGTTCAATTCTCAGCGAAAGCACCAAAATGGTAGTGCCAAAATTGGCCACTAATACCCAAATCTAGATGAAAGCACCAAATTACGGTCACAGAACACATATAAAATGTATTTGGAGAGTATAAGTATGAAGAACAGTAAAAATAGAAAAGAAAGCAGTAAGAACAGAGGATTTATAGTGGTTCGGCTGACTCTAGCCTATGTCCACTCCAGAAATTTCCTTTTATTGATGTTAGAATTAATTATAGATACAATTCAGACTTTTTGGAACAACAACGGCATAGCAGCCTTAGTATAGAAGATGAAGGGAAACAGATTAAAGATCCCCATCTCTGAAGCCCTACTTGCCGTATTTATAGGCAAAACCTGAGTTGTTGGGCTTCATGAGTAATCCGGGCCCATCAAGGCCATAGCATAACAATACTCAACACTATGACCAACCCAGGAAAGCCGATCCACATCCACTGACCCATGTGTGCCGACCGTGAGCTAAGACACATCGATCCAATATTGTCTCGGGAATGACTCGAAGATGACCCGGAGCAAACTCGCTTGTGACTCGAAGCAATGTGCATCACGACTCGAAGCAACTCCTTCGTTTGACTCGAAGTAACTTGCTCTTATACTTATGGCGACCCACTCTTCCATGCCTAACTTCTAACTATGCTGACCGACCCCATATGGCTGAACCACTAGAGGCCGATCCGCCTATCATAATCCCTTTGAAGCCGAACCACAAAAGGCCGAGCCACAAGACCCTAAGGCCGATCCCATTTTCGAATACATGTCGAACTGATCTCCATGTGCTGATCCACCTATGCCGAATGACTAGGGCCGAACCAAATCCACACCGACCCACTAGGTCCAAAACCTTCTCGACCGAACCACTTTGCTTTGACCATTTCGGCCGAGCAAACTTTCACTGAACCACTCCAGTATGACTGAACCATCTTGTTCGAACGGCCGAACCGCATGGCCGAACCACCAGTAACCGAACCATGCTTGACCACCTCTCCATGACCGAGCCATGTATGACCGAACGGCCGAGCCGCATGGCCAAACTCCAACCATACCGAACCATATTATGTCGAACCCGTCTTCATAGTCATATTTATCATCCATGATCGATCGTCTATCCATCCGGTTGACTCAAACCCATCGTATTCCAGCCTCGACAAACAAGCGGTCAATTTAGTTAAATATGCCTGTCCACGGCCTTGCCAAAAGGCAGGTTAACAATATTTATAGCGCTCTAAAGATCCAAGGTCCTACCAAATCCAAGGTCTAGATGCAAGCTAAGTGTGTAGAAGGGTGTTCAATAGCCCAAACTTCAATCCAAACCTCTCGTACCAGGTGGTTTTTAGAGGTGAAACCCCTTCTTTCTTGTTCTACTTAGCCTTCTTATCTCTGGTTTATTGCATTCTAATCACTTTTCCTTCATGACTGTGTTACTTCTAACGCTTTTCTCGATACCACTTATCTTGTCCTACTTTGTTCTCATAAATCCTTAGAGTTTCTCGACTTTTCTTTGAGGTAAAGTGATTCATAATGATTGCTTGAGGTAATGTTTGAAAAACAATAGGTTTAAGGGTAGAAAGAGGAAGAAAAAGCTCTCGGTAATGAGCGGTCCTTTTTTTCCTTATTCCTCTTAAAACTTTCTAAGTATTATCCCATTGTCCTTCCAAACAAGTTTCCAAGTTCATCGATCATTTTGTCTTTATCTTGACGTTTTAGCTTCCATTGATAATCGGCTTAGCTAGAAGCTGGTTAACATTCCTTGACTGTGTGACTTTCATTCTAGCACAAATCAATTCTACATTCTCAATAGCATCTCTTACAAAATCAGGTCCTAACATGAGTCCTTCTCTTATGTCAAATCAATACACTAGTAACTTACACAATCTGCCATAAATAACCTTAAATGGTGTCATCCCAATACTGAATTGCAACCGTTATTGTAAGCAGATTCTATGAAATGCAAATGATCTTCCCAAGGTCCTTCGAAATCTAGAACACTTGCCCTTAAAAATCCTCTAGTACTCGGTTTATGCTTTTCCTTTGACCATCCATCTATAGGTGGTAAGCCATACTATTGTTCAAATTTATGCCTTTAGTACTCTGCAAACTTTCCTAAAGCTCACTGGTAAACAATGTAGCATTGTCGCTAACAATGTTGCTCAAAATACCATGGATTCTCACAACGTTCTTGACAAAAGCTTCACTAATCTAACTACCATTCTTTTCGACCTCACCGGCTAAAATGGGTGTTCTTATGTAACATGTTACAATCATCCATATACTATCATTCACCATTCTCAACCTTGGAAAACCATCTATAAAATCCATAGACACATAGTCCTACTTCCAAATCGATATATCCACTTGGCTTTTCATACTCAACCTTCACTTGATGACATGTGAAACATCTTAACACATTCACCGTCATACATCTTCATCCCTTCCCAAAAGAACACATGCTTCATGCCGCGGTACACTTTTCCCCTTGGATAAGTCATAAACTTATACCGATGACAATGCTCTAAGACTTCCTTTCGAAGATTTCACATTACATATAATCATTCTTCCTTTCTAAGCCAATATTTTGACTCAGTCTCAAATCCCCTTAGATCTAGTATATACGCAACTATCTTTGGTCGTCTAATCCTCTCAGCTAACAATGGATCCTCTCTTTTCCTTAGAGCAATTATACCTACAAGTATTGAAACAACATCCAAACTTGCTAATGCTCTCAGAGCTCGACTTGAACCGCATTCATCTCAAGACGCAGTCCGCAATAAGCTAATGTCTTTAAGGCATTGCATTCCATAATCATACTAACACTCCATTCTACTGATTCTACTCAAAGAGTTGACAACCTTGTTTCTCTTTCCTGTCGTATATTCTTTACCAAAGTCATATGCTGCCAAGAACTCTATCCACCTCTATTCAACTGCTTCAAAGTTATTTAATACTTAAGAGACTTATGTACGTATTAAGGTTTTAAATTTCAGATTTTGGTCGCGTTTCGTCTCAAAATTTTTGCACACATTATCTCATATCGGATGAGATCTCAGATGAGAGGAGTGCATCTAGGGTGCGCATGTCGGATTGACATCTTAGATTTATAGTCCATCTTGGGAATATCTCAGAGTAACAAAATTATAAATTTGATAATATTAAGATTATTTATTATAATTTTTATCTATGTATATAGTTTTTTTACATACATAATTTATATAAATGATAATATTAAATTTTCATTTTAGATCAGAGGTGATAACATGATTGATTTGGAATTAACAGAATGATTCCCTAATTGTCTAAATATTAAAACTTAAAAAATAAATAATAAGTTTTCCTTGCTCACTCTTTAAATAGTAAAAAGAAGAATTATAGGGTAAGTAAAAGTCATTAGAGTGTAATTTCTTATAGACTCGCATAAGAAGTAAAAAAGAATGTAAATGAAAAAAATAACTTCGTATGAAATCCTCTATTGATATATCACCTTAAATTTCGCTACCTTGGATGAGTTGAGTGTCGACTATTATATAAACAAAATTTGATGTCTTATTTTGCTAAATCTTATCTCGCCCATGTTCGAAAATGAGATCTTGAGCGAGATCTCGGACGAGATGAACGAGATCTGAAATAGTGGTCCATATATAAATCGAACCGTTCTCCTAAGAGTTAATGTCCCCAAATCTTCACTGCAAAGATCACAACTTCCCTACTGCTCAATTATAGAGATACATAGGCTATCATTCTTCCCTTCTACATAATGATGTTCACAATCCAATTCCACAGGAGTTGGTATAAATAACTAAATCCTACTTCCCTTTAGGTGCAATTAAAATAGGAGTGTTTGTTAATAATCTATTCAACTCCCAAAATGACCCTTCACATTTGTCAGTCCACTTGAACTACTCGTTGTTTGTGGTGAATCTAGTCAAGGGTGCTGTTACAATTGAAAAATACTTGATGAACCTACAACAATAGACAGTCAATCCTAAGAAATTTCTCATTTATTTAACCGTCTCTGGTCTCTTCTAATCATTAGGTCTTAACCATTGGAGGATCTATAGCTAATACATTTTTTGGAACAACATGACTAAGAAATTAAATGTCTCGTTGCCAAAAGTGACACTTAGAAAACTTGGCCATCAACTTATATCATCTCAAGTCTCCAATACCAATCTAAGATGGAGTTCATGGTCTTTCTCATTTTAAGAATATACCAAAATGTTGTCTATAAAGAACAAATAAACCTATCCAACTGATCACAAATTATCTGGTTTATAACATCAATGAAGAATGCATGGGCATTGGTTGATACAAAGGGAATGAATAACCACTTATATGAACCATATCTTGTCCTAAAGGCAGTCAAAAGAATACTATCATCTGCTACTCTTAATTGATGGAATCTCGTTTCAAAATTAAGCTACAAGAATACTCTAGCTCCACTTAACTAGTCAAACTGGCCGTCAATCCTAGGAAATGGATAACGAATCTTCACCATTCGCTGATTTAATTTTCGATAGTTAATACATATCTGGATGATCTATCCAACTTATTTATAAATGGCACAGATCCCCTAGGTGAACTACTAGGTCTAATGAAACTTTTATGCTCAAGTTCCACTTGCTTCTTCTGTTCCTCCTCCTTAAATGGCATTCTACTGGGCAGTTTACTAATAGGCTGCGCTCAAGATATTAAGTATATTCAGAATTCGGCCGCTCTTCTTGGTAGTAATAAAGATATTGGCTCAAAAACATTTACAAATTCTCGAACCACTGGTACTCTATTCCTAATCTTCCATTACATACAATGTAATATAAACTTATCCTTCATCGCGTTTAATGCTATCATAACCCTTTTCCATCCCCTTGGGTGTCGCAAAGTGATATCTCTATCGACATAATAAATTTAGGATCATTATACACTAGCCATTCGATATCAAAATTAACATATACCCTACAAAGTAAAACAAATAGGTTGTAAGAAAGCAAATGTCCTTACTAAACAAACTCTATATCAATGCACCTTAATCCAAGGGTGGAAAATTCACCAATCAGATCAACAACACATAAAGCCATAGCTAAATAGGTAGAATCTAACTCCAAGCTATTGATTAGATCTTTTGAAATGAAAAATGAGTTGCATTAATATCAAACCAAACTATAACCGAAACACTAGAAATAGAAATCATACCTTCAAATACTACGCCCATTCCTTTTTCCTTGGTAGTTGGTCCAGCGATGGTCCTTCTAAAGAAAAAACCTTCGCCTGCCTTAACATAGGATATTCTTTCTTACTATGGTCAAGCTTATTGCAGTTGAAGTACTTGGCCTTCCTCTTATTCTTTAGCTTGGTCCATTTAGTAGAACAATGACTGTTGCGCCAACAATTAAAGCTAACATCATCTACCACATTCGGTTTCTGAGTTCCTCCTCCTGAGGACTTTCCTCTTTTATACTGGTTCTTATTCCCCTTTTGATATGGGTTGAACCTCTTCTTCTGCCCCATCTTAGGCCTAATACCAGTTTTATTTTTCTTCTGGTATAAGCAGCCATACCTCCTCACCATTTCTACCACCATCTCAAAAGGATATAACAAGTGTGTGATCATCCTATAGTTCAATCCATTCTTTAGACCCTCAATAAATTTCTCATTGCTCTTCAGCAGCATCCGAGTATGCTCCCTACCAGACTTCAATATAGCACTCATAATCTTCCAATATTATTTCTCCTTGCTTCAAGTTTAATAACTTCCTACATAAAGCACTCATCTACATTTCGAGGACAAATTGGCCTCAGATCACTCCTTAAACTGCTCCAAAGTAATCTCTTCCTCTGACAATTTAGAAGTCGATGCCTCCTACCAATCTGAAGGGTCTTCTTGAAGTTGATGGGAAGTCAACCTCCTCCTCTTATGTCATCATATCCCATGTCCCCAAAGATACATTCACACACCTTCGACCAATTCAGCAACTCCAAAGAAGTTTCCTTTCTAGTAAATAGCTTTCCTCCATAATTTCAGGAATCCTTATTAATCTTCGAAAAGTCTACTCCCCTGGCAGTTGGTCTAGGTTCAACAACTTTAGCTAGTTATTGGCTCATCACTTTTGTCGTGCACTTGCTAAAAAGAGCATTCATATCCATTGCTCCACTATCGAGACAAGCATTTGAGTCCCAATCTCATCGTTAACACCCGGGATCGTATCCTACAACTACTCGTGTTTTACATATCATAGAATTGTAAAATATTATTTTTAATTTCATATTAGGTCATATGAGGCTATACTTCGAAGAATGTTGATGGTTACATTTTTGACCCTAATAAACTTTATTGGACGATATTGACACTAAAAACTTTTAAGAATTATAACTTTTGATATGAGCCGAATAGGGGTCGAGACCGCTTCCATTGGAAAGATATGATCGTTTATCTTTCCATAAGTAGTGATAATATCATTTTGAACCAACCTTTTATGAGATATTTCCATTTAAAGTTCAAATGGTTTTTTGATAGTTTATTGCTTAATTAATGAGGTTTGGGTTATGCTCAATGGTCCAATTCAGAATTAGAGTGGAGTGGGGCTTATGAGATATTTTTTAAGTCACTCCGCACCTTCCAAAAATCGTTAGAAACCACCATTAATCATCTCCATGACCAAAAAAACCAAAAAGCTTATTGTCTTAGCTTAAACAAGAGATTAAAAGATAATTAGCAAGAAGATTAATGAACTTATTATTTGGACTTGTTGGGAAACATGAAGGCTACTGTCCATCATGGATTTTACTTAAGGTTGTGCTATATTTGACCCAGATAACTGGTTTTGCAATTATCAATATTCTATGTCATTTTATATAGTAAAAAGATGATTTTAAATGGTTTTGAAATGTTAAACGATTTCTATCTTAAACCTAACATTTATAAAAGTTTAAATTGGTTTTAGAAAGATGAATGTTGATTTTGATTCCTTTTTGGGTATTTGACCATACAATCATCATTTTCATTTTTATTAGATCTAGGATAATATAAATGTTTGAATTGTGTTTGGATTGCTTATATATGATGTTTGAATGTTATGGAATGTTCGTATGAAGTCAGTTGTTTGTATTGTGATTCGTTTTAATGTAATGTAAGAGTTGTCATCATTTTTGTAAATCAACGAACAAAAGTGCTTGAAATTGTATACAGCTAAGATATTTTGTTCTTAAGGGCCCAGGGAACCACATTTTTGATCACATGAGAATTGGAGTAAAAATGATGTAGTTTTTGCATTGACAAATATTTGTTTGGATTGAACAAAAAACCGGTCGGTGGTAGGTTGAATTTAGGACTTTAGGCTCTTAACCTTGGGCCAAACCATTACTCACTTGAGGCTGACTTTGGGTTAGGGAGAAAAAGCAACGTGGTTGAAACTTAGGAAAATTTTAAACCTTGGAAAATTATCAACATCGAGAGGTTTGGCCATTTGGCTTCAGGCTTAAGGCGCAGCAACTTCGAGGCATTGTTGCTTCTACATCGGGCTAACTTAGAGCAATAAAAGATTTTAAGCTCTAAAGTACTTAGTCAATTTTGGTTGCATAAGAGTTTATATTGCCACTCTAGGTATGTTACACGGTGGAGGTATTATTAACTTGGACACCTGATATTTTACTTTGACTTGTAGTACACTTATATAATGATGATGATGGAAGATTAGGCTACACTGTTATGTGCTAACTTTTTTGATGAAGAGACAAGTCAGGTATGATTTTCCATACCCTATGTCCTATTTACTATATCTACTTCCATTGTATTTTAAGATTGTTTATCGCTCACACTAGATTGTTGCCTGACTTGAGGTTTTATGTTTTGCTTCTTATTATATCAAATACTCTTAAATGAGTAGACTAGATAGCAGGTATGCGATGACACAGAGAGTATGCAAATGGACTACCGGGAGGCGTTTTCATATGATTATACTTAGGCTTATTATTGCTATTATTCCATTATACAACTATGGAGCTTTATTAGTGCTTTATATCATATCAGAGACGATACATTTGAGTTTATTATTTGATGTACAAACTCTGTGATTTGTATATATAGTTAATAAACATGCGCATTCTATTATGTGATTCATTTAGTTATTACTCTCTCATCTTTTTTATATCTATGATGATTATTATATCTTATTTGATGCACTATGAGATATATGATAGGTTATATATTAAAGTTTGGTTAGTTTACCAACCTTGGCAATCATTCTACATTAGTCGGGTTCGTTACGATGGATTATACAAGTATACCGGGTATTGGAGGTGTAGGCAGTTGTCACATTTGATATTAGAGCTTAGGTTAAGTAATTTTAACTTAGTTAACTTGCTAAAGCCTAAGGGATACCAAGATCCATAAAAGATAAGGAGTTATCACCTTATGTTGTGTCAAATATTATATGAGAGAGCATACTTGTTATATATTTTGATTTTTGAAACTATATAGTAGTATATACAGTAAATAAGTCACACTGCACACACAAGTAACAATGATGCAGCTTTTACTTTTAGAGACTGATCTTCCTTAATAGAGATTGAGAATGAGTAGGCAAATGAGAAATTCTACTATGAAATCCATCTCTAAAGTATAAGAAGAGGCAGGTTCGGGGGTGGCTAATCCAAACATGCAGACTATGTTCAAAGAGATGATGAGGAACAATTGCGAAATGCTTAATTTGTTGTTTTAGGTATTGTTGTTGGTTGTGGTGCTTCGGTGTAGGTGCCCAAAGCAAACTTTGCCAAGTGGAGCAAGGACTATGCTAAACTTGGTGGCAAACCGATGGAGATAGCTATAGAAGTGCATGTTAGTTAAACATCATTGAAAGGATTTTTGATGACTTGGAGTTAGAAGATGTAATGAGGAGGATATTAGCTTCTAGACAACTCCGAGAAAGAGCGATGAATTGGTGGAATGCTCTTCGAGCTGCTACTTCTAAGGATAAGTTCACTTGAGATCATTTTAAATTTAGCTTTGAATTCATACAAGTGGCTCAGATGTTGGCATTGTTTAGGAAATTTGCTGACCTGAAAAAGGGAGATTTATCTATTTCAGATTTGTGCCGAGTTTGACTATTTGTCGAAATATGGGATGTCTTTCATCGAAAATCCATTAAAGAAGAATGAGAAATTTATCATTTAGTTAAACGATCATCTTGGAGAGATATCGACTGATCACATTTATGAGAGCTTTGAGAAGTTGGTCGAAAAGGCTTTACGATATGAGAGATTGTACCTAGTATAGAAAGCGATGTTTCGAAGAATGAACCGAAGATGCAACCCAACGAGGAAAGCGAAAGGAAATGGAACAACAAGAAGAAAAAGCTTCAGAATAAGGATAGTCAGAAGAAGGGCAAGTGGTACGCTGTTAAATGCCATTTGAGTAAAAACTACAATGGAATAAAATGCTATAACCACAACAAATTTGTTGAATATGCTAGTATATGATTTTTGTTTGATGGTAATAAACATATATATATATATATATAAATGTATTTGTTATTGTACTATTTTATTTTCACATAATTAATATTTACTGAATAAAATAAATAACATAGAATTTGAATTCAAACAGATATTTTATTCAAACAAATATTTTATTACAATTTTGAATAGCAAAAATTTGAGCTCTCACTACATATATACATTTTTCAATTACAATACAATTTCGATTACATCTCAAGTTTCGCTTTACATTGTTCACCTTACTACATATCACTCATTCACTCGTATTTTATCTTCGACTTTGCTCTAGTCGGAATCCAGCATCTGAGCTATTTGCAAAACAAACAGTAACACAGTAAAATTGAAAAAGAAATATTTTTGTAGTGTAAAATAAAATGTGTATTTTGAAAATGTTATTTGCCTTAGTTATTTGGGTTGTTTGTCATCATTTTCATTAACAACCTGTGACATGCATAGTGTATCACTGTACATGCCGCAAGGTCGTGCACATTGATATACACTTGATAAAATTGTAGGGACAAATGAGCACAAGGTCAAACCCAAGCCGAGGCTAGATTCAACTCAAGTGCAATACAAATACATCACAAAATTGTTGAGTACAAGTTCTCATGCAACAAGAAGCCAAAACCAGACTATGCTAACAAGTGCACAAATGTGTACATATGAGAACAGACTCGATAGTAGAGTCTTGAAACAACTTCTACCAGAAAAAATGTACAAACCACCAGTGAATTGATGAATACATATACAAGTGCACCACAACCAGATCAGTTTCCAAAATCAAAATGACATGTGTAGTGCAAAGCAACATAATCAACTGGAAACAATGAGGCAGAAACACAATGTAATAAAGCTCTGAAACAAAATCAAAGGCAACTAGATCATGGAAAAGTCTCAACGTACATATATACGTGAATACACATGTATACATATACATACATACATAATATATATATATGTGTGTGTGTGTGTGCAGATAGTAACTCAAAAGGAGCAACAAAAAGACCATTCCAAAATCAACAATGAACTATACTCAAAGCAACCAGACTCAAGGAAATATGCAACAGTAAAATGGTAAAACCATGAAATGAATCCAAATATCAATGGCATTAAGTCAATACAACATTGCAACAGAGATCAGGAGAAAAGCAACAACCCTAAGTGAACAAAATGGATTTTTAAAAATAAATTTGGTGAATCTGGAAACATGATTAGGAATAAAGTTAGGCTAGTTGCTAAAAGTATAATCAAATTGAAGGAATTGATTTTGACGAAACTTTGCACCAGTAGCAAGACTAGAATCCTTTAGGATGTTGTTAGCTTTTGCTTGCTATAAAGGATTTAAACTAAGACAATTGGATATTAAAAGTGCTTTTTTAACGGAATTTTGAAAGAAGATGTATTTGTTGAACAACAAAAAGGTTTTGATAGTCATGAATACTCTAACCATGTATATAAACTTAAGAAAGCATTATATGGATTCAAAAAAGCCCCTAGAGCTTGGTATGAATGTCTTAGCACTTATCTCCTTGAAAATGGGTTAAAAAGGGCTCTGTAGACACCACACTATTTCTATTGCATAAAAATGACGATCTTTTGTGTTTAAATATATGTTGATGACATTATTTATGGTGCCACTAACAACCTATTGTATGAGAAATTTGAAAAAGTCATGCAGAGAAGTTTGAAATGAGCTTGGTTGGAGAGTTAAAATTCTTTTTAGGATTTCAAATCAAACAAAGCGATAAAAGTACAATCATCTCTCAAACAAAATATATTAGGGAACTTGTCAACAAATTTGGATTGAAAGATGCTAAACCTGCAAAAAAAACCATGAGCACAATAATTAAACTTGACGAGGATGAAAAACGTAAGGCAATTGATCAAAAGCAATATCGCGGTATGATTGGATCACTTCTTTGTCTTACTGCTTCTAGACCTAACATCATGTTTTTAGTCTGCTTACGTGCACTATTTCAATCAAATCCAAAAGAATCTCATTTAAAATATGTTAAAAGGATTATAAGATATCTGTTGCACACCCCACGTTTTGGTCTTTGGTATCCAACTAATAATAACTTTGAATTAAAAGGATATTTAGATGCAGATTATGCAGGGAGTCTAGCTAATAGAAAAAATACCAGTGGAATGTGTTTTATGTTAGGACATTCGTTAGTTGCATGGTTAAGTAGAAAATAGAATTGTATTGCATTATCCACCACTGAGGCAGAGTATATTGCTCTAAGTGGTTGCTCTGCTCAAATTTTATGGATGATACAAACTTTGCAAGAGCATGGTCTAAATTTTAACGTGTACCACTAATGTGTGATAGCAAAAGTACAATTGATCTCACCAATAATCACGTACATCACTCACGGACCAAACATATAGATGTTATACATCATTTTACTAGAGACCATGTTTTCAAAGAAAATATCTGCATAAATTTCATTTCAACCGATTTTCAATTGGTAGATATTTTTACAAAACCTTTTCCAGAAAATAGTTTTTGTAAAATTTGTTACAGTTTAGGTGTTATAGAAATTTGATTTGATTTTCTGCCTATTTTGACCAATCTGACTTCCAACTGATTATCAAAAAGGTAAATAGTGATTGAAAAAGTGATGATTATTGATATTAATCATATATTATAACTTGAGAAAATATATTAAGTAAATTTCCTTAAATATTTAAACAAGATTTATGATAACTCTTGTTCAGCAAAAATTCCATGACCATCTCTATTTCTATCATATTTCTAATGACCATCACTCATCAAAATCCAATTATAGCATGTCAAAATGTGGTATTTTAAATAGGAAATTGTTCTTTTTTATTTTTATTTAAAAAAATCCAAAGTATTCACTCTCATTAAAAGTCCTCACGGTTATGCATGGATGAATTATTTGGAATAATTTTTTATGTGCTTTCATGCTCATTTAAAAGTCCTCACGGTTATGCATATATGGAAAACACATCAAAATTGATTATTAAATAGGCAAGTTGATTCTAATCCCATTTAAAAGTCTTCACGGTTATGTGTGGTTAAAAGATACTTGAATTTCATTTTTTTATAAAAATTAGGAATACTATCAATCTCATTTAAAAGTCCTAAAGGTTATGCATTGTTGGTAGATATTCAAATTCCTAATATACGTATACCACAAATAGACACAAATATATGGTTTTATATGCCGACATCACCTCTATCACTCTAAAGTGGAATATTCGTCAAACAGAGTATTTCTGATTTTTGTTTATACTCGATTAGGTATTAATATTGTATTAATATCTATCACTTTATATCTATTTTTCTAACACTATTACTCTTTTTCTGATAACAAAAGGGGGAGAGAGAGAAGCTAAAATTTTGGCAAATAACGATCAAATATTTTAGCTTTTTTTATTTGCATATATTTACTTATGTTCATGTATATATGAAGGGGGAGCTTTGTTGCAGAGAGGGAGCATTCAAATAGGGGGAGCAAATTGAATGATCAAATACATTTAATAAATTCAAAATCTTAAATAAATATTTATTATCATCAAAATGGGGAGATTGTTGAATATGCTAGTATATGATTTTTGTTTGATGATAAAAAACATATATATATATATATATTCATTTAAATGTATTTGTTATTGTACTATTTTATTTTCACATAAGTAATATTTATTTAATAAAATAAATAACATAGAATTTAAATTCAAACAGATATTTTATTCAAACAAATATTTTATTACAATTCTGAATAGTACAAATTTGAGCTCTCACTACATATATACATTTTTCAATTACAATACAATTTCGATTACATCTCAAATTTCACTTTACACTGTTCACCTCACTATATATCACTCATTCACTCATATTTTATCTTTGACTTTTCTCTAGCCTGAATCCACCACCTGAGCTATCTGCAAAATAAACGCTAACGCTGTAAAATTGAAAAGGAAATACTTTTGTAGTGTAAAATAAAATGTATATTTTAAAAATGTTATTTGCCTCAGTTATTTGGGTTATTCATCATCATTTTCATTAACAACCTATGACATGCGCAGTGTATCACTATACATGCCACAAGGCCGTGCATACCGATATACACTAGATAAAATTGCAGGAATAGGCAAATACAAGGTCAAACCCAAGCTGAGGCTGGATTTAACTCAGGTGCAATATAAATACATCACAAAATTGTTGAGTATAGGTTCTCATGCAACAAGAAGCCAAAAACAGACCATGCTAACAAGTATATAAATGTGTACATATGAGAACAGACTCGACGGTAGAGTCTTGAAACAACTTCAACCAGAAAAAAAGTGTACAAACCACCAGTGAATTGATGAATACATATACAAGTGCACCACAACTAGATCAGTTTTCAAAATCAAAATGACATGTGCAGTGCAAAGCAACATAATCAACTGGAAACAGTGAGGCAAAAGCACAATCCAGTAAAGCTTTGAAACAAAATCAATGGCAACAGATCAAGGAAAAGTCTCAACATACATATATACATGAATGCACATGTATGCGCATATATACATATATGCAGACAATAACTCAAAAGGATCAACAAAAAGACCAGTCCAAAATCAACAATGAACCGTACTCCTAGCAACCAAAGTCAAGGAAATATGCAACAGCAAAATGGTTAGACCATCAAATGAATTAAAATATCAATGGCACCAAGTCAGTACAACATTGCAACAGAGTTCGTGAGAAAAGCAACAACCACAAGTGAACAAAACTATGGAAGCTATTCAATATGCAAGCAAGGCTACAACTTCAAGCAAACTACATGGTGCAACAGACCCAAACATATATATATATATATATATATATATATAAACTGTTTGCGCCAAAATTGGTCACGAACCTAGAAGTTGTGAAAGTACCAGTGTATATACACAGATCCTCAATATCCACACAAGATCTCAGATCCAGTTTAAGTAGAGAACAAAAATGAAGAAATAACCAAGTGAAAAATGTAAGAAAGCAATAAAGAACACAAGATTTATAGTGGTTCGGCTATCTTCGGCCTACGTCCACTTTGAATCAATCCTTTTTATACTGTAAATACAGTTACAAGCCTTTGAAAATCAATAGCAAAAATGGTAGAGTTTCCCCTAGGAGAGAAGAAGAAGATCACCTTTTAGTTGCCATGGGACTGCTATTTATTGGTGTAGATCCAAAAATACCTTCCCAAAAACCTAGAATACCTCTTCTCATGCATAGGTGGTACCACATGACCGGTCTAGAGTGATTTGGGATCGATCTAAGTGTAATTCGCATCGATCCTAAAATAGTCCAATCAAGCTGGGATCTATCATAAACATTCTTTGGTGCATCAGGAAGCTTCTAGGAAATTTTTATAGCATTTGGAATTGTAAATGTTAAGTTATGATCGATGCAAGTTTGAATTTGTTGAAGGCTTTCGAGTTCGCATTGCTTCTGTTCGCATCGCTTCTGTTCGCATCGCTTGATGGATACGAGCCAAGGGCTTTGCTTTTGACTTTGGTCGATCAATATCTTGAGCACACGAACTCTGATTGACTTGAAATTTGTTACGCTGACTCTCATAGCTTTCCTTGTAGTGTCATGTTAATTGTGGCTTGATCCGGACTCGAGGAGAATTTACCAGTATCCATAGTGAACCTATTTATAACCGATCTCTAGGATGAATAGTCCTTGGTTTCTAGTCAAGTTCTTAGTGTCACAGCCTTGCCAAAAGGCGGGATAACATTTTCCCCCCAAAAACATGCCTTGTAGCAAGGTGTGTTTTGAATAGCTCCGAATCCAACATCCTTAGTCCATATTCCATCCATAGCCATACCATCCGATTCATAAACCAACCTATTACAATGCCATCCTGTCTAAGTGAGATAGTCATATCCAAGTCTGCGACCGTGCTGAGTTGACGTCCGATTCAGAGTCTAGTAACCAAATCTTTTCCATAGCTATCCAAACTCATTAACAGAGTCGTAATCCGTCAATAGCCAATGACAATAATCGAATCAAGAACCTTCACAGGTCGATATCCAAATCCGAGACCACACCAGGCCCTTAGTTGAATCATTAGTTGTTCATAGCCAATATCATAATTCATAACCTCTCTGGGTTCTTGCTAGGCGCAAGCCACACTTGACGACCTATATTAAGCAATGCCTTGGTGTTCTTGGTTCAGTGTCCCTGAATGCTGAGTAATACCACGGCTTAATTCCTAAGTCGAATCCTGCTCGCTTCGGACCCTTGTCGAGTATAGTCCATACATGACGACCTAAAACATTAGCCGATAATATTGGGCCTAAGTCCTAGGCCAAATCTTGGTCTCTCTGGACCCTTGCCGAGCATAGTCCATCCTCGACGACCTGAATAAGCCAATTCGCCACATTCGGACGAGTTGACTTACCACTTGCCAGGCATAATCCATACCATATGACTGTTTACCAATAACCAGATAAAAATCCAATCGGAAATCCAGAATGAATCAGAAAACCTAAAATCCATACTAGAAATCCAAACCAAAAAACAAGCATCCAAACCAAAGTCTAAACCAGAAAACAAACAAAACCAGGAATTCAAACCAAACTCTGAATCCAAACCAGAAAAAAATCAAATGTCCAAACCAAAAAAGAAAAAGTAGATGCAAACCAGAGCATCGCTGTTTATTATCATCTCAGAGAATGCTTAAGGGCTATCTTTTTCCCCATACATGAGTAAGTGACTTAACCGTTTGCCCAAAGTTTGATACTTATTTCATATCATCCCTGTCAGTTGATAACCAATCGACCATCATTCCTAGGCCTTGTGCCATCGTCATTTGAAGTAGATGGTGGCTGCTCCTGTTCCACCGTCGCATCCCGAGTTCTGAAATATTTCCGCAGCTGACCATTCCTTACGTGCTCCTCGATTATATCCTTTAGATGCCTACAACTGTTGGTATCATGCCCATCCAGGTCATGAAAGAAATAGTGCCTTTTGGATGCCCTCTTGCGTTCCGAGGGTTCCCTCCTTGCCGGCCTTCAGTAAGGAAGGCGATCCCAATCTCCCTGAATATTTGCTCTTAAGTTTCATTCAATCCTGTGTAAGGGGAGAATATAGGCTCTTCCCAGCGTTTCCTTGCCTTGCCAAAGTTACCATCAAACTTTGTCTTTCCTTCGTTCTTATCCTTACCCAAGCTTTTGTCGGATGGTTCTCCACCCACAACCGCGTTCACTTCCTTTAAGTTCATATCCAGACATGCATCTTCCTATTGAAGAAATCTTTCGGTCTCGTGAAAGAACTCCCCGAAATCCATTGGTGGATCTCGTATCAACGATACCTTGAAATCCGAGTTACCCTGACTCCTGACATTGCCGCTATCAAAACCATCGATGGATCCAACCGATCCACCAAAGCAACTACTGCATTGAATTGAGTCAAAAAATCCTTGAGCGATTCTTCTCTCCTTTACTTCACTGACTTAGTGTCATTACATTCTTCGGCCTTTTGATATGAACCCGAAACTACTTCAAAAACCTGTCCACCAATTCCATCCATATTTTAATAGAACCGTCTTCCAACTGCGGAAACCATATAGCAGCTATATCCATCAAGTACAAAGGGAAACAATAGTCCATAACTTCCTCCAACCCCCCCAGTACTTCCATGTGTCTTGTGTACCTCATCAAGTGATATGTAGGATCAGCTTGCCGTTGTATATCTCCAGAGTAGGTAACTTGAACTATGGTGGATTCCGAGCCATCCTCATGTCGTGGGTAAACGGACTGCTGTTTCTCCTTCCAGATCTCTATTTTCTAAGCCTCCACACATAGTTCGCTTGATAATCTTAGCTAATCCAGTGTTTTCCACCAAGGGTTACCCCCCGATTCCCCGAGGAAATTCTGGTACATACTCTTCATCATGTTCTCTTATGCTCCTCCCAGCATCCTATTGTGTGGTGTCACCTGGAATCCCTTCATGAATTGGTTTATCATTGCATGGTGGTATGCCCCCGAATCTGGTTATATCCAAATTGGTAATTGTGTGCTGATTGGGGGTTGCGCCCTATTGAGCTTTATTGGGAGCCACAAAAATTGAAGACAAATTGAATCGGTTTTATTATAAGAGAATTTACAAATGTTTTTGAGCCGATTATAGGACCACCATCGAAACAAGCTATCGAGTTTTGAATAGATCATGTACCAGAAGCTGAACCCGTAAATAGACCACCTACAGGATAACACCTACCGAGATGAAGGAGTTAAAGGTGCAGCTAGTGGACTTAGAAGGAATGAGTTTTATTAGACCAAACAGTCTCCCTTGGGAGCGGTTGCAGTATTCGTAAAGAAACCGGATGGGTCATTAAGATTGTGCATTGATTGTCATAAATTGAATGAAAAGACGATAAAGAATCGATATCCTTTGCTGAGAATTGATGATTTATTTGACTATTTTAGTGGAGCCAAAGTATATACCCAGTTGGATTTAGCGATAGGATTCCATCAATTGAGTGTGGCGGAGGATAGTATTCTATTGTCGGTGTTTCAAATGAGGCATGGCATGTACGAGTGGTTAGCAATGCTATTTGGATTGACTAATGCGCCTTCTTTCTTTATGGACTTAATGAACCGGATATTCCAAGAGCACTTGGATAGGTTCATGTCGGTGTTCATTGACAATGTTTGATATATTCTAAGGATGAAAGGGATCATGAAATTCATCTTAGAATAGTGCTTTAGACGTTAAGGTAGCATCAACTAAAAGCGAAGTTTTTGAAGCGCTATTTCTGGAAGAAAGAATTAAAGTTTCTTAATCATAAAGTTTCAGAGAAAGGGTTGTCAGTCGATCCATCTAAGATCGAATTTGTTAACAGTTGGAAAAGACCCGAGATGGCAACCGAGATAAGAAGTTTTCTTGGATTAGCTGGGTATTACTGAAGATTTATCAAGGATTTCTCACGGATAAAAACACCTTTGACTAAGCTAACACAAAGGACGTGAAGTTTATTTGGTTTGATAAATGTGAGGTCCTTGAGTTGAAGCATTTGTTGACCAACGCCCCCATGTTAGTAGTTCTAAATGGAAATCAGGATTTGGTGGTATATACATATGCATATGCAACTGGATTAGGAGCTGCATTGATGCAGAGGTGTAAAGTTATTGCCTATGCTTCTCGACAGATCAGGCCACATGAAGTTAGATATCAGACTCATGATCTGAAGTTGATAGTGGTGATTTTCGCATTGAAAGTGTGGAAACACTACCTCATAGGAGAACAATTTGAATCGTATATATATCATAAGTATTTGAGGTATTTATTTTCTCAAAAAGAGTTGAATATGAGACATCAGAGGTGGTTAGAGTTTTTAATAGCATATGATTTTGGTATTGATTATGCATCGAGGAAAGGAAATAAAGTTGCAGATCCACTTGGTACGAAACGTCAGAATGTGGAGTTAGCTATGTTGGCAGAATCGAAGGATCTTGAAGCATTGACTACTTGTAGTGTGCAGCTAAGATCGACTGCTAGTTCCGGTAAAAGTACTGCAATGTTGTTTTGTTTTGAAGTCTGCCCAGTATTGATTGAAAGTATTGCTTCTAAACAAAGGGATGATCCATTGCTGGCTGAATGGATCAGAAGACTGGAAAATGGAAAAGAGATCTAAAATATTTTAGCGTTGACCATAGGGTATGGTTAAGAAAGAGGGGATGGTTATCTATTCTGTTGAGGGAAACCTAAGGAGGGAAGTTCTTAGGGAATGTCATCGATCAAAATTTACAATTCATACTAGGGGAACCAAGATGTATTAGGATATGAAGATAAGTTTCTTTGGGAATGTATGAAGAGAGATGTAGGCTTATGGTTGAAGTAATGTGCAAATTGTCAGCAAGTGAAAGCCAAACATCAAAAGCCAAGTGGATTGCTTCAGCCTTTAATTATACTGATTTATAAATGGGATTCGATATTCATGGATTTTATTAATGGGTTGCTAAGGTCGAATAGGGAAAATGAAAGTATACAGGTTATGGTAGATAGATTGACCAAGAGTGCCCATTTCATTCCTTGTAAGTCAACTAGGACAGTGCCCGCATTAGCTAAGTTGTTTATGAAGAACATTGTTAGACTACATGGGATTCCTAGTAGCATAGTCAGTGGCAAAGATGCATTGTCCACTAGTGGATTATGGAAAAGTCTTCAGGACATGTTAGGTACCAAGCTTAAGATGAGTACCGCTTATCACCCATAGACAGACGGCAGACAGAAAGAGTCAATAAGGTACTCGAAGGTTGTTGAGAGCTTGATTTTGGTAGGTCGTAGGAAGACCATTTACACTTGGTTGAGTTTTCCTTTAATAACAGCTATCAAACTAGTATAGGAATGATGCCTTTCGAAGCTTTATATGGAAAGCCGTGCAAATCACCAGCATGTTAGGTGTAGACCCTAGATTGGGTGATAAACGATCCAGAGAGATCAAACCCTAGACTGAAAGATCAATAGTCCGACGAGACCAAGTCATGGGGTAGATGCAGACTTGATAAAAGGATTTCAATGCCTTGCAATCAGAGAAAAAAAGATAAATTCTGAGAAAAAAGGGAATGGATTGGATGTGGAATGACAGACCTAGATGAAGACATCTCAATCATGATTCATGGCAGACACTTAAGTACATGATGGAATCCTTGGCTAAAATGGGTCTGGAACAACCTTTGATTTGCAAGAGAATCTGAAAGAACTAGACGATTCATCGGGATTGAAACAACCAATGAACTTAACTATTAGAGACTAATTTTTGAAACTTGTTCTTGAGCGAAGCACGTCTTACATTCGAAAGGCATACTTTGGGAGGAAAGTATCAAAGCAGATTTTAACCGGACTTAGAAGATCAAAACTAGGACGAAATGATTTGCGGACTTGAACACACGATCGGGAGGACAAGAGGGAAGAGCTTAAGAATTTTTCGATGAAAATTAGCTAAGTATTTAACTCGGCCCCAAGTTAAATAGGTCAACCTCGATTTATTTTTCCTCCACTTTTTGCCTCCCAAATACCATATCTCTTGTGCTACTCCAATAACTTATGGTCAAGTAATTTTCCAATGATTTGGACAAGCAATTCAAAGGATTTACAAGAAAAAAGCAAAGGAAATAGCTATTACAAAAATAGTTTGAATCAACTCAAATTCGATGGAGAATGACTTAGAACAACTCGAAAGGAAGATAGAAGGAGCTCACAAGTGGAAGAGTACGATTTGGATAGGCCAAAATAACTCGGTGCTGAGCTATTTAGGTCTGCATCGAGTTATTCTATTAAATTATGGGCCTTCCTGCTTAGTTATATAATGCCTGGCTATCATCTGGACTTCAATACAAGCGGGCTTCTGGATCTGTACACTCATTTCCCTATATATACCGGCCTACCTGCAACTAAAGATGGATCTTTTTCTGCTTAGTCTTCTCTAGTTCTCTAAATTTTGGATCTAAAACTCTTTTTTCTTCTTCACTCCAATCCTATACCTCAAAAAACACTCTAAAAACTCTATTGTAAATCTGAGATCCACTAGATAGTGGTCAAATTTGATACAACTAGTTGTAATCCAAAGAGATAATAACTAATACCAAAGATTGAAGTGGATGCGGGCTGGAGATTGCGTCGAACCACTATAAAAAAAATTGTTTCTCCTTTTATTTTTCTACCTTTTTTTATTTTGATAAAACTGGTGCTTTCGTTTGATTTCTGGATGTTGATCCATTTCCTAGGTTAACTATTCTAATTAAACTAGAATTCATAAACCCTATAAAAATTCAAAATGGAAAAAAATTCATCCATTACTTTTGTAGCGGATTGGTCATGTTCCAACATACTCCACATCATAGTATGAGATCTTTTGTTTGACTTAGATATTATAATATATAGAAAACTCAAGGTAAGTCATTCTTTAATTGTTTTACCATAAATCTTACCAAGTTAAAATATGCTTTCTCCATTATTTAGGTAATAGTAAAGATAACTAAGTCCACGAATCAAAAGGATTGAAGTTGTTTCAACTATAACTCAAACCAATGATTTATTGAAAGTTTGAGCCTGAAATTTAAAGTTAATACTAGAAGTGTGAGCAACTCAAATATTCCGATAACTCAAGCAACTCAATCTCAACTTATGTAGCTCAATATATAAAAGCCAAAAGAAACAAACATATTTTTAGCTTTTACAGCTCTATATAAACCACTCCGTCAATGACTGAGAATTTGCGATAAAATACCAAACCCAAAAGACTTGAGCTTATAAGCGGCTCAAGATATAGTTACAAAAGAAATAAACAAAACATTAGCCTTTACATCTCTATATAAACCACTATGATCACAGACTAAGAATTTGTGAAAAGTATCAAAGCCAAAAGACTTGAGCTCAAAAGCAGCTCGAAATATAAATACGGAAGTTATAACCTGAAAAAGTGGAATGAAAGTCCTTGCCAGGCTGTCATGTGGATCAATCAACGGAATGGTCAACAATATACTCAACTTTAATACTTGGGTTCACTTATAGGTCTTATGCATCTCAATCCATCCACGTTGGCTTAACAACGCTAGGACTTATCAGATATCTCAAGCTAAATGCCACGTCAACTTACATAAGCCAATCAATGCTTCAAGCAAAGCTAGTAGAACCACCATGCAAAAAAGCAAAGTTAGTCACATGCTCCATCAATATATCATTAGTCTGTGTCATTCAACGCGCTACCAGATTTTTCCAAGTCGGAAACCTACAATGAAAGCTCTCCATTAATGGTAAAGATCCAAAGCTATTGTAAATAAAAGATTCGCTGCGAAGAGATAGAAGCTTTAATGCAACTAAACTCTCCAAATTGTTACCTCATTTTTATTTTCATCCAAAAGCTTTAAGAACTCAAGCCCTGTACCAGATATAAAAATGCTGCCGGGAATAATTTTTGCTTTCCTAGCTTAATCTAAGAAAGAATTGATTGAAAGTGGATGCAGGGTAAATCCCAAATCACTGTAAATCCGGTGTTCTTTATTGTTTTGTTTCAATATTTACTTTCTCTCTTTCTAGCCAACCTTTGGCTTTGCGTCTCAACTTTATCTTTAAAATTTGGGACTAAGCTCCTATCTTGGAATAAGCTTTTGAGTGTTGAGGTTTTGGTATAGTGAAAAAAGACACGACGATAATCATTCTGAATGACTACAAATATGTACTTTTTAAAACCCTACTTTCCTAGGCCAGGGATGTAGGAAGGCATGCCCCAACCCCATCACCTTTTTAGCCAAGTCCTCGCGGTAGCACTTTTCAATCCCATGGATTTTATACCTTACAACAGGGATTATTACATGCCTCCACAAATAACTGGATGCAAAAGTGTAGCCGCCAGGGCTAAATTATTGGTGCATACAATAGTTATGGGTAAATCTTTATCCATCGTAAGGATAGTACGTACACTGGTCTTATAGGTACATTAATATCCCGTTCTCGAAATACCAAATGATAGGAACATTAAAGAATAAGTGTTTATGTTTATTTGTACGATCTAATACTCATAGTTATGAACCCTTTTATAACCACGATCGACTAAACACTTCTCCTGGAGAATTTTACTTATATCTTATAATGAACTGTTGACATTGGTTATATTTACATATAACAGAAATAAAACCAAACCATAATTTTATTCTGAACAAGATTTCTTATATAAGTTAAGTCGTGTAATCAAACTACATAATTGATCATTTGGCTCCATCACAAGTACATTGTACTGCTTGCAGAAATATCTGATTAACATGGTAAGAAGTTGGTTGTAAAAAATTCCATTAATAAATAGTACCATAATTTAATTAGACATACCTCAAGTAGAGTAGTACCAAGAATGCGATCTAGCATAGAATTTATAACATCTGTAATTTTTGTTTAACATTATTCAGGACGTTCAATTTGATAGATTAGATGGAATAATACAAATGGATTATGAGAATGTGATTTGATAATTTAATAAGGTCGAGACATTATAATTGAACTAAATAAGATTAATTTAAAAGCTAAACATATAAAAGAATTTATTAGAGGGGTAATATAGGAAAAAGACTTATCCTCTGCATTAAACCCTCTTCCCCTCATTCTATTCTCATTTTCCACTAGCAAACTAAACAATCAAAGGAAGAAAGAGGAAGGTCAACCATAACCTAGGGAGAACGAAATCAAGTGATTCAAGGGAAGGTTAAAGAAACTTAAACAGCATTCAAATCTCAAGTCCATTATTAAATCAAGGTGAATATTAAGATTCCACCTCTTTTATTGCTTTCGAATTCGGATATGGGTAAAACCCGAATTATTGTGTTGATTTATACCATGTTTTGGTTGATTGTTATTTGTTTGGATAGAAAAAAAATTATGAGATTTGTATGAAATTATTTAAATGGGTTTTTAGGGTAAAACCTAAGTTTTTAATCTCCAAATGACTTGATTTTTGAATGTATGATGTAAAATAATATTTTGAAGATAGGTCTTCAATTTCATATTTTTCTAAGGTAGAATAAATATTTTATGAATTTCCTAAGTAGGAAATTGCTTAAATTCGAGTTTTAATTTTTTAAAATAACTGAATATGGTTTTTGACTCCGAAATTTTTATAGGCTAAAAAGAAGGATATTCTCTATTTTTTGCGAATATTCGGGATTTTTCTCAAGTGATTTCAATTTATTGTGAATATATTATGCTAGGTAAGCATTTTAAATATTACCTAATTATATATATTAATTAATTAAGTTTGATAGATGTTTTGGGACTTGTAAATCTCACATGGCAGTTTTTCTGAAAAGGAAGCGTTGAAAGTTGTTTTTATCTAATGGGAACTGGATAAGAAATTGGATTTGGTAAAAAGCAATTACTTTAATGGGTAAGGAATCAGTTTTTTCGATTAATTACATCGATGCCATGCCGCCTATTTTCTCCTTGCATTTACAATGAAGCTGCGCCTAAGACCTCACCATCTTCGTGAGTAACGACGTCGACGAGGTGGGAAGCATAGGCTAACTACTTAGGTAGTTACAGAATGATTCCTACAACGTCAAAGTCGACATTATGGCAACCAACCATAGACTCTTTGTAATTCATCAAGGCCGAAGACATCTCTTCACCTATGTTTTAAAATGATGCCACATACCATAAATTTTAATATCATTGAAGTTCATTGTTACGACTTCAACCCTATACATCAATGTGTTTAGCAGCATTATAGCCGAAGTGAGATTACTAAAATATTTTAAAGGGGGACAAGGTCCTTATCACCGCTATTCAATTAAGTCGATGACCTTAGACTATGTGGCAATGGTACCGCAATTCTTTCGTTATCATTGAAGAGACCCACTTCGGGGAGAACCAAAAATGTTTTAAAGAAATGAAGTAACCAATGTTCAAGAGGATCGAATGCCCTATATCTTCGGCGGATAACCACATAACTTATAAAGGTTTTAGTTTTGTTTTAATAGGTAGGTATCCTATAATTGTGATATCGGCAATGTAATTTTCGACATGGTTTTACGTTTAAAAGAATTTAAGTTAAATTTCAACTTGGGTAGAGGACGATGTCGTTTAAACCCATGTATGTATGTTTTATTAAAGGAGAAGAACCTTATGTCTTCTATTGTGACGACGTCATTGGGGATACCAATGGCATTTTAAATTGTAAATTTTGACACTATCATTGGGGATACCAATGTGGATGAACTTTGACATTGATCTAAATTTGACTTGTTAAAGGGTGATGAGTCTATTGTTTTCTGACTTTGACTTTAAACCTTGGAGATACCATTATTTAATTTTAATAAGTTCGACATGAATCGTTTGGGGATACCAATGTATGTTACTATAAAATATTATAACTAAAGAGCAGACAACCTAATTGAGACATCAATATATAGGTTATTTACATATAACAGAAATAAAACCAAACCATAATTTTATTCTGAACAAGATTTCTTATATAAGTTAAGTCGTGTAATCAAACTACATAATTGATCATTTGGCTCCATCACAAGTACATTGTACTGCTTGCAGAAATATCTGATTAACATGGTAAGAAGTTGGTTGTAAAAAATTCCATTAATAAATAGTACCATAATTTAATTAGACATACCTCAAGTAGAGTAGTACCAATAATGCGATCTAGCATAGAATTTATAACATCTGTAATTTTTGTTTAACATTATTCAGGACGTTCAATTTGATAGATTAGATGGAATAATACAAATGGATTATGAGAATGTGATTTGATAATTTAATAAGGTCGAGACATTATAATTGAACTAAATAAGATTAATTTAAAAGCTAAACATATAAAAGAATTTATTAGAGGGGTAATATAGGAAAAAGACTTATCCTCTGCATTAAACCCTCTTCCCCTCATTCTATTCTCATTTTCCACTAGCAAACTAAACAATCAAAGGAAGAAAGAGGAAGGTCAACCATAACCTAGGGAGAACGAAATCAAGTGATTCAAGGGAAGGTTAAAGAAACTTAAACAGCATTCAAATCTCAAGTCCATTATTAAATCAAGGTGAATATTAAGATTCCACCTCTTTTATTGCTTTCGAATTCGGATATGGGTAAAACCCGAATTATTGTGTTGATTTATACCATGTTTTGGTTGATTGTTATTTGTTTGGATAGAAAAAAAATTATGAGATTTGTATGAAATTATTTAAATGGGTTTTTAGGGTAAAACCTAAGTTTTTAATCTCCAAATGACTTGATTTTTGAATGTATGATGTAAAATAATATTTTGAAGATAGGTCTTCAATTTCATATTTTTCTAAGGTAGAATAAATATTTTATGAATTTCCTAAGTAGGAAATTGCTTAAATTCGAGTTTTAATTTTTTAAAATAACTGAATATGGTTTTTGACTCCGAAATTTTTATAGGCTAAAAAGAAGGATATTCTCTATTTTTTGCGAATATTCGGGATTTTTCTCAAGTGATTTCAATTTATTGTGAATATATTATGCTAGGTAAGCATTTTAAATATTACCTAATTATATATATTAATTAATTAAGTTTGATAGATGTTTTGGGACTTGTAAATCTCACATGGCAGTTTTTCTGAAAAGGAAGCGTTGAAAGTTGTTTTTATCTAATGGGAACTGGATAAGAAATTGGATTTGGTAAAAAGCAATTACTTTAATGGGTAAGGAATCAGTTTTTTCGATTAATTACATCGATGCCATGCCGCCTATTTTCTCCTTGCATTTACAATGAAGCTGCGCCTAAGACCTCACCATCTTCGTGAGTAACGACGTCGACGAGGTGGGAAGCATAGGCTAACTACTTAGGTAGTTACAGAATGATTCCTACAACGTCAAAGTCGACATTATGGCAACCAACCATAGACTCTTTGTAATTCATCAAGGCCGAAGACATCTCTTCACCTATGTTTTAAAATGATGCCACATACCATAAATTTTAATATCATTGAAGTTCATTGTTACGACTTCAACCCTATACATCAATGTGTTTAGCAGCATTATAGCCGAAGTGAGATTACTAAAATATTTTAAAGGGGGACAAGGTCCTTATCACCGCTATTCAATTAAGTCGATGACCTTAGACTATGTGGCAATGGTACCGCAATTCTTTCGTTATCATTGAAGAGACCCACTTCGGGGAGAACCAAAAATGTTTTAAAGAAATGAAGTAACCAATGTTCAAGAGGATCGAATGCCCTATATCTTCGGCGGATAACCACATAACTTATAAAGGTTTTAGTTTTGTTTTAATAGGTAGGTATCCTATAATTGTGATATCGGCAATGTAATTTTCGACATGGTTTTACGTTTAAAAGAATTTAAGTTAAATTTCAACTTGGGTAGAGGACGATGTCGTTTAAACCCATGTATGTATGTTTTATTAAAGGAGAAGAACCTTATGTCTTCTATTGTGACGACGTCATTGGGGATACCAATGGCATTTTAAATTGTAAATTTTGACACTATCATTGGGGATACCAATGTGGATGAACTTTGACATTGATCTAAATTTGACTTGTTAAAGGGTGATGAGTCTATTGTTTTCTGACTTTGACTTTAAACCTTGGAGATACCATTATTTAATTTTAATAAGTTCGACATGAATCGTTTGGGGATACCAATGTATGTTACTATAAAATATTATAACTAAAGAGCAGACAACCTAATTGAGACATCAATATATATAGGTTAAGCATGTGGGCAACATGGATTGAAGAGAAACATGTGGGTAACATGATTTAAATAAATACATGTAGGTAAAATGAATTAAAAGTCCAAGTGAAGGGTTTGTAGTCATCCTAGGAAAACTATGAGATATGGATGGATAGTCTACATCATGCGAGAGATGGATAGTCTACATCTTGTTGGAGATGGATAATCTCTATGAGAATAATGAAGCGTTTATAGTTATCCAAGAAAACTATGGGATGTGTAATGGATAGTCCACATCATTTCAAATTAAATGAAATATGTGTGATGGATAGTCTACAAAATCTTAAATGATTAAACCATATGTGACAGGTAGTCAGTATGGTGGGGAATGGGTAATCCAAGTAACAAATACATGTGAGGTGGATAGTTCACATAATTTCGAATATGTTTAAATGTGAGATGAGCAGTCCACATAATTATAAGACGGGTAGTTAGATTAAAATAAGATGGCTAATCAGTTTAAGTTGTGACGGGCATCCATTTGAAATTAAGATGGATAGCCTAATGAATTAAGATGGATAATCCAAAATGTATTGCATGATTATAAATGTTACTTTCTATATTCTAACCATTGTAGTTGCAGGAGCACAGTATATGGTTGTTATGTTTTAATAGGATAATAGTGAGGGAAAAACTCGTTCCGCTCAACGGCGTAGTCTCACTAAATATCAATTTGGTTTCAGATGGTAAGCTATTATTCACACCAGTCTGTTATTGATCCGAATTTTTTGTTTTTCTCCCTAAACTCTCGGGTGCTCATTTGAGCGGGTCAAGAGTAAGGGCTTTTGAGTTCCTGTTAGATGATTAAGCTCTCGAAGATATGTAGGGGACAATCTAGCTATTAGGAGCTTTATCTATTTTCGCTATGTAGTTGGTATTGTCTATTTGGATGTAATGACAAAGTTGTCTAGTTGCCAAGTATCTGACTCTGATCAACCAAGGGGCATCTTCATTTGTCGCTATTGAAGTGTTTTATAATAGTTATATTTCCTCGGAACATGGAATTACGAATGAGATTTGTAATGAATATGAAATATCATTTGTGAAATGAGATATGAAAATTTTCTATTAACAGTATTTGAAATTTTTTCATATTCATGTGTTTCTGATTATTGATATGATTACCATAGCTGCATTTTGTCACCGGAAATTAATAATTATGAATGATTGCAGCATCCATAGCAATTAATTTGGATTTTGAAGTGGGGGATGTTACAGAGTTACAATTCTACCATACTGTAAGTATTTTGGAAACAATCTTGATAACTAACACAAAGAAAAAACAAATCAATAGACCAACCTACAATGTGAAGGAACAAGAAAACAATATTCATAATTAATTTGTTGAAATTTGATCGTCAAGAAAAGCAATTTAAGATTTAAAAATATTGTCGGTAACAAAATTTGTAATTAATTGCATCTACGTGCACAAAAATGATTAGCAAAAGAAATTTGAATTTCTAAACCAAGGGTGGAAATCATAGCGGATTCAACTAGTTGTGGTAATTGAGGGATTTTTTTTTTTTTTTGAATTATGGACGAAACCTAATTTATTCCATACCATATAGAGAGGAAGGAAGTGTAGAGGAGTGAATACGAAATGAAGACAAGAAAGAGTGTGGTGGTATATGGTTTCGATTACCAATTATGGAAGAAGCGTTTTTCACAAAAGGAAGAGCAAAAAAGCGTGGAGATTGAAGAAAATAAGTATGTTAAATGAAATGATAGAAAACTTTTTTTTTAATAGAGAAATATACCTTTATATTGTTTTTTTAATCTATGTAATTGATTAATAAGACAAGACAGTTAGTGTGATTTGAATAATATCATAAATATTAAAAAAGGTAATATTTTCAATTTATTAATTTATGTTAATAGCGCAAATTAATAATTACCCAAATAAATAACATCTTAGGCGTTCAACAATAAGCATTTTAAACGGACACAAACACAGCCAGAGTGAAGTTCTAAATGAATAGTTTGTAGCGGTGGAAAATAAATGTGTAAGCTTAATTATAAACGGATTTAGATTCTAGATAAAACAACAGTTAACGAAAAGTGTGTCCTAAGGTTAACTTCTACTTTTAAAAAGTCTGCATCTGAAACTACAAACATATGTAGGTATCTAAGCATTTATATAGATTAAATACAAGTTGCAAGCTACATGAAACTAGAAGCAGATTTCGATATACACTTGACTGAATTATACTAGTTAGTATTGGTCAGAAGATTAGGTCGGCCCTCGGATTTTTTTTCTAGCTGGACAAATATACATGTAGAAAAGAATCCAAAACATTTAGTACATTCTTTTCTATACTGGAAGTTTTGAACTTCCGGTCAGTGCACTAAAATTCTGTTCATTCCGTTCCGGATCTGGTGCTAACCGGGTTGAAATTCCAAAAAATTTCGGTTTCGAATTTTGCACAAAAAAAAAAGACTGTAAAACCAAAAAAACAAAAAGCACATAGTAATTACCTTCAATTTGCTTAATCGGTAACATCAACTTCAAATTCAAAGTGATTTTTTAATGCGAATAGGATTTGAAGTTGAGGGTTGTTTTAAGTGTGAGGAGGGAATGTGTAGAAGGACGATGAATTTAAGTTGGAACTGCCAACCGAACCTGGTAATTTTGGCTTGAAAAAAGAAAATGGAATGAACTAAACAATAATATGGATGTTGGACTTGATAAAGTATGGCAAATACGCTACGTATACTGTTTCGTACTTTAAAAGATGAGAGTTTGATATCAGCAAACTATGGGAAAAAGGTATGATAAAAGAACTTGAATAATGGGATGTTTACAATTGAATATTTAACACATTGATTGGAAAAAATATGAAAAAATCCAGAACTGACAAACCGGAATTTAAATAGAATCTTCGAAACCGAACCGAAATGTTAGAAATTATGAATCATGACTGAATAACGGAGTTTTGAACCTCGTATAAAGACAATTTTATTACTGTGGTGCTAAAGATTTTTGGGAGCCTTGTGCATCCAACACTAATGATAAAAAATGATGAAAACAACAATACAAATATAATAAATGAATAAAAAAGTCCGGATTCATTTTCTTTGGAAAAAAAATGCTTATTTTCTCAGCTTTTATCTGCAATTTTTAGAATCCATCTCAAAAATCAAACGTTCAACACAACAAAATTTAAGTCAGTACACGTCTGGAACATCAGGTTGCTTTATCTTTAGCTGGAACAGCAGTACTGTTTTTATGGAAAGGCCATAGATTGACCAAGCGCTCAAGCACGCTTTTAGAGAAATAACCGGAGAAAGGTTGGGAGGTGGAAGGAGGGAAGTCTTCTGCCGGCATTGCAAATGGACGCACCATTTTCTCCATTTTGTCTAGGGTCAGACATGACCCTGCTTCTTGGAGCCTCTCTGGTCCGTTTATAGGAAGTGTGTGCTCTTGGTGTAATAAACCGGCTTCTCCTTCATCTTCCTATAAATCATTAAAAAAAAATAACATATATGTATTTCTTTCCTTCTACCACAAATGTTTACAAAAGGGTTGCACAACTGCCTAAAATATGAAGAAAAATGAAAAACACTACTAATATATAATGTGTTGTATGAATAAGGCACATATTCTTTTCCAAGTTTATTGACAACGTTCGATTCATCTGAGTATTAAAAAAATACACATCACTTTAAGTGAGGCAACTGATGTTTGTTACCATTGTAGTATAACATTCGTGGAGAATTCAAAAGGTAGTTTCCAGGAGAAAAATATACGTTGACACAAACAACAATTCTGAAATTTTTGTTGTATTTCTTTCCTAATCCTTTTAAAAAAAAAGCTCGCCTCGTTTGTTTAAAATTCTAAAAGATGGGTGTTGATTGTTGAAAGCTGAATACTGAATGCATGCTGAATGCTGAAAAACAAAAGGTTGTTTGCTTATATTTTTAAAACTTTTGATTGAAACTAATGCAAATTATTGTTTTGATAACATTGCCTTTTTATATTATTTGGTTATTCTCGTAGTAATTATTAAACAAAAACTTTGTACTGTAAATTTAACTTTTTTAACAGCTTGAAATTTGAAAATTTTTAATTTTGAAAATACCTGAGTTTTGTGGAAACTTGAATAATGGATAATCATTTGAAAGCATTTAATTTGGAAGATTTAAATTTCAGTTTGTTATATTTCAAATTTCGATTTTTCAAAAATTAAGGCTACGGTTGGTTTAACCTTTTTAGTTTTGAATTTTCGTCCTTAGAAAAATACGCACGGCGCACGTATATTGTGAAAACGACCAATTTAGAAAACGAAGTTAACATATAAAATAGAAAACAATTTTTTTTTCGGAAAACAACAGAATCACGATAAACAATTCATTCTTCCGTCATCCCTTCATCCCCTCCGTCGTCCCCTTCATCTTCCTTCCACCCCTCTGTCATCCTTCCACTCTTCTCATATTTTGTAATTAATGTTGAAAACCCAAAATACCAAATAAACCAAACGGACTCATTAGGTTCGCAGTTTTTAGTTTTGAATTTCCATCCGCCCAATTCAGATATAATATAAAATCCTAAACCCAGCTGCAAGATTTCATGCTATGCAGCGAATGCCTAGAAGATTCCAAATAAAAATGTCGAAATGCCTTGTTAGACCAAATGTGGAATCAGCCAATTCAATATGTTGTATAAGTTTATTCTCCTACCCATTTATTCAATTTGGAGTCTCCATATTGCTAAAAGGGTTGACTCTGCCTAAACTTATGCATAGCCGAACTCAATATTGAATGGTTAAAGCTTTGCAATAGCTCTTTTCCTTTTCTTCTTTTTCCCTCCAACTAAATAGAGAGAAAGCAAAATATGGTAGATTCAGTGGTGAAAGATGGATACAGATAAGGACAGTCTGTCGCCAAGGCACTTAATCGTTCTTATTACAAGAAAAATGAAGAGAAAAATATTGTGCTCTTTTTACTGCTAATAAATACCCCTATGGAAATCAGCAAGAACGAACTAAAGTAGATTAGCATACCTCTAAAGGACTTAAGTCTGCGCCACGACTGAATGTCATTTCTATTCGAAACCTCTTTGGATCGTCTAAAGGTACCTGCACATTAAATCATTTCAGATGATGAATGGTACTTAAATTTGGCAATCAAAATGTAAATCCTCTTCCCACAGGCTTCCGGATAATTTTAAAAACATTTACTTAAATTTCATCTTATATTAGACATAGATTCATTCACTTTAAAACGCCATACAAAAATAGATTTTAAATTCTTGCCTCCACATTTTCAAACATTCTGAGAACAATGTTGCTCATGTAGTCCAATTCTCTTGTATTAAACAACCTCTCTAGAGCACTTTTGCAAACAAGGCTTTCCTCTCCTTGCAACGATTCATCAAGGTTGCTGTACCGCAGTACATTCACTAAAGAGTGTATATGTGATTCCTGCACACAGTATGGCAATACACCGAATTTCTAGTAACCAATAATTGAAAGTTTATTACCATCTAATAAGTACACTAAAGTTTTTTTGTTTTTTTGTTTTGGGCTACAAGAAAAAAGGAGGAAACAGTATATATATACCGATGTGAAATAAAGCCTTGTGCGAACATGCCGCTCGGGAGTTTTTACATTTGCATACCTGAAACGGGAATGATATTGAAAACTTAGTTGAAGAACGATTGATGATCTGTAATCATAATTAAATGTTAAAAGTCAGAAACATGCTTGGGATCTAATCTGTATTTGGTCTCTTTGTCTTCATCATCATCCTCAAGTGATTTTTCACTAGCTGAACTGGTCCTTCTGTTTTCATTCTTGTTTGCACGTCTAGGACTACTAAAAACCTCTTCTTTCTTCGGACTGGGAATTTTTGTATTTTTATCTTCCTTTGCTTTCAGTTCAGCGACATTAAGAGCCTCTTCTCGAGTATTACGTAAATCGATTAAAATCTTTCCTAACAAACGACGAGCAACCTGTAGCAGAAAATAAAGTTATTTTTATCAAAGAAGGAATCAATTAATAAATATTAAACAGCTGTTTGAAGTGAGACTAAAGTAAGGTTACCTTTGAGCCAATTTTGAGTTTCTGTTTTGGATTGATACCATACTCATTAGGAATAACACCATCTGCAAGTAACTGGAAATATGCAGATCTTAGTTAGAAGACGAAAATGTGTTTGCGAGAAACATGTGTTCATAAAATTATGAGCCTAAAACTCTGGTAACACAGTATTATGAATTTTGGAGTATTATCAATCGAATATGAGAAAACAAAGTGGTAGTGAAACTGCAAGAAAAAAATGTGACAATAAAAGGTATTTGGGAACTAAATTAACATATAATGAACCTCACACTATTTGACATAATGTCATCATTGCTATCATGATATATATTACTTTAATTCATTAAGGAACGGAGTCTTGATTCAATATTAATTTAATCTTACTTCTCCTGGGAGCAGTATGTTTTAAGATCTGTATGTAACAGAAATACCTGAGCAACTTTAAAGAGTTCAGCTAAACCATCAAGATTGAGATGTGCATTATGCAAAAGATCGTACCTGTTATATAGATATCAAGTTATAACTGATAGCTTAGATTCAAGAAAAGTCGTGTTGCAAAATGAATATATAAACTAAAAATCTTGTTACCACATTGTCATGTTAAAAGATAAACAGTTAATTCATATTGTCACTTACTTGCATGAGTCGTAAACATCTGGAATCTGACTAACATCAAATCGGCTGCATTACAAATAGGCCATAAATTCAATTCACAAACAGGTGGGTTCCATTCGAGAAAGATACCGTAAAGATATAAACAAACTAGTTGAAGCATAACAGATATTTACTCTTTGCGTTCATTGTAAAGATCTTTTTCCAGTTTTTTCCAACGAGCAAACATTAGTAAAAAGCCTTCACTACCACAAGGAAGCCCAGCAGCAATACGTGCAGCATCAAAGTGAGATTTTCCAATAGCTTTTGCTTGATCATAAGGAGGCAATGCTTCAAAAGAGCTACTATTCACAAGCTTTTCATCTTCCTCTTGAACTAGTCGCTTCACTTGTGATGTTACCTTTTTTGTCAACTTTACCTATTCGTTTCAAATGTAAACAAATAACAATTCAGCTTCACATATAAACAGAGGAGCTCAGATCTTCTGTCCCTTTTTGTTGTCCCTATGTACCACATAGATCTCAACCATTCGATTTTTCATCATCACTTCTTAAAATATGATAGATCTTAATCATTAACTAATTTGTTGTGATGGATGGTTTAGATTTGTTGGGGCATGTGGGGACAGGTAAAAGGTGGCAGGGGATTTGTTCCCAATCTGAGTATCATAAGCATAAAAGTAAATATTTTATTTTGTTTAAACTATAACAGTGACTTCAAAGGGAATACAACGAGGATATGTTGCCTATAAGAGATCGTTATGTTGTTTAAGGACAGAGTAGTAAATTTACCATTTTAGGAAGCAGTTCAGAAGCATTAGGAGGCAAACCAGCACCATCAACCATCCATGGATATTCAGTGGAACCATTATTGTGCAGTGCATTGTTTTTGGATGTTACCATCTCATGAACCTTCGCCTACAAAAGTTAGCATATTATGAAAACTAAGGAAAACAACGAGTTAGCTTATGGATGCTGGTTATTGAATGTGTAATAAAAGTTCTAGTGTCCATAAATATCAATCATAGTTCGGTTGAGTAATAGAGAAAACTAGACAAGATTTCGGTTGAGTCTTAGAGAAATAAAGATTGTCAACAAACCAAACAGAGTGTATAAGAAATAATTATTTTAAACATAAGATATCCATTTCTGTAGTTCGAAATGGGCGGACATTGACAAAATATAGAATAGATGTTAATCAGCATATAGTTGTCTAATAATATACCTTGTAATAATATTGAAGGAATCATAACCTTTAAATTATGGTACAACTGCAATTCTTATATAGTTGGACTCCTGTTTAAATTTGCTCCATTACGTCACTTTCACAATTTTTACATTAGCATTGAGCATTCAGAGCAAGAATAGTGCAAACTTTGCAGCAGTGGTACATGTAGTGCAATCATTAATTTTAATTGGTGATATATAGATATTTTTTCTGAATACAAACCTTTGCTTCTTCCATTTCAATGCTTGCATTTTCAAGGCCATCCAACATTGACGAATCTTTGCTAACAAGAGAAACCTGAAGAAACAAATGGGGTACAAATTCAGCATTATAAACATGTATTACTAGCACACATGCCAAAAAGTTTGAGTAAAAACCAGGATCGGAGTCAACTGCCCCTCCAAATCAAGAAGTCCTTTGGCAAAAGCTGCAGCTGACATCTAAACAGTATAAATAGCATTTAGAGGTGAAATATGTTCAACAGCCAAAAATTTAAGATTAGATAAGGTTAAAATTATGGATAAAAATCTACGAGTTTTATTATCACCTGAACGCGGCCCTCGTCTGAACTATATATCTTCAAATCATGTCTATAAGTACTGTGAAGACGAAGCAATCCTGTTCCTTCACCTGAATGCATTTAGTAACAAACAATATTACGAACAATGAGTAGGGTAGCCTGGAAGTTGAAGCATAAAAGGTATCTAAATCATAACTGTCAATCCGTTATGTTACTGACAAGGATAAATAAATAAAACTCATAGGAGTAATTGGTATTTTGAAAGAAATAAACCTGGATACATATTGTTCCTGAAATATCGTCCCAACTCTTCTGCCTAACATCAAACATGAAAATATTAAACATGATTTAAGTAATAATGCCCGTTTAGAAACTTAAAAGAGCTTTGCTAGCATGATTGAACCTAATTCGGTCAAACACTCTGGCAATCAGTTCAAATTAAGATAATTGAATGTGAAAAGAAAAAAACAACCTGCTTTCTTCCAGCATGTGTAAGAACCCCTCCATATTTAAGAATCATCAGAGCTTCTACGGGTTTCTCTTCCTCGCATTCACCACTGGAAATCTTAACCCATTTTAGGGGCTTTAGTTGTACCTTCCTATAAATACCAGAGAAATGTCCTCCCTGAAAATCGAGAACATTAAGAAATAAAGATATTGCAGGGTTGCAGCACATACAGTGATAACACTGCATCATCATCATCATCATTATTTAATAATTATTATTATACCTCCTCAAGCACTGCTTTAACTTGCCGAAGTTTCTCAGTATGTTCAAGGTCCTCAGCATCACTGTCACTTTCAAGGCCAGATCTATATTCAATAACCAAGACGTATTAAACCTTATAATCATAACTAGAAAAGCCTAATTATCCGATATTTATTCTTCACCAAGTGTTGGTAAGAACTTGTGATTACTTTAAAGCTGAATTTAAATGTTTGACAGTTTTATTTATTAGTGCTTAAAAATAAAAAATAAAACGTAGTTACCTAGAGCGAGGAACTAAAATTCTTGTAGCATCTAAAAGGTCTTGTAACTGAACAGCACTTTTGAGCTTTGTCTGAAATATGAGTATAATAAAGTGTTAGTCATGATATGACCAAATACAAACGGCTGTTTAAAATGAAAACTCATCTATGACTAGCATATCAAATATTACCTCAGCTCTAGGCTTGCCTCCATTGTATTTCAGCATCAAATTCAGTAACTTTTCTTCTGTAACTTTTAACTTTACCTTTTGCTTTGGTGTCCGGTCACCACTGCAAAGGAAATACATTGATTACAATGAATGGAACATGAAACTTCTGAGCTAATCTGGAGCTTAGTTTACTCTGTCTTACCCTAGGTTTTCTCCAAAATCATACAAATGGATTATATATACTCAATTGATGCAAGTGAATTTGCTCTAATGTAAATGTGCATCTACAAATTTAAGTTAATGTGATTCGGGTTATGAATTTTAACCCAAAGGCTCAAGTATTATCATCGTACAGTGTTATGTTATCCTTAAACATCTTATAGTTTTCAGCACATTACATGACATGATAGAGAGGGAATCTGTGACTCCCATGTCAAAAATGATATATAGCACACGCTCACTACCAAAAGATAGAGAAAATTACCGACTGTGGTATCAAAAATGATACCACGTTTGTAGCTTGTTGGTTGGCCAATGTGTTTGTATAGCATAAAAAGACATGAAAGATGATAGTTATAAAAGAACTACTTACTGGCGAATAACTGCAATAACACAACGTAGCTCTTCGGATTGGCCAAATGTCCCAACTAGTCCACTTCCTTGGCGGGTCAGCCCTTCAGTTGGTTGGGATGGTTCGTTCACTTTCCAAGGCAGTACAGGAGGAATGGTAGATGACAGATGAGGAGCTTTGGCATCAAGAAACATTTTTCTTAATACACATGCTGCATCGTCGTAATACCTAATACATACCGATGGAGAAAATTGGTTCATTCGACTGAAATAATAACATGTTACTATTTTTACATGCAAACAATTACTTGTATGAATTTTTGACAAAACTCCATCCATTGACATCGCAGACATAAGATCTTCCTTTACATCTTAAGAGGTCGAAGCCACACACCTGAAATGAGACATAACGTACCGAGGCCGATAAGTAATATTGCTTCATAGTTTACACTCCTTGCAGAAAACTGTAAAAATAAATATGCTTGCATTCTCATTTAGCAAAGGTACTACAAAATTAAGAGAAACATACAAAAAGATTAAGCAAAACATAATCAATTGCTTGAGGATTTATTAAACTACTAGTTCAGGTTCAATGCGCAATAAAAACATCTCTTAAATTAGTATAAAAGGCAAAAGAGTGTGCTTTTGAGTAAAGAAAATTTTACCTGCTGCCTGAAAGCGAGACATACATTCCGAGCCATTTCCTTTTCAGCAGGGGTCAATAGTACAGGATACCTTATCTACGAATAAATAGATCATGGATTATATTAGGCCATTTTACATCAAGTAGTATTTTGAATTTTAGTATAAATGGGATGCTACAGAAAATAAGATACCATAGAAACATTGTGATTGCATGAACATACACATTAAAGTGTTGAATGACAAAATAAATACTTAGAAATAGTAATACAACATGGCACGTTCTGTAATGCAATAAACATAAACTTGCAAATTTGCTACAAAAGCCGAAAGATAGGGTATGGATTGAGAGCGAGGATTAACAGCCAGCAAATCCAAAGTTTAAATTCTTCCTCTTCCAATCATTTTCTGTTATACCTGAAATCGGCTACAAATTTCTGACCTTGTACCTTTTTCAGCAAAATATATATTGCTACTCACAAGTCACAGTAGTTTGCAACCCTTATCTCATGTTTCTCCTAAGAATCACTCTCTAATCCAGTTACTCATATTTACAATGCTTATTATCATATAAATATTCATTGTACCTTCAGCGAGTTCATAGATGGTAATGCATGTATGAAGAAAAGAAACACTTGCATTTTCTTTTGGATAAACATGGAACATAGAGTTGTGTACAAAAACTTGGAAGAAGAAAACCAGACTATCAAAATCCTTAAAGTTGCATAAAAGTATCACAAGAGGAGATAGTACTAACTTCTTTTCCATGAGGGTTCCTCATTACAACACCATCAACCACTGGGGACTTTCTTGCTTCAGCATGTGCATATTCTGGGCCAACAGTATATACCTAACGAATTTTATCATTAGTCCTTGTGATATTGGACAAATTTTCCTTAAAAACCAATTGCATAAACTTATTAACATTCAAGGAAAAAATGAAACACCTCATAACCAATCGCGAAAGAAAGAATAGAAGAACAGAATTATACATACATACATACATACATACATACATACATACATACATACATACATACATACATACATACATGTATGTGTCTATGTGTTACACACGCACGTGTGTGTTATAGAAAATACATCTCTTGAGTTTGCTGCAAGGGAAAAAAAGAGGAATGAGCTTCCGTGAACCATATTTGCACCAGCTCGCCATCAACAAAATTAGAATTGAGTTCGCATATTTCATTTATGGAAAAACATATTGACTCTTTGTTAAAAACAAGTTTAAAAGCTTCCATTGAGTAACTTTAGATGAAATTTTTTCCCTAATTAACAATGTGTTTTTTGTGTATATTATAATAACCATGAACATGGTCATCCATAAAATTTGACAATCTGATGACCAAAAGTTGGCTGACTCCAACCTTTTAGCTGGACTGAGAACAATGTAAGAAACCAACGAAAACATGAAATATTGACAAAAATATAGTTTCTGGATTCTGAAGAAAATAACTAAAAAAAGTAGTTAAAAAATCAACTAGATGGGTTGGAATATATGATTATACAACTGGACAGATAACTGAACCTTAACATCTGTTCCTCCTGTTGGCATAAATTCTTCATAGATGTAAGATCCTTCACGCCTCACTCTTCTAACATCAGGGTGAAATTCACTTGATCGGTTTCCAACCTATTTTAATCATTTAGAAAATACATGTATATTTATCTCACATAATACATCGCTATGTAATGAATATACTAACAAAGAAATGTCAGGAACAAAATATAGTTTTATCTTCTTTATTAATAAGAAAAAATAAAATAAGAATTTATTTACCTTTCGGAATAATTCTTTCATACCTCCACCAGCAGAACTTGGATAATATATCATTATGCTGTGATTGTCCCCTTGTAGATAATACATATGGCATGTTAAAAAAAGAAGAAGAATTGCACATAAAGTCTGAATACAAAATTGTTGTAGAATGTGATATTCAAAAAATTGATTAGATTTATGTTGCATTATCTGCATCAAGTGTGAAAATTCAAATAAATTGAAAATTTAACAAAAATTCCTAATTTTTCTAACTGTGAACATAAATTAGAAACTTAGAGTAGCAATTTAATATTTAGTTACAAGTAAATTTGACAACTAATAAGTAATATTTTGCCTACAAGTTCATTAAAATGCAGAGCTAAAGAATAGAAGGCAATGGTCTGCCACACTGAAAATAGCAATGATGAGGAACTGGGATAATCAGAGATTCATTTGTAAGGACTATTTGATTATTGACACCTGTAACTTTTGTAAACCATAGAGAACTGACACTTTGAGGGACCATATTTATCACAACGGTGTGGTGAACTGAATGTATATTACATATGACAAGCTAACTTCTAAGTCATTTTTTTTTCAGCTACGGATTAATATTCTACTTACATGTGTATCAAGGGAAACTCTGGGTGTCTTATTTTTTTATAGTATTCTACATTCGATTGAAACCAAATAAATGTCATAGCACTACTAAGGAGAATTCAAGTAAGAGTATCATGTGTCCATACAGCATTGATGTCACTTTTTCTGTACATATACGGATGTTTTGAAAACTTATACAAAGTTTTGAACGGATACAAGAGGATTTTTCCTCAAGAGCTGATAATCGATGAACTTTTATGATTATCATTGGCAAGGGGAAGGGAAATTGGTTTGGTTTGTAAATATCTCACCATCAACAGGTTTCTCAACGAAAGGTTTCCAAAAACGTTTCCCATGCACTTCAACAAAATCATCTTGTTCGTCGAAATAGTCAACCTCTTGGTAAGGATATTCTCTATTTACAAGGGCATAAATGGGAACTGGAATCCCAAACATTTCAAGACGCTGATAAAAGAAGAATACAATGGTTAGGTTTTAATATTGTCATTTAATTAGATGACAAAATGTATGTTGCGTTTAGTTAAAGTAAATAATTACTTGTACAACTAAAGTGATTCACAGAGCAAAATGGCACAAGAATGCAAATCCAATCTCAACCATGTGAAATATTGGACTTGAAAGCTAGCATTACGTCTAAAGATTAGCTTACGCAAATGTATAAAACAAATTTAGCATATGCAAATAATTAATGCAGTAGTGAATAATATTTGATTTACCTCATAAACCTTCCTCCTGTCATGGAGAAGATACTGTGGTTCCAGTTCATTCACTAGAAAGGGCCTAAAATGAGCCAACAGTTAAGTAAATATATTTCATGAACATATTTACCTGTAACATACGCAATAAATCCAATGAAAAATATTCATAAATTTTATTTATATTTGCACACCGAACTTATTAAAATAAAGTACATGGAAATTCTTGAGGACTAAAATCATTTTGAGATTGACATACACTCCATCCGTTATCTGTTCCGCACACACATGCACGTGCACACGCGCACACACACATGCACGCACGCACACATGCACGCGCGCGCACGCACATGCTGTTTGCTGTTTCCAATACGTATAGTGAACATAGCTGTGTTATTACAGATTGCAATAAATTAATCCCAGTCAAATAAATTAAAATGTATTCTAAAACATGTAGTTGAAGCTCTCAATATATTTGATTGCACTTTCAGGTAATGACAGCAGTGTATCCAACAATTTGGCATAAATGCCTCAACAAGTTGATTAACTTTGTAGCTCATTGATTTTTGCTTATTGCTATTGGTGGCATGTGTAGCGGTTCAAAAATCAAAATCAATGATGCATATATACAGGAACTTACATTCTTAAAGATGCATACATCTCAGCTTTCTTTAGTGGATAACCAGTAGAATAGAAGGCGATCAAGCAATCACAAATCGGCCAGCTGAAATAACCAAATTATGCAACATATAAAGTATCTATTATTCACAGAAACATTTGCTTATCTATATTTTGTAAAAGCAAATGCTGCATTCAAAGTCGTGCATAATTCATAATATAATCAGATTACACTCTTCAATTCATTTATAATTAAACAGAAAGGAAAAAACACATTAAAACATACCACTCTACAGGTTCCTCAAGAATGACCTTGTCTCCGAAAACTATAACCTGCAAATTCACTATCATGCCTCATTCCCATAAACTATAGTCTACAAACTCCCAATAAGTTAGTGTAAGTTTTCATACACTACAGCTAATTATCTCCATATGATGCACTTGTTTTCTTTTTTCTAGATTATATACTAAGCAATTAAATTTACTGCAAATGCAAAATTGATATTTGTGATGCAAACTTAACAACCTCGTCATTTCACTCCACCGATTGAAAGATAATAAATAGATACCTCAAATTCACCAAAGGATTGCAACCTTTCCAGTATCTCACTCATAGGCGAAGAAGACATCTAAAACAAAATTTAACCAAAATCAAAAGGTTGAAATTCAAAAGGACAAAAGTAATGATAATGCAGTGTAGTACAAAACAAAAAAACATCATCTACACGTGCCAGATTTCTAAAAAGTGTACGAAAGGAAATGAACGATCCATAATTTACCTTCTTTTCCATGACACAGACGCCGATCCTGATTTTCTTCGATTCATCTCCCGCCGCCATTGTTTGAAACTTGAAAGAATCTTACGGATTCCAGAAGAATCTCTGTGATTCAGAGGAATCTATCAACCACTTTGTTCTTGTTGGAGAATCTGACAAATGACTATACTATTTTGCAACAGAGATCACCTCCACGTAGATTAATATTTTATCGAACTGGAAAAAAATAATCCGAAATTAGAATCGCGCTGTTGTAAGTCGGAAATGAAAATTTGTGCTCTTTAATGTTATTGTTTATCAAATAAATATTGTATTTTGAATGCGGATGGTGTGCTGGCAGTCACGGGAAGAAGTAAATTTATTGCTCTTTATATTTTGAAAGTTAAAAGATATTTATTTAGCATGGACCCTTCAAGAAACATATTTCAACTGTATACATCGTTCGAAATTTATTGCAAAAATTTCTTATCTTTAATAATGGTTGTAACACGTTTGGTATCATACTTTTTTGTGTCGGCGTCAATTACCGAAAATGCCCCCAGCGCCAAATCTTAATATTACTTAAAATTAGGATCTAATGATTAAATTTCTTTTACAAATTCAAAATGTCTGTATACAAATGTTATTTTATCTTAATATTACTTAAAAACAGAATCTAACAAATAAAATTATTTTTTACAAATTTAAAACATTCATCTACAAATACTATCAAATTTTAATATCACTTGAAAATAGGATCTAACAAATAAATTATTAGTTAATAATATAAATAAATTTCAAATTAAAATAAAAATAGATGTTGCAACTTAGAGATAAAATTTAAACTAACAAAAATGGTTTCAATACAAAAATAATGTTAGATATTTATATAAATTATTTTCTCTTGGATATGCTAAACATATATAATTTGTAAAAAACAATTCACGTGCGAAGCACGTGCCATTATCATGCACGAAGCGTGCCGTAATGCTCGTGTATAATATTAACCAGTACGATCCCACAATGGAAAAACCAATTATTTAATTTCATAGTTTAAAACTGTAACAACCTAATATTTTCAGCCATTCGCATCCACACATGTCGGACTTGAATTGCTCAAAATACAGCATTGTAAATAAATTTGGAGTAAATGAAATACAATCATAGAATCACAGACACAGAAATATCAGAATAACTCGCAGCGGAAGTTAAAATACCATAGTAATTCATGAAGCTACTATAACAAACTCTCAAAACATAATACATGATATCGGTCTGAAAAAAACATATATAATAGAATCTCAAATACATAGCAGTTTATAAATACCATAACTGAAATAGAAAAACTGAAACTGAAAGGGAACAGATACCGGACAAGTAGAATCTCCAGCGATTCCTAGCTCCAGAAAAGAAATCCAAAGCTAAGCTGTAAATACTCAGGCTGACCCGAGCGTAAAATAAAACACAAAACACTCGAGTCAGGACATGTATACTTATATAATGTAAACCAACTCAAGTGAACTGTAGTAGAAATGCACAATAACTTAAAGGATGCTTGGGATCGTCCATCCTTTAAGAATCAGTTAAACTATAAATTAAGTACATTCCGTGGTTAAAATTTCAAAATGGTATTTTATACTTCGAAATCGAATATCATTTCAAAATTCAATATCACTCAAAAATCCATTTCAAAATATCAAAATATCGTATCTTCCATACTACATTCATTTATTTAAAATACCATTTCAATACACATTTCAAAATAGTTTATATTTCAAAACAAATTACTTCATTTTAAATCATAAAAATGAAGTTATTATATTTAATAATTAAATTATTAAATTTTCAAAATCTAAATCTTTCAAAGTTCATTTATTCATTTAAACTTAATAAAACAATGAAAATTCACCTTTTCCTTGTTCATCATATATGTTATGTATATTCTCAGTAGCATGTTTTACCTTTATAGAATCATGGAAAAATTTTGTGTTTTTATCTCCTTCTGCTATCCATTTTTTGTGTAACTGCTGTCTCTTCATACTTGCTTCCATGTACAGAGCATTGTTAACCTCTTTAAAAAGTTTGCATTCCTCTTCAGCATTTATTGATTATTTCACTACATTGCTTGGTAACTCTGATGGGTTCACCCCTGACCTTGATCTTATTTCATCCCTACCTCTACCTACCATTACTTCCCTTGAAGCTGTGTCACTAATTGCTCCAGTTACTGATGAAGAAATTAAAAATAACCTTTTTGCTATGAACCAACAATCATCTGGAGGGCCTGATGGTTTGAATGTGGTTTTCTTTATAGCAACTTGGAGTATATTGGGCAGTGAGTTCTGTAATGCTGTCCACAATTTCTTTAATAAGTGTAAGATGTTGGGTGAAGTGAATTGCACTAACATTGCACTTATTCCCAAAGTCAATAATCCCTCTACTGTCACTGAATTCAGACCCATCTCTTGCTGTAATGTGGTCTACAAATGCATCACTAAAATTCTTGCTTCACGACTTGTTAAAGTCCTTCCTTCTGTAGTTTCTAGAAATCAGGCTGCCTTCATTCCTAGTAGAAGTATAATTGACAACTTACTGCTGGTCCAAGAACTCTTGAAAGGATATGGCCAAAACAAAGTAACCAAAGCGGCAGCTATCAAAATTGATATTTCTAAGGCTTATGATACCATCCACTGGTCTTCATTAGTCAGGGTTATGGCACAAATGGGATTTCCCAAAATTTTTGTTTCCTGGGTTTATGTGTGCATATCTACTCCTTCATTCTCTATAGTGATAAATGGTAGACCAGTTGGTAATTTCAGAAGTTGTAAAGGAATACGTCAGGGAGACCCCATTTCTTCTTACTTATTCTTACTAGTCATGGAAGTTTTCACTGTTATTCTACGAATTAAATATGAGCAGAAAGCTATCAAGTATCATCCGAAGTGTGCTAAACTTAATATCACCTCTATCATGTTTGCTGATGATGTGTTGTTGTTTACCAAGCCTGAGCTTCCATCATTTAATGCCATCTCTAAGGCACTACTTGATTTTTATGCTATGACTGGTCTCAAAATCAATCAACAGAAATCCTCCTTGTTAGTATCTGGTGCTAGTGACACACATGTTTCTGAATTACAAACTGCAAGTGGTTTCTCTGCAATGAGCTCTGATATGAAGTACCTTGGGTTACCATTGATAACAAAAAGAATTACTAGAGCTGACTGCTTTCCTCTCTACAACAAAATCACTTCTGTGTTGAAAGCTTGGGAAAATAGGAAGTTATCTCAAAGTGGTAGGCTAGTGCTAATAAAAGCTACTGTTTTTGCCTCCCTTGTTTACTGGGCACGTGCAATGATACTTCCTTCTAGACTACTACATCAGGTCAGGTCTGCCATGAGCAGATTTTTCTGGACTGGTAGCATACATAACAAAAAAGTTTTGCCAGTTTCTTTTTCTAAATTTGAAGTTCCTAAATATTTGGGAGGACTTGGAGTTAAAAATGTCAAGACTTGGAATACAGCAGCTATGAGCAAGCATATTGATGATTTAATCAGCAATAGGGAAAGTTTATGGGTACAATGGGCTAGGCAGTACAATTTAAAAGGAAAGTTTTTTTGGTGCATGGATATTCCTCAGAATAGTAGCTGGATATGGAGAAATATACTTAAGTTGAGGAATGTGGTACTAAAAATGATCAAATACCCAGTCAATCAAAATTCTACTGTCAAATTCTGGTATGATCCTTGGGTAAGTGAAGGTATTATTCTATCCAGCCTGTGTGATTATAACCAGATTGTGCAGACTGGTATACAAATGAATGCTAAGGCAAGTGATTACATACTTGATGGGAAACTGGTGCTTCCTTATAACAGTAATTTACATATAAGACAGCTGTGGGAAAAAATGATACAACTTTACAAGCCTGATGCACATCACGACTATGTGACATGGAACAAGAAGAAACATACAATTAAAGGTGTTTTCAATCAGATCACTGACACAGCCCCACTGCCTTCTGCTATTTGGAACAGTGTCATTTGGACTTCTGATACTCAACCTAACCATAACTTGATGCTTTGGAAAGTGATAAACCAAGCATTGCTTACTAGAAATGTACTGAACAAGTATGGCATGAGTTGCTCACTGAAGTGTCTGTTTTGTGATAATTTTGATGAGTCTGCTCATCACATTTATTTTGAATGCCCTGCTCTCCTATATATCATCACTGGTATTTGGAATAAAGCTGGCATTAGGTTACTGCCAGTTAGCACTACTGAAGTGTGGGGAGTTTTCTTAAAATCTGGCAAGAAGAAAGATGTAAAAGGAAGGATGCTTGCTAACTGCTTGAAGATTTATATGTCTGTTATCTGGAGAGAGAGGAATACTATATTTTTTGAAAATCAGAGAAAAAATGGTGATGCTCTTTGGCAAGAGGTGAAGAATGCTATTCTTTGCCAAATAAAGAACTGTCAATCTGGTTATTCAGTTGAAATGTTACATCTCTGGGAAAGAGACTAAGTCCCTTTTTATTTTATTTTTTTTAGCTCTTTGTGTTTGGTTTTGTTTTGTTCTTTCTTTTCTATGTTTATCTTTGTCCTTCATCTGTAACTTTTATTGGTTTGCAATAAACTGGTAGGGGACCAGTTAACCCCGCTGGCTTTGCCAAAAAATTCACCTTTCGCGGCATTTAGAAATTGCTACGGAAAGTTACTTTAAAACAATTCAATTTAACAAAGGACAACATTCAAAATGTTGTAATAAGATTGCTTTAATTCAAATAAAACCTTAGTTAAATTCAACAATTATAGCACTTACAAAGTGCTATAATAGCCTTTAATTCAATTTAGCCCTTTAGTTCGTTTATATTAACTACAGCATTTACAAATGCTGTAGTTACTTTTACTTTAGAAATAATAGCATTTCAAAATGCTGCTAATTAAATTCCAAATATTCACTATACTTTCACAAACCATTAAATTCTTATTTAACCATTTCAAACTTATAAAATCATATATTTTTCACTTTTATAACCATCATTTTATTTTCCTTAAATTCATGATTTTATAAAGTTAAATTTCCATTCAAAAATCAATATTTAATAATAATTCACTTATTAAATTCCAACATTCAATTTCAATTCATATAATTAAATTTTTACCTTAACACTTAAGTTTAAATTTCAAAATATAACTTATTTTCATTTTATTTACTTAACTTCAAAATTCACTTTTAAACAAAATTCAAAATTTTCCAATTTAAGTTATATTTCAAAATTCAACTCAATATTCATTTATTTCACATTTTTAACTTATTCAAAATCCATTAATATATTATAAAATCATTTTAAAGTCGTTTAATTCAAAATATCATAAATTTATCATATTTTCATTTTTGATTTTTAATTCCATTTATAATTAAATCAAAATTTCCAAATAACTTATATTTCAAATTTCCACTTTATCATTAATTTATTTCACTTATAAATTCTCATAAAAATCAAAATACTTTACAAAATCATCTTTAATTAAGTTTAAATCAAAATATTATAATATTTACATTTCTAAAATATTTTAAAATTTTTAGAAACTATATTTTAACCACGGGTCTGTATATCATTTTCTACACTAGGTAAAGTGGTACGGGTAATATATCATTTCAACCCGCAATTTACAAAGAAAACCCGGGTTTTATCGTTTCAAACCCGCAGTCCCAAGTAAAATGAAATAATTGAAAATCGTTCAGGCCTATCATTTCAGCTCATAACGATTTTCTCCTATTCTAAAGTTCGTTCGGGTATGTACCATTTCAACCCATAGTGATTCTAATCTAAAGATAACTTGCAGTGTAATAAACTAATATAAATAATAGAACAACATAATATAACAGTAATAGTAACATACGATATAACAGGTGTTTAAGCATGGGTGAACATCATATAATCGTAGCATAGCATATATAATATGGTGATGCATTTTACAGATTCAAATGTGATCGATTTACTAGTTATATAAGCATAAAACTGTCTGGTGAGAATAACTCACAGGCATAAGCTGAAGACAACAAATCAAATGCACAACTGAGATCCACAAAAGTATGATAGCATGATAAAGATTCGAGTGTGGGAGAGATAAAGCTAATAACATTGTAAACATTCAAACAAAACAATATAACTAACATAAGTTTTCAACCCAAATTCAATTAAACAAAGCTAGAAATGAATGCACAAAACATCACCAAAGTGTTTGCACTTGCTTTCTACCACTTGTGTTTCAGTTATAGGCTGGAAAGGCACGGCTAAGGAGTGTGTTTGGGTCTGGTTGTGGGTTTATGGGGTCGGCTAAACATGAGAAGATGATGGTGCAAAGTTTGGTGAGCATGAAACAACAACAGAAAGGCACACAACAATGTTTCAAGGCACAAGGGGCTCGGTCAAAGCATAGATGGGCACGGCCAACTTCAGGTGGGGTTAGGGGATGACGTGGCAGAGGTTTCAGTTCAGGTAGGCGCTGGAGATGGTGGTGTAGGTGGCGGCCAATGGGGTGTTTGTGGTGGTGGAAGACTAGTGTGCTCGGCTATGGTCATATAGTTGGAGTTTGGTGCATTTGTGTGGTGGATCTTCAATCTAGGGTCCACGACATGGCTTGGTCAGTGAGAAGGAGGTGGTGGTGACTGGTTCAGGTGGTGGAGGAGGTAGCAAGGTGTCTGGAGCGGTGAGGGCTGAGCTACAAATGTGAAGGCAAGTGCAACATAGAATAGAAAACAAGAAGAAATTTCATAGAAAAGAAGAAGAAGTTTACCAACACTTTGCTTCAGGAAATGGCCGTGAATTTTAGGGTTGAGAAACCTTGTGATATGCGTGAAAATGAAATGAGGAAGTCGGATGAAAATAGGAAAAGGAACGGCCAAAAATTAAAGTGGTGTTGGTTGAAATGAAAAGGCAGGAATACAAAAGGTCTTAGTATATAAAAGGTCACCAAACTCTTCAATTTACCATATTTCTTTTGGAGTTTTTAAATAACTGAAAAATATTTGTATAATTCAGATAAAACACGAAAATTTAGTAAATAAATAAATAAATCTTAATTATATATAATTAAATTAAGAAAATAACAAAGAAAATGTAAACTAGGCTAGAAAATTTGAAAATAAATGCAATGAACTTTGGAAAATTTTTATGTACTTGAAAAATATTTATAAATATAGATAAGAACACAAAATAAAAATACATTCACAAAAATAAATAAATAAATTTTAATTAAATATAGTTTAAATGAAGAAAATAGCAGAAAATGGAAACTAGCCTTTAAAAATAGAAAATAAATGCAATAAACTTTGGAAAAATTATAACATCACTTTAAAAAAAAAATTAAAATAAAATGTATATCTAACGTGTCATATAACACATATTAGAACATGATTTGACAAATAAAAATATTATTTGTATAAATTAAAATAGATAATTTTATTAAATAAATCAATTTACACCCAATATTGTGAAAAGCATAACTTTCACAATATAAATCAGATTTCAACGAAATGAAAAACAGTATTCTTAAAATTTAATTTATTTTCATAATGAAAGATAAAATTTATGAATTCAAATATTTAAATTTTAAATTTAAAAGTCAAATTTGACCAATTTGACCAAAATCCGCATTTTCTGGAAATATTCAATTTATTCAGGTTTGAAATTATAATTCACCCAAAAAACAAAATTTATAATCAGAATAACAAAATTTATCCATATAATAAATTTTTAAAAAAAATATCAACCATTCAATTTAAAATAATTAAAATAAACAGACAGAAATAATCATAAAATACTGGGTTGTTACGCTCTCCCCCACTCAAATCTTTTCGTCTTCGAAAAGAACGAATAAGGAAAATAAGGAAAAGCGGGATGGACAAACAAATAGTACCTGGAAAAACAATTCCACATTCGAAGCACGAATGCTCTCCTCCGTTTCAGGTACAATCCTAATCATCTGTACTTCACAGTACTTTGATCAGACTAACAGATTCCCTTTTTAGCTGCTTCATACCTCTATTAACAATACGAAGTGGCATACTCTCGACACTCAGATTAGGCTAAACATCCAAACTATCAAAAGCAGAAGGTTGAACAATAAGAGATGAGTCAAGAAGATACTAGAGGAGATGTGAGACGTGGAATACATCATACACTCCAGAAAGTTTCTCCGGCAAATCTAAACGATAAGCCAAAGAACCAACTCTTTCCATAATGCAGAAAGAACCCTCAAAGAAGACGAAGGTAGGAATAGCTAGGAGGAAAAATAGGTGGAACACAAGGATGGACCATTATTTTAAAACCATATACATTTCAATTTAAAATTTTATATTTACAACATTTTTAAACATTTCATAATATGATAAATAGTCATTTGATTCAATTTTGATAGTTCGAAATAAACAATATTTAAAACATTTTAAATTATTTAGAAAAGTAAAATAAATAATCAAAATATCCTTTATACAATACTTTATCAAAATACTTTTATAACTCGATGTCTTAACAAGTTTACTTTCGTTCCTGTAGACTCTGGCTTTGCGTTGATCAGGCGCAAAGCTAGAATTCTTCAGGTACTTGGTGGACTTGTTTCAACACCCAGTGAAAATACTGGAAAACCTTTTAAAACAACAGATATGGAAAGTACAATCCAAACAAATCAACCAAACCAAACATTTTTCTAACCATGGATCGTAGATACACAATGATTACGCCTGGATCCCCCAAGAAACATCGGTATCTGTAAGCTATCTCAGCCCTACGAATTATGCCATGATGACTAGTAGACCGCAGATACACAATGGTTACGCCTGGATCCCCCAGGAAACATCCGTACCCTTAAGCTATCTCAGCCAGCGGATTTCGCTACTACTACGACCTACATAGATTGCAGGATACAAAATGGTTACGCCTGGATCCCTCAGGAAACATCCATACCCCCCAGGCCATCTCAGCCAGGCGAATTACGCTATGCAGTCGTAAACATAAGACCATGGAGATCGCCATGGAGTTCGATGGACACTCGAGTATCATATCCAAAAAACCCAAATCAGAGAGAGAATAATATCGATAGAATGAATCCACAATGTGGCCACAAAGCGGATATCAAATAGAAGGCACTTTCCATATCTTTACTTTGAAAATATGTATCATATAGTACCTTTCAAAATCACTTTCAAATATCATACTTATATAAAGTCCATTATATATAAGATTCCATTTCAAATCGAATATTTTTCAAATCCTTAGTATATCAAAGCACACTTATATAGACTTCGATTATATAAGATTTCAATTTACAAATTGAGTATGAGTACCTTTTCGAATCAATAGTTTTCAAATCAATTTCATACTTATACAAATCAATTTTATATCTATACAAATCCATTTTATATAAGTTCGATAACTCCCAAATCACAGTATTTAGTAAAATAAGGTTCTCAATTTCAATTCCTTTTCAATATCAATTCAGTTTCAAAATTATATATCATTTCACCAAATCATTTCTTCCTAATTACATATATTCAGTTTCAAAGTTTCTTAAAACAATAGATTTAGAAAATAATCCAAATTTCCAAATCAAAAAAATTTATGTCAAACAAATTCATTTCCATTTCAAACATATATTCACTTTCAAAATCATATACTTTCAAAGTTATAAATCTTTCGAAACCAAAATACTTGAAATCATTACACTTTGAAAATCATAACATTTCAAAATCATACATTTAAAATCATAAAACATTCCTTTAATTCTTTACATTTCACAAATTTATTCAATTAAACCCAAATCTAAAATTTCCAAATTTTAATTCAATTCAAACCATCAGTTTCAATTCAATTTAGTTTTCCGACAAAACCATTTCAAATATTATCAAATTTCAAATACAGATTTGATCCACAAAATAAACTACTCAATCTTAAATATATTTCAAAGATTAAATATACCATATTTCAAAACTAAATTTTTATAATTTCATATATCTCAAATTTTAGTTCATTATTACCTATTTTTGTTGAAATATCCATTTCATAAATCCATCATTTTTAAATAAACTCAAATTACAAGTAAACCAAATATCTTTTCATACAAATATAAACTTCAAATATTCATTTATCAAAATCAACTATCATTTCAAATTCACATTCTTTATCAAAATAAAGATTAAATCATTTCCAAACCATTTAAATCATCAAAATATCAAAAATGGTTACAAAGTTTAAAACCATCTCTTTTAAAACCTTCAAATTATTTATTTCTGTATGAAAAATCCAATTTACCATTGGAAAGATTTTTATTATATATATATATATATATATATATACACTTTATTCAAAACATTTCAAATCTATATTTCATACCAGTATAATTCAACAAAGTCTTATTTATTACACTCAACAAACAGTTTCAAACTTATATAAATCATATTACTTTATACATTAATCATACCAAACTAAACTTATATTCTTTATCAAATACCCTATACCTTTCAAAATTGCTTAGCTTTGAAAAGTTAACCTTGATTTGGAAGTGCTCGAACCTTAAAATAGTAGAAGAAGTCATATTTTCAATTCAAGAGTTGGAAATCACCAACAAATCAGTAAACCAATTTCAAAAGATAGGGTTATACCAAAACAAATCTGAATCTCGAGGACTGAACACCAGCTTACTTTAAATCATCTCAAATACACACACACACACACACACACACACACACACACACATACATCTTTCGAATATCAAACCATACTTCAAAATCTGAAATCAAAATTTGGTTTCACAACATCACTCGCATAGCAAAGCTACTAGAGCGGCCTCTACCTTACTCAGAAACTCAAAAATCAATGTCGATGATGCATGTATTCATCACCGAAATTATTTTCCAGCGACATAAGTGGGTTCTGTACTTTATTTTCTTGAAAACTTCTTTGAAATCTCTTCGAAATCATTGGAATTCATTCGAATACATTTGAAACATTTTTATTCGGAAAAAAATATCTTTAAATCATATTATTATTATATATTAAAAAAAAATTAAAACCAATTTCAAAACTCCGGAGTTCGATTCCTCGAAATTCAAATTCAAAACCCTTCAGTTATAAATCATTTTTATATAAGTCAAATTCTTATAAAATTTTCAAATTTTCAAATCCTTTCAAAGTTTCAAATTTCCATTTTCAAAAGATATATAAAAATCCTTACTGAAAACATTTCACTTTTATATATAAAATAGGGTCATCCTTATCAAAATAATAATTTTGATGTATGCACAAATTCAAAATAAAATCAAACAGGATGGATTTCAAAACAAACAGAGATTCAAATTTAGAGGAACTATAATCAAATAGAATTCTGGTTCGAAGATAAGCTCAAACTAAAATGAGATAATTTAATTACCAAATAGAAGATAGATAAGCCTATATAAATCATGGGCGACTTTAACCGGTCAACCGTGACTTCAGGAATATAATCAATGCGGAAATCTAAGGCAAATCGACATTCGATCGCTAGAGATAGAATCCATGTAGGGCAGAAGATAGATAACATCATAAACCGAGGATATAGAAATCTTCGGTGAATCAATGCCAATTGTAAAGGAGTTTCACCCCTTTACAAATCATTCAAAGATTTGCAGAATCATCAATCTTTATAGAGGTCATTCCAAAGTGGAGTTATGGAATGCTCCAAAATCAAGGAATACCAATAGGGGAGACAAGACTGGATTTCAGAACAAATGGAAGCGTTCCAAAGTTCAAGGAATCCTAATCGATAAGAATCATAACCAAGAGATTTCTAACAAGGTGGATACCGAAGGGATGAAGTTTAGAAAAATCTTGGTTTCAAAATACGAAAATTTTTATACCAAAATAATCTTTGAAAATCCTTTAAAATCATTTGGAAATCATTTTATACTTTGAAAATACGTTCTCTCACAAAGAAATGATTCCGAGATTGATTTCACTCATTCTAGGGTACTTCTACCATATCTCTAATGAGTTTTTGCTCCGCAGGCTATGGTTTGCCTAAAACCAAAGCTATGATACCAACTGTAACAACCCAATATTTTCAGCCATTCACATCCACATATGTTGGACTTGAATTGCTCAAAATATCGCATTGTAAATAAATTTGAAGCAAATGAAATACAATCACAGAATCACAGACACAGAAATATCAGAATAACTCGCAGCGGAAATTAAAATACCATAGTAGTTCAAGAAGCTACTATAACAAACTCTCAAAACATAATACATAATATCAGTCTGAAAAAAAACATATACAATAGAATCTCAAATACATAGCAGTTTATAAATACCAGAACTGAAATAGAAAAACTGAAACAGAAAGGGAACAGATACTAGATAAGCAGAATTTCCAGCGATTCCTAGCTCCAGGAAAGAAATCCAAAGCTAAGCTGTAAATACTCAGGCTGACCCGAGCATAAAGTAAAACACAAAATACTCGAGTCAGGACATATATACTTATATAATGTAAACCAACTCAAGTGAATTGTAGTAGAAATGCACAATAACTTAAAGGATGCTTGGAATCGCCCATCCTTTAAGAATCAGTTAAACTATAAATTAAATACATCTAGTGGTTAAAATTTCAAAATTGTATTTTATACTTAGAAATCAAATATCATTTCAAAATTCAATATCATTCAAAAATCCATTTCAAAATATCAAAATATCGTATCTTCCAAACCACATTCATTTATTTAAAATACCATTTCAACACACATTTCAAAATAGTTTATATTTCAAAACAAATTACTTCATTTTAAATCATAAAAATGAAGTTATTATATTTAATAATTGAATTATTAAATTTCCAAAATCTAAATCTTTCAAAGTTCATTTATTCATTTAAACTTAATAAAACAATGAAAATTCACCTTTCGCGGCATTTAGAAATTGCTACGGAAAGTTACTTTAAAACAATTCAATTTAACAAAGGACAACATTCAAAATGCTGTAATAAGATTGCTTTAATACAAATAAAACCTTAGTTAAATTCAACAATTATAGCACTTACAAAGTGCTATAATAGCCTTTAATTCAATTTAGCCCTTTAGTTCATTTATATTAACTACAGCATTTACAAATGCTGTAATATCCTTTACTTTAGAAATAATAGCATTTCAAAATGCTGCTAATTAAATTCCAAATATTCACTATACTTTCACAAACCATTAAATTTTTATTTAAACCATTTCAAACTTATAAAATCATATATTTTTCACTTTTATAACCATCATTTAATTTTCCTTAAATTCATGATTTTATAAAGTTAAATTTCCATTCAAAAATCAATATTTAATAATAATTCACTTATTAAATTCCAACATTCAATTTCAATTCATATAATTAAAGTTTTAACTTAACACTTAAGTTTAAATTTCAAAATATAACTTATTTTCATTTTATTTACTTAACCTCAAATTCACTTTTAAACAAAATTCAAAATTTTCCAATTTAAGTTATATTTCAAAATTCAACTCAATATTCATTTATTTCACATTTTTAACTTATTCAAAATCCATTAATATAGTATAAAATCATTTTAAATTCATTTAATTTAAAATACCACAAATTTATCATTTTTTCATTTTTATTTTTTAATTCCATTTATAATTAAATCAAAATTTTCAAAATAACTTATATTTCAAATTTCCACTTTATCATTAATTTATTTCACCTATAAATTCTCAGAAAAATCAAAATACTTTACAAAATCATTTTTAATTAAGTTTAAATCAAATTATTATAATATTTACATTCTAAAATATTTTAAAAATTTTAGAAAATATATTTTAACCACGGGTCTTTATATCATTTTCTACACTAGGTAAAGTGATACGGGTAATATATCATTTCAACCCGTAATTTACAAAGAAAACGCGGGTTTTATCATTTCAAATCCGCAGTCCAAGTAAAATGAAATAATTGAAAATCGTTCAGGCCTATCATTTCAGCCCATAACAATTTTCCCCTATTCTAAAGTCCGATCGGGTATGTATCATTTCAACCCATAGTGATTCTAATCTAAAGGGAACTTGCAGTGTGATAAACTGATATAAATAATAGAACAACATAATATAACAGTAACATATGATATAACAGGTGTTTGAGCATGGGTGAACATCATATAATCATAGCATAGCAGATATAATATGGTGATGCATTTTACAGATTCAAATGTGATCGATTTACTAGTTATATAAGCATAAAACTGTCTGGTGAGAATAACTCACTGGTATAAGCTAAAGACAACAAATCAAATGCACTACTGAGGTCCACAAAAGCATGATAGAACGATAAAAATTTGAGTGTGGGAGAGACAAAGCTAATAACCTTGCAAACATTCAAACAAAACAATATAATTAACATATGTTTTCAACCCAAATTCAATTAAACAAAGCTAGAAATGAATGCACAAAACATCACCAAAGTGTTTGCACTTGCTTTCTACCACTTGTGTTTCAGTTATAGGATGGAAAGGAACGGCTAAGGAGTGTGTTTAGGTCTGGTTGTGGGTTCATGGGGTCGGCCAAACATGAGAAGATGATGGTGCAAAGTTTGGTGAGCATGAAACAACAACACAAAGGCACACAACAATGTTTCAAGGCACAAAGGGCTCGGCCAAAGCATAGGTGGACATGGCCACCTAGGTGGGGTCAGGGAATGATGTGGAAGAGGTGTCAGGTCAGGTAGGGGCTGGAGATAGTGGTGTAGGTGGCGGCCAAGGGGGTGTTTGTGGTGGTGGAAGACTAGTGTGCTCGGCTATGGTCATATAGTTGGAGTTTGATGCATTTGTGTGTCGGATCTTCAACCTAGGGTCCACGGCATGGCTTGGTCAGTGAGAAGGAGGTGGTGGTGACTGGTTCAGGTGGTGGAGGAGGTAGCAAGGTGGCTGGAGTGGTGAGGGCTGAGCTACAAAGGTGAAGGCAAGTGCAACTAGAATAGAAAACAAGAAGAAATTTCATAGAAAAGAAGAAGAAGTTTACCAACACTTTGCTTCAGGAAATGGCCGTGAGTTTTAGGGTTGGGAAACCTTGTGATATGCATGAAAATGAAATGAGAAAGTCGGCTGAAGATAGGAAAAGGAACGGCCAAAAATTAAAGTGGTGTTGGTTGAAAATGAAAAGGCAGGAATACAAAAGGTCTTAGTATATAAAAGGTCACCAAACTCTTCAATTTACCATATTTCTTTTGGAGTTTTTAAATAACTGAAAAATATTTATAAATTCAGATAAAACACGAAAATTTAGTAAATAAACAAAAATTATTAAATAAGTATTAATTATATATAATCAAACTAAGAAAATAGCAAAGAAAATGTAAACTAGGCTAGAAAATTTGAAAATAACAATGAACTTTGAAAAAAATTTATGTACTTGAAAAATATTTATAAATAAAGATAGGAACAAAAAATAAAAATGCATTCACAAAATAAATAAATAAATTTTAATTAAATATAATTTAAATGAAGAAAATAGCAGAAAATGGAAACTAGCTTTTAAAAATAGAAAATAAATGCAATAAACTTTGGAAAAATTATAACATCACTTTAAAAAATATTTTAAAATAAAATATATATCTAACATATCATATAACACATATTATAACATGATTTGACAAATAAAAATATTATTTATATAAATTAAATTAGATAATTTTATTAAATAAATCAATTTACACCCAATATTGTAAAAAGCACAACTTTCACAATACAAATCGGATTTCAACGAAACTAAAAACAGTATTCTTGAAATTTAATTTATTTTCATAATGAAAGATAAAATTTATGAATTCAAATATTTAAATTTTAAATTTAAAAGTCAAAGTTTGACCAATTTGACCAAAATCCACATTTTCTGGAAATATTCAATTTATTCAGGTTTGAAATTATAATTCACCCAAAAATCAAAATTTATAATTAGAATAACAAAATTTATCCATATAATAAAGTTTTTTAAAAAAAAATCAACCATTCAATTTAAAATAATTAAAATAAATAGATAGAAATAATTACAAAACACTATGTTGTTACAAAAACTTTAATAATAGTTGTAATACATTTGGTGTCATACTTTTTTGGTATCAGTGTCAATTATCGAAAATGCTCCTAGCATAAAATCTTAATATCATTTAAAAATATGATCTAATGATTAAACTTCTTTTACAAATTCAAAACGTCCATATACAAATGTTATCTTATCTTAATATTACTTAAAAATAGAATCTAACAATAAAATTCTTTTACAAATTTAAAGCATTCATCTACAAATACTATCAAATTTTAATATCAAATTAAAATAGAATCTAACAAATAAATTATTAATTAGTAATATAAATAAAGACTAAAATTAAAAAAATGTTGGAACTTAGAAATAAAATTTAAACTAACAACAATGATTTTAATACAAAAATATGGTTAAATATTTTTATAAATCATTTTCTCTTGAATGAACAAAACATATATAATTTGCAGAAAAATAATTCAGCACATGCATTGTTACGCGCGAAGCACGTGTGTAATGTTCGTTTCTGTCATACGAGTGCTTTATACTTGCCCAAGCACAAATTTTTTTTAAATCTGCACTTGCGCAATTTCAAAGTGCGCAAGCACAAGCGCAAGTACAAACTTTAAGTTTGTGCTTGCGCAATTTGAATTTGCGCAAGTACAAATTTATTAAAAAATGAAACCCGTGCTTGTGCAAATTCAAATTGCACATACAGAATTTTTGATCGATGAAAACTAGAGTTATTTTTGTAATAAGTTTGTAACGATGTCTAAAGTTGAAATAGATTTTTCTATGATCTATAAATAAAACAAGTTCTTGTTTTTATGTTTACGAATTTAAAATGTGACAAAATTTGCACCAAATGTAAATTATATATTATAAATAAGAAATAGGAAAATTTTGCAAGTAAAACCTTTTATCTCTTTTGGTAGAAAAACAACTGCTTCATTTTTCAGTTTTTCAGCAAGGACAAAGTTTTATTCACAATACATAAATCATCCAGTTATTTTATCTAAAGTACACATCGAATTAGAACTTCGATTTTCACGCAACCGACCTAAAGGAGAGAGCAATGGTCATTGGTGTGACAGTTCTGATGGTAGCAACTAGATCGACCGGTGAAAACGCGGCATGGGATGTTAGGGAAACAACTCTGGTGAAGGCAATATAGGTCAGCTAGGGTTTTGGAGTTGGCGCAATGACGGTGGTTGTGAAATTGGAGCACTTCGGGTGTGGTAATTGCTTGTGACGGCTTTGAAGTGGTCGGCTGTGGAATCTAGTGATGTGGCGATGGTATATGTGTATTTTTTTTGTTACCCCAAGTTGTAGTTGATTTTTATAGGTTGTGATGACATTTTATGAATTGTGGTGGCATTTATAGATGAAATATGTAAAATTTAACTCACAACGCAATTTTATAATTGCATTTTATGAATTATAGTAACATTTTTAGACATACTAAATGTATATATTAGTTTATTGTTACTTCATCCTAAAAAAGCTACTTTAATTCATGTTCAAAAAAAGCTTAAGTGGCTTCACGTTCTTTTGGAAGATGGACTTTAGCACAATGGTATGGTTGTTTTTGTGACCTTTGCATCATAGGTTTAAGTTCCACAAATAACCTCATGGTAATATTGCGTACTGTCTTGATTTCACCAGAACCATGTCTACACTAAAAATTGTCTATGAATTTTCCACACCCTAGCTACTTTTCATTCTCTACACACTTTCCTATGCCTATCCTATTTCTTACAAAAAATACAAAAAAACATATTTTTCTTTTGCCTTCCTTAGGCATTCCCTAAGCCAACCTAGACAAATTTGGCAAATTCTACTGTATTTGACTCCATGTAACCTAAATCACAATTGAATGTTGCATAAGTCAAACAAGGTTGCCAAACAGACAACACTATGAAAATATATCATTGGAGAAGTAGTAGCAAACATAAACATTACGTGACCACTCTAAACGTATACAATACACACAAAGTCCAAACCACAACAAATTCATTACAAACATTGGTGAACCAATCGAGTTCAATACAAAACTACCAAATCATATATACATCAAAATAAGAATAACTCACGAATAAGGTTCAACCCTTTGTTCTAACTCCTGCCTCAACCTCCGTAAAAACTCGAGCATCGAACTCATCTCCTCTTGTAGCTTGCTCAACGTGCTTCTTGATTCTTGATTTGTACCCTTTAGCTCTCTTGCCTCCACCATAAGTTTTTCCCTATCATTTGAAAACTATAGGCTTAGCTCTACATGCACTGTATGTGTGTGTATGAATTTAGATTATACATTGGATTAATTTTACTTAGAACGGTGGCTTTTTATTTTAGGTGCTTTTTATATAAATAGATTAATACATAACTAGTTTGATAAACCTATAACCAGTCATGTTACTATTAATGGATTTAAACCACATTTTTAATTTTTTATAAAATTTCAAGCGATGATTAATATAAGCATTGTTATCAAAAATTCACAAAATCTATTATTTTGAGTTGCAATCTTTTAGTGCAATTAACATTTTTTAATGAAATATTTTCCTATGATGCGACAAATATAGGTTTACAATTACAAAGGGAACTGGTTCGAATAAGATTTTTATCTTATAAAAAAAGTGCATGCATATTACGAATTTTGCATATATGTTGATTAAGGAGGTCTATAGAATAAGAATCATGATCATAGATGTCAATCAAAGCCCAATTGATTCTTAAAATCTATCGCACTGGAAACGAATTTAGTGGAACATACCATATTCTTTTTGTTCTATTGTAAGCTTATTTCATCACGTGTGCATCTAATCTATAGATGAATGCACCAAATTCTCCTTGATTTATTCTGCAATTTACAAACGAATAGGACATTAACTTAAAAGTTTAGAACCTCCTAAAACACAAGAAATTTGACCCAATTCAATGAATTTCATTATTGATTATAGCAGGAGTTGGTGGGTAGCACTACTGGAACAATTCATATCAGATGATTCCATGTACATGTTACCAATAAAACAACAATTTTTGTCACTAGGTAGTTAAGAAGTCACTTTTGAAATTCACATACTTTAAAACCTTTACAAAAAGCTCACAATATATATATATATATATATATATATATATATATCATTATTTAAAATACCTAGCTTGTGTTGTTTTCTATCCCCTTACATGTCTTGCTAGTTTCTTAAATGCTTAACGGTCTCATAATTTCACTGTTTTTTGAAACATGGTTTATCAATGCCAACAAGTGTCAATCATGAGGATCGAACTTGTGACATTTGATTTCACAGTCCAAACTACAAACTAGTTGAACCAAACCTGCTGGTTTCACCATTTCTTTCACTACAAAGACGAAGCTAATTTCCAACGGCTTTATACCGATAACGGCTGTCGGAACAAGGCGTTGAAAATAAGGTTGTCATCAAATTGTATTTCCAACGGCTTTCCGAAGGCGCCGTTGACATGTTTCTGACGGATGCCAACAGGATTTCCAACGGTTTCCGACGGCCACCCTGTACATGTGGAAATTCATGATTTAACCATTTTTGTGTCGACAGCCGTCAGAAGCCGTTGGTATTTAGCAGTCGAAAGCCGTCTGTAACCTTTTATTATTATCTGACCAATTAGCCGTCGGAAGCCGTCGAAAATCTGGACTATTTTTTTATTTCTGCTACTATTCGCCTATCATGTAACACTACATATCAATATATATATATATATATATATATATCGCAGTTCAATTTCATACATACAAATCATACACACATACACACAAAAAATCACATATAAAACATTAATGGTAAAAAAAATCAATATTTGCAACAAATCAACTCAAACAATTCACCGTAAAACAAAAAATTCCAACACCGTACACAAAATCAATCTTCAACATGTCAAACTATATCAAACAACACAACACATGTCAAACAACCCAAATCAACCTCAAACATGCAATATCAAACATATCAAGACACCTCATCTTCACCATCTTCAAGTGCATATATGTACAATACCCCAATACAAACTAACAAAATCATACTATCACTCCTAATCATCTCTAGGAATAGCTGACGAAGAGTCCAATGCGCTGGTACAGCAACCACATCATCTCTACAGCGCGACGACGGTCTCTTTCCTCTAGCTCATCAATTCTGGCTTTCAACTCCTAAATCTCTGCTTCGTCCTGAGATTTTTTGTAGACGCTCTGCTTGCGTCTAGCCTGCAACACTTACATGATTTAATATGGAATTTTTGTCTAACCACTAAAAAAATGTGAGTTTAACAGCCGCTATAACAATGTGATATATAAGATCATATAAGAAAGTTATTTTATAAGCTGCATCTAATTTTTGTTTTCTTAGTCCTAAACTAGCACACTATTTATGTAACAGGTGTGACTGTGAAACACTAATTGAAACTTAGTTAACTAAGCTGCAAGAATCCTCTAATAGCTTGCAAAGATATAAGACAGTCGAGATTATATTCTTGGAATCTATTCAATTAGTACGTAAGCAAGTAAGCAACACATGTGACAATCAGTTTTAAAACCAAAAGAAATGGGGCCAAAATAATCTAAACAATTTCAAGTTCATTGTAGTCAATTGATTAGTAAATAATCAAATCAAAACATACTTTTCACTACATCTTGGTTGCCAAAGCAATAATGCCTATTCCGCATTGTAGGACCTATGACAGCTTTAAAAATCGTGTCCTCCTCATTAGTAGTTAAGTGATTCAGTTCCGTCCCCTCAAGCAGTTGCTCTTGTTATTGCATAAATTTTTTCTGCAATGCAAAATAAAAATACAATTGAACAATACATTATTTTAATTCTTTATAACTAATTAATTAAATCGATTATTGATAACTTATAACTTAAAATATGCTTACATGGGCCTGTTTTGATTTTGAATCATGCCATTTGTATGTGATTGTTCCATCTTCATTTTCATGCTCGATGGCATGAATACGTGCAAGCACATCTATGTACGAGATGGGAACTTGATGCTCTCTCCTGAAATAATTATTAGTTATTACTATTATATATACAAAATTATGCAGCGTAATAACTATTTATAATTACAATTGATAAATTTACCAATTCTTAACGATAACATTGGAATGTCTTAGAACCACCGCGTGTGTAATTGGATTCTTATTTCTAGAGTTCCTCTTTGACTCATCTGTAAATTTAAACTGAACATTATATTTTACATTTGTAAATTATATATATATATATATATTATACGGAATAAGTTAAAGTGATATTTTGACTTACCGGAATATGTTCTATATAATATACATGTGGTAGAGTATATATGAAACTTCAATTTAAATAAATAACAAGAGATTAGTCTACTTTCCTTTACTTTGTCGCTATTCCAGTGAGCAATCCAAGCTTCCCACACGCTTGCGCCAATCCAATCAGGCTTCTTCCCTACTTTTTTTACGGCTGACATCGTGTCGTGGTAGTTCTTCCTCATTTTCTTCGTCCAGCAATTTCTACAAAGTAGACAAACAACTTCTTCCAAATCAACGGTCCCCTACATGTTGAAAATATATAAGTTATACATCTATAATTAGTCAGCAAATTGTAAAGTGGTTATATATAATGACATACAAATTTACAATTACGAGGAAGTCCTGCCAAATACACTCTATGATGTGGGTTGGGTACTATCCCACTTAGGCCAGCTTGTATTCATCCTGCTCCTGTAAGCAAGCTTGGAAACATAAATAACAACTTCCGATGACCCCAGCTCAAATACCCTGCGTTAAATTTGATATAGACCTTTAATAAATCATGGCTAATATATCACACACAAAATATTTATGATACTGAAATAAATTTAATAGTTATCCATTCGCATTGGGGGATAATGTTACTATGGGACATTGTGCCTACTGTGATGGGCCGCTGCCATCCCATCATGCAGTGATTTCTCTCAAAGTAGAAGAAGGAGAACCTGATAAATGGGAAGAACTCCGATGTCGAAACAACATAATAAATGTTATAGACATATTAGTTTATCATGGCATAACATATCATTTAATTATGAGAAAACATATCTTTTTTATGAGAAAATGTAAAATTACTAAGCAAATAAATTATCTTCTATCAAAATGTACATAATCAATCAGTTCTCGTTATTTCTGATTCAGACTCAGTCTCGTACTCTATATTATTTTCCTCTATAGTCTCAAATGCTTCTACTAAAATATTGATTCATTGTTCAGATGTCCAGAATCAATATGATCTTCGGTTATTATTATTTGGCTAGTTTCCTCAACATCTACCTGATAAGCTTGAATATTCTTTCCATCAAACGTAAATATTGCCTTTTTTTAAAAATATCAACCGATCTACTTTTTCTCTTTTTAAAGATGGATAAGGAGCATAATAAAATGTAGTGCTTGTTTGGCTAGTACAAAAGGATCATACTAATGATAATGCGAGATATAATTTATTTTAATAAGATTATAATTTTTGTGCATTTTGATTCCAAAACTTGGAACATATTTATATGATTATCTGAATAATCACTACCTTTAACAAATACATCGGTACTATTAGTTAACTTTTCAACACCATATCTTTGGTGTTGAATTTATATCCAATTAATGTAAAATATTGGATATGTCTTCACATTTCTTTTTGGTCTCAGCGCATGATGTTTCAATCCTTCGTCGACCACATAATTTTTCATATCATAAATGTAGTTCGAAAACCAACCAGTGAATTCTTTACTGAGATTGCCGCGTGGATGTTGTGATTCATAAACACTACAGATATAGATAATATATCATATTATAATCTACAAATGTATTATTAAAATAAATATATCGAGAATTGTTATTCAATATTACCTAACAATTGGTGCAACTTCAACACAATTAAGAAGGGTATATGTGTGTGCTACATGGTAATTTCTATTATCTAACCATAGTTCCATACATTTCTAATAGGTCGGCCATGTTGTCCAAAAATAGATAACATTGCTTAAGAAGAATCTTGGTCAACGCCTTCATCATTACATGGAACACTTTCAAATGATAAGTTCTCATGCTCACTGAAATAATAAGAGAAAAAGAACGAAGCTTCTTCTTGATATATGATTTGCAAATCTAACCTTCAACTCGTGCTTTTTGTTTAACTTTTTTCTTTAGATGATTTAAGTACCTATTATATTTCAAATTAAAATTTACCTATATATATAATTAAACCAATATTTAACATACTCAATATTGATAACTCTCAAATGGATACATCCATCCATCCATATTGCACATGATCTTAAATACGTGCTTCGGATGGAAGAACAGGTAAATGCTCCATTACATTAAAGAAACCCGAAGAAAATATTTTCTTCAGTTTGCAAAGCAGTATAAGAATTTCTACTTCAATTTTACGTAGACGTTCAACTTTTAACGTGGTCAAACAAAGCTCTTTGTAAAACAAAATAAGTTTCATTATAACCATCCAATCTTTTACGGACAATAGTTCTTTAAAAACGACGGGTAACAAATTTTTCATCATTACGTGACAATCATGGTTTTTCCTCCCACCTAGTTTACCGTCTTTAAAGTCAACACATCTATGAAAATTATAAAAAATCCCATTAGGAAATCTTAATCTTTCCCATTTTAATATAACTTTAAGTTGGTTATTTTCTAACTCATAGCATGCTTTTGATTTTTTAGTGCCATTCGGCTTGATATGAAGGTCAGGACACTTACATAATTCATATGTATCACGTCTTGATTTCAAATCGTCCTTAGTCTTCCCCTAAACATTCAGAATTATATTAAACACATTATCAAACACATTTTTCTCATTGTACATCATGTCAATATTATGACGAAATAGGATATCTTTTAAATATGACAACTTTCAAAATATACTTCGTTTGCAGTAATTATGAATCATCGATTTACTGAAATTTTAATCTGTACTCCAATTTCATATATCTTTAGATAATCCATTACAAGTTCATATATTCATTCGCTTGACCAAATCGTTGGTGGTTGCAAAGTCTCTGCTCTATTAGCTGTAAAGTTTTTTGTAACTTTATTGAAAGGATAATTAATATAGAAAGCACTAGTGATAATCAAACCATGAAATTTTCTTCCTACACAGTAAAGAAAATGCTCATGTTTCTTCTATGCAATAAGGATAAGCTAGATGGTAGGTTGTACTTCAACCTGAAAGCATTGCATATGCAGGAGATCATCAATAGTCCATAACAAAGAAGCGAACATATGAATTTTTTTCTTTTCGAAATGTCGTATGTTTCAACTCCTTCATGCCACAGTGTTTTCAACTCTTCAATCAATGGTTATAAATAAAAGTTGATTCCTTATATCGGATCATCAAGGCCAGGGACGACAATAGTGAGAAACATATATGGAGTTTTCATACATATCCATGGAAGTAAATTGCAAGATGTAACGACAATCGGCCAAGATGAATATTTAAAAGAAGATTGAAAGAATGATGAAAATCCATCTATAAATACGGTTCTGTGCTGCAAAGCAGGATATGTCTTATCAAAATATTTGCATGCTTCTCCATAAGTTTGGTATGCTAATGTACCTTCTTCCTGTAACGATCCATAATTTTACTACTTTAAAAAATGGAATATTTAATTTATTTTAAATATTTAGATACAGAATTTTCAAATTTAAATAATCATGTTTTATGTGATAAATAGGAATGATAAGCTTTTTTTTAGAATTTGATTACAAAATAAAGAAGTTTGGATTATTGTCGAAAAGTGGCAAAAGTCATTTTGCGATAAAATGGAATATGCATTCAATGAATGTTTTAAAATATAAATAACTCCTTTTAAAATTATTATATTATGATAATAATTGGTCGATAAAAGTTTTATAACTATATATATACTTGTTTTAAAGTGATTGACAAATTTCGTCGCACTACGACAAATCAACGTCGTATTTTTACAATTGGATTTTAATATTATTTAATATGGTTTCATAACTTAAATAACCTTATTTTAATTATTTAAAGATTATAAAAAAAATCAAATTTCAAGTTTTTTTACATAAATAAATAGTTTGATCAAAAACTGAAAATGCGATTGACGATCATTTTTCGGATTTTCGACCGTTCGTCGAATGGAAGTTATTTTGACTCATTGCAACATTGTTAATATGATTTCAACACATCTTGGTACATATTTGAAACTATTTGTACCTTTAGTCATATCAAACATAAATTATATATATATATATATATATATATATATATATATCTGTGTGTGTGTGTATGTATGTATGTATGCGTATATGTTTTGTTATAAATTAAGAATATTTAAAAGTTAAGTAATGAAAAGCAAACATCAAATCACCATAAATGCTTGTTTTACCTTACTATTAAGTAAGAAAGATGAGATGGGATGATGATAAGTGTTGAAAATGGTGGTGAGAAGTTTATGAGAAAATATCCAGGGGTATTTATGTCATTTTACAAAGCTTAATAGTTAAGAAATCCTACTCTATAAATACCACCTTTCATTCTCCCATTTCTCCACACCTTCTCTTCTCTCTTTTCCAAGCTTCTCCATTTTCTTCTTCTCTTCTTTACTGGAAAAAGTATAGCAAAGCTATGGAAAAATATTTCAAAATAAATTAAAATATATACACATGTATATACCGCATAAATCCACTTCAAAATCAAGTTCAATCCATCACATTCCTCCACCTCAACTCACGGCCTCCACTTTCCCATGCTTTTGGTGAGCATAACATAGAGGAGCGAGAAAAAGAAAGGAAATGCTGTGAGAACACTATCGGATTCGGTTCCGGAAAGTTCGATAAAGTTTGTCGGAGTGGAAATAAAGGTAAGAACTCGATTAAAATACATACTTGTTATAATTTGAAATTAATTGTAAAATGGTTAGCATGAATATTAAAAGTAGTATGATGTTTGCTTGGTTAAGTAATGAAGTTTGATGGCTACTTAAGAAGTAATATATATAATTAAACATATAAAACGAAAGTGAGCTCTTATCTTTTATAATCCTAGTTTTGTTGCTCTATGATATTGAAGTTTATACTCTTATGATAAATTAACATCATTCAGTTGTATATGGATGCTTGAATGAATTAGGTTGTATGGATGAATTTGGATGAATATGTGATTGCTAATGTTGATTTTATCAACACCTTAATTAAAGTTGGTTATGACCAGATTATTAGTCATTGTTAATTATGGTTGATTTGAGACCATACTTGTTTAGAAATTATATGTGGTATACTTCGCATTGTTAAGTCTCTTTTCAAATTTACTCTAGAAAAGAATTCGTTTTGAAAAGGATAAAAGTTTGATTTGAAAATGAAAAGTTAAACATAAAGCTTTGAAATTGTTTCAGAAATGGAAGTTAATGTTTTAATATTTTAAAGTTGATGAATTCTAAAGTTTTAGAATATGGAAAATGATAAATAGCTTATGATTTAAGAAGTTTAAAAGAAAGAAAGCTGAATATTAAAAAAAAATGAAATATGTAGTATTTTGGAAATAACGTGAAAATGGGTTTTTAATGAATAAAATAGAAAAATATCAATTCAAAATTATTTATAATATTTTACAAATAATAAAACTCAATTCGAAGAAGTTTTGGTAAATATTGAAAAACAAGTCAAAATAAGGCGCGTCGCATATCGGTAGATCGCAATTTTGCCCCGGAAAAGTTAAATGAATGTATAGGATAGAAATGGAATCGGAATTCTTTAAAATAAGAATTTTTCATATCCTTATAACTATAGTATTCAAATGAAAAGGAAAAATCAAGATATCATCATGCAGATTTTAAGATATAACCAAATCAAATTTTTAGGAAAATCGCGTTTTTGCAGTTAAGTGACGAAAGTGTAATTTTTTTTAAAATGAATATTTTTAAATGTTTAAAAACAAAAAATAAATTTGATAAATATGATAAAATGTTTTAAAAGAGATATGAGTTATAAATATGGATTTCCAAATGATTGAAAAGTTGTTTTAATCAAGTAAGCTTTCAAAACACTATCCGTAGCACTTTTCTACCATGCTGTTTTAATAAACTTTAGATGTATAGATTTATACTTAAATATTCTTTCTTGGAACTTTTATAACTGTCTTTAAATAACCAAGTTAGTATTTTAAAGATGATATGGAAATTTTAATAAGAGTTGAAATTAATAATTAAGAGAAATTATTTATAACATTTAAACAATAATTGGAATTTTTCCTTAGAAAGTATGAAATGTAATAATTAAATGATTATGCACAAAAGATTATTACATTTGTCCCACCTATGAGATCTAAAAAGGAAAGTGAGGTGTATAACCAAGGCTAGGAATAGAGCAAATACTGCCTTGAATTTACATGGCCTCTGTTTTCTTTTTTTAGGCGAGGCGTGGAACAGATCAAAAGGAAAGCCTAGATATTCTTTAAAAAAACCATATTTAAGTTTATTCAAAATAAAAAGAGTTAAACAAGTTTTTAATAGTATAATGAATACTTTGGTCAAACTCTGTAATAAGGCCCGAGGAGGAAACTTGTGTTATCCACATGAATTTAAAAGGTGATTTCATTGTTATTCCACGAATCATACAGGTTGAATAAGGAAATTAATCTTGGTATAATTAGTCTATTCTTTTAACTAAATACAAATTGATTTGGGTTTACAGTGAACAATGCCTTAAATAACATTGTTTTTGACCCAGTTAAGACATGTTTCAAAAGGATGAAATTTTAATTAGATTAGGAATTAAATTTTCCTAAGTAAATGACTTGGAGATTCCAAAGTTAAAAGGGTTTTGATTAACCAGTATAAAGTTAAAATGAAAAGAGGCATAACAAATCTTGTATACACATATACACATCTTTTTATCAATAATTGAATTCGAAGGGAATGAGATCGGATTTGGGTGATTACTATCAAAAACCACTTTGAACCAATTTAAGCATTCGAAAGTGAAATATATTGAAGATAAAGATAATTGAAGATGAAGATCTTTATGATATAGGGCTACTTACTACTAGACCCTGGAGGAAATTACTGTATCATATACTTGTGGTGGCGGTAGTGCTCTGTTATGAAAATCAATTTGCAAGGAATGCTCGATACTGATCCAAGGGGAAATTCCCAAATAGGATGTGGTAGGAGAAGTGCCTTCGGTTTGTTCTATTCCTTGAAAAATTTTATGGAAGAATGTTTGATGTTGCATTCTAAATCACGTTGATTGATCTCTATAAAACTTATCGTCTGTTTGATGGCAGAGAAGGCAACTTCTCTTATCCTAACACCTTTTCTGAGACGTACGAGCTTATGCGTTATACGTTTGTAGAAATTAGTTATGTGATTATGAAATAGCGAGGTGGCATTCAAAGTGGAAATTTGATGTTCTATATGAAAGGTGATCATTACCTCAAGCCTTACACTCGGAAATGGATAAAACATGGTAGATGCAACATTTGGCAATTTAGTGTATGTGAAGAGAGCTATCGGATAGATCAGTAACGATAAGGGTGATGTCATATTCAGTACTATCTAGTTAGAGGTAGGCCGGTCTTGTGTTGGTAGAGGACATCATTTAGTCCTCGGTACATTTCTCTAGAGATGTACTGCGGGAAGTTAGACCCTTCTCTAGTCATTTGTAGGAAATCCATTTTCCTATACGAGCTTGCAGTTTTAGCCGTAGAACCTCATGTGCTAGAATTTAATGATGGTAACAATTTCGGCTATTCAAATATGTTTACTTGAAAAGTGTTTTCAAAGAATGTCATTAAAAATAACATCAAATGATTTGGTAAAAATACTTTAGTTATCATAAGGTAAAAACCCATCTGTGTTCATGTGCGACGTGATCTTATGAGATATTCTTTCTTTCCAAAAGGTTTTTGGCACCAATCTCTAATATATGACACTGTCATTTAAGATTCATGTTTCTCACGCTAGTTTTTCAAACTGATCCGGGTATTTTTATACTCGGGTAAGATAGAGTAGTTTCAAGGTTAGCTGAAGACGTTTGGAGTTTCCATAGGAAAGCTAGAGATCTTAATCAACATATGGACATATTCTATTTTTTGTTGCATTGTGTGTTGTTTGTTTTTCAGCAAATGTATGGACATGTGTATTATAATTGTCCAAACTGAATCTAGGTGGGACACCGATATATGTTTTTAAAAGATTTTCCACTGTAAAGATTTTATATTGAAATAATATATGTTATTTCATTCGAATAAGATTCTATTCTTTTTTCTTTTTCTTTCTACCCTAGACAATCTACCTTTTTCGGCACTTGGAATATCGATACGTGAAAACCATAGATGTATTAGTGTAGATTCCTAAGGATCGAAATGTTGGGTCATCACATTGGTATTATAGCTTAGGTTGAGCGAACACGTGAGCTCGATAGAGGTGAAGACATAGTACAGATAGGGTTTGTAATACCCTAGGATAAGTAACTCATTAGAGATAAGGTAGGTGATACCCTAGAATGAGTTGAGAGTATTATATATATGAGCACATATTGTTAATGTTATATAAAATGATTTTTATTTTGGGAAAAATTGGTAAATGAAATAATTTTACCTAGGATCATATTTTGATATAAAATATATTTTCAAAATGATATAGTTATTTATTGAGTGTTTGGTTGTTAATGATAATATTCGGTTATTATCGTTAATTAATTTTTTGTTTGATTAAAAAAGCACAAACACCTTATGAATTGAGTTTCACGATTTGACTATATGGTGTTTGATAATAGGATTGGTTTAAGGTCAGGAAATTTATATAAGATAAACAAACTTATAAGCTTGTTTTACAAATGTGTGATTTTATAAAGATAAATAGAGAAGGTATTCTATATAAATTTTGAGAATTTAAAACCTAGTATTTTGGAAAAGAATTTTGAAAGTTTAATACGATTAAAAGAAGGTTATGATGATTTTAAGAAATGGATTTATAAACAGGGTTTTCATAAACAAAAAGTAATAGTAAATAACTTGTTTAAAAAGGATACATATAATATTATTTTAAATAAAGGATTTACAAAAAAGTATCTTAGGATAACTAATTCTAGTGGCTCAAAAGTGACAAAGAAATGGGCAGGAGATGTGTTCGGATGGTAAACACTTCTCTAAAGTATTACCCTTCTAGTTAAGTGGATATATAATACTACTGGTCGTCCCAGTTTCTTGGTGTCATTTTGGAGTTAATCGATCTATATAATTTTCTTAAGTTAAGGGATAATGTGAATCATTAATTAATAAATTGATTAGTAATAAAGTAGCATCTTTATATAAATGTTTAAACCAAAGATAATTTTGGATCATAATTTGATAGGATAAAATGGAAATTTCGGTGATTTTGGGACAGTTAAAATTTTTGGAATTTGTTATGGTAATGAAAGCTAATTATTTTATAAAAATATAAGTGATAAAGTTATTATAACTTATGAATTTGAGATGACAGAAAATTATAACAAATTTTAAAATTGTTAAACATCCTGATATAAATAAAACCAATTTGAAATTTGGGATTTGTATATATACCCTAAGGATGTAAAGATGTATTATACAAATATAAATTTAAGTCGTGAACTATTTATACACTTAAGTAATGTTGCAATAGATAATTCAAAAAAAAAAGGATTCGGTATGAAGTGAATACTTATGAAACATAAGTTTTAAAGGGTTGATTAAACCAAAGTTATGTTTGTAGGTGTTTGTAAACTTAAATAAAATTTTAGAGAAGGGTTCCTAAGTATTATTAATACCAAAGAAAATATACTAGGAAAAAAATGAATGTAAATAATAAAGGATGTGAATAAAAAGAATTTGTTATAATTAAGAAAAAATATATAGGAATAAGTACGTAAGTTATACATAGACCATTTCATCACACGAATTTGATCCAAGTTCCAAGTACGGAACTTTGAGGTGTTTACAGCAGTCCGCAAAAAGATTTATCACTTGATATTTGATGATGAACATTTATGCTGGTTTATGGTTGGGTACTTAAGTATTCTATAATAGTTGAGAGCCATGCAAGGAAAGCAAAGATTTCTAATCTAGAAGCCTGATCAGAGTCCGCACTAAAAGATTGAAGGATCGATACTAGTTCAAAAATAAAGTTGTGTATTTGAATATGAGATCGAATCATTTATTGTGTACGGATGATCTATGTAGATTCTATAGAATTAAGATTAAAGATAAATACTTTGAGCAAACTCATTTGGGTTTCATGTTCGGTTTAATTTCAGGGACGAAATTCTTTTAAGGAGGAAAGAATGTAATGACTTGTAATTTTACCACTCTGAAAATGGAATATTTATTTTATTTTAAATATTCAAATATATAATTTTCAAAATTAAACAATCATGTTTTATGTGATAAATAAGAATGATAAAATTATTTTTAGAATTTGATTATAAAATCAAGAAGTTTGGATTTCGTTGAAAAGTGATAAAAGTCGATTTGCGATAAAATGGGTTATACATTCAATGACCATTTTAAAACTTAAATAACTCCTTCTAAAATGTTATATAATGATAATAAATGGTTGATAAAAATTTTATAACTATATATATACTTGTTATAAAACGATTGACAAATTTTGTGCATTTTGACAAATCAACGTCGTATTTTTACAATTGGATTTTAATATTATTTAATATCGTTTTATAACTTAAATAATCACTTTTCAATTATTTAAAGATGATAACAAATCAATTTCCAATTTGTGTTTACACAAATAAATAATTTGATCAAAAACTAAAAATGTGATCGACGATCGTTTTCCATATTTTCGACCGTTCGTCGAACGGAAGTTGTTTTGACTCATTGCAACGTTGTTAATATGATTTTAACACATCTTAATACATATTTTAAACTATTTATACCTTTATTCAAATCAAACATAAATTATATATATATATATATATGTATATGTATATGTATGTATGTATGTATGTATATTTCTTTTTTTGTAAATTAAGTATAAATGCATGTTTTACTTTATTATTAAGCAAGGAAGATGTGATGGGATGATGGTTAGTGTTGAAAATGGTGATGTGAAGTTTAAGAGAAAATATCTATGGGTATTTATGTCATTTTACAAAGCTTAAGAGTTAAGAAGTTATACCCTATAAATACCGCCTTCCATTCTCTTATTTCTTCTCACCTTCTCTTGTCTCTTTTCCAAGCTTCTTCGTCTTCTTTTTCTCTTCTTTAACGGCTTCTAGTTCATAGAAAAAATGTAGCAAAGCTATGGTAAAATATTTCAAGATAAAGTAAAATATATATATATATATATATATATATATATATATATATATATATATATATATCATGTCAATCCACATCAAAATCAAGTGCAATCCACCCTACTCCTCCGCCTCAACTCACACTGTCGGAATACCATCAGATTTGATACAGAAAAGTTCGATAAAGTTAGATGGAGCGGAAATAAAGGCAATAGAACTTGATTAAAATACATACTTCTTATAATTTTAAATAAATTATAAAATGGTTAGCATGAATATTAAAAGTTGTTATGATGTTTGGTTGGTTGACTAATGGTATTTGATGGTTACTTAAGAAGTAAGAAGCAACACATATAGTTAAACATGTCAAATGAAAGCAAGCTCTTTTATTTTAAAACCTTATTTTTGTTGTGTTATGATATTCATGTTCATAACCTTATGATAAACTGACACCATTTAGCTGTAATATGGATGCTTAAATGAATTTGGTTGTGTGGATGAATTTGGTTGAATTTGTCATTGTTAATGTTGAATTTATCAACACCTTAATTGAATTTAGTTATGACCACATTAATAGTCATAGTTAATTATGGTTGATTTGAGACCACACTTGTTTAGAAATCATATGTGGTATACTTGGCATAGTTAAATCTCTTTTCAAATTTATTATAAAAAAGAACCTATCTTGGAAACGATAGAAATTTGATTTGAAAATGAAAAGTTAAAGATAAAATTTTGAAATTGTTTAGGAAATGGGAGTTAGTATTTTAAAATTTTAAAGTTAATGAATTCTAAAGTTTTAATGTGGAAAAAAATAGCTTATGATTTAAGAAGTTTAAAAGGTAGAAAGTTGAATATTAAAAAAATGAAATATGGAATAATTTTGGAAATAAAGTGAAAATTGGTTTTTTATGAATAAAATAGTAAAATATTAATTCAAAATGATTTATAAATGTTCTATAAATAATAAAACTTAATTTGAAGAAGTTTTGGTAAATATTGAAAAACAAGTCAAAATAAGGCGCGTCGCATAACGATAATTCGCGGTTTTGCACCGGAAAAGTTTAATGAATGTACATGATAAAAATGGAGTTGGTATTATTTAAAATAAGAATTTTTCGGATCCTTATAACCATAGTTTTCAGACGAAAAAGAAAAACCAAGATATCATCTCATAGAGTTTAAGATATGACAAAATCAAATTTACAGAAAAATCGCGTTTTTGTAGTTAAGTGACCAAGGTGTAAAAGTCTTTCAAATGAATACTTTTAAATGTTTAAAAATACGAAATAAATTTGATAAATATGTTAAAATGTTTTAAAAATGACTTTAGTTATAAATAGGATTTCCAAATGATAAAAAAGTTGTTTTAATCAAATAAGCATTTAAAACACTATCTGCAACACTTTTCTACAGCAGTTTTAATAAACTTTAGAAATATAGATTTTAGCTTAACTATTCTTTCCCAAATCTTGTATAAATGTCTATAAATACACAATCTAGTATTTTAAAGATGATTTGGATGTTTTAATAAGAGTTTAAATAAACGGTTAAGAGCAATTGTTTGTAACACCTAAACAATAATTGGAATTTTTCTTTAAAAAGTACGAAATGTAATAATAAACCAATTATGCAAAATGACTAGTACATTTGCCCTGTCTATGAGATCTTAAAAAAAAATGAGGTGGGCTGGGAATGGAGCAACTAGTGGCCTCAACTAACTTGACATTTGTTTTCTCATTTTAGGCGAGGGGTAGAATAGATCAAAAGGAAAGCCCAAATATTCTGGAAAAGAAAAAAAAAATCATATTTAAGGTTTTCCAAAATAAAAAAGAGTTAAATAAGGTTTTAACAGTACAAGGAACACTCTGGTCAAACTCTGTATTAAGGTCCGATGAGGGAACTTGTATCATCCTCGTGAATTTAAAAGGTGATTTCACCGTTATTCCACGAATAATACGGGTCGAATAAGGATATAATCTTGGTATAATTAGTCTAATCTTTTTACTAAATACAAATTGATTTGGGTTTATAGTGAACGATGCCTTAAATAACATTGTTTTTGACCCAATTAAGACATGTTTCAAAAAGATGAAATTTTTATAAGATTAGGAACTAAATTTTCCTAAGTGAATGACTTGAAGATTTCCAAAGTTATAAGGGTTTTGATTAACCAATAAAAAGTTAAAATGAAAAGAAGCATAACAAATCCTATATACACATATGCACATCTTTTTATTGATAATTGAATTAGAAGAGAATGGAGTTAGATTTGGATGATTCCTATCGAAAACTACTTCGAATCAATTTACGCATTCGAAAGTGAAGTATATTAAAGATAAAGACAATTGAAGACGAAGATCTTTATGATATAGGGCTACTTACCACTAGACCCTGGAGGAAATTAGCATATCATATACCTATGGTGGTGGTAGTGCTCTGTTATGAAAATCTTCGATTTGCAAGGACTGCTCGCTACTGATCCTAGGGGTGATTCCCAAACAGAATGTGGTAGGAAAAGTGCCTTCGGTTTGTCCTGTTCTTGGACAAATTGTATGGACAAATGTCTAACGTTGCATTCTAAATCACATTGATTGATCTCTATAGAACTTATCGTATGTTTGATGACGGAGATGGCAACTTCTCTTAGTTTAACACTTTTCCTAAGATGTATGAGCTCACAAGTTATATGTTTGTAGAAATCAGTTATGTGATTATGGAATGACAAGGTGACATTCAAAATGGATAGTTGATGTTCTATATGAAAGGTAATCGTTACCTCGGGCCTCACACCTAGAAATTGTTAAATAGGATAGATGTAGCAAGGCTATGTGGTTTGCAACCGTTAGGATATGATCAACCCCTCCTAGATATATTTCAACCTACTATGAAATTCGGCTTTATATTATTGCGGTGTATGCGAAGAGAGCTCTCGGATAGATCGGTAATGACCGGGATGATGGCATATTCGGTACTATCTAATTAGAGGTAGGTCGGTCTTATTTTGGTAGAGGACCATCAGTTGGGCCTCAGTACATTACTCTAGCGACGCACTACTGGAAAGTTGTCCCTTACCTGGTCATTTGTTGGAAATCCATTCTCCAATACGAGCTTGCATTTTTAGTTATAGAGCCTAGTATGTTAGAATTTAATAATGGTAACAATTTCGGTTATTTAAATATGTTTACTTGAAAAGTGTTTTCAAAGAGTGTTATTAAAAATAATATGAAATGATTTTATAAATATGTTTTTGTTATCATAAGGTAAAAACCCATCCATGTTATATGCGGCGTAATCTTATGTGATGCTCTTTCTTTTCAAAAGGTTTTTGTCCCCAAACTCTGATCTATGACACTGTCATTTAAGATTCGTGTTTTTCACCCTGGTTTTCCAGAATTATCTGGGTATTTTTATACTCGAGTCAAATCCGAGCAGTTTTAGGATTAGCTGAAGATGCTTGGAGTTTCCAAAGGAGAGCTGGAGATCTTTATCTATATATGAATGTATTCCATTTTCCGCTGTATTGTGTGTTGTTTGTTTTTAGCAAATGTAAGGACATGTGTATTATAACTGTCCGAACTGAATCTAGGTTAGAATCTGATATATGTTTTTAAAATATTTTCTGTTGTAAAGATTTTATATTGAAATAATATATGTTTTTCCATTTGAGTAAGATTCTATTCTTTTTTCTTTTTCTTTCTACCCTTGACAATCTACCTTTCCGGCTCTAGGATATCTGAACCTGAATACCTGGATTTATTAGTGTCGATTTTTAAGCATTGAAAAGTTGGGTCTCCACATTTCTTGTGTTCTTACACTGTGTCATCTCATATGATAACAGAAGATGCATATAACCTTTGAGGCCTAGGCGTGATGGGTAAGTAATTTATACGCTTGTATGGAACTTCCTTTCCTTTCTTTTTTCTTGGTTTGTATCTTTCCTCCTTACGTATTTTACACTTCCTAAAATCGTCATCCTTTTTCCAAAATAATATGCAACCATTTAAACATGTATCTATTTTTTGATATGGCAAACCAAAAGCAAGCATAAGTTTTTTTTACTTCATAATGATTTTTGCACATTAAATTATTGGGTAGCATAAACTATTGAAGCTTGTACAATAGCTGTAAATCTGCCTTTTATGAAGTTGTATTATGATTTCATTGCATTGTATTTACAGTTACTAATAATTGGGTGCCACTTTTACAGCCATCTCAAAGGAGTTTCTTAGCATCATTAAATAAATCATAGATTTTCTTTTCTCCAATATTTAGTTCTTTTTCGACATTTACATTGTCATTATCAACTCTACCCATGGAGAATATTGATCATGCTACATCTTCAACCATATCTTCTATGGGATTCACCATAACAATGTCATTACCCACCTTGTCCTCTTACTGTATAGGATTAGGTGCTTCATGTTCTCCATGACGATCCCACACATAATAATCCAACACTAAACCATATTGGCGCAAATGAACTTTAACCATATCCGATATCAAACGCTTCAAGTGTTTGCACCTATTACACGGACAATGAATTTCTTCGATATTTTCATTATTACTTAAAGCGAATTAAATAAATACTTATACACCATTATAAAAATATTCCTTTATTAAGCCTCTTGATCCTTTTCGTTATTGATGCATCCAACTTCTATCAACAAAATAATTGAACATTTTTCCTATGTAAAAGTATATGATAGAAATTGAATTCATTTATACATTTTAGTGTTTTATTAAATATATGATACATTACTTGTTTTTGATTTTTTAATTAAATCGTATATATTTTCCATTATAATAAATTGTTTATATAATATTAAAATTTTAGTTTATTGTTTTCTACTTTGATGGCCGGTCATCGTACTTTCCTTTACAAATACAATAATAATTACATTTTGTAAATCATTTCATTTTAAAAGATTTAACAAAATTTCGGTAGCCTTTCTCTTTGTCCCCTATATCGTACACGAATGCATGTACACATGGAACAAAAAGGAAGTGATGTTAAAATTTTGCTAATCGTTTAAGATGAAATGATTTACAAAATATAATTATTTTATTCTGTTGTAACTTTTCCAATACACGGACAAATCTGAAAAATATTATTTCAGATGAATATTGATATCCGTTTTGTGATAAAACGAATATCTATATAACATCATATACAATGCTTATTAGACGGGGCAAAAAATTCTTTAAGGTATTTAAAAAAATAAAGTACATTCTAATTTGTTTATATAATACTATTATACATTTTAATTTTTTATTATCATATAATGTATTAGCATTTGTACAATAATTTTTTTATATTTTATGTTGTATTAGTTATATAATATATTATTATTATTTTACTTTTTTTATAAACCCTTTATGTTTTCAACTTTAATGAATTATGATATTATATTATATGTTAAAAACTAAATTACATTATGCACTAATTTATTGCGTGCCGCATTCTAGTAAACTAGTTTTTATATATAATTAAGGGTATAAATTAATAAATGATTGTGTAAATAAGTTATTATTTTCAACAATTTAGGAAACACATACACTACATTATGCGCATATACACTAATTAACCCAAGTTAGCCCTAGATACTGAATTAAACTCATATACACTAATTAACTCATAAACATATATACTAAATTCTTTAATTTTTGGATTTATTTAACAATAACTACTATAATTTGCATTCAATGGGGTATTATTAACAATCAATGGAGTATTATAAACAAATAAAATCAGAAATTAACCCTAATTTAGCAAGTTAGACTTAATTAAGTTTAATAATAAAAACCCGATTTGAGATGAACTAATCACCCAGGCATTTGGAGATTGAAGATTAATGAAGTTGCTTATGACTGGGGACATGTAGGAGTAGTCGACGATGAGAAAGTTATGGTTTGGAAGAAATTTAAGGGAAGAAAGATAAAGAATTTATTCTCAATCGGACCTGCCGTATAGTCGCGTTATCTGATAGCCGTCAATGGCAAATTTTAGCGATGGCTTCCAACAACTACCGACGGCTATTATATATCTTTTTACTAAAATTTCGCACTTTTAAAAATAAATTTAATACAAATTAGTTGGTTGAAAATTTTAATTTGTAGAAAAAATTAAATAGTTTTTACTAATTATCAATGAATATGAAATAAATATTAATGATTACAACCTCTTACTTGCCTTTTCAAATTAATTTAAAAAATTTAAATTGTAATTACATAATGTTTACAAAATAAATTCATAAAACTATTACGTATCATAAATTTCATCAAAGTTTTTATAATTGATAGACTAAATGTTACAAAAAATGATTATCGATGTTTGATTTTCAATAAAGTTAATTATCGAATATAATTATACAAGAAAAAAGATTGTCAACAACTTTAATTTAATTAGTCAAAAACTTCCATAAATTTAAATAATTGAATTAAAATATCTTTGCAAATTCTTAGGATTTGAGTTATATATTTAATCAAATTTCAAACTTATATAACTAATACATTATAATAAAGTAATCGGTTTAAATAGATAAAATGAATCCTCATCCGTAGCCACCGAAAACAAATTAACGGAGCCATTGGCAGCCGTCGGAATGCTCTATTGTAAATTACTGTGTTTCTTATAGTGTATTTTACTCTTCTTATTGTTTGTCTTTTTAATATCGATTGCAGTGATTTTGTTGATTGAAATATAAATAGATTTTACATTTCAATCTTGATATTTATATATTCTATTATATAAGAATTTCAATCTCCTAATATACTTTTACTCTTATTTTATCCCAGTCTGAATAGTGCATTCTTTTTAATTTAAGGTACACGTTTTCTCATAACCCTGTGCAAAATTTCATATTCCACAAAGCATACTAGCATTAACTTAATAACTAGTGGTATTTCATCACAATTATGTAGTATACAAAATCTAAAAAACTACCATCATGCATGTTTAATTCTTTGGAAAGACTCATATTATTATTTCTTTATAATCTAACAAAATTCTGTTCCTCTTCTACATATTTGCAATAGAATTTTTTCATTTCCTTGATTATTTCCCATTTATATTTTCATTTCCTCCCATTTCATTTTCTCACAGTTTTATCTCTTCCTCTTTTCCAGTTTCATATGTATACATACTACAATTCAAAAAAATTCTAAATTTTAATCAAATCAATGATTTTTTTCCAAATAATTTTTAATCATGTCTTTTTTTTAATCTGGTTCGATTTGATTAAATTCAACAGTAGTTCTTCACTTTTATTCATCTTAAATTTGTATTATTTTATCATGTTTTATAGAGATTCTATTTCCATCTGTTACTTTTCACATTATTGTTTTGATGGAAAATTTGTCTAAAAGTTCCCAAAACCTTAGTACTGGATCAACCAAGTTAGTTTAAATGTTTAAATTTATTTTCTTATTTATTTTTTTCATTTAATTTAAGGCTCCATTTGTGTCTATATTCTAAATTTATAGTTTCATATCTTTGCTTTAAGTTTTGTATCCAAAGTTTTGTTTTCTTTTATTCATGTTTTAATTAATGTGATCATGAATTTAGTTTCCTTTATATTTTGCAAGTGTTTATTGGATTTATACATGGATAACATAGAATCTTTGACTATTTTTGTAAAATTTATGACAAGTAAAGTTGTACTTTTTTAGATTATAAGAGTGATACTATACTAAAGCAGAATCCTCATGTTAATGTCACAAGGGCTCGAACCATGACCTCTAGAACTTATGTCTAAAGTGTCGTACCACTAAGCAGATGAGCTAGTCGTCCTTGACAAAGTCGTACTACTTTTTATTTTTAAATTTTATATTCACATTGACATTCATATGAATATTGTTTGTTTAGAACGATTAGGAATTTCATTTTCTTCATTCATTTTGTAGAGAATAAATGGTTTACTAACACATAAATACGAAAGGATATTCAACTTTGTATAATCTCGAAGACATAAAGTTACCTTTTTTTCATTCTGAGATATAAATATGCAAGAAAGGGAAAATAATGTTTTTTCTTATTATTTTTGTTTCAATTTTTATGATTATAAATTTGGTTACCTTCATGTTGTTGGATTAGGCATATAGGCAGTGGAGTAAAATAAGGAAATTTCAAAAAAATTTACATTTATTAATTTGTATTAGATCAAATTTTATGTTACGTGATCAATCCATTTACCCTAAATCATATTTAGTGATCATTAATAAAAGAATTTATTATGTTAATATTAATTTACTAGTTTGTCTTAAAATTTTATGTATATATATTTCTATATTATGATTTGAATCTACATGTATATTGTTTATATTTTATTTTGATACAATTGCAATTTTAATTTTTATGTTTTATATTCGCATGCATAATGAACATTGTGAATATGACTAACAAATATTGTAAACTAACCTAGGGCATATAAACATATGAATCTCGAATATGTGTAAATAGCCATTGAAATCTATGGTTATGAGTAAGGAAATAGTATCATATAATTATGAGTTTAACACAAATGATATCACATATACATATACACATGCATACACACACAAACGTACACACATGCATGTATATTGTTTATATATTATTTTGATACAATTGCAATTTTAATTTTTATGTTTTATATTCGCATGCATAATGAACATTGTGAATATGACTAACGAATATTGTAAACTAACCTAGGGCATATAAACATATGAATCTCGAATATGTGTAAATAGCCATTGAAATCTATGGTTATGAGTAAGGAAATAATGTCATATAATTATGAGTTTAACACAAATGATATCACATATACATGTACACATGCATACACACATGTATATACATACACATACACATATACATATACATACATACATACATATATATATATATATATATATGTATATATTGTGTATTATGTATATGTATATGTGTATATATATAAAGTATACATGTATGTACATGTATATATATGTATGTGTGTGTGTATATGTATATGTATATGTACATATAAAATATAATATTTTTAGGGCCATATAATAGTGTATAAATATATTTGAATATTTTTTATTTTTAATATTATTAAATAATCTCTGTGTGTGTGTTTGTTCGGCATTAATAAAAAATGGTTTTTTAGGGTTTACATATTATACAAAAAAGATATATCAATATATATATATATATATATATATCACAAACACAAATTTAACATATATTTTGAGATGTATTTATTTTTTATTAAATTTTGAATTTTAAATTATTTTGACTTATTCAAAAATTTGTCAAAACATAAAAAGTATTATTTTTAAATAAAAACCAAAAGTAAAAAATATATGCGTATAATATATTTTTTAACTACAAATACACACACATAAAAGGATAAATATATATTTATATATATTAAAATTAATTTTATTTAAACAAGAATTATATATATGTATAATTAATGATACAAATATTAAAATATTTCAGATACATATAATTATTATTTTTAATTTAGATTTTTTAAATATGTCATGGCTGAAAATATTTTTTAGGCAATAAGAATATAAATGATTTCAATATATATCTAAAATAAATAAGTACACTTTCCTGATCCAGTTAATTATCGACATGTTGGCTGCTAACAATTTATTCATTGGATCCCTTCTTTCTTGTTTTCAAATACGGTGTGCAAATTCTTACTTATAGATTCCACAAATTCTACAAGGGAGGCTAGGGTTTTGATTTTTTGGTGTCATTAGATTAAGAAAGAGTGTAAATTTATAGCTATCATGGTTTCAAATATTTACCACCTTTCTCCCTAGATCTAAGGCTTAATCTCTTGCCTCCTAACTCTTTCTATGGCTGACCATGCTCCATGTCTTGGTTCTAGCCTTTAGGCCCGACTAATACATCATATAAATTAATTATTTAAGCCCATTTCTTTAATTAAATCATATATGACTATGGCTTGATTTTCTTGCAAGAACATAATAGGCCAGCCTGCCCTGTCTTCAATGCTCTTGCCTTGCCTCGAATAAGCCTCGATGCCACTCTAATCGACCTCTTACCCATGCAAATGCCTTATGCAGCCCACATAAGACCACAACACCCAACTGGTTAGAGACTACGGACAACAACCCAATTAGACAACGCTCTTAGTAAGAGAGTTGCTGGACCAATAGTACCCACCCGTATAATGAAGGCCACTCTCCCACTATACTCTCTGGGCCCCTAAGTGCTTACCGTCCCGCAACCAATCCGAGGACCTACCTACCCCGTATCCTTTGTTTTATCTGGGCTCGGTAGGCCTCTATCAAAAGTGCATGGTCGTCCTTGCCAAAATAGGCAACAATTCTACACTGTTGCATGAAAATGATTAGCATTTACGGCATTGTTATCCAATAAAAGCGACACTGTACAACAAACATCCTCATCATTCATTATCCACATGGAAGTGGAACTAGTGTTCAACAAAGTCGATGACCCATGCCACCCTTTCTGACATTAGCATGCTTTGGTACAGTCCACGAGCTGGCTAACATCAAGACCATTCGGCCCAATTGTCATCATAGCTAGCATGCATCCAAACCATTCAACGACATCAATGATCGTCGGGATTTTTAAAGATTGACATATTATCTGAGCCATTCAAACCATTTTCCAACTGCTATAAATACAACATTGAATGCACTTGTACAAGGATCGAATTTTCACTTATTTCACTCACTATTACCACTTGTAAACAAGTAATGTACCAAAACTCCAATCAATAAAAATTATTACCATAGTGGATGGAGATCATTCTTGTTTGAACGAATTTAAACCTTATGTTCCTTAGCTTGCTTTAGTATTTACTATCTTATAATTCCCTCTTTTCCAATTTATTAACCACAGTATTATTAAGTAACCTTTGCTAATATCGACTTCTACTTGCAACCCTAATGTTAGCTAAATTTCTAGTCAAAAATAATAATTATATCTTATTCTGATAAATTTTAAGGCCTCAAACAAAAAAAATTAAAACGCCATAAAAAATCAATACAATGTTTGTATTAATTTTATTATTAATTTATAATATTTATAAATTAAATTCAAATTGGTTGAACTTGAAAATTAGCTAAGAACAAGGTTGTATTGACTCTTTGATGCGAGCTCGGTCCTCGGTCAATATTTATGGACTTGCTGAATTACAATATGAGAAACAAGTTTGACCATTTATACATTATTTGTGCAAAATCCAATTTCTAATCTTTATTAAGCCACACTTAATAAAGATATTTTGTGCACATTTTACTAAGATATATAGAGTTTGGTCAATATTCAAAAACTCTAATAATATCCTTAGTTAATTTCATAGACCACTTTAAAGTCCTTGATTTAATCGGATAATATTTGTTGATTAACAATTTTACATTGGCCAGAGATTTTTACTTTGAGTTGACTATCAATTATAATGATATTAACATTTTACAATGAAGGCAATGGATCCTCTATCGAGTAGTGTTTCACATCAAGTAGTTCAACGTATACCCAACTATGGTCACAACTGATAGAGTTAATGTAACGATCCCGATTTTTAGTTAAAATTTAATTTGGTAATTAATCTGAAACTGGGAATTTAATGGTGAATTAATTCAATATTTTCTAAATTAATAAGGATATGTTTTGTTATTTATTTATATTTATAAATTTACTTTAAAATTGAAGTAGGAATTAAAATTAAAAATATTGGATTTGAAACATTATATTTTAAATTAATAAAAGATTAAAGATTAATTAAATAAAGATATGTGTTTATTTATATATGTGTATAAATGGAGTTTTAATTTAAATAGAATTTCTGATTGGAAATCTAGAAAAATATTTTGAATAATATTTCATTTATAAATTTAATTATGGATTAATTTGAAAATTTGAATAAATATATATCAAAAGATTTTAAATAAAGGAATTAATTTAAATTGTGAATAAGAATTTTTATTTGGAATTTAAAAATAAATATGTTAAAAATAAATTGGATTTGAAATTCAAATATAAATGTATTGAAAATAAATTTGATTTAAAACTATATTTTAAAATTAGTAAAAAGTTTGTTTTCTTAAAATTATAATATATACATATGTGTATTAATTTGGAATTTATATTTTTAATTCAATATAGTACTTTTCAAAAGTTATTCAAAAGTTAATTATATATTTTCAAAAAAAACAATTGAATAAAAAATTATTTATTTAAAATTATGATAACTTGAGTTAAATTTTAAACTAAGATGTTCTTCTTTTTAACATAACACATATGTAAACATACTACATGAACATGAGAAAAATAAAAGGGTTTAAAACACAATTTTTAAATCATTTAAAATGAGGGTTTAAAACATAAATTTGGTATTTTTAACAAGTGTAACATTTTTAAAATAGGAAATTAACAAATGTAAGGTTGAGGTTATATTATTAACATGTGTGAGCAAGATTTTAACATATAATTACAAGTGGCAACTTGTTTTTCTTTTAAATTTTTTTATACAATAACATATATAAAAAAAAAGAAAAAAAAGGGATTTTATTATTCATTTCAGTTCAAAGTTTCAAATTCTTCACTTTTCATCCTGTCTATTTTTTTCACCCGAAACAAATTTCAAAAGATCAAGCCTGAGATTAAGCCAAAATGAAATCAAATCAAAAATAAAATCAAATAGCTTCAAATTCAAACTGAATTTAAGCATGCAACTTCAAGTTTCAACCTGATGCAAGTATAGATCAGTTTTCAAAGCAAAATCAGTTCAAAAGAAGATCTGAAACAAACTTCAAATTCAAACCTATTTCAAGCTAAGGCTAATTCAAGAAACAAGCAAGTTTAAATCAAAGTTTGGAAATAGATTTAAGCAAGTAAGTTAAAATTTGGAAGATTTAAACAAATCTAAAGCATGCAAATGTATCAAGTTCAAAATTTTGAAGCAAGCAAATCAACCTGAAGCAGTAGATCAAAGTCCAAATTCAACATCAAAGCAAATACAAGCTTCATATCAAAAGTGCTTCCAAAACAGAAACCAGTCCTTTGTTCTTTCAAAAGTCAAGTGAGTAAAACCTCTATTTAAAGCCTGAATTTGTCTGTTAGCTTGATGTATGTGAAGTAAGTGGTGAGATTTGTTTGCATAAAAGTGAATGTGTTGTACACACGTTTATGCACATAGATGTATGTATGAATGTCTGTAAACAGGGTATATTTATACCTGTTCTTAGTTTACAGGTTCTAAAAGTAAGATTTAAAAATTCCTACCTCAATACATATACAGATTTATGTTATAATTCTTAAATGAAATCTGTTAGTGATGGTTAAATTTGATTTTAGAAAACATTACTGAAAATAATTAACAGGTAAGGTTCCAGAAATTAAGAAATATCAGTAGAAATCATTTTCAAGTTAAAAATTCATCATCTTAATTTGATAATGTGATAGAGATTAAGGGAAAATTTATGGTTGGGTTTGTAAATCATCGGAGTGGCGTAACAATGATGAAATAGGGTTTTTTCTACCCAGTTTGTTCAACGAGGTTTTGAAGGGGAGTTCGTCATCGATATGGCATCGGAATTGGTAGGACTGGGGGGAAGTTGACGCATAAGGTTGTGGCGAAGCTTTGATGGAGTCGCGTGGGTTCTGGTGCTGGAGGGCATCGTAGTGAGGCGTTTTCCGATGATCTACTTTAGGTTCCTGATGCTCGTATGGGTTTGTTTTCGATTTATCAAATCGATCATCGATCTAGGTGGTCATTTGGTACGAGAAGATCACCGTCGACTTGTGAGTGACCTCGGTGAGGATCGAAAGTGACCGAAACGGCGTGCAACCTGCACGCATATGTATGTATGTCTGGCAATTATCTAATGATTAAATGGTAATTATTTAATAATTAATGGTTGTTTAATTTATTAATTAAGGTTGATTAGCTAATAATTAAAGGTAAATTTATTTATTATTAAAGGTTAATTAATTAAAATGGTTTGTTATTAATTAACATTAATTAACCAGGATTAGTAATTAATCCGATTTAAGTTAATCAGAGAATTAATTGACCTCACCTATGGATGTTTGAATTGTATAAATTGCTTTGAATTGTTTGATCTCTCTACTATGTGATGCTTTGTGGTATGAATTATTCTAATTCAAGCTGTGATGAATGTAATTTATTTTATCTGCGATTTATCTGTGAATCTATGAATGAAGATAAGCGTTATAGGATTATACCGCTTATCAATATTGATGTGCTTGAATCGATGATGTGATAGTGTTGCACTATTGTGTAAAACCCTGGACTACACCATACACACATAAATATGGATTGCACAAGGAAATTGGTTAAGTCACAGATTTTTGAAATGGTTATAAAGTTTAATTTTGAATCCAAACGGTTTTGGAAATGGAATTGGGTTAAATGTGAAAGGCTTTTGAAAAGTTGTTTTGAAGATAAAGGTTATTTTGAATAACTTAATAAAGTTTTAAAATTTAAATAGTTTGATTTGAATTTAAATTCAAAATTTGAAATTGAATTCTATATTGAGAATTTTGGTTTAAAATGTTATACAAGTTTTAAATGTGTTTATATGGGTTTTTAACCATCATAAAAAGTATTGTTATGAGAATTTGAATTTAACCCAAGCACTTTAACTTGTATAAATGAAATTGGATTTTTCCAAAACAAAAACTATTTGTTTTCAAATAATAAAAGCTTTTATATAAGGAAGGAATTTCCAATTTGTGTTGAAAGGATTTCAAATTAGAAATGAAAATGGTTTTCCAAGTTATGAATGAATCTTTGGAAATGGTTTGAAAGCTATGAATTAAATCTTTGATTTAAAGATTGATGAGTTAATCCAATTTGAAAGGAAAATTATTTTGGAAAGCTATGAAATAATCTTTGTGAAAGATGGGTGAACTTTGTGAAGTGAATCTTTTTGTTTGAAGATTTGGAAATGGTAATTTGTTTAAACCATTTGAAAAGAAAAGTTTTGGGTAATAAGTTGTGACTTAACTGAGATCCCAATATCCATATGTTTTTAAATATTGCGCTCATTATTTGGTTTAGCCGGGAGAGGATCTCATGTCATATAACCCATTCCGAATATCGATACGACGTTATGGATAATATTTGAACACCGGTGGTGAAGACCGGGTATTTTCGAGAACGGAAGGATAACCCATCGAATGACTCTGCATCGATTAGCGCCCGGTATAGAAATCTCCATATGTGATGGGGAGTCCGATCGGGATTGGGAATTCTCGGAGTGCAAGGGATTCTTTGGAAGTGCCTTCGGTTCTATTTGAACCCGAAACAGACTTGTATGGATGTGTGTCTGACGTACACTTTGAGATGTAAAGCTGGTTTCTATCAAATACATTTCTGTTTGGTGGCGGAGATTTATTCTCTTAGCTTAACACCCTTCTCTGAGACGTACGAGCTCAAAGGTTATGTAGTTGATGATTACTAGTGATACATTTTCAATTTGGTAATGTGGCATACGAAGTGCTGCTGATCATTTGTTGATCGAAGCATGACTTTGTGAAAAAGCGTAGCTTTGTGGACGAGACTGCATCAGGACTTCACACCCCGGAAATGGTCGAAACAGGAGATGCAGCAAGGTTGCAGGGTTCGCGCCCCTAGGGTATGTCCATTCCTTCTGGAAAAGGGTGGTATCATGGAATGGAGCCCAAATATTTAACCTATGTGGTTACTGCAAATACATTTCTTTGCGGTTGTTGGTGTTGAGAGCTCTCGGATAAAGGTCGCAAACGACCGAGGATGGCATATCTTAGGTGTTAACCCCGAGAAGGGGGTAAACCGGCCTTGTGTTAGCAGAGAGCTGAGTAGGTTCTCGGGGCGTCCCTCTAGAGGCGTTCTCATGTGGCAATAGGAAGTTCCTTAGCCTGACCATTTGTTGGAAAATCCAAAGAAACAATACGCGCCTTGTACGGTTTTAGTTGCATAACCTGCCATGGAATGTGGCGGTAACCTGCTATTGAACATGGTAGCTATAGTAGGCATACGATAAAATGTTGTATGCTGGCTAAGATTAATATTATACTTTCGAAATATTTTCCACTATGCACTAATAATAATATCAAATGGTTTTCATGTATCAAGCATTTTTGACTATCATAAGGAGATATCTCCTCCAATTTTGCGTTTGCATGGTGTGTGCGGCGGGAGGATTATGCTAGTTTCATTTTCCAAAAAGCATTGCGGTTTTCAATGTTTTAAATTCCTTTGTTGTTTGTTTTAAAGATAAACTGTTTTTTTTACCAGTCCCATGACTGACTCGGAGTTTATTGTTCCCTTCCTAAACTCTGGGTGCCCACAATTTTCTACATGGGTAGTCTAGAGTTGGATTTTTCAGATATTCAAATAGTAGGTATAGATTCGATAGCCTTCGAAGCCTTTGGATTTGTGGATCGCATTTGCTACACTTCAGCATTCATGGCTGACCTTGCTTAATACAACGTGATGGGGATTTCTCGCTTCGCGTTTGGAAAGCATGTTGGTGGATCTAGTCTTTGGAGTTGCAGATGCAGTTGATGTTAGAGTTCCTTCTTTGGAGTTCAAGTTTATGTTATCTCTTTCCGTTACTATATCTTGTCTTTGATATTTGTATCGATATCTCAATTGTATCATTATTGTATCTGTTGCATATCAATGATATATTTGTTTTCTTCAGTTGTGTTGTTGTACTTAATGTGTTATAAGCTCCAACATGAGTCGGATTTCCACAGTTGAATCTGAGGCACTAGAGTACAAGCGAAGTACGGGTGTCGATTTTTGAACGCTGAAATTCGGGTTGTGACAGTTAAGGCACCCTAAGGTTATTAATTTTTTTACGTAAATTTAACTCGATAATGACCTTGTTTGAAATAAAAGGCATTTCCTCTCTTTTATATACTTGTTATAAAAATTTATAAATAATTACTTAGTTAATTTAAGTATATATATGTTAGAAAGTCCATAAATAATGTGTTTGTGAAAGGAGTTATAGATAGTTGTAACCATGAGTATTATATCATAGTATGATAAGCACATCATTTTAAATATTCCTGGTCAAGATGTATTGAGACTAGACATCAATGCATCTGTTGAGACTAGAGTGCGTAACGCTTTCCAAATATTGAGCAGTGTATTACTCATGACAATTGGGGGCACCAAGGGATTACATACTGATAGATATTGATAACTATGGAATGACTCATCCGATAGTTTTTTGTTGGTTAATATAACGAAGGTCAAACAAAAAACATCAAAGTGATTAATTTACATAGTTCTCTTAATTTGAGAATACTATTGATTTTCAATATGAAAGCTCCACTTTGAGTATAGATAAATCATGGCATGACTCCATCGAATGACTATAGTTGATTCGAGTGGAAATATTGGAAGTGAAATAATATTTAAGAGAGGTTCCATCTCCTCAGTCATATGAGGATAGCATCACGGTTAACTAAAGTCAACTCAAAGTCAAAATATCTAGTTCAATCGATAATAATTGTTATAACTGAACCAAGGACTTTGTATTTGGACTATAAAGTTGAATATGATATTGGAATTTTGACCATTACCAAATTTCATAAGCCTGAAGCGATGCAGTTTTAACAAAGAGAATTGGTGTAAATAATTGTCACTATCAGGTACCGCTTATAACTAGTAACATTGGAATTTGCCAAAAAGATGTATAAGCGATAAATTTAGTCAAAATGTCACACCACTAAATAAGGTGACGTGTGAACGTTAATTTTTGAATTATTTGATATTAATCGCCAATTGAATGTACACTTTTGAGGCACACAACCGTACGATGAATACTCTGAATAAACCACACGATTTAATTAATTTATAAGTTGTTGTAAATTAATTAATATTGTGAAATGTTAATTATTAAAATTTATTTGATTTGTTTAAATACCATTAGCATTTAATAAAATGCGTATATAAAATTTACAAATGTGCATATTGATATACGACATCGATAATATATTATAACCAAGTTTAAAAGATTAATTGCTAAGTGGTTTTAGGAATTTTTTTGAGTCTCACACGCATGATGAAAAAGGGAAGAGGTTTCAAATTCGAATTGAAAATCCAAAGGACCAATTAAAAGAATGAATTAAATCTCCATCCTTTACACCTCTTTTTGACTCACTTAAATCTCATTTGCTAAATGATATTTTTCTCTTTTCTCTTTAAGTCTATTATTTCTATCAAAAATACAAAAAGGAGGGAGAGGAATTGATCATATTTAATTAGAAATTAAATAAGGAAGTTTGAATGGAGAGAATTGAAAGGCTTCAATATTTTCATTGAAACATATTCTCTCTTACAGGAAATTTTCCTCAAGGACAGTTTTTAGGGCTTTTTTGGATGTAGGACAGCTCGCTAATAATTTTCTGTAAAGGACAAATTATCGTTTTTTCTTTCCAGCCCACTTTCGCACGTTTTTTCTTTTTTACTTTCAATCAATTTTTTCGGTCGCGATCAAATATCTCTCTCGCAATAAAAATATAGATCTACTTCGTTCAATTATTTCAATTTCGTCCTTCTGAAAATTGTAGTTCATCGATCATTTTTTTCTTATGCGCGTTTTGTTGATCTCGACCTTTTCATATTTGTACTGTGATCTTGTTTTTCTTCAAATTGTATAATTAGGTATGCTTATATTACTCTATTTTTTGTTGTTTTTCTATTCGAGTTAAAAAAAATTGGCCTTGATTTCTAATTATGTTCATTTTCACAAATGATATGCAGTGTTGTTGTTCTCATTATTTATTCGTTCGTCTATGGAAAATTGTGGAAGTAGCAGCAGGTTTTTTATTATTATTCGTTTCTTTATGCAGTGTTGTATTTTAATTTGCTTTTCATTTAATTTAACTTGCATTTTCTTGCATTAATTTTGGGATGATTAGAAAAGTATTATTGCTTGGGTTGTATATAAAATTGTGATAGAGTGGAAAAGTATCATATTTTAGTTTCAGTTTTTGGGTACCTTTTTTATTTTTTTTCTTAGTATCATTTTTTTTATCAGTAACTAGGTATCAGTTTTGTATATGGTAGGTCTCAGTTTTGTGAAATTGAATAATTAATGTTCTACATTGAACATATTTTTACTAATGTTTATTTTTTATTTTTTTTGGCAGTGGGGATAACAGTCTTCTTTGTCTGTTTGTGTTGAATAATAACACTTTGAGCACTCGATTGTCTATCAATTGCTCTTTGTATGATTTGAAGAATGAGATATGTCGTTGTTGGTCTCAATTAACTCCTTCTTCTATTCAGATTTCTTATGTACTTGAGGACAAAGTTATTATGGTTGACACTGATTCTAATATTCAAAGCATAATTTGTTTTCAGTTATACAAGAAAAGTTCTTTCTTTGGTTTTACTGTTAAGGTTAAGGGTTCTGAATTGGAATATGTTGATGGTGCTTCTATTTCAAGTTTGTCTTATGTTCGTGCTTCTTCATCTTCTACTGTATCTGTCTGTTCAAATGTTGTTGTTAACGGTAAAAGTTATTTAAAAGATATATTGAGGAGAGGGTCGACGTTATGCATTTCGATTTTGCTGGTTTTTGTTTTGGAGGAGCTGAGCATTTTAGAGAATTTTTGATGGTGTATCAAATTCAAAAAGGATATGAATTAGTATTTTTAAAGAATTATGCTACAAGATTCACTGTAATTTTCTCTTCATATAAGGATGGTTATATTTTCAAAGTCCATGCTTCTTGTGATTCTAGAGATTTGAAGAAGTTTTTTATAAGAAATATGGTTGCTAATCATTCTTGTGGAGCTGGTGTTAGAAATGTGAATAATCCACATATATCTAGTTCGTTTGTTAAATCATTGATTATTGATGAGATCCGTGATTGTCTTAGTAAAAAGCCTAATGATATTATACATGATTTTATAAGAGAATACAATTTTCAGTTGTCTTACGGTTATGTTTATCATGGGAAACAACATGCATTAATGGAGTTGCATGGTAACGATGCTTTGTCTTATAATGATTTGAGTTGGTATTCGGAAGCAGTGAAGAAGTCTGATCCATATAGTTATGTTGAAATGGATTCTGATCCTTGTAGTAATAAATTTGAGAGGGTGGTTATTGCTTTTGGTGCTTGTTTACTTGGATTCAAGTATTGCCATCCTATGATATTCTTAGATGCCACTCACTTGAAGGGACGTCCTGGTGTGTTGATGGGTGCTACTGCAAAAAATTGTGATCAAGGTATGTCTTTGTTTTTAGTTTTGATTTATTTGTATTGAGATCATAATAGCTGGCACTAGCATTAATATTAATTTGTTATCATAATTTGTATTATGTTGGTATCAGTTTTAAGATATGTAGTTTACGGTTAACAAGTTTGTTGTATCAGAATTTGAATTGTATTGAATTGTAAGTTTGTATTTGATATCATAATTTTATATTGGTTAGCATGAGATTAGTATCAGCTTGTGTATAATGTTAGTATCAGTTTCAAGTATGTTAATATATGGTATCAAATACAGTTGTGTAGTACTGGAATTTCCTTTGTATCATGACATATATATATTAATGTTCGTTACTTTGTTGTGTTAGAATGAAGATTAATATGCATAATGTCGTGGCTATCAATATTTTAATAATGGTTATATCAGGTTTTCGTTATCATTTTTTTTACTGTTAGCATCAGCTTTTTGAATGTTTTTTAGATTTATAGTCATTATTAGTTTTAGTTTTTTTTACAAATTATTTTTACATTTGCAGGTTTCTTCCCTTTAGCTATGAGTGTTGTTTCTATAGAAAATGTGAATAACTGGACATGGTTTTTGAACCATTTAAAACAAATGCTTCAAGAAAATCGTACTTTGGTTTTTATATCAGATCGCCACCAAGTTTTGCTTTCAGGTATTCGTGATGTTTTTCCTGCGGCTTATCACAGTTATTGCTATTTGCATATGGAATAAAATCTTCTTTCAGAGGTAAAAGCCAAAAATGCAAATGTGTCTATTGTTGATCTTTTCAAAATGTGTTCTAGAGCTTCTAATCTTTATGACTTTGAAGGCGCACATTCTAAGTTCTATCAAATTGGTGGTATTGATGGTGTAAATTTTTTAAAGGATAAGCCATTTGATAAGTGGGTGGATTTATTTTTTCTAGGGAAACGTTATGGTGAATATAGTTCTAATGTTGCAGAAAGTTTTAATAATTGGATTTTAGACGAATGAGCATTGTCTATTACTTTGTGTTTATATGGTATTCGTGTTAAGGTTATGAAACAAATGGATAAAAGGAGAGAAGAGTGTCGTTTGTGGAAAACAACTCTTTGTCCTTTTATGGAATTGCGTTTAGGTGAATTGATTGAAGAAGGATTTGGATGGGATGTATATAAATCTTTTGATTTTTGTTTTGAAGTGAAATCTCCAAACTCTCATTGTGTAGATTTGAAGGAACGGGTCTATAGTTGAAACCAATGGAAAAATACAGTATTTCCTTGTGCTCATGCTATAAAGTGTATGAACAAGTCTAAGTTGTCTGTATATGATTTTGTTGAGTATTATTTCACTGTTGATGCTTATCGCTGTTCTTATGCCAATGCTATAAATCCTATTCCAAAATATGATAGGCCTATTGTTGATGGTAGCATTCAAGATGTTATCAAGCCACCAAAGGAGAAACGTGGCGCTGGTAGACCATCAATTAAGCGCAAAGGAGGATTTTCATATTTTCAGAACAAGCAAAATAGATGTGGTGAGTGCAAGCAGTTTGGTCATAATAAACGGAATTTTCAAGCTTTGAAAAGGATATGATTTGATTTTATATTTTGAATTTGTACAGATTAATAAGTGGATGTGTGACTTGTTTTGGTGTTGTACTGTAGTTGAACCTTGTTATTAATTTGTATTTAGTATAGCATATTATCAAATTGATTTTAATTTCAGCTATTTAGTATAAATGATAGTATCAGTTTTATTATTAGTTATATGTTTTTACAATATCAGTTTTGGTGTTTATTTATTTATTTATTTATTTCAAACGTTTGTTTTGATATTTGTTGCATACTGTTTGTATTAGCTATCTATTATCATTTTACACATTCTGTTGGTATAAAATATGGTATCATTTTTCCATTGTATGATATTACTTTTGTTCAATTTTGTATATTTCACTTATTTATAACAAAGTTGATAGCATAGTATGTGGGATCTGATAATCATTGTGTAATTGATTAAACAAAATGATTGAATTAGTACATGCTTTCTATTGATTGGAGATAACATTTGTTTAATTGGATATAAAGGACTTTAGTATCAGTTTTGGTTAGTTTTTAATATCAGTTTTGTGTATTATTATACGTGCTACAATTGACACTAGTACTAATAAATAATCATAATGATATGTTGCGTTAGCAAAAACTGATACTGGCACTAATTGTTGTTTCATAAAGTATGTTGAGTGTCAGTTTTAGCAAAACTGATACTATTAGTTATTAGAACTGATACCCAGTTACTGCTTTGTATTGATATATGATATAAAATCTTACAATATTATTATACAACTGTTAGATGCATCATAAAACCGATAATATTATGTAGGATCAATAGTTGCATGATCGGACATTCAATATATAATTTTGTTATAATACAAAACAACAGGTAAAGTAAAGAACATCAATTACAACAAATCATTCCAACAGTTTATCATTGTTTTTACAAGTAAGATCAGCATTGTTTTAAGAATAGAACATCATTACTTCACAAGTTCCAAATTGCAACAGAGCATCATTGCTTCATAAGTATCAAAATTAATTGTGAAACAATACAATGATTTACTTTAACACACAAAATTCTCAATTTCTGCACCTTCTTTGCTTGACAGGTTATCGGTTACATTTTTGCAAATTGTTTGATTTGTTTATTTATCTTTCTTCTTCCAAACTAGACACGAACTTGGCTAAGCTCCAACATTGCTCTTTGTCAGTCAATATCTCATGTGCAATTCTTGCTCTAGATTTCAACATTTGTTCAGGGGCTATTTTGAATAGTATTTGACTTTTGTTCAATGATATGATGAATATCATCACGTATATACCACAGTCAAGCCTATTTAAAAGAATATTTGTAGCATCAGTTTTGTGTATCTATGTATTAATTTAAAAGAGAATTTACAATGTCAGTTTAACTGTCTGTAGGTATCATTTTGAACATCATAAACAACTTACGTGTCTGATCCTTGTTGTGCACATGGTATCTGATGCATTTCATTTGCCTTCACTTCCTTATCTTGTATATTTTTCTTTTTCCAAATTTTTTCAGCATTTGTTCAATTTTATTTCTCTATTGAAAACAAAACAATACAAAGTTAGCTAATGTTCGATTTGTTTAATTAAATTATTTTGCTTCATAACAAAAATATATCATACCAATATCATTGCCTGTGTGATATTCCGAAATTTCAAACCCAATTTAAATATGATAATCTTTGTAATAAATTAAATTAAATTGATAAATTTGTTATTTTTAGACAATACTAAATAAATAGGTTGTAAATGTATATTGATTTTAATTAAAATTTATATATACAAAAGGGAAATGGATTTGTTAAAATTGTATTCATATCAGATTTGATTTTGAATTGAATTTGGAATTTAATTTGAGTTTGAATTGTTAAGTTGAAATTCAAAATAGAGTTATTTATATTTTAAATTATTCTTTGATTTTAAAGATGTATTTCTATGATTTTGTTTAGAATATCAATTTTTTTAATATTTATTTCTTTAAGAAGAATTCAATAATATGAATTAAAAATGTATTTTAAATTTAGAAAATTAATTAATAAAACATTTAAAAATTTCTTTTTGCATGGAAATTACACTTGTTAAAATTTAAAACACACTTATAACATGTGTTAAGAAGTTAACTATGTATCATGACAAGTGTCAAAGTTTTTAATTTATTTTCTTTAAATTTTTATAAAAACGAAATTTATTCTATAAAAAGCTATTCCCTATGCTTCATCTAAATTTTCTCATTCCAATTTTCTAAAGCAAGAAAAAAAAGCACACCTCCATTAGCAAATCTGAAATTCAGCAATTTCCACTCTTCCAACAAAATTAAACAAGAATTCAAGTTACTAATCTTCAGAAGAAAAAAAAGTCTGCAAAACAGAATTCAAAGGAAAATCTGCAAAATCTAGTGTAAAGCAAAAATTCAAAGCTTCTTAGTGTCTAAGCTCTGATCAAATTCAAGATTTGAGAAGAAATCAAAGCATCATCATCAAGCAAACTATTTGATCAAGCAATTTCAAGTTTTAGGATCTGCAGTCATTTTCCAGAAGTAAAACTTTGGGTCTCTGCTTACAATAAAACAAGTGAGTAAAATTTTAAATCGGAAATTTTAGTAAACAAATGTGTGCATGTGAATGCTTGTGATGTTGTATGACTTGCATGTAAATATATAGATGAAATCTTGTGTTTATTTTTGTTTGAGAAAGATGCATGTTTATATCTACTGATGCTTCTCTGTAGTTTCAAGTTACAGAGAATAATTTAAACAAAAGCTCAAAATTTACTTAACAAACCATTGTTCAGCATGAATCTTCAAATGCAGAAGGTTTATTTAAAACTTGAATTAAGATTTAAATTATCATTGAAAAAGAATCTGTTTAAAAAAATTCTATATCAAGTAATACTGTGAATTTTTTTTAATATCATGATAAAATCATGCATTGAATTTTGTTGAATCAAGTTTACAACTTGAATCTACTTTGTATAACATGATTTTTAAGATAAAAATCAGAATTTTTAAATTGGATTTGAGGAAGAATTTTGTTGTTAACCGAAATTGGGTTTTAGGCAAAATTCTGGTGATTGGGTCAATTCAAGGGGTCGTGCTTTGGATTGAAGTTGTATGGATGATCGGTGAACATAAGAAAAATAGTGCGAGTGTTAATCATTCATCAGGGAATTATAAATCTGGGATTCAAGGATTTTTACTGCTGTATTTGTTTGCAATCGAAATTTCGTGACTGGAAAATCTTGGGTGGATCGAGTCGCAAGTGTTCTTGGGTGTAGCTGCGTCAAGACGTTGTGGTGATGTGACCGAAGTCGCGTGGCGAACGTTGAATGAGGTTGAGGGTTACGGCGAGTTTTCTGATGAATGGGTTAGTTCCAGTAATGGTGCGACTACCTAAATTTCGATTGGGTCGCGTATTTGCTGATCAACAGTGGGGGTTCACATCAGGGGTCGATGTGGGGTCTGCGCGTGGTCTCGTGGATGGTGGCGATGGCGTCGGCGAGTCGTGCACGTGCACGTGACAATGATCGTGTCAGTAAAAGAGGGCGATGAGGTGACTCGAAATTTTGGTCGAGTAGGTTGGGTATTTGCTCAAGATAGGGTACGGGTTGATGATGTTGTTTCGTGCCTGGAATTTTATGTGTTGTTGATTCTTCCAGGTAGGTGTAATTTGATTATCAGCTTGGTTAAGGAAATAGGCAGGGAAGAAGGAATCGAACTCATGTGTTTGAGCTTGTTCGAGTTGGTCGAGTCAACCAATGTTAGTAATGTTTTAAAGGTTTTTTTAAATTTGTTTTAAGTTTTAAAACTTTAAGATTTTAATTAAACTACTTTGTAAAATGTTTAACATTTTAATTGAAAGTATTTTATATTTTGATAGTTAAGTTTAAAAATGATTTTTATATTCATTTAAGTTAACTTTTAAAAAGGTAATTAGTTTAAACAAATTGAAATATTTTAATTATGTAATAATTTTAATTATTGTTTTGTTTTGAAAATTAATTAAGTTTAGAATTAAAGTTTACTTTAATTAATAAAGTAATTAAGGTTAAATTAATTAATAATTTTAGATTAATTAATTTATTAAGGTTTAATTAATTAATTATGGATTAATAATTTGATAATTAAGGATTAAATAAAATAATAATTAATAGATAATTAATTAAATAATTAAAGATTAATTAATAAGAGATTAGTAATTAATTAATTAAGTGATTAGTGATTAATTAATTAGTGATTAATAATTAATTACTTAATTGATTAAGGTTAATTAATAAAGTATTAAGCATTAATTAATTCATAATTAATAGTTAATTAATTTGTGATTAAGGCTTAATTAATTAAATGATTAGGATTAATTAATTTATAATTAATTAAGTAATTAAAATAAATTAATTTGTAATTAATTTAGTAATTAATTAAGATAAATTAATTATAAATTAAGGGTTAATTAATAATCAATTAAGGGATGATTAATTTTTAATCAAGTTTTAATAGTGAATAATTATAGTAATTAATTAAAAAAAAGTCATATATTTTACGTCCTCTCTCATGTCCGCTTCTTCGAAACTCCCTCCCCTCATCCATACTTTCTACTCCGTAGTACTTCCCCATTTCCCTCCCATCAACTCACTCGTACCTCCTCCCTCTCCCATTGTCAACCAAGTTGTTCTTCCTCTCTCTCCCATCGTCTCTGTCCCTTCACCCATCTCAACTAACCCACTTTCCTCTCCACCATCTTGTCATGGTCTATCCGCTACCCTTTCTGCCTCTGTTCACTCGTCCTCCTCTGTCCTCACTGCTAACTTGCCAAGACACCCCACTCATGTCCCCCCTGATCCCCTTCCCCCCCTCTTCGTCCTCCTCTCACTTCTTATCCTTCACCTCAGTTGGTTGTTTCCCCTCCTCCTGATCAGTGTGAACGGAAATGGACTTCACTCTTCAAGCGTAAACCCAGAAACGCCGGGAAGTACATCCCCGTTGACATGCTACCAGTGTATGAAGATAATGCGTTAGTGCCTCCGCCTGAAGTGCTAGCTGCAGGTGATGTTATATGGAATGATACAGTTGTTGGTTTCTTCTTGGATAGGCCATTATCTTATACTGCTGTAGTTCAGAAGCTTAAAAATATTTGGAGATTAAAAGGCTCGGTTACTGTCAAATCAGATGGCACCATATTCTTATTCAATTTTTCTTGTTCTGATGACAGGGACAAAATCTTACAGAGTGACCCTATTATTATGAACAATAAGTTATTTATCATTAAACAGTATGATGCAGGAGTTAGTAATGTTACTGGTACTGTCTCTGCTGTTCCAGTTTGGGTTCACCTGTTCTATCTTCCTATCTTTGCATGGTCGCCTCTGGGAATAAATTGGCTTTGTAGCCACATGAGTAAATTGTTATGTATGGATGAAATGACTGAAAAGTAGGAGAGGTTGAGTTATGCAAAATGCCTGATTGAAGTCAGACCTGATAAGGAGTTAGTAGATGATTTTTTGGTCAAATTAGTTGAGGGGGGTTATCAAAAAATCACTGTTCAATATCTTTGGAGGCCACATGTTTGTGTTGACTGTAAGAACTTTGGACATACAACAGCTGGTTGTGACAAAAATGAAGGAACAAAAAGTAAAAAAATAGTTACAAATGCTAAAAGTGGGGAAGAAAGTGATGAAGTAAAGTGACCAAACAATTTCGTCAAAAAGTCAGACCGTTCAGGCAACAGGTCATTAGAAAATGGCAGCGTGTAAAAGGTAAACATCTTGGATCTATGGTGAAGAATAGTAGTATGGAACAGGCAAGAACACTGAAAGAATTAGAAGTTAATATAGCAGTAGATGAAAGAATTGATGAAGATAGATATGTTGAGGAAAGGGAAATTGTTGTTCAGGAAAAGGACAAAACATGCATGGGAAGTATGACACACGTGGTAGGTAAAGAAAGTGGAAATATACCCAGTAAAACTAGTACTTACATTGTGGACAATGAAATAGGAGATGTGAAAAATGAAGTAAATAAAAATGATGGCAATGATAATGATCTGGTTGTTTTTAACAAATTTGACGCTTTGCAGAATTTGGATGAGGCAATTACTTTTACTGAGAAGCATCAACAGTGTTTGAAGGTGGATGGATTATGTGATGCTGTAAATAGTAATAGGGCAGACTAATCTAATATAGAAGCTGAAGTCCAAACAGAGCAGAATAACACATCACATAAAGAAGTAAATCTTGTGAAAACTGATATCTCTCTGTAGATGATAGAAAAAGAATACAAAACTGAAGCCTTAATTGTAAACAATACAGGTGAAGTAGAAAGTAGTATCAATGTAAAGAGTAAACTTGGTATGGAGCCTAGTTCAAGTGGAATGAAGAACAAAAAGGGTAAAAAGAAGAAAGTATCTCACAAAGGTGCATAATGCATACAAGATGTCATGAACACTTGTGCACAACCAAGCACGGCTGACATCACTGCAGTTAACAATGTATTCTCTTCCCTCCCAAGTAATGTCAAATCTCCCAATAATCTCTACTCCAACATCATGCCTCCTCTTGCCTACAAATCACCACCCTCCCTTCCAACCACACCTCCATCCACAGCACCTCTTGCTTCAGATCTGCCTAGCTGTAATGTTACAATAATGGATAGTGTTAACAAACCCGAATCAGATAAAACTCCTAGCTACTTGAACTCTTCTCAAGCAGTGACTAGGAGAATGAAAATTGAAATGCTGAATGCTAGTGCTCTCCAATGATGATGAATATTGGAGCATGGAATATACGTGGAGGTCACCACGTTATCAAACTAGATCAATGTCGTCTTCTTATCAACAAGCATCAATTATCGATTCTTGCTATTCTTGAAACCAAGTTAAACCTTGCCTTGACTATCAAGGCAGCTAATTATGTTAAACCAGACTGGTGCTTCATCCATAACCTTGATGAGGCACCATACGGTAGAATCTTGATTCTTTTTGATCCCCTTCAAGTTCAGTCAACAATCATTCTCTCCACTCCCCAACTAATTCATTGCCTTGCCCATAACTCCTCTGACAATACAAACTTCTATGTCACCTTTGTCTATGCATTCAACACTGTCGTTGCTCGTTCTTCTTTTCACTCTCTTATCCCTGCTCTGAGACAGTCCTCCCACCCGTGGCTGATCTCAGGTGACTTCAACTGTTGTTACAAACTCTCTGACAGAGTTGGTGGCAACCCCCTATCTCACAATGAAATCCAGCCTCTTGCTGACTCAATTCAACAAGAAGACCTTGTCCCAATTAAATCGGTTGGAATGCCGTATTCGTGGAATAATAAAAGGAGGCAAGGCAATAGAACTTTCTCTAGAATTGACCACTCCTTCTCAAACCAATCTTCCTTTGGTAAATGGCCTCTGCTTTACACTAATCTTCCTCCTCCTCTTCTCTCTGACCACTCTCCTCAAATTATTCATCTTCGAGAAGCTAACAAGAAAGGAAAAACAAATTTTAAAATTTTAAACTCTTGGGTGCTTGAACCTGATTTTAAAGCAATAGCTTTAGCCTCTTGGAGTAATACTAAGTATGGTAATCACTTATATATTTTGCAGGAGAAAATCAAAGATATGAAAGAAGTCTTGAAGGAGTGGTCTTTTAAGAGATTTGGTAAAGGAGATAAAATGAGCACGATGCTTGAAGCTGAGCTTGTTATGGTGCAAACTGCTATGATGAATAATACTGCTGATGAAAGCCTTGCTGCAACTGAAAGTTTGTTGTCCCAAAAGTACTATGAAGCTTTGGCTAAAGAAAGTGATATGATATGTTAAAAGTCTAGAATAAAATGGAGAGAGAAGGGAGATAGGAACAGTTCTTATTTCCATGCAAGTCTCAAGAATAAGCATCGACGTGAGAACATTGTGTCTATCCATGATAGACATGGTGTCCTTCAAACCACTGATGATGAAGTGAAAGCTGCCTTTGTCCATCATTTCTCTTCCCTTTACGGCAATGATACCAACTTCACCCCCTCTATTGATGATATTCCTCACGATATTCTTCCTAAATTATCTGCGACCGATAATAATGCCTTTGGCAAAGAGGTTACTCAAGATGAAATTGAAAAAGCAATCTTCTCTCTCAATGCCAACTCTTGCGGTGCTCCGGATGGATTAAATGCCAAATTCTACACTTTTTGTTGGACGTTTGTTTCGACTGATGTGTGTAATGCAATCAAGTTGTTCTTTCTGAAGGCCAAAATCTATAGATCCTTTAATCACACCAATATTGCTTTGATCCCGAAAATTAAGAATGCTCATAATGTGAATGACTTTCGCCCTATTTCTTGTTGCAACACTATATATAAATGCATCTCAAAAATCATTGCATCTAGACTCAGGGAAGTGCTTCCTTCCATCATGTCCAATAACCAAGCAGCCTTCTTACCTGGAAGAAATATCCTTGACCATATCCTGCTGTCTCATGAACTGCTTAAAGGGTATAATAGAAAGCTATATACTCCTAAAGCTATGCTTAAACTTGACATCATGAAGGCTTTCGATATGGTCCACTGGGATAGTATAGTGAGAATTATGGGTTACATGAACTTCCTGCCGCACTTTATTACGTGGATCTACGAATGTATCTCAACTCCTAACTATTCTGTTATTGTCAATGGTACCACTACTGGTTTCTTTGGTGGTAAGAAAGGTATACGGCAGGGGGATCCTATTTCTACGTATATCTTCATTATGGTGATGGAACTGCTGACAGGAATGATAAACAAGCTTATAAGTCTTGGTGGCTTTACTCTTCATCATGCTTGCAAAGAACCCCGAATCTCCTCTCTCATGTTTGCTGATGATTTAATCATATTTTGTTCTCCGGACATCAAAACTGTAAAGAATATTATGCTAACCCTTGATCAGTTTTACTTGTTGACTGGTTTAAAGGTTAACATTCTCAAATCTGATATCAAAATTGTTGGAGTTAGTTTACATCAGATAGCTGAAATTTCTCATGTCTCTGGTCTCTCACCAAACCACAATACTATATCCTACTTAGGGCTTCCCCTTGCATCTTCTAGAATTACAACCTTACAATGCCTCCCCTTGTTTGACAAGATTACTGCAAGACTTGATTGTTGGACTGCTAGGAAGCTTAGTCAAGCTGGTAGGCTCACTTTAATCAAGTCCATGCTCTTTGCAATGCAGGTGTACTGGGCAAGGACCTTTGTTCTTCCCTTTAAACTTGTTAAAATGTTACGCAGTGCTTTTATGAACCTTCTTTGGATGGGAAAAACTTCTGGTAGATATATTGCTCCTATTAAATTCATCAAAGTTGAATGTCCCTTGAATAAAGGTGGGCTTGGCTTATTCAACATATCTCAATGGAACCAAGCTGCTTTTGCAAAACACATTGACACTTTCTTTAATTGCTCCACCAGTCTCTGGGCTGCCTGGTCTCGAAGAAATGCCATCAAAGGTAGGAGGCTTTGGAATATGCAGAAACCACAAAATCTCAGCTGGACATGGCAGTGTATCTTTAAACTCAAGGAGACTTTTCTTCCTATCATACGTATAAATACCAACCCAATAAAACACTAGTTTCTGGGATGATCCTTGGCTTAAAAAGGGTTTGATTCTAATAAGATAGTTAACTCACTGTGATATGTTGCAATCTGGTATTCACCCTATGGCTAAGGTCAAGGATGTAGTTCAGGATAGCCAACGGTTTAGTTTATTCTCATCTAATTCGAGAATTCAGCATTACTGGAGCATGATCAGACACTATGTGCCTTTCAACTCGTCATCTGATGAACTTGTTTGGGGGGAGAGAAAAGGTAAATTCAAAATTGGGGAAGCTTATGAGTTCTTGATGAAGAACAATCTTCTGCCAGAGTGGAAGTGGTGGAGGCGTAAATGGAACAAGGATAGTAGCTTGCGTGAGAATTTGTTGCTGTGGAAAGTTCTGAACCGTGCCATTCTAACTAGAGCCAAACTCGTTGTCATGGATATGAATGTAAACATATACTGTACCTTTTGTATGGATCATCCTGAAACTGTTGAGCACCTGTTCTTTGATTGCTCGGTGATCAATGTGATTTAGTCTGTCGTGAAGAACAAGCTCTGGCGTAATACTGTTGCTAATCATAATATGGATGAATGGAACCACATCTATACTAACACGGGGTGCAATCAGGTGTTGAAGAAGCTTTCAACCGCTGTATTGAAGAGTTTCATTATGGCAGTTTGGACAGAGCGAAATGTAAGGGTTTTTGACTGTGTGAATTCGAAGAGAGGTACTGTGCTTCAACAATGGGTAATGCATGAAATAAGGCGTGACTTGGGAATGTTGCAATTCTCTTTTGACCTTGGGATTATTCAGTCTTTCACTTGCTGAGTATTCTCTAGTGCTGCCTTGTATTTGTTTTTATTCTTCTTTTTTGTGCTTGTTTCCCGTGTATTTGTAGCGCTTTGTTTCCCTTTGTTTTTCTTATGCTTTTCTGATTGTATGTTGTTCTGATGGTGCTGCAATAAAATGGTCGGGGTCCATCTAACCCCGTCGGCCTTGCCAAAAAAAATTATAGTAATTAATCACTTAAAATTAAAGGATTATTAATTAATTTAAGATTAATTAATTGATAATGAGGTTAATTAAGAAGTGATTAATTAATTAAATGATTATGATTAATTAAGTAATAATTGGTTAAGCAAGGTAAAGTGATTAATTCTTAAGTAATTAATTTAATTTAAATTAATTAAATTAATTATAATATGAATTAAAGATGTGCTTGCTTATGGATGATTGTTTTGAATTGAATATCTGAATATGGTTGATATCTATTGGATGATAGTTGAGATATTCTATGATGAGATATTATGTATATATCTGTGATAGATATTGGTTATTATCTGTGGATAATATTGTGTGGATGCTAAGTTTAAATTGAATTAAATTGTTTAAATATTTAAACAACTTGGCCTTTAAGACACGTTTGGATTTCGATGAGACCGGGATCGGGAATCAAATTTGATTTTTCGAAAACCACATTGATCCAAGTTAAACGTTAGGCCACGACATCTCAAAGGTAGATCGAGATGGAGTTTTTAGAGTGCAAGGGTTATTGTCGTTAACTCTGAGGGTGATTCCAAAATGAGTGTAATGAGATAATGCCTTCGGTTTCGTTCGAACCCGGAACGAACTTGTATGGATTGAATGCTTTCAGAACATTGTCAGGTGGACGATGAGCATTCTAAGAGGTTGTTCTCTAAAGGTAATCGTAGCCTCAAGCCCCATCAACCGGAAATGGCTAAAACAGGGGAGGTGCAACAAGGCTAAGTGGGTCATGCCCAAGTAGGACGAGATTTTCCCATGTCTAGAAGTCCTTTATTATTTCGGCTGTGTGGGCAGTTGTTGGCCACAACTGCAGGGTTGTCTTGTTCGGGACTGTCCAGTAAGGGATGGTTCCGGCCTTGTGTTGCAGGGGATCGGGAGTGGTCCTCGGTACAGTGATCTAGGCCCTGTACTGTGACGGGCGGTACCCCAGTAGCCCTGCCATTGATGGAAACCCATTTTCCCTACGAGACCCTACGGTTTTGATTGTATTACCCACTTTCGTGGCTAGTAGCTGGAATTTAATGAATGTAACAATTTCGGCTATTTTCTATTTACTTGAAAACCCTAGACCCTATTATAATATCACTGGATTTCCTATCAAATGTTTTGGTTAGCGTAAGGTAAAAACTTACCCTATTTATTTGTGGGGAGTCTTACGTGATACCCTTTGTTTTCAAAATGATTTTTAAGTTAAACAACTTTAACTGATTTACTCACACCAAACCCATGTATGACCCGGAGTTTATTTTTTTTCATAAACTCTTGGGTACTCAAATTTTTATGAGTAGCCAAGTGATTAGGTTGGGAGTAGCAAATGTTTTGGAAGCTGGACCTGGAGTCCAGGCGTACTATCTATCTCTTTCCGCTGTAGTGACATTTTGATGTTGTGTTTTGAGTTGTATGGTTTGGAAGACTCTTATGAATGTCATATGTAATGAAGTCGTATTATTTTGTGTACTGTGATATGTAAAACTATGTAATGGATATGCGTAATATTATATTTTGTTTCATTTCCGCTGTGAGATTCTGATGATTGTTGTTCTTTTCTTTCTATCTTTTCTATTTCTATCTCTTTGTTTCTTATTGATGATACGTCTTTCTGGGGTATTGAAAGACATGTCGTCACAGTTGGTATCAGAGCATAGGTTGAGAAGCACCTAGGCTCTGGAATAGTATCTATCTTGAGAGTGCGTATTTGTAATTTTCTTATATAACTATATCCCTATCTAAATTGGTTGTGTTACCAGTTCAAGTAGCCAGAATGAGTTCAAGAGGCCTAAGGGGAAGGGTTGTTGGAAGTACATCAACCAGTAATAGGAGAGAGCAGACTGATAATGAGGCTGTTAATCCAGTACCGTCTCCAGTCAGTTTTGCTGCATTATGGAAGGACTTTGTTAATCTTGGAGCAAAACCATTTCAAGGATCAGAAAATATAATAGAGGTCCAAGCATGGCTTCGCTCGTGTAAGAAAATCTTTAAGAGCATGAAATTATCGGATGACGAGAGTAAAATAATGCTTCGTGGCAATTACAAGGTGGTGCCGCAGTCTCGTGGAATTCAGTGACTGCAAATGTCTCGGAAGATGATATGTCTTAGGAAGAGTTTAAGGAGATGTTTGAGGAGAAGTTCATGCCTGCTGTAGGGAGAACTCGTCTTTATCAGGATTTTCTGAATCTAAAACAAAGGAAACATGACTATAGCTGAATACGAGACAAAATTCAACGAGTTATCTTGCTATGGTCCAGGACTTATAGACACCCCTCTTAAAAAGAACGAGATGTTTGTCCAAGGGTTGAGGCCAGAGTATCATGAAAGAATGACAACACATTTGAAAGGGTCTTTTGTGGAGCTTATTGACATGGCACTAAGATATGAAGACTTGATGAATAAAAGATCTGTGGCGTGATTTGCTGCATAAGGAGGAAATTCTTCTAATCCTAATAAAAGAAAATTCAATCCTAATTGGAAGAAGCAAAACAAGAAGAAATCCGAAAACAACAACGGACCCAGATAATGCTATATTTGTCAGCAAGAAGGTCACCTGGCAAATAAATGTCCCAGAAGAGAGTCTCAGCAACAGCAACAACGACAGCATTATAGTGGACCAGGGTCAGTTTTAGTTCAGAAGTCTCTTTGCTTTAACTGCCATTAACCGGGACATATGGTTAAAGATTGCCCTCTCCTTCATAAAGTCCAACAGAACAAAGTATTTGCTTTAGAAGGCGCACCATCAAACTCGTCTAAGGGCAAAGGAGTTTTGGAAGGTACCTTACTTTTAAATGGAAAATATATTAAAGTTTTGTTTGATTCTGGTTCTTCTTTGGGTTTTATTTCTCTGGAATCTATAGAGAATTTCTTTCTTACCCCTAGTACCGTAGACAATCCCATCTATGTATATAATCCTATAGGAGGGGTAACCAAGTTAGATAGGTTCTGTAAGGATTTGAGAATCTCCTATCTATCCCATAGTTTTTCCTGTGACCCTTATGTATTGGATTTTAAGGGTTTTGACCTTATATTGGGAATGGATTGGCTTAACAAATATAAGGCTGTCTTAAATTGTGATGAGAGAACAACTTCGTTGGAAACTGATCTGTGTAGGATTGCCAGAGTAATCTGTGATAACTCTGGAATTCATTTGAGTAGTCTTTTACATGGAGTTGAGACTTCTCAAGAGGAGGTTGAAGATATTGAATTAGTCTAGGATTTCTCAGACGTATTCGAGGAAGTTAAGTGTTTGCCACCGCGTCGAGAAATAGAGTTTCGTATAGATTTGGTTCTTGGAGCAGTACCCATAATTCAACCCAGTAGGAGGATGGCTCCAAGGGAGAGGGAGGAACTAGTGAAGCAAACTCAAGATCTGTTGGAGAAGGGTTTGATTAGACCAAGTTTTTCTTGTTGGGGTTCGGCTGCAGTGTTTGTCACCAAGTCGGATAGGTCGCTAAGGTTCTGCGTAGACTATCGTGAATTGAACAAAGTGACCATTCGGAATAAGTATCCTCTTCCTTGTATTGATGATCTCTTCGACCAGCTTCATGGAGCTTCAGTCTTTTCTCAGTTGGATCTAGCATTAGGTTTCCATCAGTTAAGGGTAGCTGAGGACCGTATTCCCTTAACTGCATTTAGGGGACCTAATTGTTTCTATGAGTGGTTGGTTATGCCTTTCGGGTTAACCAACGCTCCTGCCTACTTTGTAGATCAGATGAACCGAGTCTTTAGAGATGTTTTGAATAGGTTTGTTTTGGTGTTCATTGATGATATCTTGATCTACTCTAAGTCGGAAGAAGAGCATAAGCAGCACTTGAGAATAGTATTGGAAACTCTGAGAAGGCATGTGCTGAAGGCGAAGTTCTCTAAATGTCATTTTTGGAAATCAGAAGTAAAATTTTTGGGCCACATTGTTTCTGGTGAGGGAATCTCTGTAGATCTAGCTAAAGTTGAGACTATTTTGGAATGGAAGCAGCCTCGGACACCAACTGAGGTTCGCAGTTTTCTGGGATTGGCCGGTTACTACAGGAAGTTTATTATGGATTATTCCAAAATCTCTTCACACCTAACAAAGCTAACAAGGAAGGGAGCTAAATTCAAGTGGACACCTAAATGTGAAGAAGCTTTTCAGAATCTGAAGGCAAGGTTGACAAGTGCTCCTGTATTGGCTATTCCAGATGGGAAGAGCAAGTTTGAAGTGTATACTGATGCCTGTATTGTTGGTTTGGGAGCTGTGTTAATGCAAAATGGTAGGGTAATTGCGTATGCGAGTCGGCAATTGAAGCCACATGAGAGGAACTACGCTACGCACGATCTAGAGCTGTTGGCCATAGTTTTTGCTTTAAAGATCTGGAGGCACTATCTTTTAGGAGAAAAGTTTGAGTTATTCACGGATCACAAACCGTTGAAATATCTTTTCTCTCAAAAAGATCTTAATCTAAGACAGCAGCTTTGGGTCGAGTTCTTGGCCTCGTATGATTTGGATATTCTGTATACTCCGGGAAAGGTGAACGTTGTGGAAGTCGCACTTAGCAGAAATGCAGTTCTATCTCTTTTGGAAGTGGTTCCATCTCTTCTGGAAAGGATTTCAAGCAAGCAAGAATCTGGTATAATGTTGAAAAGAATTATCAGAAGAGTTAGGAAGGGTCAGTGTCCTAGTTTTGAGATTGATGACCAATGAACATTGAAGATTAATGGAAGGATTTGTGTTCCGAATGATAGGAATCTACGACATGAAGTATTGTCAGAAAGTCATCGCTCCAGATTAAATATCCATCCAGGAATCTCGAAGATGTATAAGGATATGAAGAGAGTCTTTTGGTGGAAGGGCATGAAGGAAGATGTAGCTACTTACGTTAATAGTTGTGCTATCTGCCAGCAAGTTAAAGGAGATCAGTAGAAACCAGTTGGTTTGTTGCAACCTTTGGAGATCCCGATGTGGAAGTGGGAGATGATTTCGATGGACTTCATCGACGGTTTGCCTAGAACTAAGAAGGGGAATGAAGGAATATGGGTGATTGTTGATCGTCTAACCAAAAGCGCCCATTTTATACCAGTTAAGGCAACCCATACTGCAGCTTCTCTGGCAGAAATTTTCTTGAGAGAGATAGTGAGATTGCATGGTGTTCCAGTCAGTATTGTAAGTGATCAAAATCCTATCTTCACCAGCAAATTCTGGGAAGCTTTGCAATCAGCTATGGGAACAAGTTTGAGATTGAGTAGAGCATATCATCCCCAAACAGATGGGCAAACAGAGAGGCTAAATCGAATTCTAGAAGATATGCTGAGAGCCTGTGTATTAGATTTTGGTGGATCGTGGGAAGACCATCTACATCTAGTGGAATTCTCCTATAATAACAGTTACCAAGCAAGTATCAAGATGGCTCCTTATGAAGCACTGCATGGAAGGCCGTATAGATCCCTAGCTTGTTGGATAGAGTCAAAAGACCATATTATGCTTGGACGTGATCTGATCCGTGAAGCATCTGCTAAAGTCGAGCTTATCAAGAAAAAGATGAGTGCTGCTCAGGATCGTCAAAAGAAATATGTATATAAAAGACGAAGACAATTGGAGTTCGAGATTGGTGATTTAATCTTTGTCAAAGTTTCCCCTATTAAAGGAGCGGTAAGATTTGGGAAGACAGGGAAACTCGCTCCGAGATATATTGGTCCGTTCCGAGTACTCGAGAGGATTGGTGCTGTAGCATACAGGATTGAATTGCCAGCTCGGATGACTGCAATTCACAACCTTTTCCACGTATCTCATCTACGGAAATATGTGCACGATCCATCTCTTATTGTAGAGCCAGCTGTGCAAGAAGACTTAGAGGTTGAGCCGGACTTATCAGTTGTCAAACATCATGTTCGAATTGTCGATCAAGACGAGAGGCAACTCAGAAGCAAGATAGTGAAGCTCGTTAAAGTCCAATGGAGTGAGGATCCCAGAGATTGTACCTGGGAGACTCTGGATAGTTTTAGGAAGGCTTATTCGGATGTGTGTCCGGCTAGCTAGTGGTGATTATATTGGATGTTTTGTTTGTTGGTTTCTTATGTATGGATGATATGTATGCGTGAAGTGTTGAATAAAATGAAAATTTTGGATTATCCTTTGTTTAAATTTCAGGGACGAAATTCTTTGAAGGGCGGAGGAATGTGATATTCCGAAATTTCAAGCCCAATTTAAATATGATAATCTTTGTAATAAATTAAATTAAATTGATAAATTTGTTATTTTTAGACAATAATAAATAAATAGGTTGTAAATGTATATTGATTTTAATTAAAATTTATATATACAAAAGGGAAATGGATTTGTTAAAATTTTATTCATATCAAATTTGATTTTGAATTGAATTTGGAATTTAATTTGAGTTTGAATTGTTAAGTTGAAATTCAAAATAGAGTTATTTATATTTTAAATTATTCTTTGATTTTAAAGATGTATTTCTATGATTTTATTTAGAATATCAAATTTGTTTTATATTTATTTCTTTAAGAAGAATTGAATTATATGAATTAAAAATGTATTTTAAATTTAGAAAATTAATTAATAAAACATTTAAAAATTTCTTTTTGCATGGAAATTACACTTGTTAAAATTTAAAACACACTTATAACATGTATTAAGAAGTTAACTATGTATCATGACAAGTGTCAAAGTTTTTAATTTATTTTCTTTAAATTTTTATAAAAACAAAATTTATTCTATAAAAAGCTATTCCCTATGCTTCATCTAAATTTTCTCATTCCAATTTTCTAAAGCAAGAAAAAAAAGCACACCTCCATTAGCAAATCTGAAATTCAACAATTTCCACTCTTTCAACAAAATTAAACAAGAATTCAAATTACTGATCTTGAAGAAGAAAAAAAAATCTGCAAAACAGAATTCAAAGGAAAATCTGCAAAATCTAGTGTAAAGCAAAAATTCAAAGCTTCTTAGTATCTAAGCTCTGATCAAATTGAAGATTTGAGAAGAAATCAAAGCATCATCATCAAGCAAACTATTTGATCAAGCAATTTCAAGTTTTAGGATCTGCAATCATTTTCCAGAAGTAAAATTTTGGGTCTCTGCTTACAATAAAACAAGTGAGTAAAATTTTAAATCAGAAATTTTAGTTAACAAATGTGTGCATGTGAATGTCTGTGATGTTGTATGACTTGCATGTAAATATATAGATGAAATCTTGTGTTTATCTTTGTTTGAGAAAGATACATGTTTATATCTACTGATGCTTCTCTGTAATTTCAAGTTACAGAGAAAAATTTAAACAAAAGCTTCAAAATTTACTTAACAAACCATTGTTCAGCATGAATCTTCAAACGCAGAAGGTTTATTTAAAACTTGAATTAAGATTTAAATTATCATTCAAAAAGAATCTGTTTAAAATTTTTCTGTATCAGGTAATACTGTGGAAAATTTTAATATCATGATAAAATCGTGCATTGAATTTTGTTGAATCAAGTTTACATCTTGAATCTACTTTGTATAACATGATTTTTAAGATAAAAATCATAATTTTTAAACTGGATTTGAGGAAGAAATTTGTTATTAACCGAAATTGGGTTTTGGGCAAAATTCTGGTGATTGGGTCAATTCAAGGGGTCGTGCTTTGGATCGAAGTTGTATGGATGATCGGTGAACATGAGAGAAATAGTGGGAGTGTTAATCATTCATCAGGGAATTATAAATCTGGGATTCAAAGGTTTTTACTGCTGTATTTGTTTGCAATCAAAATTTCATGACTGGGAAGTCTTAGGTGGGTCGAGTCGCGAGTGTTCTTGGGTGTAGCTACGTAAAGACATTGTGGTGATGTGATCGAAGTCGCGTGGCGAACGTTGAACGAGGTTGAGGGTTACAGCGAGTTTTCTGATGAAGGGGTTAGTTCCAGTAATGGTGCGACTACCTAAATTTCGATTGGGTCGCGTATTGCTGATCAACAGTGGGGGTTCGCATCAGGGGTCGATGTGGGGTCTGCGCGTGGTGTCGTGGATGGTGGTGACGGCGTCGGCGAGTCGTGCACGTGCACGTGCACGTGACAGTGATCGTGTCAGTAAAAGAGGGCGATGAGGTGACTCGAAGTTTTAGTCGAGTAGGTTGGGTATTTGCTCGAGATAGGGTACGGGTTGATGATGTTGTTTCGCGCCTGGAATTTTATGTGTTGTTGATTCTTCCAGGTAGGTGTAATTTGAGTTATCAGCTTGGTTAAGGAAATAGGCAGGGAAGAAGGAATCGAACTCATGATTTGAGCTTGTTCGAGTTGGTCGAGTCAACCAATGTTTGTAATGTTTTAAAGGTTTTTTTTAAATTTGTTTTAAGTTTTAAAACTTTAAGATTTTAATTAAACTACTTTGTAAAATGTTTAACATTTTAATTGAAAGTAATTTATAATTTGATAGTTAAGTTTAAAAATGATTTTTATATTCATTTTTAAAAAGGTAAATAGTTTAAACAAATTGAAATGTTTTAATTATGTAATAATTTTAATTATTGTTTTGTTTTGAAAATTAATTAAGTTTAGAATTAAAGTTTACTTTAATTAATAGGTAATTAAGGTTAAATTAATTAATAATTTTAGAGTAATTAATTTATTAAGGTTTAATTAATTTATTAAGGTTTAATTAATTAATTATGGATTAATAATTTGATAATTAAGGATTAAATTAAATAATAATTAATAGATAATAAATTAAATAATTAAAGATTAATTAATAAGAGATTAGTAATTAATTAATTAAGTGATTAGTGATTAATTAATTAGTGATTAAGAATTAATTAATTGATTAATTAAGGTTAATTAATAAAGTAATTAAAATTAATTAATTCATAATTAATAGTTAATTAATTAGTGGTTAAGGCTTAATTAATTAATGATTAGGATTAATTAATTTATAATTAATTAAGTAATTAAGATAAATTAATTTGTAATTAATTTAGTAATTAATTAAGATAAATTAATTATAAATTAAGGGTTAATTAATAATAAATTAAGGAATGATTAATTTTTAATCAAGTTTTAATAGTGAATAATTATAGTAATTAATTAATTAAAAATTAAAGGATTATTAACTAATTTAAGATTAATTAATTGATAATGAGGTTAATTAAGAAGTGATTAATTAATTAAATGATTGTGATTAATTAAGTAATGATTGGTTAAGCAAGGTAAAGTGATTAATTCTTAAGTAATCAGTTTAATTTGAATTAATTAAATTAATTATAATATGAATTAAAGATGTGCTTTCTTATGTATGATTGTTTTAAATTGAATATCTGAATATGGTTGATATCTGTTGGATGATAGTTGAGATATTCTATGATGAGATATTATGTATACATCTGTGACAGATATTGGTTATTATCTGTGGATAATATTGTGTGGATGCTAAGTTTAAATTGAATTAAATTGTTTAAATGTTTAAACAACTTGGCCTTTAAGACACGTTTGGATTTCGATGAGACCGGGATCGGGAATCAAATTTGATTTTCCGAAAACCACTTGATCCAAGTTAAACGTTAGGTCATGACATCTCAAAGGAAGATCGAGATGGAGTTTTTAGAGTGCAAGGGTTATTGTCGTTAACTCTAAGGGTGATTCCAAAATGAGTGTAACGAGATAATGCCTTCGGTTTCGTTCGAACCCGGAACAAACTTGTATGGATTGAATGCTTTCAGAACATCGTCAGATGGACGATGAGCATTCTAAGAGATGTGTTCTCTAAAGGTAATCATAGCCTCAATCCTCATCAACCGGGAATGGCTAAAATAGGGGAGGTGCAGCAAGGTTAAGTGGGTCATGCCCAAGTAGGACGAGATTTTCCCCTGTCTAGAAGTCCCTTAATATTTCGGCTGTGTGGGCAGTTGTTGGCCACAACCGCGGGGTTGTCTTGTTTGGGACTGTCCAGTAAGGGATGGTTCCGGCCTTGTGTTGCAGGGGATCGGGAGTGGTCCTCGGTACGGTGATCTAGGCCCCGTACTATGACGGGCGGTACCCCAGTAGCCTTGCCATTGATGGAAACCTATTTTCCCTACGAGACCCTACAGTTTTGATTATATTACCCACTTTTGTGGCTAGTTGCTGGAACTTAATGAATGTAACAATTTTGGCTATTTTCTATTTACTTGAAAACCCTAGACCCTATTATAATATCACTGGATTTCCTATCAAATGTTTTGGTTAGCGTAAGGTAAAAACTTACCCGTATTTATTTGTGGGGAGTCTTACGTGATACCCTTTGTTTTCAAAATGATTTTAAAGTTAAACAACTTTAACTGATTTACTCACACCAGACCCATGTCTGACCTGGAGTTTATTTTGTTTTTCATAAACTCTTGGGTACTCAAATTTTTTTAATAGCCAAGTGATTAGGTTGGGAGTAGCAAATGTTTTGGAAGTTGGAGCTGGAGTCCAGACGTACTATCTATCTCTTTCCGCTTTAGTGACATTTTGATGTTGTGTTTTGAGTTGTATGGTTTGGAAGACTCTTATGAATGTCAGATGTAATGAAGTCGTATTATTTTGTGTACTCTGATATGTAAAACTATGTAATAAATATGTGTAATATTATATTTTGTTTCGTTTTCGCTGTGAGATTCTGATGATTGTTGTTCTTTTCTTTCTATCTTTTCTATTTCTATCTCTTTCTTTCTTATTGATGATACGTTTTTCTGGGTTATTGAAAGACGGGTCGTCACAGCCTGCTTTAGACTGGGGTTGTTTCTTTCATTAGAATTTCTTCTAGGACGTCTAGAATCTAGATGACTCCATTGCATTGTTAGGTATGTCAAAGTTACTAGTGTCCAATGGTATTCACAATGCAATGCGAAATATATAGCATCTGTGTATTCATCATCCACAATTTTTTCAAGGAAAGGCAGCACTAAAGATTTTATATTTCCATGTATATTGAAAACTATAGATTGCTGTTAAATAAAAAAAGTTAGAATTCAATATATATGTACCATTTATGATATTCTTGCATATTAAAGTTTTATTTACAGTCATTATTGTTGTGAATGCATAGTTGTGCTCTTTCAGCCCACATTTAGATAAATACTAGTCGATTATCTATATCAACAACAAAAAAATGTAAGTTTTGTTATTGGTGAAACAATATTAAATAATAATTAGTATCTTTTATTTTAATAGTGGTAATATATATAACCATTACAAGAAAAATAAGCATGTAATATGATCAAACAGCTTCTGGGTATCATTTTTGCACTGACTTAGTATTATTTTTGAACATGCTATTAAATCAATTGCTAATAGAAAACAAAAGTATGAATTGATATCAATTACTACAATGAATTAGTTTTGCACTATTTTGATATTTATTCTGTCATACATGACGGTTAACACATAATTCAACTAATAGACCACCACTTTGTAATATATAGTAATTAGGTATTATTTTTGGTAATAAGTAGGTGTCAGTTTTGGTATAAATAGCACTGGAAATAGCTACTAGACATTATTTTTTGTAATTATTTTTATTGGTAGCAGTATTATTAGGCAAAAAAAGTGTGTGCTGATCCATGTGTGGCATCTTCTTTAAGAAGTTGTCGTAGTACTTTTTTTGTTATTGTACATCCTCCTCTGATTGTGTCTTTATCTGTCCATGCTATATCTTTGTTTTAAGAAAATAAGGCACATATCAATTATACAATGTTATTTTAACCAGCAAAATTAGTATATATGTTTGTAAACTTACTCATTTGATGATGTCATGGCAAAGAAAGTTTTGATTGTATTTTGTTGTTCTATGTTCAAGCATGCCAAAGTTTTGCTGCAATGTCCTAGTCCTAAATTTGATAGTGTTGGCTCTATTACTTGAATTGGCATTGGGATTGACTCTTTTGCACTTCTTTTTCATTATTTTCATTTTCTTCCAGTTTTTCTTCATTTTCATTTTCTTCAGGCTTTTGTTTTTTTGCTGTTTTTTCATTCTATGACCATATTCAAAGCTGGGGCTTTTTTTTCCTTTCTCTTGTTTTTATTCTTTTCACATAAGAAGATGGCTTATGAACTGTTTGTTTCCTTTTCCGACCAGGAGGTTTTGCTGCTTTGTTTTCTTTGTCCTTTTCTGTTATTCCCTCTTGTAACTGTTGTGTGATATTGAGATTGAAAGATGGAGGTGTTAGGTCTAGTACTACATCACTGTATTGTGCAACTTTGCTCTCTTTACTGGTATCTTCTTCCAATTTTTGAGCCTCTTTTATTTCTTTTTGCGCCGTTTTATCTTCATTTGTTTGCAACACTGTTTCATTTTTTTTGTTCAACTTGTCTTCACTTTTTTCTTTTGTCCATATCTTTATCTTCATTTGGTTGGAGCACATTTTCATCCATTTGAGTTTCTGTTTCAGTCTTCATGCATGTACTTTCTTTGTCACTTATTTGGTGCACTTCTTTTGTATTAGCTAGTGTCAGCAGTTGTGTCTTCAACTTCTCCTACATTTTTTCAGTTGGGAATCTATATTAACAATAAGATGCTATCAGTTTTTGTTATTGGTGAATGAATGTAATATTATTACAATCAGTAATGTTAATAGTGACAGTTTATGGGTATCATTTTTGCATTCACATCAGTTTTTCATATAGAAAGCAAGTATCAGTTTTTCATACATATAGTTATCAGTTTTGATTTATTTAATACTGAAAACTATTTGTAAAACAACCAACCATCAGTTCTAATCAAGGAATTAATACATATAAATTATGCATTATTTCGGTATCAATTTTCTACTAATTGATATTCAACATAAATAGTTTAATTTACATACCATCAAGTTATAAGAAATGGAATGTAGGTATTATTTTTTAATACATTTAGGTATTAGTTTATTTAAACTTATACTCAGAATTAGTTATAATATAAGCAAGCATGAATTCGAATCAAACAGCGTTGTTTTCAATAATAAAAAATCATGTACCTGCCCATTTCTGTTATTTTTGCTTGACACTTTGTAGGTTCTTATTGACACTCTGGATTTTCTTGTTCAATCTTCTTAGCTGTGAATGTTTTTTCTCCATTTTGGACTTCTATATTTAAACATACATCTTCATTTATTTTAGTTGTTGTGTTAACTTTTTCTACGTTAGACTCTGCATTTCTGTCTTCATTCTCACCTTCATTGTTTTCAGTTGTGGATTTCTTTTCCCTATTTTCTATTTCTATTTCTTCATGTGCATGTTCATTTAGAATGTTGTCATGTTCAACTTCCATGTGCTTATTCTCTAGTTCAACTTTTGAATTTTTCTTTTCATTTTCTTCCAGTCTTGATTTGAGTTCTTTCAGTTGTTCTTTCAATTTCAAATTTTCTTTTTCTACCTCTATCCGCAATTTCTTTTCTTTCTCTAATCACTACAACAAAAAAGACTTTTCACAGCGTTTGAAAAACGCTGTTAAAAGTTTTCACAGCGTTTTTAAAAACGCTGTATAACGACATGCTGTCGTTGACCCTAAAGTTTTAACTGCAGAATATAAACGCTGTCAAAAACCAACTTTCTACAGCGTTTTTTAAACGCTGTTAATAATTTTTCTACTGCAAGGTATAAACGCTGTTAATAGTTTTCTACTGCAAGGTATAAACGCTGTCATAGGGATATGCATTTTTTTCCCAATGAATTGACAGCAATGTATATACGCTGTCGTAGGGACATGCATTTTTTTCCAATGAATTGATAGCAATGTATAAACGCTGTCGTAGGGATATGCATTTTTTTTTCAAAGAATTGACAGCAATGTATAAACGCTGCCGTAGGGATATGCATTTTTTTTTCCAAAGAATTCAGAAAATGCTCTATACTCAGTACATTACAATTACAATACTTTGTGCAATTCAGTTCAGATAGTACTCACTCCCCAGTTCAACAATAATACATATAGTACAATTCAATTCAGATAGTACTCACTCCCCAGTTCAATAATAATACATAATACCATATGCAATCCAATTCAGATAGTACTCACTCCCCAGTTCAACAATAATACATATAGTACAAAGTTCAACAAGGCAGGCAGCAACAATACAATATAGCACTTACGATAGTATCTGCAACATGCGGGTTCACTGGTTCACCATTTTTTCGAGTGTGAGATTTAATCCAAACATCAGATCTACAAATGGAAGAAGGACTGCTACTTTTCTCTTTCTGCATTAAAGGAAACATAACATTAACAAAACTATTAACCATAGGTAATAAATCAAATATATTTCTCACCAAATCTTCAGTTAGTCGAGCCATTCCTCGACGACCTCGCGCATATCATCACTGTGCACACCATCCCTGTCCGCTACACTCTGTGAATTGCTCCTCCATTAACCACTGCCTATCACAAAACTTCAACACATACTGCTGACCACTATCTTACTGCCTTCAAAACCACATTAACTCTAAAGAGTCCCCTCTTAACTACTACACTTCACCCCACTACAACAGAACTGCCATCTTAAACCACATACTGACCACTGCATATCCACTTGATCATCACTGCTACTTCCAGACCTGCCACCATCCACTAGTCATTCCACACAGTCACCATTCATTACAGTCATACCACACTGCTTGCAGTCAAACAACCATATTGCCATCTCTTCTCAATATCAACAACTCTGCCTACACTTCAATACCACCTCCAAGACCACTGACATACCTCATCATCACTTCATTCACAACAGTCTCCCCCCGACATCACACTGTCAACACTTCATTAATTCTCCACTGTCCAACAGCTAGCCATATCCACTAAACTAACCACAATACAACAGTACATAACTACACTCTCAACACATATCACCACTGCCTGTAAATCCATAACTGCTTCATCCTCACAAACATACCACAGCCATATCACTTGCCAATCCACTGCTACATCGCTAACTTGAACAATCTCCATCCATCTCAAGGACAATCCCACTTCTGCTCCTTCTACCCCTTCTACCACACATCCCTTTTTCTGCCACAACACTGACCATCACATAAATACACAACCATCAAAACTGGCCACCATCAAATAATCTGCGTCCAAAGTTCATAGAACAACTAAAAGAACAGTAAATCACCGACAATACCTCAAAAATGAAGCAGAAAGAGGCGAATCAAAGTAGAAACTGCCAGTAGAAATATGGGTAGTAAATCTCTTAGCGATGAATCCAGCAATTGTAGGAGAACGAGAAATATTAGCTGTCATATGTGATAATGGAAATAATTAAACTTTAATGGAAATTTGATGTTATAGATATAACTGAATCAGACTTGAAAGGATACAAGGTACTCTTCTACAACTTAGAAAACTTGCACACTCCCCTCAACGTACCTTTCCACATTTAGAAAAATATATGAGTGCTAGGAAACCATTTAATTTTATCACAATAGGAAGCTAGCGGAGCAGCATTAGGTTCAGGTGCATTTGGAAACCTCGAATATGAATGTGGAGTTCGTAGAATACAGATTTGGCTTGTAATTTTAGTTTCATATATTTAACAGATTATACTTTTTATTTCTTTAATTTTTTTCCTTAATTTTCAACGTGTTCCAATGATAAATAGCTAAAAAAAATTGCTTAGGTATATTGTTTTACTTGAGAGAAAGTAATGTAATTTTGTTTATAAATATACACATAACCCTTAGACATTTCATGTATAGCTCACAAATATGGAGAGGGCTTCATAAGCAGGTTACCTATTTTTTATTAAAATAGCAAACTTGATCGCATATATGATATATTCTTCAAAAAAAATTGCCGCGGAAGGGGGAAAGACATACTAGCTGGCCAAATTTTATTTGTTGGCAATGACTACCGGAACTGTTAGAGATTATAATTTAAAAGCCAAATAATCACTTGGTTAACCAATAATAAATTCAGACGACTATTTTCAGTCATATTAAATTTCATTCTGTCTCTCACAACATGAGTTTAGATGATACTTTTTGATGCTATTGAATTTTTACAGAAAATGACATGTTTCGATCATGACCACTGTGTTAAACGAATAACAATCACACATTGATGATCATGCTTTCAGGCAAAAACAAATTTTGACGGTAAACCATTAAGAAAATACTTTGAGCTACAAACTTAACTTATATGTAAAACTAGTTCAAACGATGATTGTATATAGTACACTGTAGTTTGAAGACAATTCATGCAATTTGAATAGACTATCTTTTTGCGAATTTATTTCCTAAATAAGTGACACTTAGCAGAAAAAGGTGGGGAAAAGTATCAGAAACAACGTTGCAAATTAAATGGACAATGAAGCTAAAATCGACCTCATCAAGCATGATGTAGTCCTACAAGTTTTCTTCTTCATTTATGTTGTCATAAAGGTCCTGATAATGGTTACCTCGTAATGATTTGTAATTATTCCGGACAATATCGTAGGTTGTAAGAAGAATGCCACCATCCTATTAATGCCATAATAAATTATGTCTGTAGGTAATGTTGCAAAAAAATAGGCTGCTGAATTTATAATAACCAGATATTTGTAACAAAATAAAATGGATATACCTGAAATGTGTACTGAAGTTCATGATCACGAATTTTTTGAGAAGCCCAAGAGTAGCTGCATGAACAAATGGTTATAACAAAATAAAAGGATTTCCCAACATATGAATAGTGGTTATAATAAGTACAAATGATAATTAATAAGCATTATGCATATGTTTAGCAATTTTAATAAAACTAAGGATAGCCTCATCTTGTGAATTACTAAAAAAGAAGGAATTTCGCCTTTTAATATTAAACTATTTGATCATAATATCTAATGACCGAAGCTGAAATTTTCAGTACTAATATAACTAAAATATTGCACAAAATCATTTTTGTCTAATATATCGCAGAATATCATATATTGATCTTCAATCCAATGGTTTAACCTAAAGAAAAAATTATTTCTGTCTAAATTCATAATGAATATTTTTATAGACTTTCAAATTAAGTATAGGATCATGCCATGGGAAATTTATTATAATAAAAAAATTGTGCATTACATCACTGGACTATTTAACCCATTCCTTAAATGCCAAATGATGATTCCAAAACTTATGCAAGTGCATCTTAGAATAATATATTTGCTTCGTGTCGAACATGGAACATTAGCTAAACAACGTTATTTAATTTGCAAACATGGAAAATAATATAAAAATCAAGCCACTCACTATTCCATAAAAATATGTATAAAAGGTGTGTCGAACAATCAAACCAACTCCATCATTTTCACTGCATAAACATATGTATAGGAATTCAAAAAAAGGTGTGTGTGTGTGTAAAAGAAGGACAAGCCAACCACTATTCCATAAAAATGGGTCTTCTCGCTAACCTGTGAATAGCTTTTGAAACATGATGTTTATCATCAGTATTGTCAGTACTATCCAGTGCACCTGTTTCTTTTTGCTTTTTTACTTTCTTTTTCTTGCCAGTTTCATCATGTTCGCTTGCTTCTTCCTTTTGATCTTCTTCCACTCCAGTTTCATCCTTGTCACTAGTTTCTGTTTGCTTGTTTGCGTCATTCCTCTTATCAGTTTCATCATGTGTGTGTATCAGTTTCCTTGTCACTTTTAAATTATCAATAACTTTAAAAATCATTTAATTTGTACTTGCATTAAACTATAAAATGATACATATACATGAATAGCAGATATCAGAACTCATATATGGAATTAGTTATTTAAGTAGTCCCTTGCCTGTACATTAATCACAATAGGTAACTAATGTTTCAGACTTATACCTAACTGATAATACAAAGCCAAAACTCACATTATTCTTTCATATTACACTAGCGGGATTAATTTATAGATTTTTGCTTTCTCCATAATTGATTTCATCATGAAAATTGGGCAACTATGTCTGAGACGACAATTAAATAAACCAGGTAACGTATAACTATCATGTTATTTGCAAGTAATTATACTAAGCAACCAACATTAATAATAAACTTGTCCACGATATTGAGTGTATGTTGAAACCATTCAGTTGCATAATTTCCTTCAAGGTCATTTGTAAACATCTTACGTATGAGGGCATAAAATGTTATACATTGTTAATGAAACTTAAAAATTTAAACACCAATCAGTATGCTTAGCGAATTTTATAACATGAAACCCTAGGTGTATGTTTTGGTGTTACAAGTAACTGCAAAGAACAACTATTTTGTTACTGGAATTAAGATTTTTAGTAAATGGAAGTCAACTTCACAATGTAAAATGCCAGTAAAGTTGATGAAATATTGGATCTCCAAATTTTGATAAGCAGTATTTCAAGGACATAAAGAACTACAACCTACCATACTAATGGCATGTAACCAAGACAAAGCGGCTTCCCAACTCCTTGCAGCTCCATAATGTTCCAGGTTTCGTCAAGAACCATGCATTATTTCACCTGTTCCAATACTTTAACCCCTAACTGTACGCATCAGCGTTTATCTACAGCCACACAACCCACCATGCAGCTTTATTCACACTGTTATTGTGAATCTACTTCAATCTCAACGGTTTATCTTCAGCCCTTCAGCAAGTACTCGGCTTCTACACATTGAAACACAGATTGTTGCTATTAATTTGTTACTGCAATTAGTCGGTCTGCTATAAATTAGCATGCTTTATTCAATTCACCCATCTCAACATTATTCTCTACTTTCTTACTTTTTTTCATATCCTATCACATCTAAATCACGTGTAAGGCCACCGAAGGCATGCATATGTTATGCATATCAGACACTTGTAGTTATATAAAGCAACAAGTTTATGAAAAATTTAAACCAAGATAATAAAAAAATGACTACCTAACCAATATATTGGGAAGAAGAATTTAACTATTTTCTGCAAGTGTAAATGGAACGTGCTCATGGCCAAGTGGCCCTAAATATGAATTTAACTATTTTCTGCAGGTATAATGGAATTTTGAGCTCTTTCAGGGAACTATTATCAAAAGATGAACGTTAAACATTAAGAAAACCAACCACTACATCCTATTTAAGAAAAATAATATATTAGTGAATATACTCATTTAAGAAAAACAACCAATTGCGACCTGTTAAACAACAAATGCATCTGGATAAATTCCATCTGAATCATTTCCTTCTTTGTCATCTTGACTAGCTTAATATTTCATATCTTTAAAGAAGCATGTATTAGTGCATTGTCTGTATATACATTCGGTGTGAGACCCATCTCATGCATCATGTTTTTAATTAAGCATGCATCCCATTACTATTAGACGAAAAGAATGTTTCAAGAATTAGATGTATTGATTACTAAAGCATATCATAGATTTTTAAACCGTATTATGAAATACTTGTAGCAACATGCTACGCCACTCACATTTGAAAAGGGTAAAATGAAAATAGACTAAAAATGTTATATCATATATATATTGAGCGTTGCTATTTCATTTCACCTAAAATTTTCTCTACAATACCAATTGAAAAAAGAAACTAGTGAATTCTGGATTTGATAAGACCAACAACATAAAAGATTGTTGATTTTTGCCAGCCAAACATATGCCATTTAGAAAAGAAATAAACAGAGTCAACATTTTTGTAGTTTTATGTTAAATTTTGAAATAACATGTTCAGATTAAATTTGGAACTAAAATTGTAATTGGTCCAAAAAAAAATTTAATTTTAAATATTCATAGAATTTGAGACCAAATTATAAGTGAAAATATTCATGAACTCGAATCAAAGAATGCATGGATTTGAATCAAATTTCAAGTCAAAATATTTATGATTTTAAATCAAACAGTGAAATACTTCTATAATTTGCAATGCATTATGGATTTGAATCAAGTTTTGAAAGCAAAGAATCAATGGGGAAGAAAAGTGTCTGAATAGTATAAAGTAGGGTCCTACTTATATAATTTTGGTATACTACAAAATAAATATTAAGGAGCATATATTGGGATGAGGATAATACAACAAAATAGGCTAAGTTGTTCAAAGGTCATGTATAGGTTCTTCAGAAACAAAAAACTTAAAATTCAAATTATGTTGAAAGGAAAATATATTCAACCTCCCTTTGAGATCATATACAAACATGATAATGAATACATAAATAAGTGTAATATCTATACAGTCAGTTTTGCTATAGTGTCTAGATTTTATATAATTTTGATACCACAGACAATGAGAATTAACACAAAGAAATCCAGAAAACACTATTTTAGTATAGGCTAGTAGCAAACAAGTGGGTTTTTGTTAAGGATCTTTATGTTATGCATAAAGCTAATATTTGATGTTTACCAATGAGAGATTAAAACAAATATGGGTAGGGTTGAACTAAGTGTGAGTTTGACAAGTCAACGACTAGCTAGGTCATTCGGACACTCACCACCGGTTATGATGGCATGACAAGTAGGTCTATGACACATAGAAAATGGTAAGTAGGAACCAAAAGTTTATATTCACATCAATGCTAAGTATTCCTCTTATTATCCCTAACTCGAAATAGAACCTTCAACTGAAATTGAAACTACCCAACCTTGGTAGATTCACATAGCAAATCAAACCGCTCACAATGAGAAAATGATACAAACATTAAACTGAAAAAAAGAAGCTGGGAAACATAATAAATAATTGAAAACCAGATGAAGTAGAAGTGTAAAACTTTGAACCAAAGATCTCTGTTTGCTTAATGCCATGTCTATGGCCACTTTATTTAGAGACTATTTTACTTTGTGGATTTACATGCATCAAACAACTACATTATTTAACAAAGAGTATTCAATGGAGATTTATTTACAAAGTTGAAACCTATTATCATTGCATGGTAGTTTATTATAAACAAAAGGTTTCAAAAGTACTAAGAACTCAGTTATCCCATCTTTCCTTGAACAAAATGGTCTTGAAAGTAATTCTGGTGTCTTTGCTTAAATAATTTTTTAACTTCTTCTTTGATTGCCTCGAAGGAGTGGGAATGCATACGAGCAAGACAGTGAAGTGGAGAGCATTGGTTTCTTTTTTGGGTACAGTTGGAGCATGAAGAACATGTAGAAGGCATGGGGAAGACATGCATTGAGATGAGAAGGCATGGGGAAGACAGGCAAGATAGTGAAGTGGAGTGTATTTCTAACTCCGTTTAGCTAAACAAAATTTTATTGGTAACTAGATATATGAGAGGTTCTTGGATTGGGTCGTGTGTCTGCTAATTCACTAGCAAGAACCGAATTTGATTTCCAAATTACCTTAACCAAACATTGATTCCCAAGCAATGAAGATCGAATTGAGTTAAACTTAAGATAACATGAAACATATTATTATCTTTCTCATGTACTTATCATGGGCAATAGTAGTATTTACGTTTCACAAGATTACAGTGTCTGAATATAATAAAAATTCATATAAAAAATATATAAATTATTTAAATAGATAGATGTTAACAACTTACTGTTTGGATGGAACATTTGAGAAACAAAGCCCATTGTTGGTGACATGTTTGGATAATCCTCAGTAAACTGAAGTTATAGTCTGAATGTTTTATCACATATGATTTAACATGTACATAATCTACATTATTATCAAAACAAATATTAGTATAACATCTAATTACAATATAAGTATAAAAATCGAAAATCAATAATATAACTTTTACGGAGCAATAGATATCAGACATACCATCTTTTCTCCCTGACACATTTTTACATGACTTACATCTACATCTTAGTGAGCACCCCACACCACCTTTCAATTGATAGTTCAAACGATTCATTTACAAATAACAAAATAAATCAACTTATACAAATGAAGTCTAACCTGATAGCATTCACAATATTTCTTCAAGCAGCTTGACTTCTTACAATTGCATCATGTTTTATGTCCGGTTGGAGCAGGAGTTTTGTTGGGGTCTACCTAAAAGTATGACCACACTCTCGTAACTCGTAAGCAAACAATGGCACAATGCTACTATGATAACTAACTTTTGCATCTGCAATTCACTTGTATTTTGAAGATATGTTGCAAAAGCATCAAACCTATTATGACTTTCTTTATGACAACTATATAAAGTAACAAGGCTAGAATATTCTCAAGAAAGTAAAGATGGTTCTTCTTTTTGAGGGGGTGGGTTTAGTTATGAATTCTTGAGAAACTTAAATGGCTGTCCTTTATATTATAAAGTGGTGTATCTTCCTATTGTAGTAAGCCAAAAGTAACCATCAATCAATATTTAATCGCTTTTTCATCAAGACTAACACACTATTATAGTATTTGTGTGTGTGTGTGTGTATTTATATGTGTGTATGTATATGTGCGTGTGTGTATGTGTGTATGTGTGTGTATTTGTGTATATGTGTGTGTGTATGAGAATATTAAAGTCAAAACTTTACCAATATCATATTCACCGCTGATTCTGGAACTCGCATAACTTTTGAAGCAAAGGCAAGGGGATTTCGAAACTCTATCATTCGCGAGTAGCCAAAACTATTTCTTTATGTATGGGTTTGTTGAAATAACCCTTTGCAGAAACAAGGTTCGACACAATAAATTCCATCATGAAAGCACTGGCAATAACTAGAATTATCATTCTATATATTTTTATAACCCGTATGTAAGAAGTTTATTGAGCATACTACAAACAAATAAAAAAGATAATAATGTGTTTTGTAATAAGTTAATGAAAATTCATAGTTGTTGATGATATAAAAAATGATTTTATTTTGATCTTCAAATCTACATGCATCAGTTCCTACATATAGAATTAGAACCATATGCTCCTAAAACACTTTAAGAAAACAATAATACTTCATTGCCAATAAATGAATACATACACATTGGATCGATATGAATATTGTGCAAGTACCAATCTTCTTGCTCATTTTGAATTAGTCCCCAGGTAAATCCAATCACCTATATTGGCTAAAAAAATAAAAGAAGAAAGCCTCAGCCATATAACAATCCATATGAGTAGGAAATGTTTTGATATCCAACACTGCAAAATGCCCATGATTGTACAGAATTTGCATTTAAAATATTATACATAAAACATCAAAATTATTTCTCATAGAGCCCATGAAGTTTTCATTACAAGCCTAAAAATGCAGCAAGCAAATGTCTACTTAAATACATGTATATTATAAGCCTAAAACACAGCAATCAAAATTGGCTTCCCTAATTTTTATGTCAAGAATGATAAGTTATTATATATAACCTAATTATATCTACTAAACCAGATTCCTAAATAAACAATCAAAACATCTTGCCTCTTCCTTTCATATTTATTATAAGTGTTCAATATTATAAAAGAGTAAGAAATTTTCTTAATACTATGGCATCAAAACTTTATGACAAAACCAAAACAAGAGTATGGAAAAAATTACTAAGTATATACCTGCTCGTAAAAAGCTCTCCTCAACTAGGCATGGGAAATCAATGAATGGAAAAGCTTAATTGTTTCCGTCTGAACTTGAAATCAAAGTATTCGACTAACCTTGTAATCGATTCTTTTCGACTAGATCAATATATGAACTGTAAAACCCAAAAAAATCGAACTAGGGCACCTTTGAGATAAAGTTTTAAGGGAAAAGAGGATAACCTGAAGAAGGAAGGATGAAATCAACGAAGAAAATTTTGGCTTCTTTCTAGATTTACCAAAAAAAGAGCGACATTAGGAGATAAGGGGAAAAAATTCTTTTGGAGGGAATGACATGAATGAAAGGCGGCAAACAGAAAAGACTTAAACCTAATGAATATCGTCAGCGTTCATACGTATATAATTTTCCTCGTAATTTACTTTTACCGCACCTTCTACTTAAACGCTGAGAAAGGATGCTGTCAATAGTAAGTTTTTTTGTAGTGAATTGCTTCTTTGTTTTCTTACCTTCTTCTTCCATATCTTTAATGTGCATTTGCAAAACATTAAGACTTACAAAATCTTCAAAACATTGTGTACTCTGTTCAGCATCTTCGTTTTTTCTTTTTTTCCGTTGGTTCTCTTTTCTTTTGTCGCTTGATTCTTCTTTTGTTGATGCTGTTTGGAGTAGCTTATTTTCATGTGGAAGAATAGTGCTTATTTCTTTTACCTGTGTAATTGAAATAGTAATTTTGTTTTAAAATTTAAATGCAAATGTTTTATTATACTATTTTGTAACTTATAAGTTATAACTGACATTAATAAGTGATTAGTTTAATAGAAGAAAATAGAATAGTAATGAAATTGATACCATGTACACTTACTAATGGATTGTGTGCCGTGTTAAAAATGATACCAAGTATTATTGTATATTATAGCTGATACTGTGCAAAATGACAAGATGTACTATGTCGAGGACAAGATGTACTATGCCGAGGACACAGTGATACTATGGAAACAAAAATTTAAAGGTACACATTGAAACTGATACTAATCAGAAGCTAAAGTGATACTGCAAAGAGGCATATTTGATATATGCAGACACAAAAAAATTATTATATGTGTTGAAACTGATCTATGGACAGAGAGAACATAAAATGTAAACTGATACTCTCTAGTGTAAGTAAGAATTAATTTTAACTTACATTACCAACTTTTGTATCATTCAAAAATTGTTTCACAACAATGTTTTAAGTTTTCTTACATCCCATCGTGCAAATCTAGGTAAATCTTCAGCAAGTTGTCTTCTAGTTTGGATGAGGTTCATTTTCTCACAGATGCTATACTATAATCATTTAAAGATATAATTGGATAAGAATATTGAAAATAACATTTTTTTCAACTAATAATATTCTGCATAACACCTCTTACCAATGGAAGCATGGAACATCCAGGCATGTTTCTTGGCTTGGAGATAAACTTTTTGACAGATTTACTAAAAAAAAAATTCTATTGTTTCTGGCCATGAGACAATTTGCATTGTTTCACTATCAATCAAATAGGGTAGAATTCCCCATCTTAGTTTTTGTTGGTTGTTGGGAAAGAAAAATGTCAATAGTATTTGCATTATTATCAATAATGGCAGATCTTCTTCATTTTCTTTTTTCCTTTTTGATATTTCTTATTTTATTCTTCTTTCTACAACATTTCTTGTCATGTAAGTACATGTGCCAAAGTTTCTAGTTGCAAACTCCTTGCAGTCTGGTGGAATGGTTTTCCCCATCAATTTTTTTGTTGGTTCTATGTTTATTCCTTTTAATGGCAGCCCAAACAACAAGCTTATATCTTTGGCAGTGACCTTCATTTTGTCTTCTCCCAAGACGAAGGTATCAGTTTCCATACAGTAGCAGCTGTATAAAGCATCCAAGTTTTGTTGATGCTTTTTGCATTCTTTCGTTGTTATTTTTTCTTCACAGATGACTTTTAAGAAGTTGTAAAAAGGTGTCTTCTTTAAGATGTCAAATTGCTTTTTGTTAAGTCCATTTTTTATTTGACCAGTTTTAATATCTTGAAGATAGCTTGTAAGCCACATCTATAAGCAGTTTCCGACTTAACATTTTCAGATTTTGCTATCTGTTTGTTTGTTTGTTTGTTTGTTTTGATGTTGTATGCATGGTTTTATTACATGGATTGACAAAATCATCATTGTCCTATTTCATGAAAATGTGGCATTAAGTTGTTAGTGAAAAAACAACATTGAAACAAAATAATATATAACATGATATAGTGGTATCAGTTTCCATAAACATGAGATAAAATATGGTATTTTTATCTAGCAAAATTTGGTATCATTTTTGCTAAATGTAGGCATCGATTTTTAAAAAATTATGGCTGAAATACTTCTAAAACTGCTACATAATATCTATCTGTTTATACTAAGTAGGTATCAGTTTATACTAAGTAAATATGTAACAGTTTATACTAAGTAGGTATCAGTTTATATTAAGTAAATAGGTATCAGTTTATACTAA